>CM067374.1:78411461-79011461 GCA_034401795.1 Chaetoderma sp. LZ-2023a
TCAACAGACTATCTATTAAATAATAGACATACAATTCGTACAACAACGCATAGTCCGTCATCAAATATGCGTTCGTGGCGTACTTATCCACGTCATTCATGATGTCATTCATTATAATGTCATTCTACACGCCACGTTGTTGATTATGATGTCATATGATGGGTGGATACTCTGGAAAGGTGAACTAAAGTATCAAAGCAGACCGGTTGTGCATCTTAGCCTACATTGCGTGAACTTAACGTTTTCATCTATGACCATGGTGTCCTATGAGTATCCTGCGCTGATTATTTATCGACCCTTGAAAATGATTTGTGTTCCGCCAGTTCCACGCGCATGCTCTGGTTCGCTATCCGCAGCTGAGTGTGAAATATATTATGACATTTTAGGACATAGAATTTAGTCTTTATTTGTATGCGTTTATGATGAGTATATATGCATATGTGCCTGTGCATATGGGCCTATACTCATTACAACAACCTATTCACAGTTCAGGAATGGCACGCTATGTTCGACAATGTGCTTGCAAACAGAATTTGTACTCTTTTACGCATGTGCATGAATTAAAAAGTTACCTTTTACAACTAATTTTATTCGATTCTGTTAAACGTTCGTACATAGATGTATTTGATGACGATGAAACGCATCCATGGATGTAGCAACGCATGTAAAATCAGTACGCTCAATAATAAAAGGAACGACATTAGACTCATGTTACTATTTTAATTTTTATCAGACGAATGCAGTTACCACAACCTGTATTTGCATAAACTATTATATGTGTGGTATGGAAGGCACGACTGAAAGATATATTCTCCAAAAATGCCATATGTTAAACATCTTAGGACAAACGTATTGGGCACATGCCATAATATAGGATTTCTGCCAAAAAACTGTCTGGTACTATTGGTGATCTACAACTGACACCTGCTTTCATCTGGGCGTCTAGTGTGTATCTGGCACCGAGTCTTCGTAGGAGAATGTTGATTAAATAGAGTTGCCCTTTTCAGTTGAATCTATGTTACAAATTAAAGGCAAGAAAATAAATGGGAGAGAGAGTGCGTGCGTGCGTGCGTGCGTGCGTGCGTGCGTGCGTGCGTGCGTGCGTGCGTGCGTGCGTGCGTGCGAGAGAGAGAGAGGGAGGGAGAGAGAGAGTGGGGGTGGGAGGGAGGGATAGAAAACCGACGATGCTGACCGATAAGTACGGTACTGTATCAAACCCGCTTGGCAATATATATACAACGAACGTCACGCTTGGATATGTAACAGACCGACGGCGGTGGCGACGACGACGACGACGACGGCTGCGGCGGCGGCGGCGGCGGATACCCGCGTTGTAGTCTAACAGCGTTTTATGTTAAATAATCTGTGGGATAAATAAATAACGGATATATTTCAGGTTAAATAATCCGTGGGATAATAAATAAACTGATATATTTTTTTTTTTTTTATAAATAACTCCATTTTGTGGATCCTATTCGAATCATTGACGCTGATTAATAACCTACTTCTATCTATGGTAGTAGATATCACTTTGTGCAAGTGGTATCACCGCTATGATCAATGGCCATATCATTCTAATCCGGCCAGCATAGCATGCATATTTAAATAGAGCCTCATTCATCTACAGGCCCAAACACGTGTGGGGATAATCTTGATGATACCCTTCAAGGTATGTGTTTGCTGATCATGACTGTCAAAGTCTTTCATGATTAATTAATTTTGCGTTCTCAGGTCTCTCTACGAGCTCTACATATAACTATTAACATGACGCGGCGTACTGTTTCCCAAATTAATACGTAACGTACCCCTTAATGAAACAATACACTCTAAGGATAGATTTCAGATTTCACCCAGTTTAATTTGTCACGGATTATCGCTGAAAATAATTGACGACTGAAGTTGCATAAAATATCTTCTAAGTTTAGAAAAGAACAATAGTCTGAAAGCATCATTATAATCATCACCCTGGGTTGCCATACATTAGTGCATGCCCTATTGCTGCTGCTGTTGCTGCTACTGCTGCTTATGCTGCTGCTGCGGAGGCTGCTGCTGCTGTTGCTGCTGCTGCTTATGCTGCTGCTGCGGAGGCTGCTGCTGCTGTTGCTGCTGCTGCTTATTCTGCTGCTGCTGAGGCTGTTGCTGCTGCTGCTTATGCTGCTGCTGCGGAGGCTGTTGCTGCTGCGGCTGCTTATGCTGCTGCTACGGCGGCTGCTGCTGCTGATGCTTGCACTGGAGGTATGTGGAATATTGCCAGAACAATAGACCGTGTGGAAATAGAGTGTGCGACATTATTCGCTCTATGTCCATAATGTCCATTGTTCTGGCAATATTTACATATTAGACAGACTATTTGTCCCTGGTACACCGTAATGCAGTAATGCAGTCGATACTGATCACCGCTTGGGATCTAGTATGGCTGGCATTAAGTATATCACAGACATTCACTCCTTTGTTATATTTACTTCGTATAACCCAACACCGATAGACTCGTGATAGATTTAATGTAGATTAGCGGGGAGATCGAATGCCGCCACATTTCTATGGCACAGACCTATAGGCCTATATTATTTCAGGAAACTGGACTAATTATATTTAGATAAACAATAAATTCACATTACGCACACATGCCTATGAATATGAAAGAATATCATATCACTAAATATCGTAGGCCTATGTATGGGATTTTTTCCATAGGGACCTCGGGGGAAATTAGCATAAGTTCGTTGACGTTCGTTGACGTTTTCAGGATTTATCGCATCCCTTAATAGCCTTTAAAACGGCGAACAGCACATCTGTTAAATTGCTATACGCTCGCCGTACAGTACAGCTAAGAAATAACTTTACATATTCCCAAAACAAAATAAAACGTACTGTTGAATATTTTGGCGTCCAATCAAATTAAGTCTAAGATACTGAACAGAAGATTTTACATCGTGTTTAAAATTGTACTAACTACCATGTTTTGTTTTCATTTTGGGAAATCCTTATCTTATTTATGAGCTGTACTGTATATAAAGGCAAATGCATGTAGCAATGAATATGTAACTTTATTTCGCATAAAACGCTAAAAATAAAATAGTGATACGATCTGGCACTCGGTTATCTGTCATCATAATCAAATATCTAAATGACGTAGCTCCGTCACGAGACTCGAAAGTCTACAAATTGCGTCTGTTTGGTGAATGTACATTGTCATAAACAGTTTCTTTTTAAAACTATTGTGTATACTTTACGTTATGTACCAAATTCGAGTAAAGCTATCCTATGTTTTATTTTTTCAATGTTTTAATATCATTAGCATTACATATCCCTTGATATACATCCGCTAAACAAATGTACAACATAATCAATGAATCTAAATACATGTCTGTGTACAAATTCACAACTTTTCTATTGTTGCCATTGATTTTCCATGGTACTCCTGTTTCACCTTGACCTGACCTCTAAAAGTCAAAAGAAAATTTGCCAACAATGTTTTTGAAGATTGTGCCCCACAAGGATACCAATCAGATTGGCAACAATAATCGGTAATTTCCCATGGGACGACAATAGCAACCGGACTATATATAGTTATCTTAAAATTGAGACAGTGTAATTTCAAGGATAAAAGAATTAATAACTAGAAATCATTTTCTGAAGTAAGTGTAAATCTGCGATGACTGGGCATTAAGGAGTTTTATAAGCCCTCTTCTCACATGATCATTGAACATGTCTGATGCTGATCTGATAAAAAGTGTTGTCGCAGTTCAAAGATCCATAGTTGAAATCCCCATAGTTTTACACAGGTTTTGGAAAAGCTGATTTCTTGAAAACCAATAGCCTAAAGTATAAACTAATGTGTCCTGATTTGCTGTAGTGAAATTTTACCAAAATCAAGCGAAAAGCCATTAAATGTCAAATAAAGGTGACATTAATGAATTAAAGAAACTGACCAATTTTAGGTTTTGGCATGAATTATCTCCCTTTACCTGTTGAAGTTGATTGAGTCAATAATTTCTTCCTTATTTGACATTTGATGGCATTTCTCTTGATTTTGGGTCGGATGTGTGACTATGGATTTTGGAAGGATGTTAAGTTTTAACATGATCTGCCGAAACTTTAAGGGGAGTCACTATCAGAATATCACTCTCATACATTTCCTATGGGGCATTTTGGGCATGGACAAGTGTATCGCAAATTGTACTCAATGGACCAGAAAAATATGTAAGTGTCAGATGCGGGTTAACAATTGCTAGAAGTCTTAAGTTTCTCCATGATCTGCAAGAAACTCTAGAACGAGTTGCTGTCCGAATAGCACTCCCTTACATTTCCAATTGGACTTTTTGGACAAGAAAACGTGGAATTCTCGGGAACCATAGACACGGTCCAATTTCTGTAGATGATCTATACATGCATTGTGCGTACTAGAAATGTACCAAGGTTAGATATGATATTTCTAAAACTAGGTCATTTATCATCAAATCAATTCCCAATACATTACATCTTGACATATTTGTCTACGATATAAAAATCTCAATATCTCATGAACCGTTCGGGATATCAGAGTTATGTAAATGGTGTCTGAGAGGCAATTCCGCCACGGATCAGGCGATCTAAATGCTGAAACAACCCGACCATAATTCCGTCATATATCAGCATATCAAGGAAATATTGTTTAGTGTGCAGATTTGCAATAATTGAAATGTTAATAGGTTCACGAACGATTTTATTTTAGTAAGCAAAAGTAGCCTCTGGTATCTAGGGATGTCAAAAACGTCAACCCTCTGACAGGGACAGAAGTAAGAATTCTCATGATGTCAAGTAACTGCAGCATTTTTTCAAAAACTGGTCACTGAACTGAAAAGATTTTTTGGGTCATCTAGCGTGTCAACAGATCCTAGAAATATGTTAGGTTTCAAGATGATCTGGTAAAAATCCTAGGAGCAGTCGCTGACCGAATATTGCTCCCATACATTCCCTATGGAACATGTTGGGAACGGAAATGCAGATTTCTGATAGGTTAACACGTTCGCCAATGATTTTATTTTATTAATCAATAGTAGTATAATGTATTCACGTATATGCCAAATATCAAGCATCTGACCAACCTAGAAATATAAATTATTTTGATTCCAAAAAATTGGGCTTATGCTGGATTTTCTAAATAAACGGGTCAACGGACCCAAAAATTATTTTGTGTGGAGATGCGGATCAACACATTCTAGAAGTTTCTGAAGCTTCAAGATGTTTGAGGAAAAACTCTATGAGCAGTCAGTATTCGAATATTGCTCTCATACATTTCCTATGGGGACATGGTGGGCACGGAAATGCAGAGCTCTGAATGGTTAACATGTTCGCTAACGATTTTATTTTATTAATCAATAGTAGTATAATACATCTACGTATATGCCAAATTTCAACCATCTGACCGCCCTAGAAATATGAATTATCTTGACTCCAAAAATGTTGGCTTATTTCGGGTTTTCTCCAAATTTGTTCAGCGTATCCAAAAGATATTTTGGGTGGAGATGCGGATCAAAACGTGCTAGAAATTCGTGAAGTTTCAAGATGCTTGAGGGAAAACTCTAGGAGTAGTCCCTGTCCGAATATTGCTCCCATACATTTCCTATGGGACTTTTTGCCCGCGGAAATGCGGATGTCTCGGAAACCACACACCCGATCGAGAAGAAAAGTAATAGCAAACTAGATCCCAAGGGGTAGTACAAGTTGACGAAGTTTGAAGTTGATCAGATCAAGGCTGTATGAGGAGATCGATTGCGAAAATCATTGAGAATAATAATAATAATAATAATAATAATAATAATAATAATAATAATAATAATAATAAAGATCCTGAGAAAAAACAATAATCTGCGATAAATCGCAGATTAATAATAGGAATAAAGATCCTGAGAAAAAACTATAATCTGCGATAGATCGCAGATTAATGACAAAATCATACAAATAGAGGAATCCAATCTGCCAGTCAAGTATATGACGTCACTGGTAGGTTGACGTGTAATAAACACACCCCATGAATGACGTATTTAAGTCAAAACTCTTACTAGTCCGTCACGTGTACGAATTGTATGGCTTTACTACCTAATAATCATTCTAGCTTAGGCAGCAACAGCGCCATGTCAAATTACTTTCTAAACATTCAACAACGTAACTGTATAGTTCTCTGGAAATTGAGATTCAGGAAGTTCAGGTTTCGATCCATCCCAACATGGTCAAAACGTGGGCAGCGTTTAGCTAGAGATGGGTGGACATAGATAAAACTGTATTCATCCATTGGTTAACGCAAACATAAAATACATTGACGAATTCTTACATCAGATAAAATATTGGCATATGACATTTATTTAATATTCCCAACACACCAGAAAATGTGTGGCATGTTAAATAAGATATGAGATAATAATTATTTAGCGTATACGCGTTTTAACTAGATATTATAAGTGTTTGTAAACAGCACTTAGCTGCGTGCGTGCAAGCGTGCGTGCGTGGGCGGGTGAGTGCGTGTGGGCATGCGTGCAGGTGTGCGTACGTGCGCGCATGCGTGCATGTGGTGGGTGGGTGGTGTGTTTGGGTGCGTGCGTGTGTGTGGTTGTCCGTGCATTCCAGTCGTAAATGGTAAAAAAATAGTCTTCTCTTGATCTGCAAATGGACATTTTCTATGAGAAAACTGAAATTTTCTTGAACAAATTCGAGGGCTAAACGGTTAAGTGGTGACAAATGTAGGCACCACTCATCAGTAATCATTATTTCCTCATTGTCACCCCCGGGAAGTGAAACGTTGCTCCAATTTGTAAATTTTGTCGTACAATGGTAAAAGAAATATTCTTTGCCAAATATTGCAAGATAAAGATCGGGTGTTGTTGTTGTTGTTGTTGTTGTTGTTGTTGTTGTTGTTGTTGTGGCTGTGGCTGTGGCTGTTGTTGTGGCTGTTGTTGTTGTTGTTGTTGTTGTTGTTGTTGTTGTTGTTGTTGTTGTTGTTGTTGTTGTTGTTGTTGTGGCTGTGGCTGTTGTTGTGGCTGTTGTTGTGGCTGTTGTTGTTGCTGGTGTTGTTGTGGCTGTTGTGGTTGTTGTTGTTGTCTGAAGGTGTCATTTAGGATACTGCGGATATTATTGAGATTATTTAATAATCCGTGGACTGGAGTGCATGGTCCACCTTGCTCCCCCAAATTAATGGACCTTTCCAGTTTTAGCTATGCCCCGCTCATCTCTAGTTAGGCTCCACCCACACATGGCTCGTATTGGAATCG
The DNA here is from genome assembly GCA_034401795.1 of Chaetoderma sp. LZ-2023a. Lineage (NCBI taxonomy): Eukaryota > Metazoa > Mollusca > Caudofoveata > Chaetodermatida > Chaetodermatidae > Chaetoderma > Chaetoderma sp. LZ-2023a. Next base: position 78,418,709 of record CM067374.1, read on the forward strand.
ATCAATCCCCCAAACTCCCTAACTATCAATTTCCAGAAAACTATATAGGAAAGCTGCAACAGCGCCCAGTCAAATTCGTTTCAAAATATTCAACAGAATGTTTATTAAATAGTAAAGACATACAATTCATACAACCTGACGGACTATTAAGCGCATAAGACGGACTAAATCGAGTCATTCATGACGTAATTATTATGACGTCATCCTACACGTCACGTAGTTGATTATGACGTCATATGACACCATATATGGATGGACAAACTGGAAAGGTCAATTGAGAAAACTATGCTTTTCCAAGACCGTTTGATATTCTTTTAAAGCGTATACATATACATGTAACACGCTAACACGCGATAAAGTGGGCCTTACTTTGTTTTATAGGTTAAATTTACACAGAAGTCGCACAGCTAAACTGACAATGTTAATGGTTATAGGTAGCAAAAAATGAGCATAACATTCAAAACAATCATAGTTAACTAGCAAATGAGCACACAAAATGTTGCTCTTATGATCCTCAATGATTTTAAACATGTTATATGCAAATCAGGTGAGTAATTAAGTCACAAGATGTCAAACATCGCAGTTTTCCCCAGCGCTTAAGATCTGGCAACTGTGCGTTTTTGTGATGGGCAAAATGATAATCAATGAATATTTTTGATGTTGAAAGGTGAATAATAGGCAACATCTTACAAATCTAACAGGCCTATGTCCATTTATTTTATGGAATATTGTTACTATACTATTGTCTCTATGTTTTAAAAAAAGCAGAAAAATACAATCATGGAGAATGAGAAATGAAATTAACATAACATTGCATCTGAATAACGTAGATTTTTAAATATTCCATTATTAACACTTTTTCAGTCACACGAATGGACAGTCGTCCGAGTTTAATACCTCAATAAGTTATGCTTCGCTGTGAGTCTTATGTCTAACTATAACCCATCAAAAACTCATACACCCTGTTTATCTTACGCAGTCTTAAAGTGCATATCAAAAGCTCATAGAAAAAAATATGGTTCTCTAAATTCACGAGCTGTGCGTGCAAAGTGAGCCCCTTGAGCCCAGTGACTACAATTTATTGCTTTAGAAATAAGGTTTAGAAATGCGTTATGGCAAATTCACTGTTGATATCATTCTTTGCTCAAACCTGTAAAGGGCTTACTAATGTCGTCGATTTTTATTATCATTTAAATCATCTCAAGATCATAGTCTCCTTCTTCGCAGAATGGTTGCAGAAACTTAAAAGTATGTAATTAGAATATCAGTTAATCATCTTTTCAAGTATGCACTCCACCTTTTCTTGACTGCATATACCATTGAATGATTGAAATCAATGTGTTGTTCTAATAGTCTTAAAAGAAATGAAATTCTAATAGGCCTCTGTCAATTTACAAGGATTGCGATTGCGTTGCTCTGTATGCTACATGTAGGCCCTATCTTTTTGGAACGATCATAGTTTAGATAAAGCTATCCCCACACAACGCCCCATGGTGGAGACGGCATGAAGCTTAACCCACGTCAATGGCCATCAGGTCCGTCATCACCTCAACATGTCCATACCGAATGCACTGTGTTAGGACTATATGAGGATGACGTGACCTTTCTTTAGTCATCACAGACGGTCAAGATAGAATCTGAGTAGTCGGATTGTTGCAAGCAAATGCGGCGTGTAAATTCGTAACTAGCTAAACGTTTATCACCACAAAACGAAAACCATGTCGCTTTCTTCATAATTAAGCACTAAAATGTTCATCTAAAACCCATCGCAATATTGCTCAAATGCGCCGTTATTGAAGACTTGTTTTAAATAATTGTGCATGATATTATTTCGGATGAGACATGATGGGTTATTGTAATTTTCTTCGTCGTAGACGACACGCAAGGCATATAAGATGGCTACCTCGAGCGGAATAACAATGGTGAAGGCAGCGATGCGTTCAGAGTTTGGGAGCAGACCGGATATTGAATGTATGCTCTGCGGTCTATGATTCTCCAATAGCCATCATTCTGAACGCACCATATGCAGTCATAACCGTAATGGCCTCTGGTCATAATGGCCCGTATAGTAATAGCGCACGAAACACGTAAATTCAGCTATGAGTATGAGCTATATGTGTGTGAGGTAATAATGGCGGACAGTAACGCTTCGCGAATCCTGCTGTCCAAGTGAAGCAACGCGTTCTCTCGAATTTCTACATCATATAGCCTAAAAGATTTTATTGGTAGGGTTATAAGTTTATTAAATTCATTTCTTCCTATCTTTCCATTTGTCAACATTTTGTACTGAAACTGTTAAATTGCATGGTCGGCAATGCACATTGATATTGGGATATTAGATCGATATTAAATATATATAGACTTCAGCATGCTCGGATGATAATTACTATCAGAATGATACATCTCTACGAAGCATAGGCTAGTCTCAAAGTTTGAAGTATACCCTGATAACAGAGGTTATTGGGCCAAAACCGGCCCAGTAACCAGCGTTATCAGGGTAGTAAATGTGCACATGTAATTAGTCTCGCCGCGAGATTATTGTGACGTCGGTAAGCCGAGCGATTTGATGTATGACGTCACTTAGTTAGTTAACCATGGCCGACAGTCAAGGAAAATACACGTTTTGATCTAGATCACTAATTTCATTCTACGAATTTAATAAATATTTCAACTTATAAAGCTATAAATACTATAACGATGCGAGACATAAAATAATTATGATTAATAACGATGAATACACGGTTGATTATGATGAATCCGTTCTATAACTTCTTACACTATTCAAACTCACTTTTCACAACAATCCTCCAGCTACAGTATCTAACTCAACTCTCAGAACGACTAACCAATTCCACCAACAACAATAACAACAACTATCCTCTCGCAAGAACACATCACAACTGTCCACAGTATTACAAATCAGCCATCCTTTCATGCTCAAACTACCACCCCTCTCTTAGATCATACACATCCATGCACCAGACAACCATTAAAGTGTCAAATTGCAAATAAAGGGGTCACACTGACTGTAAAGTATTTCAGACACTATTTTTATGGCCATAAGTTCACAGTTGTGACAGATCATAATCCATTAAGCTGGTTAATGTCCATTAAGGAACCAACAGGTCCCCTTGCTCGTTGGGCTCTTGCATTACAGGAGTATGATATGCAAGTGCAGCACAGACCGGGTTTACGGCATGGAAACGCTGATGGACTTTCGAGACGACCAGTGGATGTGGAAAGTGTGCTAGCAGTGACAGAAACTGAAATACCCCAAGGACACCAATTAGGCAGAATCAAGGAACTACAAAGGCATGATAAGGACATCTTACCGATTATGAGATACATTGAGAAAGGTGAACTACCAGTTACTTCTACAGAGGCACGGAAAGTGGCCAGCGTTTGCACTGATTATGTTTTTGATGATGGTATTCTATACCACATCGGGAGTCCTGGCGCTAAGCGAAAACATCAGCATGTTAGAAAGCAATTAGGTGTTCCACGATCGCTGGTTGATGAAGTACTGTTTTCTTGCCATGATGACATAACCGCTGGACATTTAGGATTTCACAAAACCTACCAGAAAATTCAAGAGAGTTTCTTTTGGATAGGAATGTACACTGACGTAGAATATTGGTGTAAGTCATATGTAGACTGTGCTACCAAGAAAACGCCTAAAAACCACCTAAAGGCTCCGATGTTACCGATTCCAGTAGGAGGACCCTTTGATAGAGTAGCTGTGGACGTTTTGGGACCCTTCCCACCGAGTTTCTGAGGAAATCGCTACATAGTTATATTCAGTGACTATTTGACCAGATGGCCTGAAGCATTTGCAGTGTCATCAGCTGATGCTGTCACCACTGCAAAATTATTCGTAGAGAAGATTGTAGCGAGACATGGATCGCCAAGAACTCTTTTGTCAGACCGCGGATCTAATTTCATGTGTGTGAAATCGTGAAATTAATGAAAACAAGACAAATCCACACTACAGCATACCACTCTCAGACGGATGGTCTTGTGGAACGGTTTAACCATACTCTTACGACGATGCTGTCCATGTACGTAAGTGGACATCAGCGAGACTGGGACGATTTTATTTCATTTGTGTTGTTTGCATACCGAACTAGCATTCATGAGACAACGAACGAACCCCTTTTCTACCTCATGTACGGCCGAGACGCTAATCTGCCAATCGATGTCAGCCTTACGAAGCCTGTTGTAACATATTCCACCAGTGACGAAACCGTGCAGAAGTTGTTAGTAGGTTAAGAGAAGCCGACATTTTAGTTCGGGAAAATACTTAGTGCGCACAGCAAGGTCAGAAGCAGAAATATGACGAACATTCTAAAGAAATCGCATATAAAGTCGGTGAAAAGGTGTGGCTGTTTACACCAATATCCAGATGAACGCCCAATAAGACCTCCAGTAGGAGAGGCAGAGAGTGATGATTCTTCTTCCAGTGCCAGACCTATTGACGTGAATGATGCCAGTGAGCCGGTAGTAATTGATAGCATTCCAGGTGATAGTGCGGATATTCCTGATTCTGAGCCAACTGAGATACTGGATGTACAACGTCAACGTAATGAATCTGGGTGATTGGAAAAGTACTATTTTGTGAGGTGGGCTAGTAATCGTGATGACACATGGATTCGTGCGGATGACTTAAATGCACCTGAAGTGGTTCAGTGCTTTGAGGAGTTACATTCCCGGCAACAAAGACGAAACTGGAAATTATAATGTGCCTTTCATGTCGCGTTTCATGGATTATATTCGCTTGCAGATTCATTCGGTTAATGGGAATTATGGGAATTAATCATGCTATTTTTTATAACAGCTTCAAAGAGACAGGATTACTAAACAAATGTCTCTAGTGAAATATAATATAGTAGAGGTGTTCATGCAATAATTTACATCGTAAATATTCATCGCCCATCATATTATTCGACTTCTTTGGAAATACTCTTGTCCGTCAAGACGAAACAATGGCGATATAGGATGTTTTAATGAATTGGTGTACCATAGTGTCCGAGGACGAACACTTGGATGAGGGGGAGGATTGTAAAAGTTTACAAATTTGTAGTACGCATGCACGCACGCATGCACGCACGCACGCATGCACACATGCACGCATGCACTCACGCACACGCCCATACGTCGGTAGGCTATGTTCCCACGGCCGATGAAGTGGTCAGTCAGTGTGACCATGCATTTTATTTGCAGACAAACTGAACGTGAGGGCCGTGGGAACATAGCCTACTGACGTATGGCCGTGTCCGTGCGTGCATGCGTGCGTGCGTGCGTGCGTACGTGCGTGCGTGCTACAAATTTGTAAACTTTTAAATTATGTCTGTCTGTCTGTCTGTCTGTCTGTCTGTCTGGCTGTCTGTCTGTCTGTCTGCCTGCCTGCCCATCCGCCCACCCGCCAGTTCGTCTTTCCATCCATCCGTCCTTCACTCCGTCGATCCATATGTACGTATGTGTCTCTGTCTGTCTGTCTGTCTGAGGGTGCGTGATAATTCAAGTTCCACTAGATGGATTTGTATTAAATTTGGATGAGACGTGGTCAGTGGGGTCTTGAAGAAGCTTCTTGATTTGGGGGCGCCAAGGCGTCAAGAGTTCAAAGGACAAAATCACAAATAAGTGTGCGGTGCGGTAACTTATGATCTACTGTAATGATCATCACCAAACATGGGTGAGACGTTGCCCGTGGGTGTCTCAAGAATATTCTTGATTCGTGAAAAAGGCAAGAAGTCAAAGGTCAAGATCATTGACAGCAGCGGGTGGGCGAGACTTGAAATTCTCGTGAATGCGTGTTTGCAACTGTCTATTTATCATTCAATATTTTGTTTTTTTACGTCGTCGTCGTCGTCGTGGTTGGCGGCCTCGTCGTCGTCGTCGTCACCATCGCCATCACCTTCCTCACCGTCATCATCGTCAGCGTTGTCGGCGTCGGCGTCCTTATTATTATTATTATTGTTGTTGTTGTTGTTGTTGTTGTTGTTGTTGTTGTTGTCAGAGACACGAAATCGTGCTTGGGGTCTTACTTTGCAGGTCTGTCACACCGTCATTAATAACCTCTATATGTTCAACACTAATAATGAACTTGATAACTTAATTTATTATTAGTAGAATTTTCCTCAATTATATGATTATTATGTGCAATTTTAGAACGATATAAACTGTTTATTATCCGGCATTACCGCTTTTGCTACTCACGAAGGCAGTGTCTGTGAGGAGTGGCCCGTGACCATAGCGTGACTGATAAATGCCCGGATGCTAATCTCCACTCTAAGATAAAAACAATTACTGATATAATCATGCTTCATTCGACCTGACGGCGGATGTGTGTGCGGACAGTAGCCACTGTTATCTCTATAGACACGCGAACACTTAGCAAATCATTAATATATTTAACCTTCGATTCAGTACAGTGACGAATTCTTCAACTCACACGCATATACGCACATACATATATTGTAGCTGATGCGTGCGTTTAATGGTGTCAGTACAGGCCGCATACACCCGGTTAGTATTTGTTGCTGAATCAAATGCATAGTCCATTATGAACAGATCTTGAGACCAACAATAGAGTCAGGATGGCCGGCGGGACACACTGGCAAAACATACCCTTTGGTACATTTACCTTGAAACGTGAATCTGCAGATGCCACAGCAATGGCGATTAGCTCTTCAATACCTTATCAATAAAGTTCTCTTCCCGCAGCAGCTGATATGGCTGCGGAGTCTGATAATGAATATTCTCCTGATCATCTTCTCGATGATCGAAATCCTTCAGATCCTTTGTATTCCCCCATTATGGCATGATTCTTATCCCCGGGTCTCTCTGTATTCTCCGAATTTATAAGTCTTCTACTTTTTTCAGCTGCAATTAGTTTTCTTCAGACTGCTCTGCCAGTTTTATCCGTTGCGAGCGTTCTACTCATTTAGGTTTTTCTTGGTCTTTAGTGATCTTAGATAACGTTTTTGAGATCTGACCGCAGGAGAATTAACATACTGGTGCTATGGCGTCACGCGCATACCTGATACTTGTTGGCATCCAGTACACGAATCTCTAATGGTTTCTGAGCACGTGTATTGTCTGTCATTCAAAGAACATATCCAAGCATTGGCCATCTCTGTTTCGCTATACCCTCACAAATAGTATGACCGTGTGCAAAGTTCTGAGTTTGAGATTACGTTAGTAGGCAGTGTGGCTAGCGGTGGTTCGTGGTGGTTCACACTGGAGGATTAAAATTTCTTAGTTAATCATATGACATCATAATCAACTACGTAACGTATATAGGATGACGTCATAATCAATTGCCTAAGGGTTTTTTGGACGCTTAATTGATGACGTGTTTTGTACGAATTGTTTCTCTTTAGGGCCTACTATTTAATCAGCTGTTGAATATTTTGAAACTAATTTGAATGGGTGTTGTTGCTGCCATAGGCAGCAACAGCACACAGTTAAATTAGCAACAGCTTACCTGCATAGTTTTCTGGAAATTGATAGTCATGAAGTTTAGGGATCAATCGGTCCCAACACGGGAGAAGTGTGGGTGGAGCTTAGCTAAAGATGGGCGGGTCATGGCTAAAATTAGAAGAGCGCAATCATCGAAGGACGCGGAGGACATGGTCATTTTGCATAGAGCATCGCAGAATGACCATCTTGACACGATGAGGCATCAAAGATTCCAAGAGAGTGTTGCCATCAACGAAAAGGCCATCCATCCGAACATGTTGCCACCAACATCTGCGACGATGAAGTACCACATCATCTGAGTGTTCCATCAGGAGTGTTCCATCAGATCCAACATTGGAAGGGAAACACCTTACCGGTCGCGGAATGTGGCTGGACAGTTTCTGAAAGAATATAACACGAGTACACTCGGACTTGGGCCCTGCCCCGCAGTCCCTTCTCGAACTAGTGAGATGCACCTGCAAGTCGGGCTGTGATATTATGCACTGTGGGTCCGTCTTTATGGACTTGATTGTTCGTCAGCTTGCTCCCGATCCTGAGGTACTTGTCAAAACATGCCAAATGATGACTTGGATGATAATTAGAACTAAACACTGCTAGTGAATGTAGAAATGACTTATAAATACCGAACTTCAGTGTCAAATATTGGGTTGTGATGTCAAAGAGTAGTAATGGGATGCAGAAGGCATTTCACACTGCTACACGTGCTAGGCCTCAAAGTAGATCTAAGATCTCTGATCTTGGGTCGGGCGCAGGGGTGTAACACTTTTTCTGGGTACCAAGCTAGGTATTTGGAGCGAGTGGCCAACCATAGCACTAAACAACTCATCTTTCATGACAGTTAATATTATGAATATCTGTCGTGGTGCTCGCCGTGTGAGTTACCGCCAGGCATGTGCAGCACGGCCCCCCCCCCACCCCCACACACACACCCAGCCTCGAAGGGGTCCACCCAAGATACTGGTGGTAAAGTTCGTAGACCGTGGAGAAAAAGGATGTCCAACCTAAAGTACAAGTAAGCAAACCGCTGACTATCATGCAATGGAATGCTGAAGGAGGTTCTAACAAGAAAATGGAGCTTAGCCAAATTCTCAAGGGGAAAGGCGTAGATGTTGCGTGTATCCAAGAAACTCATCTGAATGCCGACAGAAGATTCTGTATAAGAGGATTTCAGTGCTTCAGATCTGACAGGGATGGAAGACACAAAGGAGAAGTGAAAAATCCCAGTTCACCCAGATTCAACTATCGTTGCTGCTGACCTCAACAGTCATTCTCAGTTATGGGGGCTATCATTCTACTGATAGGAGGGGTGAGAACATTGAAAAGTGGATGGATGAGCAGAAGCTGATTCTCTTGAGTGAGGCAGATGACCCCACCCCCCCCCCCCCCACCCCTACATTCTACTCAAGACGATGGCATACCTCAAGTTCTCCTGATTTAGCATTTTCGACAGAAAATCTACATCAAGAATTTTTGCGATTTGTTGGGGAACAACTTGGAGGAAGTGATCACTGCCCTGTTTTCATTACCATTAACATGGATGTTGAGATTGACGGAAATCAGATTCCTCGATGGAACTATAAGAAAGCAGACTGGGACAGATATCAGAAAGAGAGTGACAGATTGGTAAAAGACATTGATGTCAAAAACCAAAGTATCAATAAAGTTGTTAAAGAGCTTAACCCTGCTTTACTCTCTGCTGCTGGCAAATGCATTCCTAGGGGATCCAGGAAAATTTGCAGACCTTACCGGAGTACGTCTCTGTAAAAGTTACACGAAGAAATGTCCAACGCAAGGGAAATTGCAGAGAATGTCCCAACAGAAGCCAGCCATGTGAGACTCCAACAATCCAAGGCAAAATCAGAGCCACCAGAGAATCGTGGAGAGAAAAACGTCAAGCTTAAATCTTGAAAAAGATACCAACAAACTCTGGAGGCTTGTGAAGCAGCTTAGCGATGAAAACACCAGAGTACCGAACATAACTCTTGAAGAGGATTGTGAAATCAAAACAGGAGAGGCTGCTGCTGAACACTTTGCTTGTATGTATCAGAAAGTAAGCAATCTAGATGTGGCAGTGAGTCATAAAATAAAGCTGCAATGAAGTCTGCAATGGGGAACGGGGAGACACAAATACATGCCGCGGGAATGGATGAGCTTCTGACCATCAGTGAGTTGTAGAAAAGCTTGAAAGTTCTGAAAAACAGGAAGTCTCCTAGACCAGATGGAATAACCAATGAGATATTGAGGAATCTGGGTACTATTGGAAAGCACAAGCTTTTGGAGATTTTCAACCACAGTTGGTACACAGGAGAAGTTCCCCAGTCTTGGAGAGAGGCCAACATGATCCCTGTACTGAGGAAAGGCAAGAATAAATCCAAAGCGGCAAGTTATCGACCTATCAGTCTGACTAGTTGCACTGTCAAAGCCATGGAAAGAATCCTCAACCAGAGACTTCTTCGACATCTTGAAAACAACAATCTCTTAGCGGATGAACAAAATGGCTTCAGAAAGTGTAGATCTACTGAGGATCAAACAACATATCTGACACAGTCTATTGAGGAGGCGTTCCAACAGAAAAAGCATACCATCACTCTGTGGGTTGATCTGCAGAAGGAATTTGATAAAGTATGGAAGCATGGACTCCTCCAAAAGCTCAGGACCATTGATATTTATGGAAAAATGTACAGCTGGCTATGCCAGTATCTCCACAACCGAAATGCATCAGTACAGCTGAATGGGACGAGCAGCAAGAAAGTCCTGCTACGACATGGGGTACCTCAGGGTGGTGTAGTCTCTCCAGCCCTCTTCACAATATTCATCAATGACCTGGTGAAGAGCCTTCCAATGGGAGTCAGAGCTGCATTGTATGCTGACGATCTTGTGATGTGGAGCAGTGAGGAGTACGTGTCAACAGCCAATTACCACATGCAACTCGTAATTGATCACCTCAATTCTTGGGTTACAAGATGGTTTGTCCAGATCAACAAAGAGAAGACAGTCGTAACTTTATTCACACTATCCACTAAAAAGGAACACAAGACAAGTCTGAAATTTGGTGACCCAGTTCTGGACTTTGAGGATGAAGTAACTTATCTGGGTCTGATATTTGACAAAAGACTAACCTGGAAGGTGCAAATCAGAGAAGCTGAAGGTATAGCCAAGCGAAGACTGGCAGTTATGCGGAAGCTCTCTGGAACAAAATGGGGAGCCAACATGAACATTCTGAAACAGGTTTACTGTGGATCAGTTAGGCCAATCATCGAATACGGCTCATCATCATGGATGACAGCTGCTACAAGCACCCTTCAGACATTGGATAAGGTACAAAATCAGTCTCTTCGTATCATAACAGGGTCTATGAAGACCACTCCAATAGCAGCGATGGAAGAACTTACCAATATCCAGCCACTCCAGCAGAGACGAGAAATCAAGGCCGAGATTCAATACGAGAAATTCAAATTGATGCCTCACCATCCCATGCAAATGCTGACTCACAAAATGTCCAGAGGAAGGCTCAAAAGGAATAATTTCTTATTAACTTCAAAGAAAATTGAAAGAAACAGAGAGTCGGACATCTTCCCCAGATGTAGAAACGTAATTGCTATCCCTGAGAAGGAACCGTGGAAAGCTTCTGAAATAGAAAACACCATTTTGATCCGGCCCTCGATTCCAGGGATTTAAAGCAAGGGAGATCAAGCAGAGGTGACAAACAAAGTTCTTCATTGAGTCATATTGCAGAAAACTACCCTGAGGAAGAGTGGATACATGTTTATACAGATGGATCAGCTATCCAGGCTGTCAAGAATGGAGGGGCAGGTGCTCACATTCGGTTTCCATGTGGCGATATAACAGACTCATGCTTGCCAACAGGGAAGCACTGTAGCAATTACACTGCAGAAATCCAGGCACTGATCTTAGCTAGCCAAATGCTGATACAGCGAAAAACCAGAAATGAAAATATTGTCTCCCTGACAGACTCCCTCTCAGCGCTCCAGGCGCTAGAGAGTGGAAAGGAAAGTACAGATTTAATTCATGAAGATCTTAGGCAACTGGCTAAGGAGAACAATGTCAACTTACAGTGGATCCCCTCGCATTGTGGCATATTAGGAATGACAAAGCTGATCAACTGGCTAAGGAATGGTCAAGTAAAGAACAATTCAACCGCGCGGTTGATTTGAAGAACTGAAGCATATCATTAAAGCCACAAGAATCACCAGCAGGCAGCATAATGATGCAATACACAGCATCAGTAGGGAAGATCAGACATGTATCTTCAGATTGAGGACTGGTCACAATTGTCTCAATGCACATCTTCACAGTCTCAAGATTACAGATTCTGCACTTTGTGAGTGTCAGCAGGCAGAAGAAACAGCAGAACATTTCTTGCAGCACTGTCAGCGATATGAACAGGCTAAGAAGAAGCTTCTGACCTATTGAAGTATCTTTTGAAGAGAAGATCAGAGGAGACAGAGACAGTTTGGTGACCACTTCAGCTTTCATGCACCAAATAAGGAAAACGGTCTAAGATTACTGTCATGAGAAGAAGAAGGCACAATTTTTCGGTAGATTAGGGGCATGTTTCTATCTACTCGTAATACATTTATGTGGTCTAAAATGAACCATTCTCGAGATATATGCCATATTATACTCTATTGGCGGCCATCTTGGCAGCCATTTTGAATTCAACATGTTCCACTCAAAGGATTTTATTAGATTTTTAGTTCCTAAGACATAAATACACAAAATAAAAGTTGTTTCATTACTGTTGTAATTAGTGGTAGGTGACTGTAAAAGTGGTTTGCAAACATCGAACATCAGTGTCAACTGTTGGGTTGTGACGTCATAGAGTGGCCGAAGTGATTCAGAAGCCATCATTTTTCTGTAGATTGGATGGGTGCATGTTTCCATCTACCCGTAAGACATTGGTGGTCTAATATGAACCGTTATCGAGATGTATGCCATATTATACTAGATTAGCGGCGGTATTGGCAGCCATCTTGAATTCAACGTGTTCTACTCAAAAGATTTTATTAGACTTGATATACCACATGGGGGACCCTACTGAACAAATACCACGTTCATTTCTATTGCAATTAGTGGTAGGCGTTGTCAAATTTGAGTTATTTTGACTGGACTCTAAGGTTTATTTCGTTTCATTACATTGAGATACACAATTTAAACCCATAAAAGTTTACCATTTTACTTTCAAGCATTCTGGTGTGAATTCGGGCCTTTAAGGCTTGCGCTTACTACTATCCTTTGAACCTTATGGTGACTAAACTTTATTTATAACATTATTAATGAACTTATACCAATACTACACATATTCTGACCAAGAATTTTAACATATAGAGACTTAGATATTTCAGGTTAAGTCTTGCTTTTTTGGTTATGCTGCTGTTGCCAAATTACCAGGCCCATGGTCAGTTGGTCACCATTTGCCTTTTTATAGCCGCACTACCGCAGATATGGTCATTGGATGGATGCGATCTGCCACTCAATTATATGACGTCATAATCAATAACGACACATATTAGCTGACGTTACAATCATGAAAAGTCCGTCAGTAGTGTACGAATTGTATGTCCTTGTTAAATTTACAATTTAATAAACATTCAGTTGAATATTTTGAAAATAATTTGACAGGGAGCTGTTACAGCACTCAGTCAAATTAGTTTCCAAGTATTTTAACTACTTACCTGTATAGTCACCTTGAAATTGGGGTTCTTTGGAATTCAGGGTTCAAAGTATATAATCGATCCCGACACACGCAAAACGTGGATGGAGCTTTAGCTAGCAATTGGCGGGGCATATCTAAAAATGGATCACTCTATTTCATTGTAACAATGAATATCTGTCATTCTGACCTGAAAGTTCAGCATCGGGACTTTGCCATTTCAGTTTAAATTTTGCATCATGCTGTTTCAGCATAAAGGCATTAATTGTCATTTCAGCTTACGTTTTAGTTGCGACCCACAACTAGTATATAGTACAACTCAGAAATCAGTTAGAATGTTTCCAAAACACAAATAGAAACATGTTAGTACAATTTCAGCAATGTTTACCAATCCAATTATGTTCAAAATATTCAACAGTAATTTTAGGTTACTTCTTAGCTGTATTGTGAGTCGGTTTGTCAATCGGTCTGTCGGTCTGTCTGTCAGTGTGTTAGTAAAAATTTTGAAATTTCTAACAACGTCTGCTAAGTCACAATTATAGCTCATCGTATTTGTTCATTATTGAGAGGATTTAGACAAATACATGCTTTCAAAGATTAATGCCATCTCTTTTCTAAAACCATTTTAATTCAACGACAAGTTATTTCTCGAGTGTTCAATTCGCAGAAAATTTAAAAAATAAATAAATTCTCTTCCACGCAGCGGCATTTCTTAGTTTATAAATCTGGTTTATTTTCCAAAACGTTATTTGACATGCTTATTCAGAAATACTGTTCAGTTGCTTTGCATTACATAATTCCAAGCAAATTTCGTGATTTATTTCCCGAATACAATGATACTAAATGCTACCGAGCTGAAAAAACTTCAAGCGTGATGAAGCACTATGGTGACAAAATTGCCATACATCGCCAGCGGGGTCGGTTAAAGTCAAGTATTGGTGATGAGTAGTAGTGCCACATTAGGAGATGCTGTAAGAGCCTTTTTAGACCTGATGGAAGCTTTTAACTACAACATGAGGACTCAAGGTTCATCTGAAGAAACTAGTGATCCAATCAATTCAGATAGAATACTACATTCTATTATTGGTATACCAATGAAGCTATCAGAGAAATCAACGCATCTACGGATTACTACACAGCTGCTGAATTGAGCAATTTGTGTCAAGTGGGTTTTCAGAAAGCTTTATTTTCTCTGCCTGTTTAGTGCAGACACTTTTTGATTCACGTGACACAGACTAAGAGATATCAGCAAAATAACAACGTAAAGTATTAGCATTGGCAGAATGCGTTATTCGGTTGCAACAATGAGATCATTGATGAATGCAGATTCTCAGTCAATCATACAACGTTATAATCAACTACGTCACATATAGGCTGATGTTATAATCAATTTCGTCATGTCAATCACGGATTAGTCCGTCATAAACGCTTAATAGTCCGTCAAATTGTTCGAAGTTTATGTCTTTACTATTTAATAGGCAGCAACAGCACCCAGTCAGATTAGTCTCAAAATATTCAACAGCGTATCTCTATAGTTTGCTGGTAATCGAGATTCAGGGAGTGCAGGGATCGACCGATCCCAATACGGGCAAAGCGTGGGTGGAGCCTGGCTATAGATTGGCGGGTCATAACGAAAAACTTCGTAGCTTCGTCACGATGAGTTAACTTCGCCACTAACTTGGCCGAGCCTCAAATCAGCTATTAAAGGAGCTTTTTATGTGCCATTTGACAGAGTGACTGTCCTGCAAAGCCTCTCTGCATGTCAGGAAGCTTGCGGCACATCTACATCCCTCGATGAAAGTGTTATTGAGCTACTCAAACAGAGGAGATGATGACCAACCTTCAAACACCAACCAAACAAACGGAGCGGTGGGGTGGGGGATGGAGATAGCTACATGCGAATATAGCAGGATAAACAACCTAATTAATTAATGACCAACCAGGAACATCAGTTGAATGGTTCAAACAGCCCTTCCAACAGCACTGCGGTTGGTGTGGGTGGTAACGTGCATACGTATGTTGAGAAGTGTAGCTTGTGTTTAATATGTCCTATTCCATATCCGCTGAAGACGAGTGTGTACAATGTCTCTAATGCCTCTACTGGTAGAGCTGACGTTGTTACAAATATGGCCCGATCTTTGTACGTAACACTCAGTGTCGTGATTGGACTGTGGGCATGCGATCTTTAATTTATGAACTTGTGATAACTAAGCAGTGGTCGAACCTTGATCACGCAACCCAGAGTGAGACTTTAGATATACCATTGAAATGAAGCTATAATTAAAGGACATTTTAAATTGCTTTTTGTTTCAATACCTTTTGCAATGTTGAATTCCGTTGTGTTCACTGTTTGCTAAATCTCAATAAAAGTGGCGATAACTCGAGTGGCGAAATAACCCCAGATCAAGGTGACTTTGCCACCCGGAGAAAATGACGCCTAGTCCAGTACATTAACAACTTATTATTTCAAAATAGTATTTTCTTATTCAAATGCCCCCAAGTGCTCTAAACACCAGTATTCCGGTTACAAAAAATGCATGACTAGTGTACAAAAATCTGGCGAAATAACCCTGTTTTACGGTAGCTAAGACTGGATTCATCCATTACTCTTCAATTCGTATTTACAGCGCAGCCTCATCATAACCACAGGAGAGTAGATAATATGGATGTCTTGCAATCACGTGATTTATGCATTAGCCATGATGACTTAATGCATTGCCTAACTAACCTGGGGAAAATGCAAGAATATGTCTATATCACAAATGGCTTCGTTTCTCAAAAGTTACTCCAAGAAACCCCGGACGAAACCGGTATGCTGGGCCTCATCGTGGCTCCGGGGTGAAACGCCTAGTGGCTAACCGCAGCATAACGCTCCATCACAACATGATTACATCACATTATGAATATCAAGATGGTGCTCGTCCTTTGGTACACTAGGGAGGGAGTGTGCCGGGCCCTAAGCGGCCCACCAAGCGACTGGCGGCCCCACTGCAACTCGAGGAGCCAGGAGGCGTAGAAGGCGGTTAAATGATATTGGCCAAGCTCTAACATCAACACCAAAGCCACTTAAAATATGCCAGTGGAATGCTGAAGGAGTAAGGAAGAAGAAAACAGAACTACAACAAAGACTTAAGGAAGAGGATATAGATGTGGCATGTATCCAAGAGTCGCACCTCCATCCTGATCAGCGCTTCTTTATTCGAGGGTACCAGACCTTTCGACATGACCGCAAAACAAGAAGCAAAGGTGGAGTGATGACATTAGTAAAAATTGACATTCCAGCCATAGAGAAAGTCATAGAGACTGGAGAAGAAGCGGAAGTCCTGCAGGTGAATATTTCTTCCGAAAATAGATCCATCCAAATTGTGAACTTCTATTGTCCGCAAGATAAAAACATTTTGCTTGATACTATCTCTGCATCGGAGGAAAACTGGCTGATAGTTGGCGATTTTAACAGTCATTCCCCAAGCTGGGGCTATCAAGAGATCGACAACCGTGGTGAAGAAGTCGACAACTGGCAGGGCGAGAACAGACTGATACTGATAAACAAACCTGATGACCCTACTACCTTCTACTCTAGGAGATGGCAATCGACAACAACACCAGACCTAGCATTCTCAACAGAAGATTTGCTCAGAGTTGCGCAACGTGAAATCGGTAATCAGCTTGGAGGCAGTGACCACAGATCTGTTAACATCACACTGGATGTAGACAGACAACCTCCACTCAGCAAGCCTGTGCCACTGTGGAATTACAAGAAAGTGAACTGGTCACGTTTCTAAGAGCTATCGGATGAGTTTTCACATAGTGTTCAGACTGAAAACAACATAAATAAAGTAGTTGACAGCCTCAACAATGCCATCAGTCTGGCTGCCAAAAACAGCATCCCCAGAGGGGCCAGGAAATCGTACAAACCATACTGGACTTCCGATCTACAATCCCTTCACAGTAAACTGGAAGAAGCTAGAGTTAATGCAGAAGGGAGCCCGGGTGAAGAAAACCACACAGCCCTTAACCATGCTAAAGCAAAATTTACCAGAGCAAAACTGCAAGCTACTAGGAAAAGCTGGCACGAGAAAACAGAAGGCCTCAATTTGGACAAAGATGGTAAGAAACTGTGGAAGCTGACTCGCCAGTTAAATGATGAAAAAGCACCAACATCACAGATTATTCTTGAAAGCAATGGTACAACACATACTGGAAAACGTGCAGCTAATATGATACTAGATTATTTACAGACTGTTGGAGAACTAACCATAAGTCCCAAGCAGAGAAAGCAAGTGAGGGCAGAGTTTACACATTCTCCGGAGAACACAGACTGTACATATGGCTGCATGAACATCCCGTTCTCAGAATCAGAGCTAGAAGCAGCACTCAATAAACTGAAGAAGAAGAAATCACCTGGCCCAAATAACATTACAAATGAAATGCTGCTGCACCTGGGCATTGTCACAAAGCGGAAGCTACTGGATGTATACAACATAAGCTGGCGCACAGGTGATGTACCACAGATCTGGAAAGACGCCATAGTATGCCCGATACTGAAGAAAGGAAAGAACAAGACTAAGCCTGGTAGTTACCATCCCATCAGCTTATTAAGCTGTGTGGGAAAGCTTATGGAAAGGATGGTGAACTCCCGACTGATGTGGTACCTTGAAGACAACAACATCATTGCCAAAGAACAGGCATGCTTTCGCAGATGCACGTCGACAGAAGAGCAGATTGCCTATGTCGCCAAAGATATTGATGCTGCGCTTCAGGATAAAAACATGTGTTAGCAGTCTGGGTAGATCTTTAAAATGCCTACGACAAAGTGTGGAAGGACAGACTGCTTTTGAAGCTAAAAAGATACCGCATCAGCAATAACATGCTCAAGTGGACACAACATCTACTCCATAACAGAACAGCACGGGTACAGATCGATGACTTCAAAAGTAAGAAGAAAAATGTTAAAAACTGTGTTCCCCAAGGTGGAGTACTATCACCAACACTTTTCCTCCTCTTCATAAATGATATGTTTAAGATTCTTCCAAGAAATGTCAATGCTGCACTGTATGGAGATGATCTGGTCTTTTGGAGTAAAGAGGAATACATTGGCACAGCACAAGTCAGAATCCAAGAGGCTCTTGACAAACCTGAGGCATGGACAACAGAATGGGCGGTAGAAGTGAATAAGAACAAGATGGGCCACTCAACGTTTACCCTATCCACCAATGTAAAGGCAGCCAATCTGACATTTAAAGGTGAATCTCTCCCAGAAGAAGAAATACTAACATACCTGGGAGTCACTTTAGACAAGAAAGTAACATGGAGAAATCAAATAAACAATGCTGCATCAAAGACCCAACAACGATTAGTTCTCATGAAAAAGTTAGCTGGTACGAACTGGGGAGCAGATGAGACAACCCTGAAGAAAGCCTACACAGGCAGTGTTCGGCCTGTTCTGGAATATGGTGCATCAGCCTGGTCAACTGCAGCTAAGTCCAATCTCAGCAAGCTCTCCAAAATACAAAATCAAGCTCTTCATATCATCACAGGTGTTATGCGATCTACACCAATTGTTGAAATGGAAAAGGCCACAGGTCTCCAACCTCTCGAAGACAGACGAAATGTCAAAGTGATTCTACATGCCGAGAAGTTTAAACGACTTGGTGGCCACCCAATGTATCAGAGAATGCAGAAACCATCAAAAAGAAGACTCAAACGTCAAAGTCTCACAAGCCTTTCTAGAGACCTAACAAGGAGATTTCCCTCTATCCAGAATATTGAACCATCACCACTCTGTACTCATAACCCAATGCCACCACACCTGACTCAACAAAGCTTTATCATCAGAGACTCCATATATGGCATTTCTAACAAGCGCTCACACTCCAGTATGGAACTAAGAACCCTATCACTGGAAGTCTTAAATGAAAAGTATCAACAAAATCAATGGGTACGTGCCTTCACTGATGGATCCGCAACAGAAGCAGGTACAAATGATGGTGGAGGTATTTTCATCAACTATCCATGTGGCAGTCAAGCAGAAATTGCCATCGCAGCAGGCCATATCTGTTCCAACCACAAAGCAAAATGTAAAGCACTTGAAAAAGCCGCTGATGTATTAACAACAGACGAACGATCACAGGGTGCCGATATAGTCTTCCTTACTGATGCACTCTCTGTCTTACAAGCTCTCTACTCTCATAGCTTGGAATTAACTGATTTGACTAACAAGTTACAGCAATTGTCGCTCAATGCCAGAACTGTTATCCTCCAATGGATCCCATCGCATTGTAATATATCAGGAAATGAAGGAGCCGATGTTCTACCAAAAACAGGGTCAACTAAAGAAAAACTCCATGACCGCTGCACACTCAAAGAGGTCAAGACGGTGATCAATCAAGCATTAAAGGGAAAATGGAGAGTTGAGCATCCAGAACATTAATCAGCAGCCATCCATAATCAGCTGTCCAGAAGAGAACAAGTGATAATCTTTCGTCTCCGTTCAGGACACTGCAGGCTGCGTGCTCACATGTACAACAAACTCAAGATTGACACCTCTGCAATGTGTCCCTGTGGCACCAGCCAAGAAACAATTAGCACATCTTGCAGGATTGCCCACGTTTCAATCAGCAGCGGCACAGCCACTGGCCATCAACAACATCCCTCAATGACAAGCTGTACGGGGATACAGACAACGTGGCTATCACAGCCAGCTTCATCCGGATGTGCGACATTAAAATGTAGTCAAATGTGGATGCAAGAAGAAAACTCCAAGAAAGAGATGACACTATTGATATCAACTGTGAAACTATTAAAGAGACATTCGCTGGTAGATATAAATAAATTTTGGAAATTTCTATTTTATTTTGGTAATGTACTGGTCTCGTTGTATTTCTACTGTATACTGTACTCTATACAGATATTCCGGACATCTATATTTGTTATTATTTGCTGTTTTTATGTAAAGAGTTGTGCTCTTTATACTTTCTTCGAATGAGAAATTATTTTAAAAACGAAACAATCCTATTTGAAAGAACTTCAAAACAATCTTAAATATATCGAGACAGTTTGGCAATTTCAGACTAAATATTGTCGCCACAAGTTCTACAACACCCGTTGCTCGCAAAACCTCAAAAGATTCTCGGCGCTGAGGATACAACCCCCAAAAAAATTATAGGGGCACTTCAAAGAACCCCACTACTGACATAACCACAACATATCATTTAGGCCTATATCGTGTATATTACAGATCAACGAATCACGACGATAAGCGAATCCTCTAGTGTTCTCTGTAAAACGGTAGTGAAATCTGTCGCCAAATTTGTTTTTACTTTTTTAATATTTTGGAATTTTTAATTTGCATCTTCCTGGCTATTGAGTGGCCGTAATATTTATCAGAATTGACGAGCAAATGCTAGTATTGACCCACTAGAAACAGCGTATACACTTAATTCCGTATATAACATTTCTAGATCTATCAGCGAATGCATCTTTAAGGGAAAGGGCTTATTCCATTCTATGGCTCCCGTTATCTTTCAGGATCAGCGTGTAGATGGCAGTACCAATGGGGCAATAGAGGGCTGGTCATGAAACGCCACCCTCCCTTACCAATGATAATGCCATGAAACTAAAGACGGGATTGCATTCTACTAAACACCAACAACGCCCTGAACCTCCTCGATATAGAAATGCAAATGACAAAACAATGTATATTTTGCCCAAGGAACTAGAAATGAATGTACAAGATCTTACCTAGATGTTTCTTAGAATGGTACTTCCTGATATTATGTTAGTTTCTACAACCGGGATGTGATCGATCACGAGGAAAAAATAGGAAATGGCTAGATGCGAAGTCTCGGTCCTTCTTCATATAGAAATTATCACGATCTCCTAAACCGATTAACCCTTTAATTGGACGGCGAGTCAAAAAGCATTTGCATTTGTCCCGAGGAATATCCATTTGCGGTAATCGAGCCAGTCATTCCAGTGATAGATTTTCGAAATTTGTTTTCTCGGCCTGACCATTTAGATTTTCTTGACCAATCGTGACCATTAAACGAAAAAGAATACGTTGTTTCTACAATTCAAAATTATAGGATTTCCTATAAATCAGGTTGGCAAAAAACTGGATTTCCTATAAATCTAGGAAAAATCAACTAATCGTCTTGCACTACATGCTTTATTACGGTGTGGGACTCTATCGTCAATTCATGGCTTCAGCAGAAAGAAAATTTGGTCAGCAATGGACAATCTTTAAAGCATATGCTGTCTTCCATTACTTGATACATTAGGAACTTGCGAGCCTGATGAACCAAAAAATGAAGACATGACATCATTAAAACATATTGCATGTCTCAATGATCCAAGGCAGCTATACACCGAGGCCCATGGTGATTTGAATGTTTTGGGACTTTCTGATAAGGATATCACACCTCCTGCATACACTCCCTCTTCAGAATATAGCTTCCTGCAACATGTTAAGCAAACATCCTTTCAAACCCAGATTTGGATCATATCTCATGTTAATAAACCAAGTAGACGATGAGCAGATGTAAGTGTTTGGTAAAGTGAGGGAGTTGAATTAAGATTGAAATTCTTTGATGGGCCCTCTGCGACCGAAATGTTAGATGAGTTGCTGTGTGTATGCCTTTGGTGTTACACATGTACCACGTGTTGCAGTTGTTCACGGAAAGGCTTAGCATGTACTGAACAATGCGTTTGCAATGCTAATGAATACGCTACGAATGGA
Organism: Chaetoderma sp. LZ-2023a; assembly: GCA_034401795.1. Lineage (NCBI taxonomy): Eukaryota > Metazoa > Mollusca > Caudofoveata > Chaetodermatida > Chaetodermatidae > Chaetoderma > Chaetoderma sp. LZ-2023a. Next base: position 78,440,602 of record CM067374.1, read on the forward strand.
CATAATGATTATGGATCAGACCTTTTTTAAACAGATAAAAGCTAATAAATTTAGGTGAAGATCTTATTTATTATAGTCTGAAGACGTTGCTTGTTCACAAAGTGAAATGATACATAGCTCATTATAGCGCATTAACAATGATGCGTCTGTGATCACTACAATCGTTCTTGTTGCAATGCATATTATTTTGACATCCTACAGCTGCAATCAGTCTTTCGTCGCTTTTAAGCACTGTGCCTTATTCTCGTAGACAAAAGTTTTAGCTTCCTCAGGTCCATTGTTGATCTTGAGGATCCCTCGCAGCATGTTGGTTTAAGACAATGACGTCCTGTCCTGGCTTTATATTTGCTGGCTCACAGTAGGGCGAATTTCAAGGCTTTTAGTGCTGGTGTGTCTTTTGGCATCCTTGGCACATGTCCAAACAGGGATCCTCTTTGCTGGGAAACTATTACGGAGAGTGGAGACGTATTACACATATTGCATAGTGCATCGTTGAAAATTATGCTGTCTGGCCATATATGTGTCTAGCGAAGGTGCGGCTGTGGTTGCGGTGGAGGCATCATGTTTGTCTAGATCGACCGTTGGAGCCATATAATAGCTGTACGTTCGGGATAATATGATTTCTCCCCGGTCTATCTGGTGTATATATTAGTTTGCTAAGTCTGACGTCATTCTCAATGGATCCAGAAGTGTAGTATTTGGCCTTTATTAATTCATGTGTTTGTGACGTCATCATCTGGTGTTAACTAATAACTCTTTCTAAAGTTTGCAATCGCTTAAGCTTTTAACCATTTCAGACAAGATGTGACAAATTTTTATGATGTAATGAATATTCTGTTGAATATTATGTGTGCGTGCGTGCGTGCGTGCGTGCGTGCGTGCGTGCGTACGTGCGTGCGTGCGTGCGTGCGTGTTTTATTAACAAACCTATAGTTATCCAAGTATTGGACTAATGTATATCTGAGTGACTGTGAATGTTATAAAGTAATAACTATTTTGTCAAATTTTTGGAAGTATGTCATGAAAAAATCAAATCGGGCGTTGCGTAATCATGATAAAATAAATACAAAAATGTACATCTAATATTAATCTACCTGAAATAACTAAAACTAACAATTGCAAATATTAGATAATATTAGCGCTATGATCAGTATCCAAGGACTACTAGATTCCGGATAATTTCTAACAACTACAATAACACATATACAAACCTAGATTCTAATTATCCTTACTAACCATATGATGGATAAATTTGGTCAAGAAAATCGAAATATTTGATTATTGAATGTCCAATTGCAGGCCGAGCGAAAACTTTTTTTTAAATATTTACCACTGAAATGACTGGCGGAGTGGTGGGGGTTGGGGGTCGGGGGGCCTAAAGGCTTGACAAACTAACTGCCGGCGAATAGCTTCCTACCTGCTCGAATAAGCTAACCAGTTCCAGATAAATTTTGATGTGTTGGTCCACCGTCTCCAGAAAGTTCTTTTTCCAGCACACAGAGTTCCGTACAACGCAGATTACCGTATTCTAGTCTTCCTGCTAATCTTCCTGCTGAATACTGCACTGAGACAGAGGCCGTGTCTACTAACGCTTGGGCTTCTGAGATGAGGAACTGTCAGGATGCTTTCTCTCCGGTATCTGTCCCCTGCGAGTTTTTTTCAGATAGTTCTGTGCGTAGATTGTCATGCCTATTTTCCACTAGTTCCTTCAACCTTTAGATTCTTTTCTGTTTAATATATATCTAGGATTCAATGTCCATGGATGTCAAAGTTCGAGAGCCATGCACCAGATTCCAACACCACTTTGTGTTTGTTCTTGCTGTGTTAATACGAATAGACTACAATCAGTATTTTACCATTTTTCTGTACCATTCTACTCCGTTAGGATGAGCCTTTGACCAAGAAACACCTATATTTACCAATCTAAAAGTAGAGGTGTGGCTTCTTCGAGAATACACCTTTAATGTAATGATCGGCCATCTTATTGCGTCATCATAACGACTACACTGTTACACACATAGATCGGGATCCAGTCTCCGTAGCTGACCATAAAAGCAACACAGTGGATCGTGTTGATTTTGATATCATCTTAACCTCTGTGTCACTAGCTTAATACAGACGTTAAAATCGACTCGATATATATATACCGGCCAACATCTATATATCACAGTCAACACAGTTTGTCGTTTGTTGAATGAGAACATTTACAACATGGCGCCAGAGCATTGTCAACTTTTGATTAGAATATAAATATGACTTGATAGTGCGTATAATAGGAATCTAATCATTATTAAACCCATCAAATTCAAATTCAGATTTGTTCAAACTGGTACATAAATTATGAATTACGCGATAATTTCCCGAATTTACAGTTTAAGCAAAATTCTGACGTTGAGTAGAATTGGATGAGGTGTGGTTGTTTTTAGACAGAATCGAATATGGGAAATGGCATGTCAGAGCATCTAGTTTTCAAAGTTTCCCTGTCGAGTCGGGAGGATTTCAGAACCCGCTCAATATGAGGGCCACCCCATCCCAGAATACTTCATGATCAGTGAAAACTGCTTCAAAAATGCATTGCTAGTTCTGTTATCGAATGTATTTAGCCGAATATCGGATGTCCATAAGTATTATAGTCTTAATTTATATATGATTCTAAATACTAATCTGGTTCTATAATAGAAATATTACACGAGCTATCTAATAGAATAGGTCCCGGAAATATATTTCCAGAAATAAATTGGACTCGAGTAGTTTTAAAACCTTTACCCCTTGTAATCCCAACGTCTCAATGGCTGGATCCAATCTGTCACTCGAGTTTATGTCGCCATAGTCAGAATATGTCATTTGCTACTGACGCCACAATCAAAATGGCGTATGCTCGTACTAGATCTGGGGATATTGCAATATTGGTTAATAGAAAAATAACTACCTTTACAGAACAGACACATTCTGATAGCGAATGCCTTATCTGGCTATCTCTATCTGGGACAATAACGAACCTAGATCAAGACATCATATTGGGTATCATTTATGTACCGCCCGTAGCTTCTGAATAATCAACGATAGAGGCCTTTGATGAAATGGAAAGCGATATCACTTTTGCATCAAAATCCAAATTCTTAATTTTAATGGACCACTTAAATGCAAAAACCGGACAACTAAATGATTTCTTAAGCACAGACGAAATGTTACTCTCATTCGCAGAAAGTGATATAGGTGATGCCATAACCATCTCGGAATTTGAACCCCCAAAACGAATATCCCAAGACAAAAACCAGCCAACACATATGGCCGAAGACTGGTCGAATTTTGTAAATTTAATAGCATGTATATTATTGATGCTAGAATAAGCACAGATGCCACAGTAGGCAAAACAACAAACCAACAGGGCAGCGTAATTGACTATGGCATATCTACTCAAAGCATTTTAGCACATATAACAAAGTTTGAGGTACTCGATTTTTGTCCTATTCTGTCGGACAAATGCTCTGCATTAAAACTGTCAGTACAATTAAAACAAACAATCAGTCACCAACAGATCCATAGCTCAAAGGATGCAAACTAATGTAAACGAACCAATATTTAAAAAATGGAATACAGATAAAAGAAATGACTTCATACTGAAAATAGAGAATCACGAAACTCTAGCTGTTATAAGTACATTATTAGAACGAACACTAGACAAGCAAACAATAAACGAAATCGCAATCGCAATCCCACACATGTTCTGCGGCATGGCAAAGGAAGTCTGGAAAAATTAAAACTAATAAAGTCTAAAGTAAAAACAAAATTGAACGCCCATGATTCGATAACAACTGCAAGGTAATCAGAAAACAATTCCATAAAACAAGACTTGGATTTAAGCTTCATAGAATCAGAAGCAAACGAGAAGGCAATGTTAAGGACAAGTAGAATCTACAAACAAACAATGAAACTTTCAACCACAAAATACCAGCAAAAACACCATAAGAAAATTCGACTCATGAGCAGTAGTAAACCTAGGGACTACTGGAAATTAATAAAGGAAAACGGCCTGCTGGACCCTTGTCCAGTAAGTGTTCAGAACCTGTATATATTTGGCAGATCACCAAATGAAACAGAAGGCGATAATGAATCTGTCAATGAAGAACTGCAGCCAGAGACACTAGAAGAAAATAGTATGTTTTTGATTTAAACATATTTTATTGTAACAATTGCACAATGGGATCGGGCACAAGTTCTTACAACTTAGATTTGCCCTCTCCCTACAGAATTATTATAAGCAGCCAATGATTGAGAACACTAAAACGAGGTGAGAGAGAAACAATAAATTAAGAGGTGTGTGTGAGAGAGAGAGAGAGAGAGAGAGAGAGAGAGAGAGAGAGAGAGAGAGAGAGAGAGAGAGAGAGAGAGAGAGAGAGAGAGAGAGAGAGATATGTAGGGGAGAAAAACGATGTAAACAAATTAAAAAAGAATAGGAAAGAAAAGAACAGCTCCTTCAAACACTTTCATTGTCGGATAGCAGTTAGCCATTAATATAATAGATTAAACAATACGAATAATTGAATTAACAGACCATATTCATGGTTATTCCATACCGTCGTCATTTACCCCCATTTACCCACCCCAACCCTTCCTCTCAACTCCCACCATGCTTTCACCAGGTCTTCTCTTCTCGTGTCTTACACGAAACAAAACGAAACAGAAACGAGAAATGTATGTTAAACAGACCTATAAGGAATGAGGAAATATCAAAAGCCATACACGTTATAAAAAATAATAATGCTGCTGGATCAGACGACATAGTAAATGCGTGTGTCAAGTTCACAGAACACATTATGATCAGCACATATAAACATTTGTTTAATAAAATACTTGATTCAGCTAACGTTCCCGGTGCTTGACTGATAGTATTATAATACGGATTTATTTTATTAAAAAGGTGACGCAAATGATTCCAAAAACAACAGACCAATCACACTGCTGAGCTGTCTAGGAAAACTGTTCACATCAATAATAAGCAACCGTATTAATGAATTACTGGAAAATACCAATAACTTATTAGACAACAAAGCAGGCTTTAGGACAGATGATATTCCACCACAGACCATATAGTCACTGTCAGCGCTAGTAGAATTATTTAAGAATAAAAGAAAGCGACTATTTTGCTGTTTCATAGATTTTGAGAAAGCCTTTGACTGAGTATGGCAGCACGGTCTCTGGACAAAGTGCCTATAGCATAACAAAAATGGTAAAGTATTTAAAGTTATACAGAGCATGTATAACAGTATAAAATCAATAATCAAGTTAAAGAACAAATTCTCGGATCCCCTTATCTGCAAATGAGGAGTACGTCAAGGCGATAACCTCTCTCCAGTTCGCTTCTCCATATACTTAAATGGCATCGAAAATTTCCGTAGCAACAGAAACTGAAAATCGATAGAACTAGGCAATACAGAAACCGAAACAACAACCTTACTTAGAATCGTAATACTCCCCTATGCTGATGATACAATTATGATATCAGAAAACGGAGCTGACCTCCAGCTGACATTAAATGTAGGCCTATTTGAACACTATTGCAACATGTGGAAACTGAAAGTAAATGTAGACAAAACAAAGATTATGGTATTTGGTAGTAACAAAGCATACTGTAATAAACTCTCATTCTATCTAAATAATAAGACATTAGAAATCGTATATACCTATAAATACATAAGCATACATTTTTCATACAATGAACGCCTACTCTTAGCGGAGAAACCTCCCCCCCCCCCCCCTATTTGAACAAGCCCGAAAAGCAACGTTTGCTCTACATCGACGAGCTAAACAATTAGATTTACCCATTGATTGTCAAACAAAATTGTACCACCAAATAATAGAACCAATCCTCCGAAGAATTTCCAAGATACATTTAAAACAAATAAACGAAGCACATCTAAATGCATGACATGCGAGGAATTAGGGGGAAATGAAAATAAAGGTATCAATAGAAACGCGCATGATCATATACTGGATAAGGCGTATCTCAAGAAAGCAAAATCAACTAGCACTACACATATATAATTGTATGTTGAAGGATTTTAATGAAAACAGAAAACTATACAAATGGCTAACACGCATTAAAACCATTCTAGATAATACAGACACGCGTACCTTTGGAGCACACAAACGATTCATAGCACCAAACTCATGCATGCTGCGATTACCAGAAACATAGAGGACCAATTTATACAAATTTGGCTCGCCCAAATGCAGGAATCGTGGAAGGGTAAGATATACAATTCTTTTAAGACTAATTGGGAAACTAAAACATACATTCTTAGAAATAGAATATTGTTCAGTCGATTTAGGACCAGTAACCAACCATTCATTGCCAATAGAAAATGGGAGGTGGGAAGGAATACTAAGAGAAGAGAGGAAATGCAGTATTTGTGACAGAAACTAAATTGGAAGTGAGTTTCATTACATTCTTCTTTGCGCCTTCTTTCATATATTATGATAAGAAACGCTACCGAAATACTACCGTAAACGGCCTACTTATGTTATATTTTTCCATTTATTCTCTAGCCACAACAAAAAATAATATCTAAAGCTATCCGGCTAATAAATGCAATTATTAAGCAATTCCTAAGAGGACGAAACTGTCGCACAAACAGGGAATAAACATAACCCGCAAAGATAATACCTGAAAATAAAGTGAAATTGTGATCGGAATAACAGTTAATATGAAAATAGCTTGCTTGAAAAGAACCAATCATATTTCTGTAGTAAACCTAGACTATTTTTGGACGCACGCACGCACGCACGCACGCACGCACGCACGCACGCACGCACGCACGCACGCACGCACGCACGCACGCACGCACGCACGCACGCACGCACGCACGCACGCACGCACGCACGCACGCACGCACGCACGCACGCACGCACGCACGCACGCACAAGATTGGTTATGATAAATAAAAATCAGGGAAATTGTACAATGTGACAACAAAAAACCGGAATGGCGAGTGTAGACCTATGTATGTTTTTGTCACATTGTACAAATTGTTTCCATGATTAATTTATTTTATCAAAACCATCCTTTCTTGTGTTCAGTTTTATCCATAGTTTCAGAATTTGATCCGATCAGGGTCCGGTAGACCTATTTTATACTGACCATGACCAAAATCTGAAAACACTCTTCACCGTAAGATCCTATGTTGTGTTAAAATTTGAGCCAAATCTGATCAGTAGTTATTTTAGATACGAACCAGACACATATACACACGGACAGATAGAACCGAATACAATAGCCTCTACCCCATACGTGGTGATGGTAATAAAATGTTAGTCTTAAAATGTATCTATGTTTACGGCTTTCGCTTTGCGAATGAATGAACATTTCCCGTTTTGGCTATACCCCGCCCATCTCTAGCTAAGCTCCACCCACACCACGCTCATGTTGGGGTCGATCGATCCCTGAACTCCCTGACTATCATTTTCCGACATTCGACAGAATGTTTACTCAATAGTAAAGACATACAATTCGTACAAAATGTCGAACTATTAAGCGTCTTGAAAGACGGACTATATCGAATCAGCCATGACGTAATGATTATAACGTCATCATACACGCCACTTAGTTAATTATGACGTGATATGATGTCAGATAATCGATGCATAAACTGGAAAGGCGAATTGCGCATATTTAGTACGTACCTCAATACTATAGCTCTTCTGGAAAGCCAGTCTCTTCTGGGCGCTTTCTGCTACATCGTCGGACATTGTTGTAGAATAAATATTGTAAATTTTACTTAATTGATTTAATTGCAATTTAAATTAAATTAATTTAATGCTGGATAAGTACGCAATAAAACAATTATTTACGATTGAGAAGCGTTCACATAAGAAGTAGTTTCTCTTAAAGAAATCTGTGTTTCGCAAACTTTCCTGTTTCGGAATGTGTCGTCTAATTCGGAGTGTGTCGTCTGCCTGCTGTTCTCTGGGGCCAAACGTCGTCATTTAATGCAAACTTTGCGCATTAATATCGCCGATATTTATACATGAGTTCATCTTCGATCGTTTGCAATGCAGCTCGCGCTCTGTCCACGTTCCATCAGTGGCACTGTAGCAAAAAGTCCACGATTCGAAGCCTCTAAGTATGCTCTCTAATGGTACAGCCATTGAAAAAACTTATAAACTAGACTTCCTGGTTGCCCGTGGAAACCAATGATGCTTACGCGGAGTGCTAAGGCGGGAACGGACCTGGAACGGAAACACGCTTTCCGAAACATGGCCGCTATAATAGGCGGCAGCGTAGCTATCTGTCAACCAAACTGACTGATCCTTGTGATTACAAAAGCTGCTACGCCAAAGCACGTAGGACATCTTTTATATTTTTTTATATTCTGAAGAACATATACTTCATGTACGCCATTCTGAATTCTATAGCTGGCATGTGCTTGATATTGACTATTGTTCGTGTTAATTATTTTGGGAACACTTTAGCTGAAACTCGTTGATCAATGTCGAAGGAAATTTGTTAATTGTTGGAGTATCTGTAACAAAGAAATCTGTGGGGCTAGTAAGTTTGATTGGTTTAATTAGTCCATTGAACACTGAAAGCATATCATTTCAATTTCAGAACAACCATAGGCTGAAGTCTGACGCTGGTTTTGAAATATGTCTTGAATTCTAATGGATCAATCACTTTTAGCTATGCCCCGCCCTTTTCCAAATAAACACTGCCCACGTTTTGCCCATGTTCAGATCGATCGAACCATGAATTAACAGAACCCAAATATAATGATATCTTTAGGCCTACAGTTAGGCCTGAGCTTTTGAATATTTTGAAACTAATTTGACTGGGCACAGCTGTTGCCTATGGCAGCAACAGCACCCCGTCAAATTAGTTTCAAAATATTCAAAAGAATGCTTATTAAATTATAAAAACATACAATTCTTACACTTGAGGGACTACTACGCGTTCATGACGGACGATCAGATATGGCATTCATTACGGATTCTGATTGTGACGTAATCCTATACGTGACGTAATTCATTAAGACGTCATATAATTGAGTGGCAGATTGGAGTTATCTATTGATCTGTCGTATACACATTGCTTATCAGTTTATATGAGTTGGTGAAGTCACATGCCCATATACCCGTCATTTTCGGCTTCAGAATTTCTACTGCGCCCATTTTGAAAACAATGTTATTGAAAGACGCTTTATAGTCCGCCGAAAGACTATCCCAATGAACCGGGAAGTGGGTTTTGAAACAACCGTGCTCTAACTCGGAGAATGGCCGGCAACGCCCATGCATAATGGAATGTCTATAGACTGTAATGGGATATCTGAATTGTAAACGTTAGACAATACCATACACACACATCTAATGAGGGGTCCTGGAGAGCAAGTCTATTATTATATAGTGATATCGACTTTTCTTATTTGCTGAAAATTAAAACCGCTTTGATTTTGTTTACCGACCATATTGCCTCGCCGCTGTACCGCTTTGGCTACTGAGAAACGAAAATCTGATGGCAAATCGTAGCTTCAACTATTTATCGGCTGCTGTTTGATTCCACGAGAGGCGCGGTGACGTCCGCCAGAGGACCGCGACGTTTGTCCACGCGTCCCGTCATCCCACGCGAAGCCAGCAGTCATCAGTGCCGCCTAGTAATCAACTGATTAGATAATAATCGTAATTGCCGTACTTTATACATGATTTCCGGTGCAAATCGGACGATGGGAAATGGGAATAAGGTCTTAGCATGCCGATGCTCAATTATCGCTCAAGTGTATTGGTATTTGTGAATATACAGCAACCTGTTTGTAACGGACACCAGCTTTAAGAGTCACGATATGGTGGCTCTTTAAGACTGTGGTCATAAGGTTAATAAACGACCATCAACGCGGTACGAAAAACTTATGCCACAGCCAATACTTTATTTAAAGTAATCTCCCGTTTTCTGTGACATTTCGACGGACCGTAGGGTGCCCGTTTTGGAAGTAGATCTATAATCGTTGCTGTTCTGTTAACCATTTCATGACGAAGCCACCCAAACCTGGACACCGCAGTGGACATTGGTCTTCACGAATATCCCTTTGCAGGACAAAAGAAGACTATTTCTTTAAACCTAATTGTCACTTATCGATAATCGAGTCAGTCATTACAATGGTAAATTTTCAAAAAATTGTTTTCTCTCGGCCTTCAAATGTACATTCAATAAGAACATATTTAGATTTTCTTGACCAAATTTAGCAATTGCAATGTTATTTAACGCGATACCAGCCATTCTTCCACGCTACAGAGCCTGATTTGATTAGCCCATTATACATGGCACTTGAATTATTCAGTGCCCACGGTGCCTCGGCTCATCTATCGTTTATGCTCTCTTGACTCTATGACCATTGATTAAAAATTATAAAGATTATTTTACATCAATCATTTGCTAAAGCAGAATGCCATGTCAGTGACAATTAAGCGTACAGTACATGTATATGTACAGATAGATACTCAATAATGTATTAATGTCAACTGATTTTACGTGATCCTGCAGTTCCCACGGTTATCGCAAACCAAGCTAATTTCAGGCTAAATTCAGGCTGAATATTTCGAAATCGATTTGATCAAATGCCGTTGCTGCCTTGCACAACAACGACTTCCAGTCAAATAGAGTTAAAAATATCCAGCGCTATTGTATTTATCTCAGTTAAACACGAATCTCTTGGAATTCTGGATGAAACTGGTTCCGAGTAAATATATACGTTCTCTGATATAGATTAATATATTTAGAAACCGCTTTTTAACGTTATTATTGATTAATGGACCTTTCCGCTTTATCCATCCATCCTATGACGTCATAATCAACTACATGACGTGTATAATTACATTTGAATGAATGACGTCATGAAAGACGTAGGTAAGTACGTCACGAACGCATATTTGAAGACGGACTATGTGTTGTTGTACGAATTGTATGTCTTTACTATTTTATAAATATTGTATTGAATATTTTGTAACTAATTTGACTGGTTTCAGTTGCAGCAACAGCACCCAGTCAAATTAGTTACAAAATATTCAACAGCTTACCTGTATAGTTTTCAGGAAATTGATAGCTAGGGCATTCGGGGATCTATCACTCCCAACACGGCTAGGTGTGGGTGGAGCTTAGCTAGTAATGGGCTAAAACTGGAAAGGTCCGTTAAGGGATGTGAATTTATACGCCTATATTTGTGTTCTGCAGTTGAATCTGTTTCGGATGCAAATAGGTCTCCTCAACCTTCTCCACTATTCACAGTTTCGCACATCCGGGCATCTTGAGATTGGCCGCCATTAAAGTTGGGGCAAACTTACTACATGCTAAAGAGGACTGCCCATACAAACGCATTGTTTACATTTTCCATGAAGTTCAAACCATTAACTCCCGTATCTGAGAATCTTCTCAGCTATTGTTTCACACTTTTATGGCGAAACCGGCCACGCCAGGCCTCTACAGTGTTCTTGATGAATGCCCATTTGCATACCAAGAGAAGGGTATTTTTGAAAGGGTATTATTGGAATGACTGGCTCGATAAGCGAGCCAGTCATTCCAGTAATAAAATTTCAAAAATAGTCTTCTCTTATCCTGCAAATGGACATTTAATTAACTATATTTTTATATTTTTGATCTAATTTTTGTCATTGAAGGGTTGACGTTTTGGTAGCAACTGACAATGACGTTAGATCAGTGACCATCAAACACCATGCCTAGCTTTGGATTTTGGTCTACATTATAACAACTCTCGGCTATATTCTGACCATCTCAACGCATTGAGCAAAAGAAAGGCCTTCTTCGATCACCGCTATCAGAAATTCATCAACAAGTTGAGGGACAGCGACGTGTATGCACATCTTTAACCCTTTAAGCCTTCAATTTGTTCAGGAAATTTTAAATTTTTCATAGAAAATGTCCATTTGCAGACTAAAACAAGACAATTTTTGAAAATTTATCACTTGAATGACTGGCTCGATAACCGAGCCAGTCATTCAAGTGATACATTTTCAAAAAATAGTCTTTTTTTGGTCCGCAAATGGTCATTTCTCAAGACTACTACAGAAGACGTTTTTGGCCGGGTTGAGTATTAAAGGGGTAAGCCTCAATGGACAGCATATTAAGATCTACAGAATGTGTTGTAGACCTGTAGTGTTTGGAAGTTTAGTGTAACTGCTCATGGAATAGATGAAACCAGTATGGCAGTCAAGTATATGACGTCATAATCAATTACGTCACAGGTATACTGACGTCACAATCAACTGCGTCATGAATGGCACATCTAAGTCCGTCATAAACGCTTAATAGTCCGTCACGGTGTACGAAATGGTTGCCTTTGCAATTTACTAACTATTCCGTTCAATATTTTGAAACTAATTTGACTGGGCGCTGTTATGGTAGCAACAGCACCCAGTCAAATTAGTTTCAAAATATTCAATAGCTGGCGTGTATATGGTTTTCTGAAGATTGAGATTTGGTGAATTCATGGTTGGATTGACCCCAACAAGGACAAAACGTGCGTGGAGCTTAGCTAGAGATGGGTTGGGAATTGCTAAAAGTGGATCTATCCATTCTGGGAGAGAGGGGACTCAGACAGTGGCCTTGCAGAAGCATGAATCAATAGACGATTCCGATCTGTCACTCAAGTATATGACGACATAATCAAATACGTCACAATCAATATACGTAATGAATGACGTATCTAAGTCGGCCACGAATGCTTAATAGTCCGTCAACTGTACGAATTATATGTCTTAATTATTTAATAAACATTATGTTGAATATTTTGAAACTAATTTGACTGGGCGCCGCTGCTGGCATACGCACATACAGCACCCAGTCAAATTAGTTTTAAAATATTCAACAGCTGACCTGTATGTTGGGATTCTGGGAATTCATGTTTCGATCGTTCCCCACATGGGCAAAGAGTAGGTGCAGCTTACCTAGTGATGGGCAATTGAATACTGTCTACCTTAGCTAATGGCTTGAATCTATGCAAACTTCTAGTATTATGGACTTATATGGCACTATATAGGCCTATATGTATTAGCTTATCTCGGAGGAAAATCACACATTACCCATTCTTAGGTCTACGACCAATAAAACGGCAAAATGGATCATAATCAGCAGTATATAGCATTTTTCGTTGATAACGTGATTCCATAATTACATTTAAATATAATTGGTATATGATCGTAATTAATTTAGACGATAGCAATTAATTTAGGCGATAGTAGTGACATGTACCGTACCGGAAGTCCATAATAATATGAATATAATTGTGGACGTCTGCTAATACCAGATAATACATGCATTTACATTACCAAAGCGTTAGTAAAGCGGCGTTATAGTCAGGTATTGTTCACATTTGCTCTTTTTGCAATTTTCTGATCCCAACACGGTAAATCCTGTTTTACTGGAAAACGCGATTAAGATTTGATTTAAATTCCATCATATAGTGCTTTTGACAAATAGCTCCAGACAAAATATAATCAGCCACTGCAAAACCATCGCCCTCACATTTTTTCCACATTGTAAGAAGTTTTTGGATTTTCCGGATTCTTTCAGATTTTCCAATTTTTTTTATTTTCCGGATTTCTTCGGATCAAGCCGAAAGTTGTGTAATCTACTAATCCTAGTGTATGCCTGGTCGCATTCTTTCGTGTGCTAAGATTTGAGCAAAACCAAACCATTAGTTACCGAGCTATCCATTGATCTAGAAGTTGATCCGACAAAGGTTCTTTTCTCTGGGATCACAGCCAAAGTCTGAAAATCATCTTGCATGGCAAGATCTGTGATTGTGTTAAAATTTGAGCCAAATCGGATCAGCAGTTTTTCTTATACAGTGCGGCCGGATTACCACACGCACGCATGCTCGCACGTACAGCCAGACAGACAGACAGATATACAGACAGACAGATATACAGACAGACAGACAGACAGACAGGTAGGCAGGTAGGCAGGCAGGCAGGCAGGCAGGCAAGCAGGCAGGCAGGCAGGCAATCAGGCAGGCAGGCAGGCAGGCAGACAGACATACCCGACTGCAATGCCCTATTCCCTTTACGGGGCGAGGGTAACAAACGAACAGATTGACAGACAGAAATCCAATGCCCACTTTTCCGTACCGCGTATGCAGTAACAATAGAGGTAATATGGAGCACATATGCTTACGGCGGACTAGCGCCTGAACCACTGACCACTCTCGACACCCAAATAAAAATTACCGTAGACCCAACAGCAAGCTTCACTTTCATCCAGTTATGGAAGTGTATCATCAATGAGATGTATGTCTGCGGATCAAATAAAACCCCTCATTGGGGTCCATATTCCCTACATTGTGTGGAATATGGACTTTGATATCGGGGTAATATGGATCCGGGTCCATACCACCCCATGGAGAATTCAAATCGGCATTGCTGAATGATTAATGTAACACAATTCTTCACAATTACAAGTTTGTCACGTAATATTCATACAGATTAACGCAACATTAAAACATGGGTTTGTCGCCCAAACCGAAAAATGTGTTACTTCCTGAAAAAGTGTTACTGCACTCGTCATAATCAAAATTGCCAACACCTTCGTAGTCGGCCTCTATCTCATGTGCCCATTGCTTGCTCAGCTAGTGCTAGTTCGATGTCAGTGTTGCTTGTATGTGCTGGCCCGATATCAGTGTTGCTGGCAGGTGCTGCTTGGTTAGCAGTGTTGCTGGCAGGTACTGGTCCGATGGCAGTGTTGCTGGCAGGTACTGGTCCGATGGCAGTGTTGCTGGCAGGTACTGGTCCGATGGTAGTGTTGCTGGCCGGTGACGCTCGGCTATCAGTATTGCTGGCTAGTGCTGCTCGGTTTTTAGTACTGCCCGCTGGTGATGACCCTGTTTCTGTGCTAGGAGTATACGTATTACTGGCTGATCTATGGCAAATTTCAGCATCATCATCTTCAGTAGCTTCGGAGGAACCTTGTGGCGCTAGCTTAGCCTGGAAATTCAGCAATGCTTGATAATACATGTAATAAAGGCCTACAGATATTGCAATTGATTGTTGTGGTGTTTTCTTTTAATCGCGAACAGCAACTATTATATGCTTACTAGTATATGCTCAGGCCTAGGTTGATATGTCAGTTAGACTTTATGTTAGTCAATGTGTTTGACAAAGCAATTCAATGTCACAACAATAGTGGGTCTTGTTATAAAACTGTAATTTGTATCACTTACAACCAGGCTGCTATATACGCTATTTTTCCTTTGGACAGTTTAGGACAACATTGGCCAGCTTTAAAACCTGGTAGACAGGTTTTACCATGTCTGCTCAAAATTAGTTTTGGACATTGAAAACTCCAACCCGGGTTCCTGGCTTTAATAGTATTCAGATTTGTGTATTTGTTAAAACGATTGTTGATAGGCCTATCACGACAAACCATTAGCTGCGTACAACAATAGGGACCCAAATTTCATCAATTAAGCCAGATTATAGTTAAATTGCAACGAGATTAGGCACCATTTGATATGATTTTAGAATAGCAATTAAATGTCGAAATTTCAGTTGTGAAACCCTGTTTTAACCTCAAAACAAGCTTCTAAATAAACAAAAATCTTCGATTGATTTCAGTAAGTAGCCCTTTCTAACACTAATTCATGTGGTGTGGGGGATATGAATCCCTGGTGGGTAATATGGACACCCGGTCCATATTCCACTTAATCAGAGGGTCCATATTCCCCGCCCCAAGTCCACATACTGCCAACCACCCTCGCCTCCGGATACAGAGGAATGGCGGTTTCAACATGTGCGTTTCGTAAGGGTACGTGTCCACTTTTCTACTCGGTTGCATCATGCATCTATCAATCAATCAACTAATAGCTCATCCATATAATCCCATTTCATGAAATCGAAAAGATTAGGGTGAAATAAATGAAAAGTACTCGCCTACCTCGTTTTTGCTTAACTACTTTGACTTTTCAACTAATTGTAGACGATGCTTCTTTCAAACCCTGAAGTTAGATCGCGGTTTGGTGCCTTGCATCATGGGTAATTTGCAGGGGTACATATTATCCACAGTATCCCTACATCTGCAATTCGTGAGTTATTTGATATAAATGTCTGTCCACATCAACGGCTGCTTCTCTAATAGAAAGTAAAGGAATGGACCTTTCCAGAGTAATATGACGTCATAAACAGCTAAGCCGCGTGGATGATGACGTCATAATCATTATGTCATAAATGGTTATATATTGCCCGTCTTTATCTCTTAATAGTTCAACACGTTGTAAGAATTGTATTTCTCTACTATTTAATTAGCATGCTGTTGAATATTTTGAAACTAATTTGACTGGGCGCTGTTGCTGACATAGGCAGCAACAGCACCCAGGCAAATTAGTTTCCAAATATTCAACAGCTTACCTGTATGGTTTTCTGGACAATTGATAGTCAGGGAGTTCAGAGATCGATCAATCCCAACACGAGCTAGGTGTGTGTGGAGATTAGCTAGAGATGGGCGGGGCATAGCTAAATTTGAAAGCCCCATTGATTCAGGATCAGGAGTACAGTAAGTAATATATGTGAGTTGTTACATGATCATGGCATGTAACGACTATGTACATATATTTGGCTGGTTATATTTGTACGCGTAATTCTACAGCCATGCTTAAAGCCTCTGCGATGATATAATTTTGTCAATAATAATCTATGATGTAATTTTTAAGCATACAAATTATAAATCACAGAGCACAGTATTTGAAGCCAGTTGCTAATAGAGAGATCCGAACTCTCATTCAAGTAGTGATGTCATAATCAATTACGTCACATCTATGCTGACGTCACAATCACATGATGAGAATACTCCGTCGTGAAGCTAGGAAAAGTCCGTCAAATGTACGAACTGTATGTCTTTGATTCATTTACTATTTATTAAACATTCTGTCGAATATTGTGAAACTAACTAATCTGCGCGCTGTTGCTGCTATAGGCAGTAATTGCGTCCAGTCAATTTAGTTTCACAATATTCAACAGATTACCTGTACAGATACCTTGAAATTGGGATTCTGGAAGTTCAGCGTTCAAAGTCAACAAATCGATCCCAACACGAGGAAAACGTAGGCGGGGCTTAGATAAAAGACGTCATCATTGCCAGCATTCGGCAGTGGCACATGGTGCGTTTTTTTGGCCAATATTTTGTCTGATATTACATGGTGGCCCATCCGTCACGTAGCGCAGATCCAGTTTTATTAGGCTTGTCAAAAACTACAGAATACTTGCGTATTTCAAATTGACTAAAAAATTACATGTCGGTTCGAGGCTCTTATCTTTGATGATGGTGGTGGTGGTGGTGGTGGTGGTGGTGGTGGCGGTGGCGGTGGCAGCGGCGGTCGTGGTGGTGGCGGCGGCGGCGGTAGTGGTGGTGGCGGCGGTGGTGGTGGTTGCGGCGGCGGGTCGGCTGCTGGTGGTGGCTGTGTGGGCGGTGTCGGTGGTGCTCGTGCTGGCGGCAGTGGTGGTTCTGCTTTGGCCACTGTTTGTTATGCTCAGCTGGAGTCCGTACCTCCTTCGGATTCTTCTTAGTTCTCGGTGCTTCCAGTCCTGCCTCTTCTAGTTGGGTTATGAAGTAGCCAATTAATATACTTTATCGACCATTGTCGAATTTTACAGACCAATTTATTGTGAAGCAGTAGTTATTGGAAATATCATCTGCAGCATAGATTGCAAATATGTGAAAACTGGCATGAACTTGCCACGGTAACACAGTTACAATGATTGTTTTGAAGACCATGCACATGAACTGCACATTTGCCATGCATTGTACGCTTACGGTATGTAGCATAACCAATGCAGGTCAGTGTCACGGTCACCTACGTTTACGCTTCAGCCGCAGCTACCGAAATTCTATCGGCATTGTTTCTACTGACATTGTTTCTACTGTCTTTCAGATACGACATTCAACCTTGATTTCGTTTACCTATATGAAAGTTAAAGAACTCATGGACTGAGGTTGAGGTTGAGTGAGGTCGATATTCGTCAGAGTCCATTGAATTTCCAGAGCTTTTTATCAGTCGTCACTACTACAGTAAAGGGCGTACGTCTGCTAACAGGACCCGATTCACTCTCCACCTCCTACCATGCCAACAGGGTTTAAGTTGTTCCTGAATCTCCTCATCTATCAAGTTTAGTACTAAATCACAATTTATTAATTAAAGCACAGCGCTCTCTCTCTCTCTCTCTCTCTCTCTCTCTCTCTCTCTCTCTCTCTCTCTCGCTCGCTCTCTCTCTCTCTCTCTCTCTCTCTCTCTCTCTCTCTCTCTCTCTCTCTCGCTCGCTCTCTCCCCCTCCCCCTCCCTTCCAGGGACGGAAGGAGGGCAGGAGGGAGGTGGGGAGAGAGAGAGCGAGAGAGAGAATGAGGGAGGGAGAGAGGGAGGGAGAGGTTGTTATGTTATCAGTTTTACACCATACTAACATACCTAAGAAAAAACTTTGGCACATCACATTTTTTCTAGATCTTCTAGCACTAAATGTTAAAACATTTTAAAATAATGCATATGTGCTGTGGGTGCAAGTGGAAAAATATGCATTATTTTAAAATGTTTTAACATTTAGTGCTAGAAGATCTGCAGTTTTAAGTTGCTAGAGGTAATGGGGTTGGGTTGGGGAAGTATATATATATATAGCCTCTGTGGTGACGGGCCCCTAACATATATTAGACAAAGAAACTTTACAACATTAAATTACTGTACATGTTACAAATAACAACATTACAACACTACACGTAATGCACACAAACACATAATTAAGTTACTAGTAGTTAATAATAATAATAATAATAATAATAATAATAATAATAATAATAATAATAATAACAATAATAATAATAATAATAATAATAATAATAATAATAATAATAATATGTTAGGGGTCCATCACCACAGAGACTTTGCCTTTGATGGACTACCTGTCCTTTGCAATATAAATGTGAAATGCTACTATAAAATAAAAAGTATTTGAATTGAATTGAATTGAACTTTTACCTCATTTGTAAGCTTTCGTTCAAAATCTCTTTCATCTATTAGACATTAGTTTTTGCCTGGTTTGCTTACGTTTGAATACATTTTCTAGTCACATCTTTTTCTGCTTCTAGTGGGGTTTTAATTTTGGAATGTGAGTGTCAGTTAACCGTTTAATTTCTACCATTATCTCAGTGCAATCATGTCCTATGGCTCCCAGTTAATTTTGAGTGCCAGTATATGGACATTGCATCTTTAGGCATATCGACAAAATGGACCTTTCCGGTTTTATCTATGCCCCGCCCATCTCTAGCTAAGCTCCACCCACACCTCGATCGTGTTGGGATCGATCGATCTCTGAACACCCTGACTATCAATTTCCAAAAAAAACCCGGCACAGGTAAGCTGTTGAATATTTTGAAACTTATTTGATTGGGTGCTGTTGCTGCCTAAGGCAGCAATAGCGCCCAGTCAAATAGTTTCAGAATATTCAACAACATGCTTATTAAATAGCAAAGACATACAATTCATACAACGTGTCGGACTATTTGAGATTTGAGGACGGTCTACATGAAAACCTTTGTGACGTATTGAGTGTGACGTCATCATACACGCGCTGAGCTGCTTATGACGTCATACGAGGTCAGATTATGGATGGATACTCTGGAAAGGTGAATTGCCGTGTATAGTATATAGTGTGGTATGTTTGATGATTCATTTACGTAGCATGAGAATGTAACGTGTATGCTCACATGGTGGCTTTTCCCAATTAGTGCACTACTAGATAATTTGTTTACCTTGTTTTATTCGTTTGTAATTATGAGGTCTATGACATTTTGTTTTTTACATCCCCTCAAATTGGTGGGTTCACTTATGTGTTAGTGCCAGCATAAATCTCTCAGCAGAATGCTTGAAAATAAAATTGTTAAACTTGCACACATTAGGGGGTGTATATTGTGTACATAGATATAATGAAACGAAATAAATCTTAGCTTATGATCATTTCATTCCATATAAATTTATATAATTTTTTTAGTTGTGAAGTTGAATTACGGACTCGTGCCTCCACGTCATATGATGGATGGATAAACTTGGAAATTTCCATTGGGCTAGCATGAATTGATTGCTTAATATATAGTATGATCCCTCGACAGTAATTATCAGCTAAGTTAGTGATCAGATTGTACCGTTCCAGCATGAATTCACTATCATGTGGGCCTAGTGAATGGCTTTTCGCTTGTATTTCTGTGAGGGCTATTATGTCAGGATTTTCATTGTGAAAAACAGGGGCTATTAACTCAGAACCTTTTTTAAAAGGCTATCAGTGTTAACGAATAGGCATTTTTTTATATTTCTCTACAAATAAGACATGTTAGAGTTACTGTCAGGCCAAGATATTTTGCTTGAATTATGTTTATTGCTACTATTACTTTTACTATGTGTATATTACCTGACTGTTGTTTTGCATTGTTATTGAAACAAGGCCTGCATTCGAACAGCTCTAATATAGCTGTATTAGCGTCTGCTGGTATACTCTCGTCGTTTAGAATACGGAATCGGTTTGAAGTGTTCAGTTTGTTGATTTGTATTGTTTTGCTTTCAATGGCCCTGTCTTCTAATTACGCGTCTTCCGTGTTGCACGGCTAAACCGAAAATCTTAGAATTGTTGATGTTCAACATTTACGCTTACATGTATTGCATGTAGTGTAGTAGACATGCGAGTTGCAACATTACTAGAGAGCTGATGCCAGTATGGTTTGGATATATGTGCTCCTAGAATAGTCCAGGATTGAAATCACTATTATCATAGATGAAGAGTTTTGTGTTGTCAATTAATGTAACTGAAATTCTGCTAGTGAATAGAGCCTTCCATTAAACTGGTGTGCTAGATCCTTTTCACAGACATCACCGTAGTCTTGCCGCGGAAACAATGATGATACAAGTATTTGTGTATCTGGCGAAGTAGATTTAACTTTGTCAATACGACATTGGCAATCTTGTATCATGCCATCGAGGTTAAGCTTCACAACATCATTATTCCCAACATGGATAACCACTGCATTGTAGTGAGTTGATGAGAGATAGTAATGTAGTTTATCTGTCATCTCGTTTACTCGTGCACCTGAGAAAGACCTAATTGAAATATATATTTGTGCTCTCAGAGGACATGTGCGGACCGCTTAGTTTCCAGAGGGTTGATCTTCCAATTAGTAAAACGTTGCTTTCATTGTTGTTTGGATTGACCTGATTAGCATAATAGCTGGGTGTAGTGGAAGGTTTGCTCGTGTACTGTGTGTTTTAATAATAATAATATTGGGCACGGTTGCTACTCGTACTACTATTGTTTTACAGATGCTGTCTGCCTTGGACTGCGTATCTATTTACATTATTATAAGCATAGCTAGCAGTATGAACAGAACTATTTGAGGAAATGAACGTCATTGGAATGCCTATCAAACTGTTCATGTTGTGTAGGAGCCGTTAGTGAATTTTGGAATTGAGCGGTGTTAGTGGCGCTATTTTGTTAACATTACTGGTCCGGTTAGATGTAATAGCAGACTTATAGCATTGAGTGTTTTATTGCTAATTAGAACATCTCGGTAAGATTTGGACTGTTCTAGACTACTGTCGAGTTTGTTGTCTAAACTTTCAAGATTATTTCGAATGAGTTTGAGGTCACGCAGTATGTCAGTACTGGGTGGGAAAACTGATGGAATTGGATTTGTTAACTGATGGTGTCGTAGCAACAGGTACATTTTCACTCGCTACAGCGATGACAATGAAACTTCAGTATCGCCAAGATATCAGTCAGAGATCACTTCATTGTAATATTTGCTTGAATGCACACACAGTACAGAGATTTTCTCAGGGTGTATGAGAAACCGTTCTCTAGCTGAGCAAGAAAATGTGCAGTTCAACATACATTGTAATTCATTTGTCGATGTGCAACAGCATGACACCCTGTGTGGTTGGTGCCGATGCATGAATCAATTTGTGTATTCACTAGTTGCACAAGTAGATTGTTAATTCAGGTCTTGTAAAGGTTAAGAAACAAATACCACCTTGAGGAACCCCTTGTAAGTTGGGAAATGCTTGACTTAAGCAGTTCTTCATTTGACTTTGGCAGTATGCCACGAGTATAAGAGATTGACAATGTGTAGAATATGCAGGTTGATACTTTTACTGCTACTATGTTGTGATCCCCATGTTTATCAGGGTAATGCTAACCTGAGAAGCCACATCATCACCGATTATTATTTTTTCAGGTTATGTACAGCTCATCACAGCATTAGCCAGATAAAAGGTGTATGCACATTTACTTAGTCAGATAAAAGGTGTATGTACATTTACTAAGAGGGGTGTATGTAGAGTGTACCAGTGCTCTTGTAGCGCACCTTTGTGGACAGGTTCAGACTGGTCCACCTTTTCCTTTCTACCTGCCTGCCATGAAAAGATAATTCAAGTCTCTATCGCTAAAGTCATGAACTCTAATAACACAGGCAGCGTGATGCGAGTTCAATGCCTTCAAGTAGAGAATGGTCGGACAGATTTGTGAAGATTAGATATAGCTCTTCTTGAAGCTGAAGAGCATGAGATAAGCATTTTTTGAAATAGAGATTGTCCTGTTCAGTTGTACATGGCATGTTGCGCATAGAGAGGAATGCAGGAATGCGATATATTTTGAGCAGATGCAATGAAAACCAGGTCATCGACATAGGAAGTCAGCATACACTGCGTCATCATTGTTACAGAGTGGTCAATCTGGTTTGATGCTGTATTGATTAACGGCTGCTCTGTTAGACTGAATGATGTAGGTTCCAGCTAAAAGCCACAGCTGTATAGGAAGAGCTCTTACATCTACACATGCCCTAGAAACAGAAGCGACTGATAAGTGCATAGAACCAATGCTGAAATTATGAGTGTTGAGCCTGGAGAGAGATGGATCTAGCCGAGATCTGGTTCACAGCTTATCGCTCCAATGCATTGTTACTGCATTTTTTATTGTCTCCTTCCAGCTGCATTTGCTCGGAGGTGAATCTAACAGGTCATGGATTGACAGAAGATCATACACGCCAAGCAATTTTCTGTCTTCGCTAAACCAGCTCTTAATATCTAGATCTTTCATGACAATTTGACCAATGCAGCGATTGAAAAGGAAACCATCCTCATTCGCACATTTGTTACATATTGCGGTCAACATTAGTAGGTGCATCTTTGCCTCGTGTAGCATGGATCGCGTATGGCCAAGCCAGAATGGCCCGTACCAAACGCCTTCCCTCTTCACCTCTCTCACGCGACCATAACGGTTCATATGCATAGCGTATCATGGCACGCTGAGAAAACTTAGAGTCCGTAAGATCGCTTACCGAGCACGCACGTCAAATCAATAGGCCAAGCACGCCGTACTGTAGGTATGGAGCTGGCATCTTTTGTGTATATACTTCCCGTGATCTCAAAATTGTTAATACGGGTCCCTTTCATTCCATCGATTGGCGGATCTTAAACAAAAACTTCTCAAGAATCCGAATCTGCATTCCAAATTAAAATCAGAGGCGGAATGGCGGAGATATCCTACGCTATAAATTAGGCGCATGTACTACATACTCGTACTAAGAGCAGACCCTGTAGTACCTATGATGTCATAACACGCGACTGCGTGATTTTGCCTGATTGTTACAACCACGTATGGATTGGTTGCGATGGAGTACTGGACGTTTTTCATTGGACACTCTCTACTATAAAAGGACCTTATTTGGCCCATAAAAATCAGTCAAGACTGGGTGGTCGTTCAAAGTGGTTGTGCATTTGAAGCTCCGCGCACTGTGCCGAGCAGCTTACTCGCATCTACACCGATGCAATTTCCACAACTCCTAGTGCCGATTTGAAGACGCTTGAAACCACAAACACTGAAACCTAATTTTTGCGGCCCAAACTTGGGATAAAAAACAAACTATGAAATAATCGGCCTGAGCCAACACCCACACAGCCAAAAAGTGCACCAGTTATCTGGTCGCCGCATGTCGGTCTAAACTCGTACTCACAAACGCTTCGCAAAATGACTCGTGAGCCATCAACAGCTACGATTTCTTATGTGTACAACGAATGAAAAGTGGTCTAACTGCAATTTTATTAGTAGCGCCGAAAAACTGTGCTACCGACCTTCTAGCTTCTCAATAAGCCGAAATACTGTCAACTCGTTTCTGGTAAAGCCGAAAAGAACTATATAGCTCAAACAAAGTGCATCATCAAGTCAATTCTTCTTGGTCTTTAAGCGTTAATACATTGAAACCGCTTTCACTATTCAGAACATTGCCTACCGTGTAGGACCCCAGCTTGTCACAAGGTTTGTCTTGTGCCGAACTCCTGTAATCGTAGCCTAAGTTTCAGACCCCATCGCTGAATTCATACTGTGTCCAACTCCATTTGACTGCTTCATCTCTACGAATTCTCACAGACTACTTCAACTATTTTTGTGATCATCATTCCTCAACTGTTCTGCCATCATCTTTGACGTTATACTGTATAACCCGTTTTGTGGCAATTGTAACTCGGCACCACTTTTTCCTTTCAAGACCCGATGACGAATTGACCAACTTGAATGCTATTTTATTTTCCTCGTTGTTACATTTTTTTGTCACCGGTGATTATTAGGCACGATTACGGTTCGTTTAGGCTTCTGCACCCACTGAAAATTGATGCCTTTCTTTTGTTAAATCTTATGCCAATGGCCATTAGGCATGTTTCATGGCCAGATTCAGCACATTTCTAAATGTTCTTCATTAGCTTCTTCATGGCTTGTGCCGTTCTTAATAGAACGCGTTTCATTATATTTTGTGCCAACTTACTGTATTATATATAATACTGTAAGTTGGCACAAAATATAATGAAACGCGTTCTATTTTGTATATATGTTATATCTCACACTCCCCGTCTTAAACATAACACACCTCCAATAGTGCTTTGACATTATAATCTTCAAATCAATGCTCTACACTAGCGAGCCCTTCTTGTGCTGAGACAAGACACAAGTTCGACACAATCTAGCATAGATAATAGCTCAGTTATGTGTGTTAGAACTCTCTTAACAAACCGAGGCTGTTACTGTATTCTTAAAAAGGTGGTTGCTTGTCAAAACGTGCTTATATATTTACTACGTCCCTCCTCCGGTATGGTTACACCATCGCTGAAATCACTTAGGGTTTTCAGCGGACTCAATCTTAATCGAGACCCATCACACTTCCTCAGTATCTTCAGTGATACCTTAATAAGACAGAACTTTATGCCAAAGAAGGAATTCACTGCAAAAAAAATAATATTGTATCAGCCTAGCAATGAATCAAGGGCATTTTCAATATAAACCTAACGCAGTTAACTCCTAGAAATCATGTCTATATGGCTTGATTTCGACATTCCGGATAACGACAAAAGACAGCTAGTCAGACCAACTCTGTGGTGACTTAGAAGGACCGAGTGGGTCCTCCACACCTTCTAAGCAAGTCTCCAATGGTCTGTCAAGGGTTTCTTTTACCAAGCCATAAATAGTTTACGGTGCTTCTAAACATGTGTATATTATGTTGCCCTTGTCTTGTCTAGTTGTAGTTCCTTTAGTTGTCACAGGCTGTGAGTCACTCTTCGGCTCGGTCTCCTGTCGCTAAAGTAGCATCTGTAACATGCAGTCTGTTTGTTGGGCCTGTTCACCGGACAATTCCTACGGGAGGCCAGAGCTATCCTTGGTAAAGCATACAAATCCTGTTATAAATGCTAGGCTATGGTGTTAGGCCTCAGTGGCATTAAACCTCTGTGTTAAAAAACGTTAGTTTCTGCTCCTCTTGGAGGACCGCTAACCACAACGGCACCCACCTGGCTTAATTGTTGGCCTGTCTAGTATCCGCGGAAACTAAGCTGCCATTTTTGATTAATGTTGACGGAGGCCCACGCTTCGGCAAAAGCTTCTCTAAGGAGAAGGTTATATATATAGCTACTGCCTCTAGTTGATTGGTATCTTGCCAGAGAATGACTTATCTTACAAGTACCTAAGTGATAAATATATTGACACGGTATCACCAAACCGTAAATCACTAAGTCTAACGCCAGCTTAAACCGACACAAAAACGGTCTTTGGCCTGCGCCTACAGTTGCGCCGAACTACGACTATCAACTTGTAATAGTATAAACCAGCGGATCGAACATGTATATGTAACGCGCCAATATCGAATTTAATATCGGCGCGCCCGTTGGCCAACGGCGCAGGGACCAATATAGAATTTGATATCAGTGCGTCCGTTGGCCAATGGTGCAGGGACCAATATCGAATTTGATAATGCGCTCCCGTTGACCAACCGCGCAGGGGACCAATATCGAATTTGATATCGTCACATGGGACCAATATCTAATTTGATATCGGCGCGCCCGTTGGCCAATGGCGCATGGGACCAATATCGAATTTGATATCGGCGCGCCCGTTGACCAACGGCGCAGGGGACAATATCGAATTACACAAGTTTCTGATTGCATGTCTGCCTAAAGGTGTTTACTCGGGTGTTACACAATGTTGTAACGCAGTGGCGGTGGACGAAAGTTACAGAAGGTTCAAAAGTTGGTTTCATTTTCAGTAAAAATGTGGAAACAAAAGAATACGCAGCGGCTAAATCGATGGCCACGTTGTATACCCCTTTGAAAGTCATTGTTGCTCTTAGAATTATAAGCATGGTGCCGCTAAATCTACTCAGTAAATTTTAACATGTCGGTCTGAAAATCGTATTAATTATTCAGATAAGTTCGCTACGGTCAAAACATCATTGATAAAAACGCTATTTTCAAGTATTTTTGTCAATATGCACCTTTTAATAGTATATAATATTTTGTGCTATTGTGCTATTTGATTTCATGGTTATACGAAATTGTACTATTAAAGTATCCAAATTTAAGAATTGTGACGTTTTATTTATTTATTTAGTTAGTTATGTATTGTGTTCGCCAGCCATTAATAAGGTTCGATTGGAAACAGAAATTTGTGTACTTTGATACTGTTTCATATCGTCCCAAATATATAGATTTCGATATTACTCCCCTACGCCATTGGCCAACGGGCGCGCCAATATCAAATGTGATGTTGGTCGCTGCGCCGTTGGCCAACGGGCACACCGCTATCAAATTCGATATTTGTCCCATACAACATTGACCAACAGGCGCGCCGATATCAAATTTGATATTGGGTACCTGCACCATTGGCCAACGGGTGCGTCGATATCAAATTTGATATTGGTCCCTGTGCTATTGTCCAACGGCGCAAATTTGATATTGGCGCGTTACATATACACGCCACACTGGATTAGCAAACAGCACAGATGGTACAGTAGTATTTAATTGCGATGTATGCAGGAATGCTTGCTCGGCGCCAGGTAAATGTTATCGTTCTGCAGATCCCAAAGATCGGCTTTTGTATTCTTCGGAGCATATGACTCCCACCTCCATAGAACAGCAAACCCTGAGACCTAACCAGGAAATCTGTCAGGCTGATTTGTACCCCGCGTACGGTCCGGACCCCATGTACGAGGAACAACGTGGACGCACCGACGCAACACTCTATTGGAAGTACACTTAACAGTATATATGGTGCAGGTTGTACTACTCTGTCCGGAAGTGGCAGGATATGCTTAAGAATCTTTCTGTAGAATAACTCCATATGTTTAATATTATTCGGGGAAAGGATTAATATATCCATAACCATACCATATGTCAGGATGTATGTCTCGATTAGCGCATTCAAGTTCTTAATGCCGTGTGCCCAGCTCCAAGCAGTACGTACATAGCACCCCTTGCTTTCTTTATGTTTCCCTGTGCTGTAAGTGTTGTGTTGGTCAACGAGTTGTTATGCTGGATACCGAGATGGGTGGCTGCGCATGCATTCACCTTTGGTATTACTGCATTATGTATTCTAAAGACTTGTGTACTGCGTATGTCGGTTGTCAGAACAGCACTTTTGTTTGGTTGTAGCTGATAGTTGTGAAATAAGCTGCACATTGCGGCAATGTTTAACATGGCCTGAAGGTTATGCTCGGTGTGTGCAATCATGGCAACATCATCAGCGCAAGTTGGTCAAGCACAAGACTGCAGTCCAGCTGTGGCGCCAAATCATGAGTGTGTACTTAGATTCAGTAGATCGTTTATAAAGACTTTATATAAATCGGTTGATAATACAGTCGCACCCCATCCCCTACCCCACCCTACCCCACCCCACCCCCCTTTGTCGGACACCTTGCTGTATCAGGACTTGTTCTGATAGTTGATTTTTTTTCATCTGATTTTTACTATAGCTCTCCTCTGAATGCCAGTTATCAGGAGCCAAAGTGTCAGATCCATTCCTAGAAAGCAGAGTTTTCCGAACAGAATGGCATGGTTAACCGTGTAAAATGATGCCTTGGCGTCCACTAAGACACGTACGCC
This sequence comes from Chaetoderma sp. LZ-2023a, assembly GCA_034401795.1. Lineage (NCBI taxonomy): Eukaryota > Metazoa > Mollusca > Caudofoveata > Chaetodermatida > Chaetodermatidae > Chaetoderma > Chaetoderma sp. LZ-2023a. Next base: position 78,469,038 of record CM067374.1, read on the forward strand.
TGCAGATCTTTGTACACTTTGAGGTACTGTTTCTTGCAACACAAGAGCGCTGTAGGTTAGCGCTATTCCTTTAGTGAAGCCGATTTACAGTTGATACTGGGTATCTGAGATGAGGCCATGGATACGGTCATCAATAATTAGCTCAAGCAACTTAGTAACCTGGGCCGGATACTGAAGGTCATTTGGTGGTGGGTGGGGGTGGTGGTGGTGGTGGTGGGGGGGGGGGGGGCACCAAAAATCTCGAGGGAGTTAACTCTTGAAAATGGGCTCACTCCGCCACCAGCAGGTAAGGTTATTAGTGATAACTGGGATGACTATACTCCCTCTGTAATTACTCGCCTGAGTGCAGTCCCTCTTTCTCTTATAGACCGGGTCAGCATTCTGATCCTAATTTTTCTGGGGTGGCTTTAAATTGTAGCATAGCATTCAGAAGTGCAACTAAAATTTTGATGATGATTGGACCTCCGTACTTAATGTGGTCACTGTTATTCCATTGCAGTCTGGTGCTTTCTTCATATTACGTTTGCTCATAGCTGTCAGCTATGCTTTACAATGCTCATTAATCAGAATATCATCAAACTCCATTTCTGCTGTATGCGGATCCTGTTTCAAGGTATTTGGCGGGGAGCTTAACTTGCTGAAATATACACGCCATCCTTCCAGCGTATTTTCCTCTGTGTAGAATGTGTCGTCAAACATAATTACGTTGACCAGCGAATTCTTACTCTGTCTCTGCTGCCTCACTAATTTGTAAAATAGATTTCTGTCAGATGAATGTGAGGACATAAGCATTTGTTGTTCCCGCACTATTTTCTGGAACGTTGCAGTTCTTTGGGCTTGACGGAGCCTTAGTTTTGCATTACTGTGGTTAACTGCAGTTTCGTGAACCTGATCTTGTGGACAGTAGTTCTGCTTCTATGCTTTGTGAGCCGCTGTCTTTTCTGTAACTGCTGCAGCAATATCATCATTCCATAATCCCGTTGAGCGTTTTATCTTTGGTACTGATCTTGGATAGGCCTCTCTACTTGAGTTAATTAAGGTATTGCAGAGCTGGTTGTAAATTCTATGAACATCGAATTTGGATGTATAGTCTAGATTATGACCTTCTAATTTGTGACTGAGCTGCTCTATGTATGTTGCTTGGTCCACTTTTGCACGTAATACAGGCATACAGTGGATCATGATCTGAGCTACTTGTGTACAGTACACTAAGATCTAATGGCTAACTGATGGAATTTTGCAGAGCTAGTTGACTGATGGAATTTTGCAGAGCATATGTATATATGAAGTAGTCTATTGTAGATATTCCTATACCGTTTGCCTGCTCAAAGGTGGATCTTGCAGTAGAGTAAATGAAGTCATTTTCAGCATTCTCTTTCACCTAGAGGTTCTATCCACGGTTAGATCACATTTGAAGTCTGCTGCAAGATGATATTGTGTGTTAGCTGATCTTTGGTGATAATCCTATAGAGGTGGAATAGGATGTCTCCATACTCTGTGTCTGTTTTGGTATCTTTGCACATTGGCATGTAGACCGAGCCGATCAACAGAGAGGGTTGGGATAACACTGCAATGTATTGAATTCTGCAACTCCCATCTGGTATTGGCTGCATAGTATGGTAAAGGGTCTTTCTCCAAAATACTGCTACCCCTCCATATCATCTTGGGCATTGAGCTGCTGAGATATGGTGATCATCATCTACTGACTTGCCTTCGGCATTGAAGCTTATATGTGTGATGTTCAGCTTTGATATCTGGAAGTTGCATGCCCAATGTTCTTGAACACATACTATGTCAGATTTGTCAAGTAATAGTTGCACACGTGTTAAATTTGTTTCAATATTTTTACAGTTGAATGCAACGTGGTCAAGGCCTTGATTTATGTGGTCAATTGGATCTAAGTTACAATGTCTTTCTTGTGGCTGATGGCCAAAAAAGACTCGTACTAGGGCGCATGATTTGGTGGTTCCAAACAGATAAGAAATCAATAGTGTGCACCATTGCACAGGGATCGTTTTTATCATGCCCATGGCTAGGCAACTCTGCAGGGGTTGTAGCTGAGCTAATGTCGTTGACTGATGTAGCTTCACTAGATGGAGTTTCAGGAGCTTCAGTGGTAATTGGCATAGGTGAGGCACTGTCTATGGGTAGCGTGACTAATGCGGGTATGATATTATTATGGCTTGTACAATTGCCATGGTGATGTGCTGGACACGCTTACATGCTCAGTTTAGTGTTCTCTCACAGGACGCTGTGGAGGCCAGCTTGCTGTAGCTAGAATAGGGGTTGATTTAACTGATGCAGAAGGTGCATTGTCTGTACTTGACTTGAATATGGTGTCACTGCTACATGCTGCATATTTAAAGGGTTCACACTCCAAGTGTGAGATTATACCTCAGCTGGTGAAGTGCTGTTGGAGCTGGCTGGTAAACTCTTTTGCTGGAAGCATGTTGTAACGGCTGCCCTGGAACAAATAGTTGCTGCGTAGGCTTGTATGTTGGAACTATGTGATTGTACGGCAATGATGGCAAAACAAATCTGATCTGTTGAGATACGTGGAAGTATGGCATTTGGGAGTGCATGTTTTGCAGTACTTAAAATTCTGCGTTTACATGGTATACGGATGGTAGAGTTGTCCTGGTGTTTAGCAGATGAATCTCGCAGTGCATAGATGGATTTATATAATGAGATGTCAGTGGCAGCTGAATAGGGTTTGGTAGAGTGCTGCGTCCATCGGTAAGACAGTACTGGCGGTTGAAAATTGTTTGATATATTGTGTGGCACTTGCGATTGCATTGCATCACGCCAATGCAATGGAGATGGAAGAATATTACTGGTTGCTGTACCAAGCTGTTCATCTAGCATGTTTGCCTGAGCTGGTTGCCATAGACGTGCAAATCTATTCTTTACAGATTGAAGCCGACGGTTGAGAGCATCAAATTCTAATGCATGTGTTTGTTAGAGTAAGTGAGTACAACCGTCTTGTAGAGGATAGGGATGACCACATTGTGGAACAGGTCTTGAATTACTAGTGTGGTTTGTCACATTTTCGTCATCTGCTGTGTTTTGAGCGAGTATACGCATTCGTAACAATTGAAATCTCTTTTGAAGCTTTCAATATGTGACTCAAGCTGGAAATTACTGATTGAGCAGTGGCTAGATCGCTATAGTACTCCAATTTCTGTATGTTATGTTATGTTCAATACACATCAAAACCGCTATCAGGTATCACAGTGAGGAAGGGTGTGCTGATTGCGCTGGGCTAATAAGAGCGCAGTGGGAGACAGGCTTTAAATAGTGCCAGGCTTCGACTCTCTTTGGTTCCGGTAGGTAGAGAATTCCAGCCCCGGATCTTTTGGGGAAAGAAACTGTATTTGTTGTCAATATGATTATATGTTAAGTGTTTTAAACATCCTCGTCTTCCTGGTATTCTATGTCAGGGGAGACTGCCACCATGTCATTTAAAATTTGGTAAAGTAATTTAAGGCTGGCTTTATACGGCTTTCAACTAGATGTTCCCAGTCAAGAGTTCTCATGATGGCTGTTACATTAGATTGAGATCTAAAGTCCCTCAGTACATCGTATTACCGAGGCATATTCTATAATTGACCGGCACAGTGGTTTTACGAAGCTTTTCAAGGCAGTTCTTACGGTTGTGTTTAAGGAAACCTAGGGTTCGACTGATTTTGAAACGCATGATTCCGATGTGGGTTGTGAAGTCCATGTCCTCGGTGAACATGACCCCTAAGAATGAGTTAGTGGGAACAGACTTCAGGACGTGGTTACATAAAGTGTAACAGTGGATAAACTTCTCACCGATTTGTTTCATGGAAAGAATGTAACATTTTGATGCATTGAAATGCATGGCACAGTTCTGTGCCCATTCCTTAAGCCTAGGTCAGTCTTGCTGCATTGTATAATGGTCCTCAAATGAATGTATTGGCCGATATAACAAAGCATCATCCGCAAATAATCAAATCTGGGATTTTATATTACTTGTGATGTCATTAATAAAGCACAAAAATAGGATGGGACCTAGGCATGTGCTTTGAGGGACTCCTGAGACTCCGGGTACCGGTGTTGATGATACTCCATCCACGATTACCCTTTATTCTATTTCCTCTAAGAATCCAGTTTGACCAATCGCTATGTATACCATAGTGATTCAATTTAACTATGAGCTAACGATGTGAAACCACGTCGAAAGCCTCAAAGAGTCCAAGATGCAGATATCAACTTGATAACCTAAGTCGAAGGTCTTCACTAGGTCAGAGATTGTAAGGAGTAACTGAGTAACACAAGATCCGTGTTGGTGAAACCCATGCTGGAGGTCCGTGAATATACTGTGTTTCTCCATGTTCTTCATTAGATGAGATACGACAATGTGCTCAAGTACAAGTAGTTTAGAACATACAAATGTTTGTGAGATTGGGCGGTAATTGGAAGCTGTATGCTTGTCATCTTTCTTGTAAATGGGAGATAAGCTTACATTTCCCAATCATTTGGGTGTGGTGTAGCGTGGATCGGTTAGCATTATGTACGAAACGGCCCAGGTTGAGATGCTCCAAACTCACCCCCATGATCCTGCGGACCGGCGTACATAGCACTATAGAAGTAGAGTCGCAAAAATGACTTAGTCCATAAGAACATGCATCACGCATGTGCGTCATTCGAGCCTGCTTATGCTGCATAGACAGCGTGGAGTAAGGCACCTTTTGTGTATATAATCGCCCATATTCCCAAATCGGTAATACGAGGCCCATTCACTCATCTTGAGATGAATCTTAACCAGGATTCGTTCAGAAACACGAATCCATTTACAAAATTGAAATCGGACCAGGGATGGCTGTGACATCATTAAATTAAAATCTGGTTAAATTTAATGTACCCGCTAATATAGGCCCGTACCATGCATGCTCCAGCATACAGTCAGGCTGAAGGTCGTATGAAGACACGAACACGTGTTTTTTCGCCTGATATGGCTGTGCTGTGATTGGTTGAGAAATGACCTTTGGTGACTTTTGATTCGTCACCATAAAGTATAAAAAGACGTGTATTGCCTACGATTCCTCAGTCGGGACGGGGAGGTAGTCCGATATGTTGGTCGTTACCAGAAGGCTCTCCCATACACTGCATTGAGCAGCCGTATTTGGCAATCTACACCTGCACAATTGTTGACCATTACTTGATGCTGTGATCATGTGCCAGAACCATAGAATGCGCCAACAAATTTTTCTGTCCCTCTGAGTACAAATAAAACCAAAAGTATAAAGGGTGTAGGTCACCTCGAACTTATAGAGGCGCAATAAACTAATACTCGCACCACATTTGGAAGGCACTTATTTTTATCTAGACCATCTAAAATTGACTGTGCATCGAACTGCTCGTTTGATATCTCGCCAGGCCTATCTGAGCCATACCAAATGGTGGTTTACTGTTAGCATAAATCTAGTGCTAAGAACTCTAAGTGCTTGGGTCATTTTAGCATAAGTCGTTTTCAGTGTTGGCCATTGCTTTCATCACCTCACCTGAGATTGTGATGAAGATTGTCTTGTGCCATTGAGCTAGAACTGTATTCACACGCCTTCATTGTAGCAAGCATGTCCTCTTCCTGCACCTCTTTCATCATCTAACTATTCCTGAGTTCTTACGGGACAGGATCTTACTTCACCTACGTCAGATTAATCATTTAGACAAATTGACTTTCAATATAACTTATTTCTAATCGTGTGATGGTGCATAACCACTGAAGAGACGCAATCTTCTACAACTCCTACCATATAGATTTCTATGCGCTGATGACTAACTAACAAGTGCCTTTTTGTTTAATTATTATACTTATTTTTTCTCTGCTTACAAGTACGTGCTTAAGTCGGTAGACAATTTTGTTTTACTGTATAAATTGTACTATGGCGACTGCCATTCTTAAACTGTTCTTTTCGTTCTAGTTAGGTTAAGTTCATAAGAAAACTGTGAATTGGTTATTTAATACTACAGACTTCCAATAAGGTATCACACCATTTTCTAACCAGCGACACTTTTTCATTAAGTACCGTTTCTCATGTGTAAAAATAGACATGGGAGATGGCGCAATTAACCTAACCCTAATATACGCTCAGATATATCGGATAGGATATATTAGTAGTTAGACTGCTCAAACGAAAGTAGACTGTTTATTGTAAAGTCTCTTTCATGGCTTTGCACCAAGTTACATAGGGAGTCAGGGTTTTTTCTATACTTCGCCCATGGTCTTAAAACAGACTACTAACCACTTTTGAGCCGTTGACCCTCTCTCCGCCTCTCTGGCCACCTGGCCCATAATTGTCAGGTAACTCCTTCCACTCGTTTGGTTAAATCCTACCCTTGAAATCGCCGAGGTTTCTCGATGGCTGGAATCGAAACGGTAACGTCTCATACACTTTCCTAGTACATTCACTGGTACCTTTTAGAATAAGCTTTAAGCCAAAGTAGGATTCACTGCAAAAATATAATTATAGTAGTAACTGTCTAGCGGTGAGCCTTTGGGCATTTACATAACCCTAATGTAGTTAAACGTTAGCTCCTAGAGACCGAGTCTCATACGGCTCATTCTCGGCACTCTAGATAGTGGCAAAAGACGCACTTACAGACTAGCTCTACGTTGACTGGAAGGGCCTAGTGTGTCCTCCACGCCTTTAAGGAAGGTCTCCATAGTCTGCCAGCTGCTTCTTCGGCCCTATCATAACTAGATACTGTGCTTATTCAACGCTTTTGTGCTGTCCTGTTTTTGTCTTGTTATTTGTGGTTGTGGGGAAACGTAGTCAAGAATCGCTCATCGGCTCCACGACTCGTCGCCCAGGCAACAAGTACGCCCCTCGGCTTGAGGGGATACTCAATATGTACGTCCTGAGATTGGTGCCTGAGCGAGCTATGCAAGAAGACAAACTTTGTTAAGGTTAAGTATGGATAGGCCATTTGCACCATAAAAAGTTCTGTGTCTGGACTCAATACCTAACGGTTAGTTTAGTTCCTTGAGAAGGCCTGCTTGAGAAGGCTAACTGAGTGACAAAGTTAGGAAGGTGACTGTACCGATTTCTGTTGAAATCTGTGCACCACCTCTACATAAACCAGCGTACATCCTAATTAAACTCATATAACACATATATAATTCAGCACTTTTGCATTGTTTCTGAATAAGAGAACGGTATTAAACTGATGCGTGGTAGGCATTTTCCTGTGATGGAGGCCTGCGCTACGCACTTTCCTCTCATAAAACCAATTTGAGGCATGAGTTTATATTAAAGTAGGTAGGCTGCGCTAGGGTTTATGCCTCACTCGGATACCTTTCATATAGCCACAGCTAGGTTAGGTACCTCTGGCGAGATACTGAATAGATGGTGCAGTATCGTCACCCACCACTAAAAGGGTACGTCGTAAAATAGCAGTGGCTAGTCCCTAATATTAACCTTTTCAAGAGCCAGATTCGACTCGCTGCTACATCCCAGTAATCAAGGATACATTTACATAATTTCTGGTATTGGTAACGAAGTACATTGAGGGGGGGGGGGGGGGGGCGCAGGTCTTGTATGATGTACTTCTATGTGCGGCCTTCGCCGTCTTGTTTCTGGTGACATACTTCTTGGATGGGAAGTGTGAGGTGCATTACATTGCCCACTAGGGGGACTGTGTGGTTGTAGTTCATAGTCCGGCGTTGGTGTATGGTACCGATCACGAACTTCCAACATGGTGAGGAATGACATGTCCACCTCAGATGTATCTCTAAATGCACCTCCACTTATTGGCCAACACAAGGGTCGTTTATATGTGGTAGATCCCGCATGTGGGACGTTATGGTCATGTGTTGTGGTTATGGGGTGCACCACTCGGTTATCAAGTTACTTCTCATAATATTTGGGGGCGTATTCATTGAAATAGAATGGCAGCTGGAATATCTGAGAGACAAAGTGGGTGTATGGTTCATCATTTCGAGCCCCCCACCTCAGGCGCCACCTGCAACTCCAGTGTCATGCTGCTCCGCTGATTCTTCCTCGGTTTTTTACTCGTACCCATGGTATGCACCCGCCCGACAATGCTGGTTAGCTGGCCTCGGGGATACAGAAGGGAAACTGCGAGAGACAACCTCGAGGGCCAGTGGAATGATCACGTTCCAGTGGGGCCAGGTGACCATTGCCGCCAATGGTGAACACTACCATGTCGTACCAGCTATTCATGTAGCCGGTGTGGCTATACATAGTTGAAGGTAATTTTCTGATTATATGTCCCAGCGAGTCGAAGGCGAGATACAAAATAGATGGCGCCAACACATCACTCTCATTAATTGCAGAAAACAAATCACTTTGTTAAAACCTGTGCATACATCATTTTCAAGAAGCCAGACTTCAACTCGCTGTGACATATAATCAGAAAGGCGCAGAAAGAGATGGCTGCCGGGTGGCAATTTAGAAGGCCGTAAAGTTAGTGTCCAATTATAAAAAGCTGGGCTCGCTAGAACGTTGCTCAGAGCCAAGAAAGAGTCTTTACAATAAACAATCCTCCTTAGTTTAGCAGTCATCCTTAACTACTATTGTCCTATCGAAATATCTGAGCTAATATTCGCTTAGGAGAACGCATTGTATCTCATATATATATATATATATATATATATATATATATATATATATATATATATATATATATATATATATATATATATATATATATATATATATATATATATATATATATATATATATATATATATATATATATATGTGTGTGGTGTGTGTGTGTGTGTGTGTGTGTGTGTGTGTGTGTGTGTGTGTGTGTGCGTGCGTGCGTGCGTGCGTGCGTGCGTGCGTGCGTGCGTGCGTGCGTGCGTGCGTGCGTGCGTGCGTGCGTGCGTGCGTGCGTGCGTGCGTGCGTGCGTGCGTGCGTGCGTGCGTGCGTGCGTGCGTGCGTGCGTGCGTGCGTGCGTGCGTGCGTGCGTGCGTGCGTGCGTTCGTGAGTGCGTGCGTGCGTTCGTGCGTGCGTGCGTGCGTGCGTGCGTGCGTGCACGAGAGACGTCTCTAGTGAAAAAGTGTTGCAGTATTTAGAAGAGTAGGTAGCACGGTTATTGAAGCTGTATGGTATTTAAGCGAATGCACAGTTTAAGTTTTAATAAGTAACCTAACAAGTAAAGAATTAAGTTTAACATACGGCGCTCGCCGTGGTACAGTTTTTTATACGGAAACAATGAGGTCTAACTGACCTACATGCACCTACTTATAATTAGCGCTAAGAAAATTAAATAATTATATTACTATTAAAGGAGGCGCCTATTAATCATCGGAACATTTAGAAAAAGCACAATTGTTGGTGCCTGTTAGTCATCAGCACATTAAAACTTCGGGATGTGCAATTGTTGTTGGCGCCTCTTAGTCAGTGGTGCAGATTATAACAGTTTGTGGTTCACAGTAGAATTTGCTGTAGGTGTTGAAGCACGCTGAATATCCTGGTGCAGAAGTGAAGATACCTCAAATGATGAGGAGGCCGAGTTTATAATAGTTAATGGTCACAAGATGACTGGCGTCGCTAGCTCAGAAGTGGTGATGAAAGCAATGCTCGCAGTACGCAGTAAGTCTAAGCATCTAAACACAGAAGGAGGCATAAGGATACGTGCAGGTTTCAAATCACCACTTTTCAGCATGATGCGGTCAGGTTTGGCGAGATATCAGCATGGATCAATCGTTTCACATGATGGTTTCAGATGTTGAAGGCCAAAAGTTGGTGCCGCTCACACAGATTCCTGCGGTCGTTTACTGGAAACGCCAATGTTCCCCACAAGAGGGCGAGGGTAGCCTGCTATTGAGTTGGTTTATTTACCCTTGATAAGGGGTTTACAAAAAAGGAGTTAGCTCCGTGTGTGAGGCTGGCACCCGGTCACAGTTCCAGGAACCTTTATTGAGTTACACTGGTGTAGATTGCCAGAATGGTGAGCTCTGCGTAGCATGCTGAGATAATGTAGCCGTACCGGACAACCCCCTCATCCCGACTGAGGAATAGTAATAGTAACCAATGCGACTCCTTATATACTATATGTTGACCAATCAAAAGTCGCCATCGCAGAGAGGACCAATGGACGCATGCCTACGTGTGGTGGGGGAAGTGGCATGTGGGAAGCACATTGCTGTGACGTCACACTACCTTCACCCACATGCGCATTTCTATGGACTCTGTTATTTTATTTCCTCTTTCCTATGGCTATGCGCACTGGCCCACAGGACCACGGGGTGGGGTGGGTGGGGTGGTTGGAGCATCTCGGGCTGGGTCGTTTCGTATCCGGCACCAAGCGATCCGGTTCATGTTACATCATATTATATATGTCATACTATATTTTACACCACCTCACAGGCTTGTCTTTGCTGGACTGCCAGTTGTAATTTGTCTGCTGATTTGTACAAGCCGAGCTTCTCATGATACAAAGGTGTTTTTCCTGCTTTGTGGTATCCAGTACCTTTCCATTAAGGTATAGGCTCGCAGGTAGCGAGCCTTTAACTGCCGTGGTGGTGGTCTTAGTACTAGTGAAAAGGAGCCGTTCATTGGCTGCATTTAGCTGGGCTTCATTAATCAGCTGCTGCATGGCATTTGTTGTACTTGCAATAAGTACTAAATCGTCTGCACACATAACCACACCACTCGGAATTGTACCAATTCGATATGTTGCTAGATGAGTCTCGTAATTATCTAGTAGGCTATTATTATTACTTCTGCTGTTGAACATATATGTGGATGACTCACCTCCTTGTCTGATTCCTTGACCCTCATTAAATGTCCTTGAGAGATTTCCTTTCCATTTAATTGCTGCACCAAGTATACATACTATCAAGTATGGTCCATAGCTTGCCATTAATACCTTGAGAGTACACAATAGTTAGAAGTCGTGCATGGTCTACAATATCGAAGGCCTTATTCGCATCCATGAATGTAATGTACTGGCAAGTCTTGTTATCCATGGCTTCAGCAATAGTTTCACTTAATATGAAGACTGCATTTGTTAATGAGCACTTTTCAGTGAAACCAAATTGGAGTTTGCTCTTTGACCGGTTCAGTATTGGCCTGGTGCATTTGACAATCTCCTTCTCAACAACTTTTCCGAGGCTAGAGCCAACACTAATCCATCTGGAGCTATCTGGGTATCGAACTGACTCGCTTTTCATTGGCACAGGAGTCACCAGGCCAATTGTCATCGAATCTGGAACCTTTCCAGTAGTTAGCACATCATTTTCAGACCCTTTTTTTGTTAATCTTCTTTTTATAGCAGATTCGCTATCCTCTGGACGATCCTCGTCCTTCCAAATCCTGTATGCCAACTTTGCGTCGGTTTTAATTGAATGCTCCATTCATAACACGCTCTAACTCTGTTTGTTTTCCTGACAGAAGGGCTAGCATCAAGAGAGGATTGATATAATATGGCATTTGTTCTCTTCAGCAACACGGCAGTAACAGGATATGGACCGCATGTTTCTAACATGACCTGTAGATGGGTGGAAGTAAGCTGTTTATATCTATTCATATCCACCTTTCCCCAGTTTATCCGTCTTTTGACTGCTTCTGATGAACTGACTTCAATGGGTTTGTACACATTCATGTTTGTGGAAAGGGTAGCTACCCAGCTGAATCAAAGAGCAAATCCTAGACAGCTGTAAGCAGATTGTCAATGCTGCTGGTTCCACCAAAATCAAACTAACGACTCAGCAAATGTTTCGAACCCAGTTCATATGCAAGAACACAAAACACCCAAGCAGGATCCACCTGAGCATACTCATCCTTTTCGACAAACCAACAGAAAGAGAGATTATGTGCGGCATGGAGTGGTCCATCAGATTGATATTAGTACACCCACATCCCAGACAATTACAAATTCTATGCTTCCTAGCAGATTGCAGAAGCAGTTGCAACAGCCACAATCTAAACATTCAGTGCAGCTCAGAGGATCAGGAGAATTCCAATACGACAGGCGTGATGCAGATACTATGCTGCCAGCCCAACCGTGCATACCTCATGTTAATCAATGATTTAGTCATTATTGGAACGACCTGAGCAACCACTCAGTGCAAAAGAACGTCATGGTAGAACACAGACATATCAAACAAAGTGGGCCTAATTCGCAACCCCCCCCCCCTCTGTGTACCCACCTCAAATAAGCTGTCACCAAACACCAGTACCGGAATCCACAACAAAACATGACTCCAGAAAACTATTATGATAGATACAATTCGGGCATATCGTCTACCAAGTTACTATCTAACCAGCGTCAGAACCTGGAACAATACCAGTGCCATTTTTTAAACCAGTACCAGAACCCACAACAAAACATGACTACAGAAAACTATTATGATAGACACAACTCGTGGATATTGTCTAACAAGTCAGTATCTAACCAGCGGCAGAACCCGCATCAATTCCGGCGTCATTTTTTAGAGTTTGGCCACAGAAAAACACTCAAGAAGTGATGTGGTGGAACAAGCAGAAGACAGCACCTTGGCAAAATCAACAACAGATGTTGTCGCACCCAGACTTGCAGCCGACTTCTGGGGATGTCAACCAGACATCAGGTCCACAACTGAGTACGCCCATCCAAGCACCTCTGGTATGGCCACATGGCTATCCACATCTCCATCAAGTGGATCCCAGACTGCAACTGAGCAGAGTACAGCCTCCAACCTACCAGAGCGCCCTCATACTGGGACCAGTACCATCACCAGTCCCATCACCACTGCAAGCTACACTACCGGTATTCCACAGCATGTATTCTGCTCCTCATCTTCAGTCTTCAGCACAACCTCCACAGTGGCCACTTCCACCTATCCCAAGCTCATCAATGTCGACTGGCATAGTGCAAAAAGTAGCAGTAACCAGAACTGCCATACACCAAACTTCGACATCAACCACCAATAGGGCATATTCGACCTGTCCAAAGCACACCAATGTTGACCGGCTCATATATGAACCAGATGCGTGCAAATCTTCCTTCCAGCTCACATCAAATAAATTCAAAGCCATCAACACAACTCCAACAATTGACTCGGCTACACTACTCTGCTCAGAAAATAGCACTGCAATAACTCATCCATATCACAGGATATCACGCTTATGCGAGAGGCAAGTGCCTCGCGCAGGCCTCCATCACAGGAAAATGCCTTCAACGCCGAAGCGGAGGAAAAGAGCTGACAAAAATGGCCACTCCTTTGTTCAACAAAAATGCAAGGGAAAAAGACCATCCTAGTGAAAAATATAATTAACGTGATGCATACTGGTTTACGTGAAGATGGGGCAAGTGACTCCTGAAGGATTCACAAGTCCCCGCCTTATATCATTCCAAGATACTGCATTGGTAGGTGCCGCTTTTATTTATGTGGGCCTTCTGCCATTCCTAACCTCGCTTGTACACTTTGGCCTTCCCGGTGTAGTTCGCTGTCCCCACCACGCCAGACAGATGCCCAGTTCCCCACACAGGATGCAGCCTAGGCTAGGTACCTCTCCATATATGCCTGAGATAAAGACCTAAGTTAGGGGAACCGAGACAGAGTCAAGGCGCACCCTGCCAACTCCCGACACAAGCAGAGACAGTACTGGATGCCAATTAAGGTCGTCTTAGCGAGGGCCGCAGCCCAGCTGGACCGTACCATGGAGGTGATGCCCGCTAGATGTCATTTTAGCTAAGGGCTCTGCATAGATCATTCTTTGACGTCATTTTAGCTAAGAGCCCCGCATAGATCTTACTAGCCAGGTCATCCACCCCACGAGCACTTGGGATCTCAGACTGCTCCACCCATCTGGCAAGTGGCAGGTTACACCGTCTCACGTACATACCCTCCTGCTTCCCAAAGAATCACTTTTCATGACCTCTGATCACAGCAGGCATGACTCGCAATACGAACGCTTGCCATGGCCTGACTGTACATTGAGCCATCTTGACCACTCATAACCAGGAACGGGTTGATGAACTGACATGATCAAGATGACTGGCCGGTGACCCAGTCGACAGCGATCACAATCTGAGCTCAAGCTCAGGGGCAACCGACGGTCTGATCCGTACCTATATGCCAACAGTATACAAACTTTGACCTTTTCCCCCAGCCTTGCCTGCAGGGCGTCTCTGACAAACTAATTCCGGAGTTTGCAGAGTTTTGTAGTACCCTGGGTGTGGACTATCATCCACGTACCATGCATGTCCACTTACTGAGACAGGACGAACCAAATATCTCTGTAGCTCAAACAATACGCCGACTAGACGGTACCACAGTAGGATGTTAATTCATCCTTCATTAGGCATGGAGGCCTTCAGTTTCTCCTCTGCACCATACCTAATACTAGACATGCCCCCAGGCCCTTACGGACTCACTGTTGTCTGTTAATGGCACCCCTTGAGGAGCCTATCCCGCTTGGTACCATTTAGGTTTTAGAAACGAGGACTAGTTTAGGCCGCAAGTGGCAGAGATTCCTACCTATCATTAGACATGGCTATCCAATGGGTGCAGATGCCCCGCTTCCCGTAGGTTGCCTTAGAAAGCATCTACCTCCATGGACAGCGGTGTACATGTTACTTCACAGCACATCTGAACTTGGTGAGACTCCAGATGCCCTGCTCCATAACCACATAAAACATCACTGGACGATGGCTACATTTTACACAAGCAAATTTTATGACTGACAAATCATTACATTGGGTGTAGAGAGACAAATATCCATCATGAGTGTCCTTCCCGTAAGGGCGTGGCAGATTCCAAGATCCTGCCCAGACACTGCAACGAGTTGGGTGGAGATGCGCATCTCGTCCGTCACCAATCCTATGGACTTAACTATTGACCTGGCGTTAGGTTTATGTTCCAATATGCCAAATATGCACTGCGCGCCGGAAATAATATATCCTACCATAATAATAATTAATAACTACATGTTTTCACAGTGCTTTCAACCCTTGGCAAAGATGTCTAACTACTAAGCATCCGAAGATACAGTGGGAGATGTATGTAAACCAGCACCTTGGCCATCACTGCTCGAAAACCTCTGATAGTTTCCCAGAGTCAGATCAGTACACGTGCGGGTGGGATATCCAAACAATTAAGAAGCCTTGCAGCTGAGTGGATCATAGAAAGAGACAATTACTTAATAAATATGAGGCCTTATAGGTACTTGGCCAATTTTACACAACCTTGCTGGCTGATGTGCGGGGTTATATTACTGCAACAGCCGGAAAAGAGGCATACACTATGTGTCTCCTAACAAAGAAATTGTCCCTAACCACTTTCAACCTATCCTACCAAGCTGAATAGTCAAGGTTAGTCGATAGCCGGCCGGGCTCAATATGTAGAGCATGGTCAGCGACCTCAGTGTAAAATTGTTGGTGGCAGGAATAAGTGGTGGGTATATTGTTGCTGTATAGTATCTGCTAGCGTACTGTGGTCCAAAGTTTTACATAAATAAACAAAACATATGAACGGATGGCTACTTGCCATATACATAACTAACCATTGCAATTGAAATAATATCACAGTTTTTACAGCCTGATTAGCTGAGGTAGTAAATATATATATAGGTTAATAACCTAATGCGATGCGGTTAGCTAAGCACCTGCAGTAAACAAGGATAATCTGAACCGGTGCTGTACCTGTTAGTCATCAGTACCCTTTACGTACATAAATTTATGATTTTGAAACATACTATGTATAGCTACTCGAGTACCTAGTAATTACTTGGATGGAACAGGCTACTATGTTACTGAAATTGAGACGCTACATACAGGTGGCGCGAGTTGACACATTCTCTTGAGGATGGAAGGTTTCCGCATGCAGATCCCCACAGCTGGTTTCCACAGATCGGTCTCCGCATGCTGACTCCACGATGATATGGTACAAACTCAGGATGGTAACATAAAGCAATGAAGTAAAGTCTACTAGATCATCTCTATAACTAAATCAGGAATTTAACCGGTGTGGAGAAAGTTCTCCGTTCGGCGACAGAAGCATGAAAGTTAAACATAACCCATTAACAGATAGAGTCACTATATATAATATTTCTATGCATGTACATATTGAAGCATACGGCGCAGGGTATGTCACATAGCTCTTGCGGCGCACTGGGCAAAGTCTACTTGGCTGAGGTAAAAAAGATACAAAGGCGGCCGCACGATATGCAGTACAGTGGTTTGATCTCCACTTTCGCGTGGTTAGCAGATCCGGCGAGTCATCCACCAAGAAACATCGCTGCTCTACATTATGTAGAAGTCTACATACCGGGTCCGAAGACCCTCCTGCAGAAAGTTCCACTTATTGGTCTTCGCAAATGGGAACCGTGATTTTAGTATACTATTGCTCCCAGATGGCCGTCCGGGAGCATCCAAAATTGTACGTAATGCGGGTTAGCTTTCCGGAGTGAGCTGAAGTGAAAGCCATGCGGAACTGAGATGATGTGCTGTATCTATCTAGTAGTGTTCTGGTTCACTCATCAAGCTCCCACTCTTAGGGTCAGTCCTCGACTCTCGGCCTCCACGCCGACGATGCGTTCGATCTTCGAATTTCACCCCCAATCAGCACGCTAGAATGTTGTGATGTATACACAATTATCTATGTATTACTATATGTATAGAAGTGTAGAGTGATGTAGTAGGTCACGTGTACACAAATCACTATCTATCTAGCTATCTGATCAACTGGCTAAGGAAGGGTAAAATATTTATATATATACGCGATTACGACGTTATAGAAATATTTTGAGCATAATTTTCTAACCGATTTTAAAATTGTTTGAAGTTTTAAAAAGCTCGTCAAATTTTGGTCCTGATTGCTACCAAGAACGACGAAAATAAATAGATTAACGGTATTTACGAGTACCTACTCGGTACACTAGAGGTACACACTCGCCTCTATTCTTGACACGCGGGTCGTCGATGAAGCATCTAAGCGCGTGCATGCGTACCACGCGTTCTAACGGACTTAGTCGTTTTCACTACAAAATGCCTCTAGTATAGGCTTATATGTGCTTATTGCTCTACCCAGGGGCATGTGCTTATGGGAACGACTCCAGGATGGGCGGCTCGTACCCAGCTTGGCTGGGATGGCCAGTACCTGCCTGGACAATCCGTGTCACAATCCTAACAAAGGTTTATGACAATTCCAACTTTCATCCCACCACTTCAGGCACCTAGAGGCTACAGTGGAACAGCCACATTATGGTCAGACGATCTCGATCAGTTTATTAGGAAAACAGATGATGGCAGTCATCGGATTGTTGCAGTAGAACTACTCAGTGAAGTACCAATCTACCTTATAAACGCATATATGCCATGCCATGGTAACGCTCAAGCTGAATGTAACTTTGATGAAGTCCTGGATGAAATACATGAGCTCATAGAGAAATATGAAAGAACCCATCACATCGTCATAGGTGGAGACGTGAATGCATCTCTCCATAGAGCGCAAGAGGTCCTAAGAGATCTAAAGTTAAGAAACGTCATGCATGAACACAACATCCACCTGCCACAGAACTATCCGACTGGATCCACATTCTGTTCTGAAAGCGGGAAAGTATCATCACAAATAGACTACTGGATGCTGACCGGGCCGTCTATGCCATTGGTAAAGGAGATCGTAATAACCGAGAAACATCCCCTGAATCTCTCAGATCACACTGACGTAAGTCTTGCCATCTTAACCGACCTCAGTGACCTTGATAAACCAAAGCGAACACGAGCAGCCAAAAAACATCCCAAGATAGACAAGATCCCTGATAAAATTAAATGGAAACGATGTGATGTTGAGCAGTATAAAGACATGGTTGACAATGTTCTGACAGACAGCAGCCTGGAGATCAATAACAACCTGGCAGCACATCAGATTGTAAAGCAGCTCTCAAATGCCATGCACAGTGCCTCTCTTCTGGCCTCAGAGTGCCCAAGAAAGCGAAGAAAGAAGGGATGCTCAAGGAAAAATAGAATATGGACCCCAAAGTTATCGGCCTTGGCAAGTCTGAGCAAGAAATCTCACAGAAACTGGATACATGCAGGTGAACCAACTCATCCTGAAAATGAAGCCAACCATAGGCGAAAAGAAGCAAGGCGTTTGTTAAGACAAGCAATCCGGATACTATGCCGACAGAAACGTAGTGAACACTGTAATATGATCATGGAGGCACATGAATATAACAGACAAACCTTCTTCCAACTAATAGCAAATCAGTCAACAGGGGAGTACAGCACCTTGTTCACCTGGGAAAAATCTGTACTGAGGAAACTGACATCCTAAGTGCGTTTAAGGAACACTTTGGCACACTTGCCAGCCCTCTAGATGATCCAAATCTCGACAGTACCTGCAAAACTCTGGTGGAAAATGACCTCGCCATTATTGAAGATGTGTGTAGCATTCAAGCTAATCAAAGCCCACCGGTAACAGAAACAGAGATCAGAAAAATTGTAGCCAGTCTTAAGAACAACAAAGCAGCAGACCATAAATGATTAACGGCAGAGCACCTAAAATATGCCCTACCAGTAGTATTTCTTCACTTGGTAGCCGTAATGAATCACATCATCTCTAAGGGATATATTCCACATGAGCTGAAGCAGGGTGTTTTAACACCAGTCCTCAAAAAAGAGAAAGACAGCAAATTAGCCACAAACTACAGGGGAATTACAGTTTTTTTAATTATTGGAAAGATCCTGGAAAAACTGCTCTTAAATCGTACTAAATATCAGCATGACATCATCCAGTCCAAGTGGCAAAGAGGATTTACGGAGGGTTCCTCTTCAAACAACACAGCACAGATCATATCTGAGGTAGTGAATGAGGCAAAAGACAACTATCAGCAAGTCGCCATGGTAACATTAGATGCATGCAAGGCATTTGATGTAGTATGGTATGCATCCCTGCTCCAGAAAATATATATCCGTGAAGTGGAGCATCCCTTATGGAAAACCATTAAAGAGCTATACACTGATGTGGAAACGGTGGTTAAACTAAAAAAAACAGACATCGGAACCATTCAGGATACAACAGGGAGTTCGACAGGGTGGTATTCTCTCCACAATACACTACCAGCTATTCAACAACACTCTACTCCACATGATCGAGGATATGAACATGGGTTCAAAAATTGGCCACATTAACTGTGCTGCCCCAGCTTGCGCAGATGACATTGCCCTTCTTTCATCTGATACAAATCATCTCCAAGAGATGCTTAATGTTGTACAGCACTATACCTGCCAGGAACGGCACACTATTAACCCGTCAAAAAGTGCACTCATCTACCTCAACAAAAGATCTGCCGGAGTAAATCTAGGTGGAACCCAGATCATTGAGTCCAAATTTGAAACACACCTGGGTATCGAGCATTCCCTGCACGGCAAAGAAAATGTACAGAAAAGAATACAAATCACACGGAGAACAGTATATACTTTGATGGGGGCCGGGCTGCATGGCAATGGTGGAATGTCTCCCACACTTGCTGCCTGCATCTGAAAAATCTACTGCATCCCAAGATTACTATTTGGCCTTGAATCCCCCTGGATGAATCAACCTGAGATTAAGATCCTAGAACAATTTCAACGCAATATACTCAGACAACTCCAGTCCTTATCAAAGAACACATCCTCAATAGCAACACTTTGTCAACTTGGTATCAGACCTGTAGAGGCTGAACTAGATTGTAGGAAACGTAGCTTCTTAGGAAACATACTCCGAGATAAAGAGTCTCTAGAATATCAGATAGCTGCCAGACAATTAGCTGTAAAGAGCATCACAAGTGATAGCTGGTTCATACAATGTCAACACCTGCTAGCCAAATACCACCTTCCTCGCATGTACCAGCTGATTCACTGTATGCCTGATAAAGATCACTGGAAGGCAACTATTGACTCGCATATCAATGAAAATATACATGCAGCCCGGCAAAAGGATGGTAGTGTCAAACCTACTCTCAAGTATCTTAATGTCAAAGTGTGTACAGTAAACCAAGTACGCCACTGTTGGAACTCTGTGAAGAATACAGTCAGAGATGTCAGCAAAGCAACAATCAAGGCAAAACTACTGGTTGATACATACATCCTTCAATCTAATCGTAGCCGCTACAACCAGATATATTCCAGTTATGCAAGCTGTCAAAAGAAGACAGGACTCATTTTCTAGTAACATGTCCACAGCTAATGAACACAAGAGCGCCATATCTAGCTGATATCTACACAGTCATACGTCATGAAACAGAAGCACCCACATTCAACAGCTTAATAGCCAATCCGGAAAACATCACTCAACTCATCCTCGACCACTCAAAAACCTTCAATTGTATAAACATCATGCTGTCCTCAGAGAGCTTTATCAAGGTGTCAAAAATCACACGTTTCCTATGCTATGCCCTCCACTTTAATGATAGGAGTTGCTAACTCAGTGTATATAGACGCACTGACTCTTCTGTCGCTGCTTTGTGCATTATGTTTGCTGCATGTTAGCCCTGCACACAATATACGCTGTGCAATAGACACTCACTTTCTCTCCATGTGGAACCGATCGCCTTGAAATAGCAATACGGACATATCGTTACAGATTAGTCTTCCTCGATGGAGCCATCGTCGTTACAACTTGTATACCGCTGTGTATAGGCTGGGCTAATTTCGGATTTCGGATTTCATGAACTGTAAAGTTAATATTCGTATATTCGTATATTTTTTAAATAGACATTGAAATACAAACTGTATTCGTCACTACTTACCCTGCTGGAGTAGGGGTTAGCCTATCGAGGCTGGAGTTACAGATACAGACTCAGATATGACAGCATCATGTGCACCATTATTTATTGGATTACGAGAATCAACTGTAATATTAGTAATTGGACTTGTTTGATCAGATACTTCAAGAAAATGATCCAGCTGTGATGTCGTATTTCCAGTAAAGTGGTGATATGTAGGCACATTTGGCACCAAAGAAGATTCTCTATAGCCAGTCTCCACACAAAAATGCTTCAGAAGTTTGTCGTTATTTGTAACTCTGTCTCTGTCAAACATGCCATTAATGTCGCCTGTCCATAAGAGTGTACACCATCCTGACTCTTGGGCTGTTAATTCTGCAACTTCATCAATCATACCCTATAAGTGTTGCCTTTATCCAGAGACCCTTCTGCTGGCATATATGTGTGTTGATACGGACAATTGGTTCAGGAGTGACATTTATACAAATTGCCACAAGGCGATTGCTTCCGTCTGGTAAACTTTCTATTTTATGACTTAGGGATTGATGCCACATAATTGCAACTCCTGAACGCCCTTTACTTCTGTGACATGATAAGATCTGATCCTGTTCATCAAAGCATTTCGCTATAAACATGTGGTTTGGGAATGTGTCTGCTATAAATGAAAGTTTGTATTTAAACAGGAAGTGCGCCTGAATACACACTATTGTATTGTTGTTGCTTAGTAGACTGCTTAGATATACATGATTTGATTCGATATTTTCAATGTTAATAGTGACCACTTCCAATACCTCTTCTTGAACATTATGTTTATCTTCAAGGGTTATTATTGTTGTTGGTACATCCACCCTTCTGGTGGTTTGGGTTGTAGATGAGGCAAGTCTAAAATTCGTTCTTGCCATCTGTTCTATTCTGTTCTTGGAGTTTCCGCCAATGTCTGGCACACCACCTTTCGGTGTATTATCCGGGAATCTCTAGAATCCGCAAATTACTGGAGTTTTCCATTAATTTTATATTATATTATATACACACACGCAAACGATCATTAAATCTGACATTTATGTACATGCATGTACACAGGCAAGTGATTTTCCTATCTGTATATAGGTAAATAGTCACAGTTCATAGATGAGTAAATTTATGTTCACCAGACGCGTAAATGTGTTCATTGTTATTGAAATACGTGTAGGAGCATCCAGCAAGCATAAGGTGCACCGTATTTTTCTATGTGCAATTGACTTTAATTATACTAACTTGATATTTTATAATGCAAGCTTTGTTAGGTAATTCATTTCATTTAAAGGATGATTACGTCTGATATGAAGTTTATAGCAGAGTTTCCTAGAGATGGATTCAATTTTCGACCTTCCAATCAGGCCAAACAAGAGAGTTGTGTCGAGTAACATCTGGAGAATAAGATTCTCATCCTTGCTTATTAATTCCCATCTATCTGCCGCCACTAGATGCTCGATTTCCGCTATATACATGCTTCTGATATCTGCAAATTCTGGACACTGAACTAGGAAATGCATACGGTCTTCTATAACGTTCTTACAAAAAGGACAGGCATCATTCTCATATCGATTAAATTTGGATCCGTGTGCTTGCAGATAGTATACATGTACCAGTTAGTAACCTTTCCTTGATGACGGCACGTTTTACATCATATGTATTTGCTGTCACTGTTGACCAGATCGGATGTGGCCTTCCGATATCAAGGATGTCAACATTCACAAACCGGGCTGATGATTTCTGCTTAATGTCTTCCTTTAGCATCTCTAGGACTACTGTGTTTACAGCCTTTTGGACATGACGCTTCCATACACATTTAGTTGGTGGGTCTTGTAGCAGCAGGTGGGCTGATGGTAATTGATATTTTTGTAAAATCAATTCGACATCTTGAAACCAACTGTGTCTGCCTTCTCTTTTCATAACTACCTGCCGAATTGCTAACTGTTGTTCGACAGAGCCTTCACTCCTTAGTATTGCACCAAGTAATGTCAACTTCTTCTTTTCAATTTGCGCCTCTATCGGCAGTGCACCGAGAAGTAAATTTGCCAGTGAATTTGCACAACTATTTGGAAGTGATTGCAATTGCTTTAGTGTTTTCCTTTCATGTGTAATGATCTGACTCATTTCCTTCTTTGGTATAATTAATGCCTCCAGTCCATACGTACATCGTGATATTACATATGTTGACCATAGTTTTATACTGACAATTGGGCTTAGTCCATTAATTCCATGAAAACCAGCACCCATCAATGAATAAGCTGTTGCACGAGCTTTTATTATAATTTCTTTGCCTAGGCCACTTTTGTCGTCTGTTCTTATTAGTCCCAGATGTTTATATTCCTTTACCACGTCCATCTTTTCTTCGTTTAGTGTCCACTCATATTCTGTTTCTTTGCCTTGATTGAAAACCATCACTTGGCTTTTGGCAATGCCATTAATATACCGTTCTTTATTTGCATGCATTGTTGCAGCATTCAGTCCCACCTGTAACCCATCTGGGGATGTATCTAGGACTGTCTTATCATCACATAGTGTTATTGAGCCCATATGTATTGAACCAATATGTAGACCAGTTGCTGTTTGCTCAAGTAATTTTAGTAGCGGATCCTCATATGGTTTATGAAAATCAGGAGATGTGACCCCACCTTGTAGAAGGCCTTGTTTGACGGTAAACTGTCTACTTCTATGTCCCTCCCACTTGACTTGTGCTGACATGTTTCTGTACATTTCATTCGCAATCAACCATAGCTTCCCTGTTATACCGAGGAGGTAAAGACGACGCAATAATGAAGAATGCCAGATTTTTATCAAAGGCTTTTTGTGTATCCATAAAGCCAACATAGCAGGGCACTTTATTTTCTCTGCATTCCGCTATAACTTCAATCATTAGTACTGCTGCAACTGATGGTGATTTTTCAGGTGTGAAACCAAATTGTAGATTGCTTTGGCTTTCTGAAATCAATGGTCTAATGCATTTAAGGTAAAGCTTCTCAAAGACTTTTCGCACTATGGATGTCACTGTGATTTTCCAGTAATTATCTGTGATCGTCAACGGCTTTCCCGCCTTCTTATAGATTGATGTAATCAGACCAGTTTTAAATGCATCTGGATATATGCCTTCAGCTATGATCTTATTATACAGTATCAGAAGAGTGTGGATTAATAAGACACCACCATGTTTTAGGTGCTCTGATGAGAGTCCATCAGAATCTGAGGCCTTTTTCAGGTGTATCTCATTCACACCACTGTTTACATCATCCCACCTCAAGGGATCTGGACTGGACCGATCATCACCACAGATAGATTTAATGTTGGTTATAACATCCTCAACCTGATCTTTATATGCCTTATTAAATGTGGGTTTTTCCTTTGGTGTTCCTAGCTCTTCAAAGTAAGTTGCCCATTGTTCTATTATATCATTTCCATGATACTCCTTATCATTCACATGCAATATTTCTGTTGACAGAATTTTCTGTGATGTTTTCTCTGAGTTCGTATTAGCTGTGCAAACAGTGACAGATCTGAGGGTAGGGCATTCATGATCTTGTTTGTAGTATCTTGCTCTGCTCTTGTTACAGTCTGCTCTCTCCGATAGACCTTTTAGCTTCTCTTAATTTGATCTTTGATGGATGTTTTGGATTTGAAGGTCTACCGGCACGAACCCATTGATGATGTATTGTTTTGGATATGTTCGATGTTTCTGCAAGTTTATAATTCCAGAGTCGACCCTTCTTTGAAATCTTTGGTTTCCTTTCTGGGATTGCCCCTTTAGTACTGGCTTCCATACATATGGTGACAGTAGTGATACGTTCGTCTACCGATCTGTTTAATGAGCAGAGATCCTTTTGATGCATCATTCTTTCCAGATTTTCTTTATATTGAACCAGATCACCTTTTCCCCACTGAATCTTTCTTTCTTGTACTGGCTTCAGCACATTGTTACTCATGCTGCTTCCCTTAACTGCAATGACAGCTCTAATTGGTATATGATCTGAGCAGTTGTCGTATTCCTTTGATACATGCTGAACTTGTTTTATGAGATCTATGTTTGATGCAATGATATAGTCAATCTGTGAAGAGCCATTTGCACATTCAAAGGCTTTTCCAACTGGATAATTTGGAACTAATTCTAATTGGTTCTTGGTGCAGAAATCCTTTAATAGTTTGTCTCTTGCATCTGGATATTCTGAATGCAATGATGCATTTAAATCGCCGCATATCAGGACATCATTTGAGTCTTTATATTTGTTCAGTAGTTCCTGCCATTCTGCTAAGATTTCCATATATTCCTCATTATATTTGCTACACCCTTTACATGGGGCATATGTTGCTATAATGATGACTGAAGGTGATGAGTTTATTTTTATGCAGGCTGTTCTATTTGAACCATCAGGTAGACTTTCAATTATACTATTTAGCTCGTCTCTCCAGCTTATACCTGATCCGCCGTATCCCCGTGGTAACTGTATGGGGGGGGGGGGGGGGGGGTAATGGATTGCCTTCATCCACAGATCTGGAATGATGCTGAAAACCAGGAAGTAGTTTTTCCATCCAGTATTTTTCACAGTCATATAGCCAATGTTCTTGCAGGGCTATAATGTCTATTTGATCTATCTCTCTCTCTCTCTCTCTCTCTCTCTCTCTCTCTCTCTCTCTCTCTCTCTCTCTCTCTCTCTCTCTCTCTCTCTCTCACACACAATTTCTGGGTATACATAAAGTTACCCTTTAAGTTCTTGATATTGAAAGATGCTATCTTGAGATTTTTGTAACTCGGCCTTGCCCTAAAAAGACTGGTCATGATCACAAGGCTGCTGGATTGACTGGTTATCATGTTGCTGTCGGATTGAGTAGATACCATGCTCCTGCTGGTTTGACTGATAACCACACTTCTGGTTTGTTTGGTCGCCATACTTCTGGATTGAATGATTATTTGACTGCTGGTCTGAATATGTACACTTGTCTTGCATATGGAATGACTGATCGCCATGCTGTTGCTTCACTGACTGGTCAACCTGTTGTTTCTGGACTGATTGGTCACCATACTTGATTGACAGGTCACCACGTTGCTGCTGGACTGACTTGTCACCATACTGGACAGACTGATCTCCGTGCGGCTGCTGGGCTGACTGAACGTCATGTTGTTGCTGGACTGACTGGTCATCATGGTGGACAGACTGGTCTCCAAACTGGACTGACAGGTCACCATACTTTATTGATTGGTCGCCATGCTTGACTAAATGGTTACCATGCTGCTGATGGACTGACTGGTCACCATGCTGTTGTTTAACTGATTGGTCACCATGCTGCTGTGGGACTGTCTGACTGGCTGGCTGGTCATCATACTGGACTGACTGGTTAACATACTGGACTGACTTGTTACCACACTGGACTGACTGGTTACCATACTGGACTGATTTGTCACCATAATTGACTGACAGGTCACCTTGATGTTGTTGGACTGACTGGTCACCATGTGGTTGCTGGACTCACTGCTCACCATGCTGTTGCAGGACTGACCTGGTCGTGACACTGGACTGACTGGTCACCATACTGAACTGACTGGTCACAATATTTGATTGATTGAACATCATACTGCTGCTGGACTGAATGGTTACAATGCTGCTGCTGGACTGACTGATCGCCATGCTGTTGTTGAACTGACTGGCCACTATGCTGCTGTGGGACTGTCTGACTAGCTGGCTTGTCAGCATACTGGAGTGACCGGTTAACATACTGGACTGACTTGTTACCACACTGGACTGATTGGTCACCATACTGGACTGACTGATCGCCATACTGGACTGACAGATCACCTTGATGTTGTTGGACTGACTGGTCACCATGTGGTTGCCGGACTGACTGGTCACCATGCTGTTGCTGGACTGACTGGTCGTCACACTGGACTGAATGGTCACCATACTGCTGCTGCTGGACTGACTGGTCACCATACATGGATGATTGGTTACCATATTTTGCTGACAGGTCACCATAATACTGGTGGACTGACTGGTCACCATACTGTTGCTGGACTGACTGCTCACCATGGCACCGTTGAACTGACATGTCACCATGCTGCTTTTGGACTGACTGATCACCATGCTGCTCTTGGACTAGCTGACTTACTGACTGGTAACTATACTGGACTGACTGGTCACCATACTGGACTAACTGGTCACCACATGGGACTAACTGGTCACCACATTGTACTGACTTGTCACCATACTTGACTGACTCGTCACAATACTTGACTGAGTGATCACCATACTTGACTGACAGGTCACCATATTTGATGATTGATCACCATGCTGCTGCTGGACTGACTGGTCGCCATGCTGTTGTTTGACTAACTGCTCACCATGCTGCTGTTGGACTATCTGATCGCCATGATGATGTTGCTCTGACTGATCATCATACTGCTGCTGGACTGACTAGTTACCAGAATGCTGTTGATCTAACTGGTTATCACACTCCTGGATTGACTCTTTATCGTGGTGTTGGGCTGAATGGCCATCATGCAATTGGACTGAGTGACTAGCAGATTCAGATTGGTTTGACTGGCTACCAATTTCAAACTGATTTTGTATGCCATTATACTGAGTTAAGTTGTTAACATTTAAAGAGCGCGGTGCAATTTGGCTTCCATTCTGCTGGGTTTGTTACGTACTGTCTATTCACATTTATGACACTCATTAGCTGGGAGTGCATATTGCGAAGTTCAATTTGGCTTATATTCATGTGATGACACATTTCCGTGTTCATTTGCTGCTGAGCATAATATTGTGTCATGTAGTTATGGCTACCATGTTGTTGGAATGACTGACCACCACGTTGCTGGTGGGTTTGCTGACTGCCACATTGCTGATTTGGTAGCCGGCTACCACGTTGTTTATGGGATGGCCGAGTACCCTGTTGCCGGTAAGCTTTTTGTCTACCATGCTGCTGGAGAGCTGGCTGTCTACCACTTTGCTGGTGGGCTGGCGGACTACCATAATGATGTTGAGCTGACTGGCCATCATACTTGTGATGGCTTGGCTGGCCACTATGTTGCAAGTGGGGTGGCTGGATAACCTGTTGCTGATGGTTTTGCTGGCTAACATGTTGATGTTGAGATAGCTGACTGTCATGTTGCTGGTGAGCTGGCTGGCTGCTCTGTTGCTGATGGACTGGATGATTACCCTGTTGTTGATGGGCTGGCTGCTCTGTTGTTGTTGGACTGGCTGATTACCGTGTTGCAGATGAGCTGGCTGGCTTTCATACTGCTTGTGTGATAACAGACTACGATATTGCCATGGCTGTTGATAAGCTTGCTGGATGCCATGTTGACGGTGGGCTGGCTGGCTGATCTGTTGCTGATGGACTGGCTGATTACCAGGTTGTATGTGAGCTGGCTGGCTATCATACTGCGTGTGGGCTGACTGGCTACGATATTGCCATGACTGCTGATGTGCTGCCTGGCTGGCTGCCATGCTGATGCTGGGTTGGCTGGCTACCCCATTGGCATGGCTGCTGGTGTGCTGGCTGCGTACCATACTGTTGGCGGGCTGACTGTTTGCCATACTTCTGCTGGTGTGTCCAGTGTCCATGTTGCTGGTGGGCTGGCTGGTTGAACTGTTGAAGATGGGCTAGCTGGCTGCTCTGTTGCGGATCGATTGGCTGGCTACCCTGCTGCAAGCAGACTGGTTGGTTACCTTGTTGTAGGTGGACTGGCTGACTGCTCTGTTGTGGGTGGACTGGCTGGCTACCCCATTGCATGTAGACTGGTTGGTTACCTTGGTGCAGATGGACCGGCTGGCTACAATGTTGCATGTGGGCTGGCTGACTACCCTGTTGCAGGTAGGCTGGCTGGCTGCCATACTGCTTGTGGACTGACTGGCTACACTGTTGCCCATGGACTGTCTGGCTGCCATACTGCTGGTTGGCTGGCTGACTACCATACTGCTGATGAGCTGGCTGGTCACGATAATGCTGGTGGGATAGCTGATTTCCATACTGAGATCCTTGTAGGGTCTGCATTGCCTGTTGATGCTGTGTGTGCATAGTTTCTTCCATGGTATTAATTCTTGTTCGCATACGTATTTCAAAGTGTAACAATTGATTTAATATATGCTGCACTTGGTTTGAGAGTAATTGTACATTTGTTGCCATGAGCTGGTTAGTGCTGTTTTGATGATCAGTGCTTGAACTTGCTCTCACCTCTGATTGATCTTCTCTCATATCTCTGGCCGCCCCCCCCCCCGCGTATTCTATTACTATTTCTCACTTCCACTATTTCTCCTTCCAGATTATTTATCATGGTACGGGATGTCATCAGTTGTCGCTTGACAGACCCTAACTCATTTTCCTGTTCTATGCTCTTTATTTGCAGTTCTCTGTTCTTTCGATCATGTTGTCTTGATTCATGGTCTTTATTGCTTAGTTCTTGCTGTGCTTTCTGCAATAAGTCTTTTAAGATGTCAATTTCATTTTTATCGTCCATTATTGGACTCCTTGAGCTGTAAGAGTCTGGACAATCAGTGCCAGTTGGCAGGCTTCTCTGTGCAATTACTTTATGTATTGATTGTGCAGTTATATTTCTAGTCTGATTTTTTTCCTTGTCCCATGTTGATGTTACTGGTGGCGGCGAGGAGCATATACTGATAGCTGATACAGTTTCAACTGGATTTTGTGTTTCTTCTTGCTCTGAGTATTTCAACAATTCCTTGTTGGCTTTGTTCTTTTTGCAATTGACTTCAACTTGTGCACATATATGGTCTTTCCATATCAGTGTTATGATGTATAAGGTCATATTCATTCATGTTTTCACAATTCAAATGGTACCAAGACTTACAGCTGGAACACTCAATTGTTTGTTCTCCGGCACACAAACCACAGCTAGACCAGATTGTATCATCTATGGCTTCATCTGAATCTTCTGAAGAGTCAACACCTCTGGGTTGATAGGGAAATCCAATCTAGAATTTCTCCAGAGGTCGTCTTCTTCTTTTCGATCGCTGGTATCACACTTGGAGAGCCGTTCTCAAGATGAAACCTATGGTTTTCTGCAGTTCTTCCACAGGTCCATACAGCTTTTCAAGAAAAGAGGTTGACAAAGGCCAGCTCTCTTCTCTCAGCAGCTGATACGTACTGCAACATTGAAGTATGTGCTCTGTGGTCTGTTCTGCTTCTCCACAAGGACAAGCGGGCGATGTCGTAAGGTGGAATCGCCTGTACATGTGTTGGTTTAGTCTGTTATGCCCAGTTCTGAGACGAAAAATGGTCACTTGCTCTGGCCTCGAGAGATGATGGTAGGCATCTTCTGATTGAGGTGTTCTATAGAGTGACTTGATGATAGTCTTCATCTCTGTATGGGTAACCATGTTTTCTGTCTGATTCTCTTCTGCACCCACCTTTGCCATCTTGTCTGCTTCCTCATTTCCTTGGACTCCACAGTGTGAGGGGATCCACTGCAATGCTATCCGAAAGCATTTGATGGTTTGTAGTGCTTCTTCAAGTTGTGGCAGCTTACTTTTGGTGATAGCCTCAAGGACGGAGCGGGCATCAGATAAAAAGACAATCTGTGCTATAGGGGCTGCTGTTCTGATGATGGTATTAGCTGCATGAACCAGTGCTTCGACTTCAGCTCTGTAGTTTGTGCAGTGTTTGCCTGTCGGTATTGCAGCTGACTCATGTTGGCCGTTTGGGTACTGTATGTGCAGTCTGGCACCTCCGCTCCTAATTGCATCTTTGGCTGATCCATCTGTGTAGATCCTTATCCATGTCTCCTGAGGGTACATTTCTCCCAGCATGGCTAGGGTCAGGGCCTTCTTGCTCACATCACTGTGTTCATCTTTGGTTGTGAGATGAGGTACTGTGGTGCGAATAGCTATGCTCTCTAGTTTGTTTTCCCAGGGTGGAGGATCAAGGGTGTGGTTTGGGTCTTCTATTTGTGCTGGCAACATTTCTTGGTGTTCCTTTCAAGTGCTTTTGTCTCTTTCACAAAACTTGATCTTTTAAGTCTTTCTGATGACAGCTGTGCTTGCCTGATCTTCATCTGGTGGTTGTTGAACGTTTTGAACTTTGCAGCTTGGATCAGTGCTTTGCATTCCCTTCCTTTGCTAAGTGGGGGGATGCCTGGTGTCTGCTCCATTTTTTCTATTGGTGTTGATCTCATTCCACCAGTGATGATGCGCAGTGCCTGGTTTTGTACTCTGTCGAGGTTCTGTTGATGAGATTTAGCTGCTGTCATCCATGAGCTGGATCCATACTCAAGGTGTGGTCGTACGGCACCTAGGTAGATGGTCTTGAGGATCCTTTCATTGGCACCCCACTTTGTTCCTGCCAGCTTCCTCACGATGTTTAGCTTTCTTCTGGCCTTTGCCTCTGCGTTCTGGATGTGCTTCTTCCATGTTAATCTTCTGTCATATGTGACTCCCAGGTATGTCTGCTGGTCCTCGTACTCAAGTGGAGTACCGCCCAGTGTCAGATTGCCAACCTTGGTTTTGGTTGACAGTGAGAATAGCATGGCTGATGATTTATCTTTGTTGATGGTAATACACCAGCGATTGTCCCAAGCTGTAATTCTGTCCAAGGCGAGCTGCATTCTGTACGTGGCAGTCGTTGTGTACTCCTCGGTGCACCAGAGTACGAGGTCATCTGCATAGAGGGCTGCTCGGATCTGATTGGGCAGCTCTGCTACAATGTCATTAATGAAGAGTATGAACAGAGTTGGTGATAATACTCCGCCTTGTGGCACCCCTTGTCTCAGCAATACATTCTGTCCAGATTGTCCATCCACCAGCACCCTAGCTCTGCGATTGTGTAGGTATGACCTGGTCCATCGGAACATGTTGCCACCGATGCCTGTGCGGTGGAGCTTCACGAGGAGGCCATCCTTCCACACCTTGTCAAATGCCTTCTGCAGATCGATAACGGCAGCTAGCATCACCTTCTTGGCTTGAAAAGTGTCCTCTATGACCTGTGCAAGATGTGTTATTTGATCTTCTGTGCTCCTGTATCTTCTGAAGCCGGCCTGTTCTGAAACTATAATGTTCTCCGACTCCAGGTACCACTGCAACCGCTGGTTGATGATGCGCTCCATGGTCTTGCATATGCAGCTTGTAAGACTGATAGGATGGTAGCTCAGCACTTTCGTCTTGTGCTTCCCTTTTTCAGAATAGGAGTCATTCTGGCTTCCTTCCAGCACTGAGGAACCTCTCCATTGGTCCAACTGAGATTAAAGATGTCTAGCAACTTGCGGAGAGATGCATTACCAAGGTCTTGGATCATTTCATTCGTAATGCCATCTGGCCCGGGAGATTTCTTCTTCTTCAATTGGCGGATAGCCTTCTTCAGTTCTGCTAAACTAATGTCAACTTTCATTGCATCGTGAGTGTTGGTGTCTGTTCTTTCCTTTTGCTCTTTTCTAACCTCTTTTTGACGCATTCGTGGTATAGAAATGTTGCTTTCTTTTGCGTATGCCTTCGCAAAGGCATCTGCAGCCATCTTTCCTGACAGTGTTTGTCCATCTTCTTCAAGAGTAATCTTCTCTCCCCCGACACCCTCATCATTCAGTGCTTTAGTCAGTCTCCATAGCTTTGTGGTGTCTCTCTCTAAATTAAACCCTGCCGTCTTTCCCTCCAGCTTCTTCTTTTGGCCTCCAGCTTGGTCTTTAGATACCGCTTTAGTTTGTTGTAGCGTGAAGTGGTTTTCATGACAGGGATTACCCTCTGCATCCCCCCTGGCCTTGACTAGTTTATCATGTGCTGCTTGCAGTTCTGTTGTCCAGTAGGGGTGGTAGTTTTTTCCTGAACCCTCGAGGAATCGCTTCGTTGGCAGCCTTGAGGATACTTGAATTAAATTCCTTGACCACATTGTTGATGTTTCTGTCTTCTGTAGGGTATATTTTGGGTAAGCTCATTGGAACGAATGGCGAACAGACTCCAATTTGCCTTTTTGTAGTTCCACCTTGAATGTTGAGGTGAACTTGTCGAAATACTTCCAGATAGAGAGAGGAGGACTGGGCGGTGGTCGCTTCCTCCTACCTGCGATCCAACCACTCTACTGAGGTTTCTGTGAATGTCTTCTGTACAAAATGTCAAGTCCGACGTTGTTGTCGAGTGCCACCGGTGCGAGTAGAAGGTAGGCTGATCTGTGGGATCGTTGACAAGTAAAAGGTGCTTTTCATCTTGCCATGCTTCAATGTCTTCTCCTCGTTGATCAAGTGTTCTGTATTCCCAGCTCTGGGACTGGCTATTAAAGTCTCCCGCAATGAGGAAGTGGCAGTCCGGGACCTGGATTGTGTCAAGTGAGAGATTCTTGTCATTAGGGCAGTAATAATTGACAATGTTAATCACAGAGTTGCTGGTTGTTACCTTGATCTTGATATATTCTGCCTCTTCCATAAAGGTTTTGATCTGGCTGGCGTTCACGCTGTTTCAGACCAAGGTGATCACCCCGCCTTTCTTTCTTCCTATTCGATCACACCGGAAAATATGGTAACCTCTGAGCTTAAATGGTTTTCCTTCTTGCAGGTGTGTCTCTTGGATACAGCAGATATCAATGTTGTTTTCATAATGAACTGTTCGAGCTCTGATTTCTTGTTGGTAACCCCTTCTGCGTTCCAGTGCATGATGTTGATACTGGGGTTCTCTTTGGGTTTGTTCTTCTCTTTCGGTTGCAAAGGTGTTGCAGGGAATTATTGCTGCTAGCGCCAGCTCATTATATTGAGGTGTAGCATCTGCGCTTTGTAACTCTGTCATGGCCTCGCCATTCTCATAAATACAGCTAATAATACTCATCGGTGTGTTGCTCGTCTCTTGATTTGCTCCTTCATTCCTTGTTTGCTGTATTTGCATGTTACACATCTTTTCTATGTATTTGTTTACATCATGTAGATCTGGGCCCATCTTCCACAGTCGTTGGAGCATTGGCAGGATGTCATCACCAAACCTCTTATGACACTTCCCAGTGACATGAATTTTACATTTTGTGTGGAACATGATAATAGTATACATGAGCCGTCCTTCTTGACGATTCTTCTTATCACCAGGGACATCATTCCACATTTTATTTTTAATAAGTGACTTTCAATCATGGTAAGAAATTCCTACTATGCTATCATTTTGCTGTTCAGTACAGCATATATGTTCCTTTCGATCTGTGCATTGAACCTTCTGGACGTCTTGCATTCCCTCAGGGTCAAGACTATGATTCTCTACTCGCCACTCTTGTTGATTAGTTGTGTTAGCCAATCCGTATGCACTATCATTACCACCCTCCACTGTAGGTTGTTGTAGAGGAAGTAAGCTGTTAGAGGCAAGTTTTACCTGGATGCCACCAGGCCTGTCATCTTCAAATCCATTGCTGTTCTCATAGATTTGTATGTTCTTTTGTGTCTCTTGTCTGCTTTCAGGGCATAATTTAGTATTGGATGTACTATGTCCCATATGCTTGCTTTGGAACTTCTGATGACAGCTATTCTGAAGGTTCTTGTGCACTGTGTAGGGTTTTCTCTATATTTAGGTTTCGATCGGTACTGGTAATTGTTATCATACGTTCTTTCCGTGTTGGTTATGCTGTCATAATTTTGTAAAGGTTTTATACTTCCGAAAGACTCCTGGTTGCTGCTATTACTAATACTATTATTTTTCTTTGTTTTTCCATGCTCTCTGTGTCTGATTTTGGTAGTGATTAACATGTTGCTGACTTGAATCCTGCATACCATCATCTCTGTACTGGTAATTAAATATGTGACTGTTTGGAATATTTCTTTCAGCATACTGCTGACTATGACCATCATGGTTGTGTGGATACTGATTGTAGTTACGACTCTGGTATCGTGAATACTGTTTGTATTCCTGGTCATGCCATGTTTGGTAATCATATCTACTGAGATACTGGCCATGTTTCCATCTCCAATCTTGAGGGTTATGTTTAAATTTGGATCCATGTTTGTTTTGACAATCATATGTGTTGAAGCCATGATTGAATTCATTACCTTTATCCTGTGAAATCTCATTATGTTCAGGGCAATACTGACTATGGGAATTGTGACTGCTGGAAAGTTGACAATGATTGTATTGCTTGTTCTCGTCATTTGCGTGGTTTCCTCTATCTGCGCACTGTCCACAAAACATGCAACTTAGAATTTCAATATTTTGAGGACTATGCTGCAAAGTTGATTGACGCGTATTCGAGTCACACCTTCGTTTGTTTATCCGGTATATGTGCTCTGGGCATACAGCAGAGTGTCTATGATGTTGGCATTGCTGGAATTCTGGATTCATTGCATGACATGTTCTTGTCTCCTGGATAATTGGGTTAGTCTGGAGGCGCTCTGTTAGATTTACCAACAGGGATGTTGTAAGTGTAGAAATAATTTGCGACAGCGAATGTAAAAATTTGCCCAAATCTTGATTTGGATCATTTAATACAAGATTCAAGATTCAAGATTCAAGATTCAAGATTAAAGATTCAAGATTATTTATTCAAAAATTCCAAGATAAACGAATTCACAAATCATACCAGGTTGTCCGCCTAAGGCAGTGCCTATTGTTATGGCGGACACCTTACACACATATATACAGGTATATATAAATTAGACAAGACAGTACTTACACAAACAATTATAAATTCAGACATTACATTTACTACTTCCTTATTAATCCTTTGACCCTTGATCCACATAAACAGTTTAAATTTCAAAAAGGAAATATGTCAATTCGCGGGTCAAGAGGAGACCACCCCTCCCCACACACCCAGCACCCTCCCACCCCCACCCCCACCCCCACTTCACCCCCCCCCACCCACCCCCAACACCCCCCCCCCCTCTCCAACCCCCCCCCCCACACACACACCCAGAGTTCACCACCGGGTCAATTATCTTGTCAGTCATTACAGTGGAAAGAAAAACTCCATGAGTGGGCCTCTCTCAGTCCGCGAACCAACATATAATACTGTAACAGGGTGTGTGTAAGAGTTAATCACTTGGGCTATTATTATTATTATTATTATTATTATTATTATTATTATTATTATTATTATTATTATTATTATTATTATTTTGCGATACATATGGGTAGTAAATAAGGACAAGACAGTTACGTAACAGACAAGCACAGAACATAGTCAAGTTCAATAATATACATGGATGTCTATGATTATAGATACAACAATAAACATTTATATATTTTTGGGGGAGGGTACTTTTACTTATAATGATGATATACTGTTTACAGGATGCTGGCTAATGGGGAGCATCCTTGGACAAGGGAAGGGGGATGGAGGGGAGGGGTGCTCATTCTCCTGCTCGTCCTGTAGTTTGTTACTATGGTAATTGAAATTATTATTGGATATAATAGCAAGTGGAATCATCCAGTCATAATTCTAGTAGTAGTAGTAGTAGTAGTAGTAGTAGTAGTAGTAGTAGTAGTAGTAGTAGTAGTAGTAGTAGTAGTAGTAGTAGTAGCAATAGCAGTAGCAGTAGCTGTAGCAGTAGTAGTAGTAGTAGTAGTAGTAGTAGTAGTAGTAGTAGTAGTAGTAGCAATAGCAGTAGCAGTAGCTGTAGCAGTAGTAGTAGTAGTAGTAGTAGTAGTAGTAGTAGTAGTAGTAGTAGTAGTAGTAGTAGTAGTAGTAGTACATGTACATGTACATGTACATGTACATGTACATGTAGTAGTAGTGCTAGAGCTAGTGCTAGTGCAAGCAGTAGCATCAGTATTAGTAGCAGGTTAATAGTTTTTTTCAAAACAAGTAAAGAAGCATGTTACAAAGATAGAAAAAAAATTCTGTCAAGTACTATAAAATTATGTGGACCAATAGACATCGCTGTCCTATTAGACAGCAATGTCTTAGGATCCAATTATGCACGAGTATAAAACAGCATTCTTTACCTTGTTTTGTAGATGAGTCGGGCCATTTTTTAGCTGTACTGCATGAGTTAGATGATACTAGTATGTGTTAATCAAGTAGTTTTTTTATTGTTTTCTTGCAGAATTTTGTTGATAGAATTTTCTCACGTGTTTCCTGTTTTATGTTGTTCCATAGTTTAGTGGCTGCAAATGATATTCGGTGTTTTCCTATGTCTGTCCGTGTGTATTGCTCATGTAGTTTATGTCTGCTTCTAGTGTTATGTTGGTGGATGTTAATATTGTTTATAAAGAAGGGGGCTATAGATTTGGGTAAAGTGTCGTGGTGGAAGTCTTTGACAATAGTTAGCATTTGAGATTTTCCTATGTCGGTGAGCTTAAGCAATTTTTCTGCTTTGAACATGTTTTGGCCCTCTGCTGGCCTAGAAAATAGTTTGATGCTTTTTTTTGGAGACTTTGAATTTTGGATATTCTGTTTTTGTAGGTGTTAGTCCAAACCGCGTTGCAGTAAGTGAGGTGCGGGAGGATCAAGGTGCTGTACAGTGTTTTAACCGTGGCCTGTGTCATATATGGTTTTAGTCTTTGGATGACACCTATTCCTCTTGCTACTTTTGCAGTAACTGTTTCGATTTGTTTGGCCCAGGTCAGGTTTTTATCTAAATATACTCCTAGGAACTTTGCATAAGGGGCCTCTTCAATTTCCTTATCGCTAATGTACAATTTTGGAACCTCTTTATTTATTAATACTCTAGATTTTGAAAATAACATATAGTTTGTTTTATCCACATTCAGTGATAATTTATTTAGTGAAAACCAGTTAGTAATTTCTTCCATTTCCTTATTTACATTTTTATATAATGTAGCTATGTCTTCATCAGAGCAAAAGGCATTGGTGTCATCAGTAAATAGTATTAGTGACATATGTTTGCATATGTTAGGCAGATCGTTCATATACAAGAGGAACAGCAGAGGGCCAAGGATGGACCCCTGAGGGACACCGCAAGTTAGTCTCCTATTTTCAGAGCAAGTTGCATTGAATTGCACACATTGCGTTCTGTCACTTAGATAACTTTCAAACCAGATGAGTGCACTTCCTCGAATTCCATAATAGGCAAGTTTTTCTAGTAGGATTTTATGATTGATAGTGTCGAAAGCTTTTGAAAGATAAAAAAAAATGTCTATTATGTGCTTTTTCTTTTCAATTGATTTTATTTTATTTTTCTGTCATTTCAATTAGTGCTAGCATTGTTGAATGTTTTTCACGGAATCCGTATTGTGATGTATAGAGGATTGACTTTTTATCTAAGTAGCTGATAAGCCGATTGTACATAAGTCGTTCCATTAATTTGGAGAAAAGTGGAAGTATTGAGACAGGTCTACAGTTTGTGAAATTAGATGAATCCTTTGCTTTGGATATAGGGGTTACTCGTGCTGCTTTTAATGTTGATGGAAATATGCCTTGAGTGAAAGATAAGTTACAGATGTGGTTAAGGGGTATTAGTAGCGCTAACGTGCAGTGTTTGAAAATACTCCACTTGAAACCATCCAAGCCAGCGCTTTTTGCAGGATTTAGTTTGTTAAGAATGCTAAAAATTTCTTCATTTGTGACCGGGTTAGCGAAAAAAGAGGATTGATAGTCGCCTGTCAGATAATCACTATATTTATTAGACGATGTTGATTTGATTTTATCTGAAAGTGTTGGACCTATATTAACAAAATAGTCATTGAATCCTGTTGCAATTTCTAAATCATCAGTTATTATCTTGTTATTATAAAGAAATTGTATTTGTTGCGCTTTGCGGTTATTTTTATTCAAAAGTGATTTAATTATTTTCCATGTTTCATTTATGTCATTCTTGCATAGTTCAAATTTGTTATGGTAGTAAGGTTTTTTAGCTGTTTTGATTATTTGGTCCAACTTGTTTCTGTATTTCTTGAATTTCTGTTCATTATGCTTTGTTTGACATTTGATAAACGTCAAATAAAGTTTATGTTTTTTTATGACAGGCAGCTATCAGTCCAGTTGTTATCCATGGTTTAGTCGGGTTGTGTTTAAATTTCTTCTTTTGTTTCATGGGAAAGCTGTTTTCGAAGATGTGCGTGCAAATTTCGTGGAACTTGGTGTAGGCACTTTCGCAGCACTGTATGTCTGTGACTGCATGCCAATCCACATCAGACATGTATTTTTTAAATTGTTCAATATTGACCTGATTTATTTCTCTGCATTTAATTTTTTCATATTTGAATGGCTGTGTGCAGGTCAGCTGTCTTTCGAGAAGAAAAATTGGTAGGTGGTCTGATGTGTCAGTAACGAGAATTCCTACCTCCGATTTATTACTGAAGTTAATGTTATTGCTGAATATATTATCAATAATTGTGGCCGAAACATCACCTATTCTAGTCGGTTTTGTAATGGTTGGGTAGAATGAATGAGCATTTAATAAGTTTATAAAGTTTTGTGTATGAAAGCAAGTTTGTCTCATCAGGTCAATATTGTAGTCACCCATGAGGTAGACAGTTTTGTTTTCCTTTTGAATAGTTGCCAAAGTTTTTCCTAATAGTTCAATAAGACGTTCCTTATCGCCTTTAGGTGATTTATAAAGTGTACCTTGTTTTTTCCTTTCGGTGTTTGAATTTCGATAAACATTGTTTGAATATGTTCTTCAATATTAGAAAGGTCATCCCGCTCACTGAATTGGACATTTTCTTTAACATACATGCCTACACCACCTCCCCTGCCCGTGGTGTTGTGCTTTTCAACAAATGTGTAGTTCTTTATATTGATACGGTTAGTAGGTGAATTTGCATGTATAAATGTCTCCAATAATTCCAAATTCATGTGCAATCATATCTAGGAGACGGTGTAACTTGTCGATGTTAACCATGAGAGATTGCATGTTGATAAATAGAATTGAGAAGGCTATGTGTTCTTTGTTTCCTAGTAGATTGTCATTGAATGTTTTGGGAGGATGTATTCACAGGTTGGTGCAGATATATTTAGATCATTTCTAGTGTCAGCATGGTTAAATTGGGATAGGATTAATTCGAATGGGTTTAGAGTGGGTTTTTTTGTCGTCAGTAGCCTCAGTGGTAGTAGAGTTATAGTATGGATTTAGAACAGCCAGTGTGAAGTCCGTATTGTCATTGTAATGATTGTACGGGAAAAGTGACTTCTTGCAGTTGGTACACCACCAGCAGGGGTCGTCAGCTTCGAGGTTGCGATAGTCAGATGTTGTTAATTTGGAGCAACTTAGATGAATTCATGTGCTACATAAGTCACATAATAGTGCTCTCTGATTATTCTTAACAGGTTTCCTACAGGATGAGCAAGGGAATTTAGCGGGCATGGGTCAGGTTAGTGGGAATATGGATAGGGAGGAAATAAGGCAAGGGAACCACTGAAGAGAGGGAGGTTATTGGGGTCATTTGGAGGACTGAATAGATTTATCTATTTGGCTGTAATATTGGTTATTATCGTGATTTAATTGTATATAACACCATCTAACCAGTGGATACACTGGATGAGATGGGTCAAGTGTCAAACTGCAATAAATAAGAATTGTGGGTGAGTTACTAAAAGTAAAATTGAGAACCTGTTATCATCAATCATTAATTGATCATTGGTTAGTATATAAAAACCAATAACATCTTGAGTATTTTTGCAACTTATCAGACCGGAAGCCGTTGCTGCCTAAGGCAGCAACGGCCTCCAGTCAAACCAATTTCAAAATACACAACAGATTATTTCTTGAATTATTAAGAATCTGTCATGCGTGCGACTTGATTTGTAGAGGGGTAATTATCCTTGAACATGCTATAATTATTGCGTTCAAAATGGGTAAAAATGAGAACCTGTTATCATCAATCATTAATAGATCATTGGTTAGTATATAAAACCAATCATCGATCACAGAAATAGTACCAATTCCCAACACTAATACAGAGTACATAATGATACAAACACATTGACAAACGCTGTTCAACATACAGGCATATGACGTTACTTTTCACGGAAGCATATGTGGGACGTTTGGTGTCTAAGACAGTAATTCTTTCAGCACTGAAATAGTATGTTATTTTAGTAGTATGAATATTTTTGCAACTGCCCGACTGGAAGCCGTTGCTGCCTAAGGCAGCAACAGCCTCCAGTCAGACCAGTTTCAAAATACCCAGCAGATTATTTCTTAAGTTATTAAGAATTTGTCATACCTGCGACTTGATTTTTTTAGGGGTAATTATCCTTAAACATGCTATAATTACTGCATTCAAAATGGGTCAAAATGATAACCTGTTATCATCAATTATTAATAGATCATTGGTTAGTAACCAATCATCGATCACAAAAATAGTACCAATTCCCAACACTAGTACAAAGTACATAATAATACAAACACATTGACAAACGCTGTTCAACATACAAGGCGTATGACATTAGGTTTCACAGACGCATATGTGGGACGTTTGGTGTCTAAAAAAATGTATAGTCAGTGAGTTCAAGAACCGATCGATCCCAACGCGAACAAGTATTGGTGGAGCTTAGCTAGCGATGCACAAGGACAGATTAATTCCTATAAACCAGAACAATACATAAATTTATTGTATCCGTGTGTGTCCGTGGGTGTCCTTATAATCGTCCATTCATGTAGGTCTGTCGATCCATAACCATATAGAAAGTAATTTAATGTGCTCTGAAATTCGAGACTTCTGCGCCGAATATTTGGAACTATATGGGAGCCAATACTTTGGTGATACGTTTTGCCACCTTAGGAGCTATTGATCTGAACACTTTTAACCTATGAGTGCGCCATGTTAGGCATCTGGACATGAAATTTTATTATTATTATTATTATTATTATTATTATTATTATTATTATTTTCCCCCCAGAGAAACGCGTTCAAGAATACAATCTCCAGTCAAGAATCGCCACCATCTCCGCCTCTTCGTCAACTTGATTCCTCTGAGAGTGAAACATCAGAACTCAAAGATTCCGTAGGTTTAGTGAATAGGTCAGATAATGTGGATGGTAATCCGAGCTTTACAGCAATAGAAGCACTTAAACTGCTAACTGTACCAGGGAAATTCCTTGCAGTCGGTAAATTGTTTACGATTATTTGTGAAACGAATTGTTCAGAACCTGTAATACCCCGAGGAAAGAAAGAAAACGTGTTTGTAGTTGTGGGCAACAGTAACAACACTGATAAGAGACAGAAAGGTGATAAGCGTGACTTTGCGGATGATTGTGGTGTGTGGGATGGGGCAAAAGGTACAACGGCCAATTCTCACTTTGTTCTAGCCAACGGGCAATTGAAGCTAGTTGTGCTGAAAAATGGTGTTTATTGTACACAACACAGGGTTGACAGCAAAACAACATGGTTACCAATAGATC
This sequence comes from Chaetoderma sp. LZ-2023a, assembly GCA_034401795.1. Classification (NCBI taxonomy): domain Eukaryota; kingdom Metazoa; phylum Mollusca; class Caudofoveata; order Chaetodermatida; family Chaetodermatidae; genus Chaetoderma; species Chaetoderma sp. LZ-2023a. Next base: position 78,510,973 of record CM067374.1, read on the forward strand.
CTCAGCCAGCATCCTCAAGCATAATAAAGATGCATCGGTATTATACCAAGTTGAAAGGTGATAACAATTATAAGAAACGTGTAACCATTTTTGAACAGCTTCCAGATCAATATGATGACAAAAAGAATTTCGCGATCGCTGAATACTGTGGCATAATAACATGCCATAGACCGCACAGTAATTCAAAGAAGGATGCCCCATACGAGCGTACCCGTCCTGCCATCTTAGAATGTGCAGGTAAGGAAGCAATCAGCAAACCACCCATGACAGTATATCACGAAATGGCCAAAAATGATTCAATTGACGCACCAAAAACATTTCGGCAAATTAGGGACAAAAAATATCGCGAATCTAAAAAGAATGACAATTACGCGCATTGACAAAACCGTGCCGACGAAGTATTAGAAGTAATTGGCAAAGTTAATACGCATCCATATGTACAACTAGTTATATGTACCAAAGGTAAACCTGCAAGTGTTATAATGTATTCAACTGAGCAGCTTCAAGACATGAAAAGAAATGTTATAGGTAACAATGCTAGCGTATTTGGTATAGACAGGACATTTAATTTGGGAGCCTGTTTCGTTACCACGACTGTTTACAAAAGTAAGACAGTTGTTTCAAGAGAGTCAGGACAGTCACCTATTATGTTAGGTCCAATCTTTCTTCACTGGGATGGCATTTATGAATCATATCATTTATTTCTTTCACATGTTACGGCTGTTCTCGGTATTGATCTTGATTTGCTGGGCATTCGACTAGGAAGTGATGAAGAAAAATCACTTACCAAAGCCATACACCGCTGCTTTCCAAATGCTAAGCATTTTTTATGCACTAAACACTTGAAAGATAATGTTAAACGTTATCTAATGGACAAGGTTGGTTGCTCTACCAAAGATAGGCATGCCATCACTGAGTTATTATTTGGACAGCATGGTGTTGCCAAGAGCAATGATTCGTGCATCTTTGATGAGCGCATTCATAATATAGCTACATATTTTGACAAATATCCTGCATTTGAAAGTTATTTCAAGAAGCGACTCAGAGGCCTTATATGGGACAATGTGTGTGTACCAATGCAGGCTGGCACTGATGGTAACGATCTGTGGACCAATAATAATTCTGAGTCCCTAAACAACATCCTGAAATTAGCGACAGGGTGGAAACCACAGAAACTACCTGTATTAGTAGACAAAATAGCAGACATTATACAGCTACATATGAATGATCTACGGCGAGCTTTCCATGGCACAGGCAATTATATGCTGACAGCAGCATATAAGCGATTTCTTGTACCAAGTGCTGTATGGTCATCCAAAACTAAGGAAGAAAAAGATAAACACTTCCTTAAGTTCCTACGTGCAAAAACAGTTACAAGTAATTATATTAAAGCAACTAATGTTGAATTTGAAATTCCTGCAGTCTCACCAAGGGCTGCTAGGAAACCGGGCCAGGTTAGACGTCCAAGGGCTGAAAAAGCCAGACCACGTAAGGTATAACTGAAATTTGTTCAAGATTATCGAGCCAGTCACTCCGGTTGTAGATTTCCAAAAAATAGTCTTGTCTTGGCCTGTTTATAATTCTTGTGTCGCCTTAAACTGTAATGGTCAAGACGGCAAGAAACTCCCACTACAATGGTCTTAAGAATGTCCCGAATGTAACCGAACCAGCCATTCCAGTGGTAAATTTTCAAAAATACTATTCTCTTGGCCTGCAAATGGATGCTGGCTAATAAAAAACTCGAACTTTCGTAACAATTTCCCCTTTGGGCGTCAACCTGGTCAAACACGTGCTCTGTGGTTGTCTTGAGGCCAGAAAACGATTTTGTAATATTCAGTGGTGAATTTACAAAAAAAAACAGTATTTCCTTGGCCTGCAAACAATATGATTTTATTGAAAAATCTTGGCAATTAACTGGTTAAATGATATGAGCTGCAACCTGGGCGCTTTGAGGCGCTGTTGACATAAGGGTTACATTTCTCAAGACCATGACAGAAGCCGTTTTGAATGAGTATTGAGTATTAATTTATAGTTAAAACTGCTTGCATGTGTATGTACGTGCGTGTCTATCATCATAGTTATGCTGAGACGTCATAGACAGACAGTAATGTATCAATAATGCACATACGCACGCACGCATTATGCATACACACACGCACATATTGACATAGTTTCCCAACTATAACAAGAGCATTCAGAGACCGCAAACACATGCAATGACAACTGTAGGCTACCGGTATATGTATCATGTCCCTGAAAAAGACTAGCGATCTGCATTCTAGAGTCCACATTTTCCCACATGTTCACTTTCTCTGAACGATCTACAAAAGTCTGGTGACAGATCTAAAGAAAGTGTATTCATAAAATGAGTCGTTATGGGTCGTGAAGTCGTTATGGGTCCATTATGGGTCGTTATGGGTTGTTATGGGTCGTTATGGGTTGTTATGGGTCGTTATGGGTGATTCGTTGGACCCCATATGTGGGACGTTTGGTGTCTAAGACATTAATTCTTTCAGCAATGAAATAGTATGGTATTTTAGTAGTATGAATATTTTTGCAACTTACCCGACTGGAAGCCGATGCTGCCTAAGGCAGCAACAGCCTCCAGTCAAACCAGTTTCAAAATACCCAACAGATTATTTCTTGAATTATTAAGAATCTGTCATGCGTGCGACTTAATTTGAAAGGGGTAATTATCCTTGAACATGCTATAATTACTCCATGCAAAATGGGTAAAATGAGAACCTGTCATCAAATCATTAATTAATCATTGGTTAGTATATAAAACGAATCATCGATCACAAAAGTAGACATTAATTCTTTCAGCACTGACATAGTATGCGAGTTGTGTTGAGATGAACTGATATCACGTAATGAGGTCATTATATGTTGTTCTGCTTGACCCCGCAGGTTAGTTGGAGGTTTGGACTCTTGAATTAATGAGTGGAATGTTTGCTTTCTTTTGCTAACCTCGCTTTGACAGTCCGTAGTTGTAGGTTGCATTGCTTTTAGCTGCGCTCTAAGTAATCTATTTTCGTCATTCAAGGCATTCCACAGTCTACGTTGGTCTTCTATCTACATGCGTAATTCCGTAAATTGCCCAAATCTTTATTTTGATAAATATCAATCGATTTTTAGATATTTTAATAACACTTTCATCGTTGTTTTGAGATGGATTGACACAAGGTAATTTTATAGGTGTGAACACATTCATATATTCGTTTCATGTATGGTGTTGTCGCTTTGATATTCAAATGACATGGACAATATTATTTATCGTTACCAGTTTTCGAATTATTTTCATAGTATCCCAGATAACATGTAGACGTTGGGCCAACTTTGGCAAAAGCTTGGCAGATCTCAATTGGCATTACAATGTTGGGCCAACGTTGGCTGTATCATTTGTTTGCCAACGTTGGGCCAGCATTGGAAATTTCACAGAAAATCAAACAAAATCAACAATATTCACCTTTTAATTTTGAAATTTGTTAAATTATGCTAGAGCTCTGGTGTACTATTTTAAATATCTTCATAGATTTATGCCCGTTGGCCCAATAACGTATTGCCAACATTGGGCCGATGAGCAAAATTATGTTGGCTCAATGTAGTGGTAAACATTGGGGATAACACTGGACTCAGGCTTATTCATCATCTATATCCATCTTCAGTTGTGGATGAAACATAACACGCTCGCACGTAGCTTCCTGGCATTTTATAGTCTACGATAAAGTCAAATTTCATCTGCAATTCCAAAATTTATCCAGCCCTACGTCAAACTTAAGCACTGAACTTAAACACGTGAGCCCTAAGTAAGGACTAGCTAATGCCGATGTAAGACCAGCAAAGGCCTAGGTAAGACTAAGCCAAGCCTAGATATGGCATAGCTAAAGCCTATGTAATGCCTAGCCAATGCTGGCCAAAACCTAATTAAGACCTAGATAATGTATATCTAAGCCTAGATAAGGCCACGCTCAGGCCAATATTACCTATGGGCTAAGTAATGCCTAATCCAGCCTGACTACGGCCTACCCACGCCACGCTAAGGCCTAACAAAGCCTGGTCAATGCCTAGGTAAGGCTAAGCCGCGTCAGGTTAAGGCCTAGCCAAGCCTAAATAAGGACCAGGTAAGGTCTAAGTAAGGACTAACTAATGCCTACGTAAGCATAGCTAAGACCTAGGTAAGACTAAGCGAAGCATAGATTAGGCCTAGGAAGGCCTAACCAAGCCTAGCTATGGCTTAGGTAACAACTAGGTAGCAATAGCTAAGGCTAGATAAGGTATATCCAAGCCCGGATAAGACCTAGCCATAGTTTAGCTAATGTCTAATTAAGACCTAGCCAAGACTGGCTATGGCAGACCTACATCCTAACCATGTAGGCTAGACTAGGCCGGTATGCTAGGACTGGAGGCTAGTAAGCGGGTAGACTAGGCCTGTAGGCTAGTAAGCTTGTAGACTAGTCCTGTAGGCTAGAAGACGACCGACCGCACACCCACTGACTCATTCATTCACTGAATCACTCAGTCACTCGCTGAATAACTCACTCACTCACTCTTTCACTCACCCATGCACCCACATCCCTCTCACCCATCCACCCTCACATGCCCAACCACCCACGGATGTAAAATGAGAATAATGAATGCAGCCTAAATAATTGAATATCTTATCTAATATCTAACCAACAAAACAGACGCGATCTAGATCCATCCTTGTCTTTCCAGTTTAATTAAATCATCCTGGGGTTGAATTTGCTCGGGCGAAATTGCATGATTTTTTAGGCGAAAAGTTGTGTACTTCGTCATCAATATTTTTGCAATGGCTGTTCGCTTGAAATTTGATAAAATTTGTCAACAATGAGCTAAAAAACTAAATAACGTGAGATATGTGGCATACTTAACAGGATTTAAGATGCGAGTGAATGGATAAGTGAATTATGCGACGCAATAACCAGGGTTTGTGTCAAATATTGTAGCTACGGTCGATTAACAGAAGCGCTACCAAGCGGTGGCAGAGTTCGCCAACTTTTGAACATACTAATTGCTCTGACTGTCCCCGGCCCGTCAGTCTGTCCAAATATCTGTCACAGGGGCGGGTTGAGTCAGAGCAGACTCGGACTATGATGTAGCATTTACTAGATTGCTCTGAAGGATGTTCCAGATATCAACTAGCCTATTTGTGAATGAGTATTTCCATAGATCCAACCGACACATCTTTTCTCTAGCCTTAAGTTGTCTTGCTTTTAGATATTTCCAGCTTATTTTAGATGTGTTTTTTCGATTGTATCTTCCATTTACTATTTTAAATACCCCTATCATATCTCCTCTTAGTCTTCTATATCTGAGCGATAGAAGCCCTAGCTTTCTTAATCTATCATGGTACTGTAGATCCTTCAGTGTATGAATCAATTTTGTTTCTCACTGTACATTTTCGATCATCGCTATTTTCTTTTTGTTTTTTGTATGACCCCACCACCCCCAAACACATACAGCATACTCCGGGTGAGGTCTAACCAGAGCCTTGAAAGGGTTGACAAATGTACTTTCATCTAGGAAGCTGAAGGATCACCATATCGGTACCATTTGCCTTTCACAGTTATTCGATTAGTACAATTATTCTTTAAAATATGATCGCGGATGATTACAAAACTATTTAATCAAATACTTTCAATCTCCAAGATAGGTGTTTTTCGAAATATAAAGTAACGTACATCGTCTATTAATAACTATTAGAAGAGTTGTTCAATTTCCAAACAGACACTAACACAAAAATTTAACAATTTCTTGGAACAAATTCTTGCCGCCTTACGACTATGTTTAATATACACCTCAAAAACCTCATCACAGAATTGAAATTATGAAGTATTATACTAACTTTGATCTGAATAATGCGGCAAAATGCGTTTGATAACAGGAAGAGTTTTGATCAATGCGATTTAACTTCACTGTCTCAAACTCCTGTTAGCATATGAAATCTCACAAGAAAGTCATGCGTCTCCAATCACAAAATCTTGAATTATTTTGTTGCCAACATAAGCAGCGATGTCCCACATTTTAATTCTCGGACGTTCAAGCAAATTTTCTCGCACGTTCGATTCCACTTTGGATCATTTTATGTTGGTCACTTACATTGAGTTGTCTGGGTCTTGCCAGGTTGTATCGATATTGTGTTCGGAATTAGTACTCTAATTGTTTATAATAGTATTTCTGAACACTTATCACTGTCTGGCAATTTATTAGACTGGAGGCAGTTTTAGTGGTCAGCGATACTAATTTTCTTCTTTTTTTTGGTAGCGGTCGAACTAGTCAAAATATTCCCTGTTACTTAGTTATTTGTGTTGAATAAAGCTTTGTTCAATTTACCCTTCCCTTTGAAAAAATAGCGATTATGAAACCTGAATAATCATGCAAACCTAGTTGAACAGTCTGTCATGGTGATGGAACTACTCCTGGATAAGTTTATCTTCCAGTTTGTTTATGTTGCCAAGCAGTTTCTTCGCGAAGATGCTAGTTAAGAAGTCTGCAAGGACATCAGTTCTATCTTTGTCTTCACTAGCTACTATTCATCATCATCATCATTTACGAGTCATAAGCCCTTTGTATGTTATTGCCTCGGGAGATATTGTTGGCATTGTATTATTAGTGCTTGTCCTTTGTGGCTCTATCTTGATTCTACCCCCTCAGCCTTAGGTTTACTATGGGCTTTCGGAAATCTGGTTGAAACATTATAAATAGAATTACCTATATGGTCCAGTTCCATAATTCCATGGATGTCATGGTTTTGCATGGGCAGATGACATTCTGCACACGCATGGCTGCCATCTTTTATTTAGATACGACAACGGATATCTTACGATCACAACAATGGCTTGACAAGTATCTATGTCTAATATTTATGCCTCACCAAGCCCATATACACTATTATGCGCGATTCGTTACAAAATATTATTGAAGAAGAATTGACAAATTTTAGACCTCGGCTTTGAAAAAATGTTGGGGATATTATAATCGCCTCTGTCTGTCCGTCCGTCCGTCACGCTATCTCCTCCAAACCATTGAGTGGAATTAAATCAAATTTGGTATGTGTGTTAACCATATGATTCCGCTTTGCAAAACAATATTTAGATTTGGCTCAGCCCCCAGGGGTCCGTGGCAGGGGTCAAAAGGTCAAATCAGTTGTAACACAACTCCTCTGAAATCATTAGACGGAACTCAACCAAATTAATTTGATATCTGAGTTACCCATACGACTGTGTCAAACCGTTTGACAGAAGTCAACCAAATTTAGTATGTCGGTTAACCATATCAATGTGGAGTGGATGAGCACATTTAAATTTGGTCCCGCCCCCAGGGGGTGGGAGATGGAGTCCAAAGGTCATGAAATTGATTGTAAAGCAACTCCTCTGAAATTGTTAGACGGAACTCAACCAAATTTGATATCTGAGTTACCCATATGATTGTGGAGTGCAAGAGGCCATTTAGATTTGACTCCACCCCATGGGGTGGGAGGGATCAAAGGGTCAAATTTTAGCCTGTAAAATTCATTGTAGCGCATCTCCGAAACCATTGGACGGAATTCAACCAAATTTGGTATGTGAGTTACCCATATCAATGTGGAGTCGATGAGCACATTTACATTTGGTCCTGCCTCCAGGGGTGGGGAATGGGGTCAAAAGGTCATGAAATTGATTTTAATGCAACTCCTCTGACACTATTGGACGAAATTCAATCAAATTTGGTATGTGCGTTACCCGTATGATTGTGGAGTGCAAAAGGATGTTTACATTTGGCTCCGCCCCCCCCCCCCCCCCCCCCCCCCCCCCCAGTTGTGGGGTGTGTCAAGTTCAAAGCAGTGAACATGGGGATTTGCGATGACTCGTCATCGACCGATCTATCTAATTGAAATTAGTTTGCCAGATAGATTCTTCTTACTACAGTGGGCGCTACAGGCCATGTTTTTCGGCCTGTGTACCATCTCGGAAAAAATTTGTATGGCACTTATATACCATGGATAAAACATGCGAGCCATGCAATAGGTCAATATACAGCCCATGTTTGCATATTAAACAGAGTTGCAAAGACCGTTATTTTCCATGGAGTTTCTGTCCTGGAAGAAATACTTTCTTCCACTAGTTTCTTCCGGAAGAAACTCAAATATTTTTCAAAAGTTTAAAAGTTATGAAAACTTTATAATTAGTTAGACCAGTCAAAGTGCCCCTATGTATATATTAATCCTATTTAGTGTAATAATATACAGTGTGTATTGGCATAAAATGGGTGTAATAAACCCTTTAACACACAAATCTGTTAAAAAAAACTTCAATTTTTTAATAGGCAATCATTCCAGTGGTAAATGTTCAATAAATAGTCTGCTCTTGGTCTGCAAATGAACATTTTGCTTTCCTGCAGCGCAATGTCAACAGTGCATCAACAAGCATCAAAGAGCAATCATATACAACTCTTGTTCTCACTTGTCGAATATGCAAACACTGTATGGGGCCTATATACACAGACGAACATCAACAAAATTGAGATGGTCCAGAGAAGAGATGCCTGATATGTCACAAATAGATCGCGCAATACATCGAGCGTATCAGACATAATCTGAAGTGGTGAACTCTGCAAAGAAGATGACAAGATGCTAGACTGTAGAGCTGGGCGGTATTGATATTTACATGACGGTATCGGTACCATGAAAAAATACCGCGGTACCACAGTATACCGTCATCTGAGCTTGGGGCATGCCAAGAAATTAGAACAATTTTTCCCATTTCCTTTTCACTTCCATCTCCAATCAACGGTAAATATAGGTAAAATAAATAAATCGGCTTCCTGATTTAGAGAAGAAAAACATGGCTATTGCGACTGTTTAGTTTCACGATTTTATTAGGTCACTATTTTTATTGATGTAATATCATTCACGGGAATATCGGTCAAAGGGTGTGGTCGACCCGCTAACTATAACCCGCTGTTTGAGACATTGGGGCGCACTATTTTCAATCTGGATTGTTCTTGCTATTAATGCGTGCGACCAGCATACGGCACATTTTATTTTGGCAGTCGAGCGCTTTGATAAACAGAGTCTAGACAAAATCTGCGAGTATTTAAACGGGGCGAGTGTTGTACTCTTTTATTTCTGTTGGAGTCGTATATTCTGTTACTCGCGAAAACAGGCCTATACACATACATATAACACGACATTGAATATAGCCGATTCCAAAGCTCCTGATAATTACCGAGTACCCGATGTGCAGACTCGTTACTCGCCATGCTTCACGTGAACAATGCGTGTAAAAAGCTATTTCCTCAAACTTCCGACGTGTAGCCAGTTGAAAAATGAATTACAAAAACTAAAACACTATAATTTTTAGATGTCGTGACTTAAACTGGATTTAATCCTTAAAGAAATTTCTTAAAACAAGCCAGAAAAAAAATTATAACGACTTCAACGCTGCTCGTTCTTAATAAAATGGCAAATACTACGTTTTAGTAAATTTTCATTGATAAATTCAGCATAGTAATGTATTTTCCCATGGTCTAGTTCATGAACAACCAATCAGATACGTCTTTGTGAGATCGCTGTTGTGTTTGAATCGCACGCAGTTTGTGTGTTATTTTGTTATTCTAGCGTGTTTGTTCGGTGACAAAATGCTTGGAGTAATAAATTACAAATAATAGAAACGGGAATAGGGAATATATTATAGTGTAATTAGTACCGGCGGATGGACAGAGAATGACTTTAGATGTTTTAAATAAAGCAATTTTACCATGAGACTTTCAAGACATACGTTTGACATACAATTCTGCCTGTAATTGATGTCTTGATGTTTGTTTTTACAACGACCCTTTCACCTCAACTCGGCTAATAGGTAGGGATGCCTGTATTTTTGGCACTATTAGCACCTATTTACTCTTGGGCAAGGCAGATTTTATGAATATATTTCTCAAATATTGCTCAAACATTATGGACGGTATTCACAGTATTTGGAAATGTCAACGGTCACGGTATCGGTTCACGGTATACTGCCGTCCTCACGGTACTACCCTCAGACCGCCCAGCTCTACTAGACTGTATGTCGTGCAAGGCCTCGCATAACCGAGTAGCTATCAGCACTGATGAAAAACTGCTCAAATCAAATCGCAGATCTCGTAACTCACATGTATACTCCTTCTAAAGTCTGCATTGCCGTATACAGGCATGCAAAAGATCGTTCTTTCAAATGACTATATGTGCCTGGAATGCCCTACTATACAATGTTGCCGCCACACAAGGTGTCTACCCAGGCGTAAGTGATTAGGGTGTTCTTGCGTTCGCATTTAACTACAGTTGAAGGTTGCACGTCTGGATGAAGCTGAGTGTGTTAGCCAGGTTGTCTCTATCCCTGTATGGCTTGCCAGAGAGGGCTGTTGTTGATGGCCAGTGGCTGTCCCGCTGATGATTGAAACGTGGGCAATCCTGTAAGATGTGTGTAACTGTTTCTTGGCTGGTGTCACAGGGGCACATTGCAGATGTGCCAATCTTCAGTTTTTTGTGCATGTGAGCATGCAGCATGCACTGTCCTGAATGGAGGAGAAAGATTATCACTTGTTCTCACTCTATCACAACATAACTACATCACATTAGGGTATTGAAAACTAAATAGTGTACATAGCCAGACATTCATCTTCCTGTTTTCATCTTTCTAGTGTATTTTCTGGATGTGCACACATTCACATCACAAACTAGCGGAATCTTCAGCAAGTTGGTGTAGGCTAGTCAACAGGAAGAAGACACAATTGCAGTTGTTAGGCCATCCTTGATTAACAGTTTGGTTGTCCTATCCCGACCGACCCTGAATAAAACCTGCCAACTCAAAATCTTTTTTTGTAGTTTCCTGTGAAGATTTTTTTTATTTTCTGCAAAATGGGCTCATATAACCTTTAGAAGTTTGCTTTACAGTTTTGTGTTTCAATTTCAAAGAAAAAACTTGAAGTTTTGTCCTTTAAATTTAATTTTGTAATGTTATATTTCAGCAGGTAAAAAAAAAAATCCCCTATCTACCTACCTACCTTACTTCAATCATCAGGGTCGGGAGAGGACAACCACAATTTTTTTTACGGATGACTTGAGGGAATGAGGGTGCTAATTTTATGAACACACCGGTTATGTGAGGGTAGTAACATTGATGTTACTGTTACTTAGATTTCGTGAAGGCTTTTGACACTGGAAAATAAAAGGAATTCACGGAATTGGGAAAAACATAATACTCAAGCAGAAATTAATGTGTTAAAGGCATTGGACCAGTAGTTTGTGAGTTGATGAATTGTATGTCTACTATTCAACCCTTTAACCCTTACCACTCTGGTGTAAAAAATTTTAATTTTCAAATTCAATTAAGAGATGAACTTGTGTTCATTTGTCAACACATTTGGTGGAAGATGGAGCCGTCTTAGACAGCAACATCGTCCAACAAAATTGTTGAAAAATGTACACAAGTTAGTTTCCTATTGACACAGTAAAAGTTAAAATATTGACATCAGAGTGGTAAGGGTTAATTGTCAAATTTGGTCAAGAAAATGTAAAAATCTGCCTATTGAATGTCCATCTACAGGCCAAGATAATACAATTTTTCTAAATTTATCACTGGAATGACTGACTTGGTTATCATGACTGACTCAGTTATCGAGCCAGTCATTCCAGTGGTCAATTTTCAAAAATTGTATTCATTTGGCTTGTAACTGGACATTCCACAAGACCATAACTGAGAGGCCAGTTTTGGCTGGCATGACTGCTAAAGGTTTAATAGACATGCTGTTGAATATATAGGTAACAACAGTACCCAGTCTAATTAGTTTCAAAATATTTAACAGCTTACCTGTATAGTTCTGGAAATTGATAGTCAATGAGCTCAGGGATTGATATATCCCAACACGGGAGAAGTGTGGGTGAAGCTTTGCTAGAGATGGACAGGCTATAGCTAAAACTGGATGCCTCAATTAATTTCAAATATCTTAAATACTCATGGGAATGGTGAGATAACTAGCTGTCCCACGCCCATTTCTCGCTATGTCACACCCATTTCTAGCCATGCCACGCCCATTTCTAGCTATACTTCCCCTACTTTAAATGGATGTTGAAAACGATTTTAATTGTTTGGTCCCTGAATTCCAAGAATCCCAATTTGGAGGTAATTATACAGGTAAGTTGTTGAATATATTGAAATTAATTTGTCTTGGAACTGTTCCTGCCTCTGGCAGGTATGTTTATTGAATTGTAAATTCGCTAAATTCATTCAATTCATTCATTTTTGTGACAGACTTCAACTTTCATGACTGAGCTCCATTATTTTGATTGTACAACATTAACTAACATGTTTGCTTATGATATGATTGACATCAGATACTGGAGAGACAGATCAGATCCCGCCATTAAGCTATAGAGCATGTTTATGCTTATGTTTGCACCTCTTAAATATGATAATTGGACGTCTGTTATGGAAATGAGTTATTCAAAATCTTTTAGCATAAATTTTTGCCATCACCTCTATAGTACAAAAATATTATGGCAATAGCTTATCAAACAATGATTTGGATTGGTTGTTACAAGACACAATATTAAACATTTTGCAGAATAAAGTCATATCGCAATTTTTGTAGCTACGTCGTAAACACAAATCTAGATATTAATTCTTAGAGGTTATGGAATTTGTTAATTTTAGTCATGAAGGTCATGGAAAAGTCATGGAAAGGTGGACGCACCATGCCTTTTATCCCTAATATCCCTGTGATGAGATATTCCAAGGGTTATATCTCCGGACCTGGTAAACATTTTGAAAACAATTTGTCTGAAAGTCTAAGCCATCAACAACTTTCTGAAAGTTCCAATTGTTTTCAAAATATTCAGCAAGCCAATAGTTCTTGTTCATTGAAATTATTGTCGGGTGGTTTGCAGCAATGAGACAGTTAACACTAGTTTATTTCAAACATACAGATAATATGGTTCCAGTCAAATTATGATTTTGTTGTATCGATTCGGATATAATCCTGTTATAGATAAAGGGAAGTAATTGTGTACAGGCTCCATTTCTCTTTTAAAATATATCTGAGTTGTCTCCCTTTGGTATGTATTGCTTATGTCTTTAGATTAGCTCTGTACGTTTATCTCATGGTCACTGATATTTCAATCCATATCATTTTGATATCTTACCAGTTAGTTGTCATGGGAGGAAGTCCTTCAGTTAAACCTTTAATGGTCAAGCCGGGAGAACCTGACCTTTGCAGTGGTCTGACGAATGGCCATTTGCATGCCAAGAGAAGACTATTTTTGTCTCAACTGCAAAGCAGAAGAGAGACATAGCAGGGGTAGGAATAAGTGCATGCACAATGCAGGTAAAAGGATGGCAGGTAAATGTGTAATTCTAGGTTCCTACGGTACATGTGTATTTCTGGCTGATATGTCATAATGTCAATTTATGTACACGTAGATCTGTTGCTGTGTAGCTAGAATCCCAATGTTAAATGCACTGTGTGATTGTAGAACACATTTCTTAAATGATTGAAATATCACTTTTCCAATGATGCTTATGGCAGAGTTATGTTATTGTTTTTAGCAAATCGTGTCTATCTATCAGAATCGATTAATCCTACTGGAACTAGACTGACACATGGTTGCCTATACCACAAAGAGTCAGCCTGATGATAATGAGGTCACTGTGTCAAAGGTCAAGAGCATTCTGATCTTGCTATTTGACCTCTACTTTTTCAACATTCAGTTTTTGCGTTTACTATATCCAAGATCATTTACATTTAAATTCAAATAGATAGCTAAGCCAGTCGTTCCAGTGGTAAGGTTTCAAAAATGATAGCCCGCGTGTGGATTTTTAATAAAGTAAATTGATTTATTTTAAACTGGTTCCAAGCAGCTTCCGTAGTTGTCTTCAGAAATGGTAATTTGCATGTGAAGAGAAGACTGTTTTTGTCGAGCCCGTAGCGAAGCGTAGGATCTTGACATAGCGATCCAAATGACATCCTGCGTTCAACAAAAATGATCTAAATTCTTATTTTTTTCAATGGACATTTAATTCATCAAGGACTTGTCCAATGTTAATAAAACTTTACAGATTTTATCTATACCATCATTGCATCTAGTCTCCATCATAATTGACATGATATTCAAATTTTCCCCATATATTTACGGGGTTTGGTATATAGCTTATTTTGCATCAAGAATTAGGTAAATATTACGGTTTTTCAATGGACGTTTAATTCATCAGGTACTTATCCGATCTTAATAAAACATTACAGTTTTGATGTATACTATCATTGCATCTAGCCTCCATCATAATTGATGTGGTGGTCAAAATATTTGTACTGGGTTTGGACCATTTTTGTGTGATATGTATCCTCCTTTAGCCAAGAATTAGAAGAATGAAAGTTTTTCACTTAAAATCAAGGACATCCAATCCCATTAAGGCAGTTTTACTTTATACCATCAGTGCATTTAGTCTAAATGACAATAAATAATATTTTCTAATTTTTTCCTTGTTTTTACCAGTTTGTACTGTTTAATCCCAGAAGTACCGTAGAAGAATGTTAAAGTTTTGCAATGGTCTTTGAATTTATCAAGGGCTTATCCCATCCCAATGAAACTTTACAGATTTGTTATATATCATCATTGCATTCAGGTTGCATCAAAGTTATAATGTATTTAAAGCTTTTCCTGTACATTTGTATGGTACGCTGACCTTAGCGTAGTTTCTTTCCGCGTGATTTGTTTCCTTTTCAAGAATCAGATTAATTTTAGAGTTTTCAATAGGCATGTGATTTATCAAAGTGGTATACTGGTACTGTTTTAAGAACTGCTTATTTTTCAATACTGCCACACAGGATGTGTAATATGCGGAGAAACTAAAGGGCTGGACACGCGGTTGAAATTTTACAACTGGAATAACTGGCTCAATAACAAAGCCAGTCATTCCAGTGGTTTAAGTTCTCACAAATAGACTCCTTCGCCCTGAAATGGACACTAACCCTGTCACTGATGAATTCCAGTCATTCCAGTGGTTTAAGTTCTCACAAATAGACTCCTTCGCCCTGAAATGGACACTAACCCTGTCACTGATGAATTCCCCATATTTCATTTTCACGGCAAACAGATCAACTCGAATATTTTTAAATTAATTTCACTAGAAGCAATTGCTGCATTAGGCAACAATGGCTTCCAGTCAAATTAATGTAGAAATATTCAGCAGAATAAGTTTAATGTTGTAAAGAATTTATGTTTTCATGGATTTGTCGGTGAAATGGTTAACGTTGATCTGTCATGCTAAAGGAAGCTGAGTTTAACGCCTTGCATTGCCTTATAAGTAGCAACATAGTGCTGTCAATCAATGTATGTTTTCGGTACTGACTTTATTATGACAACAGGTATTGTTACTTTAAGCCTTTAATGGTCAAGAAAATTTCTAAGAGAATACAATTTTTGAAAATTAACCACAGGAATGACTGGCTCGGTCATTCCAGTGGTAAATTTTCAAAAATTGTATTTTCTTGGCCTGTGTAAATGGCCATTCCACAAGACCATGACAAGAGGACGGTTTTGGCCAACATGACCATTAAATGGTCAAACAAGGCTGGCCCTAAAATTCCTTGGTGTTGTCACTCGGAGGCTGATTTGATGATGATGACTTAGGAATGATTGACTACCATTAAAATGGTTTACTACCACGAAAACCGGTAAGAGTCATAAAAGAATAATAACACCATGAAATACTCAATAAACATAATTTAGGGAGGATGGACTTCATGTTAGGCATCCTGAAGAAGAACTTTCAAAAATGTAAGCTGAACACAGCGCAAAGTATAAAAACATAAGCTGGAATATTGGCAGACTGTACTGCTTGCAGAATATTTGAAATGTGAATATGTTTCCTATATGGGCTCCATTGCGCATGCGCGGACATGCTTAGTGACAGGTGTCACCAAGGAGTGAGTACAGACTGGTGCCAGTCTCTATCAGGGTATATGCTGGGGGTTTTCCCTACCAGTAGCCTGGTTGAGGGTATATTGAAATGAAATAAGCATATGGGGGTATGTAAGCAAGCATGGTGGCTAAATGCAGAGTAGTTGATTTAGCAAGTAGTGATTGAATGGTAAGTATGTTTTATAGTGGTTAATAAAACTACAGACCAACCCGCAAGGGGGGTCTGTTGGGGTTTTTTTGACGTCGCGAATACCAATATCGCAAATTAAGAATGAATTTGTACAGAAGATAATGTTTTTAAAACAATTTGAGCAATAAATTCACTATTTCCTAATTGGTGAGATTTTTATTATTTTGCATTTAGCGGCAAGATTATTTTAGAAAAAATTTCAAAATTGTCTTCTCTTGGTCTGCAAATGGATGTTTCTCAAGCCCACTACAGAAGCCGCTTTTGGCTGATATGAGTCTCGAATGGTTAATAGGCAATTTTTTGGGGGCAAAATCTTTACTAGAAATGGTCATATTGCTTCTTAACATTCTGACCGATTTCCACCAAGTTAGGCTGAAAGGGCGCTACATGTATGATCATAGGCTCAAGAACTTACATTCAGAATTTTAATTCGTTAATTTTTTATGTGAAAACCTTAGAATTTACTAAAAACGTACCGGAAATTGTCACATGTTGACCCTTTATCCTAGACATAGAAAATCCCATACGATTCACTAATTATGCTGTTGAACATTTTGAAACAAATTTGACCATCTTTGACCTAGCTATTGATTCTTGAAGGTCATGGAATTTTTTTATTTTAGTCATCGAAAAGTCATGGAATTTCAAATACTGAAAGGTGTACAAACCCTGACACTCTTATCATCCAAAAGTTGCTTCTGCAGAGCTCTTGAGAAATGTCTATTTGCAGACCAAGAGACTATTTTTGAAAATTTACCACTAGAATGAATTTTCAAAAATAGTCTAATCTTGTTCTGCAAATTGACATTTTCTATGAGAAATTTCTTGAACAAATTCGAGTGTTAAAGGTTTGATGAATCAATCTCATAATAGAGTTAACCATAAATTGAAATTAATTGATACCACTATGTTTCTAATAGGAATTATTAAACACTGCTGGTTTTTACCATGACAGATCAGTTTTAACTGAACAAATTTTCTTCACTTCCAGGCACATTTATTCATTCTAGATTTGATCATCCACCTGTGAACACGGACTTGCATGAAATCAGGTTGTTATTACACCACAAAAACATCCATTACCGTTCAATCACTACTTGCTAAATCAATTATCTGCATTTAGCTACCAGAATAAGATTTTTATGCTTGCATACACTCCTCCCCATGCCTATTCCTATAAATATGGACCCTCAACCAGGCTACTGGTTAGGTCCATCTCCAGTATATTAACTGATATGGACTGGCAGCAGTCTGTACTCACTCCATAGTGACGCCTGTCACTAAGCGCGCTTGGGCATGCGCACTGGAGCCCAAATAGGAAACAGATTCACTTTTCAATTATTCTGCAAGCAGAACAACTGCACAAATATTATCAGAAAGTTTTTATAGCTTTGCGCTGTGTCAGCTTACTATTGACAAAATTATGTTTTTGGAAGTATTTCGTGGTTATATTGAACTTTATAACTCTGTATATAACGGTTACCGGTTTTCGTGGGTTTCGTTTTTGTGGTAACAACTTTAATATGCCTAAGTCATCATCATATAAAAACACTCTATTACTCCAGTGAGCCCTTAAGCACTTTCAGTTAAAAGAAAAAAAAATAGTGCTTTACAAGGAATTACATTTATTTCCCTATGATAGAAAACAATCTTGAATTTGAACTTTTCCGGCCTTTCTTTGAAAGGCGTTTGCATGTGTCTAGACTCCTTTTATCAAAATTCTAAGCTGTATGCGTCTTTTGTAATCTTTTTTTGTTTTTTTAAGAGTGTTTTAACGACCGATAAATCAAGTGCACGTCCTCAATCTGTGAATGAGTTCACTCTGTGGAGTATGGAGGACATTTCTGTTTTAAGTGCACTACATGTACCCCCACATCGATGTGCAGGTTTTGCATAGGGTGGTCTGCGTTCGTATCTAAGTTTCTTTAAGGATTATTCGTCCTTACAGCACTGCCCTATGGTCGTCCTTCCCTTCCTCCGTTGCTAGTAAGACAAAAGCTGTGTCTTGCAATATTCTAATATGTCTAATCCAGCAGCAACGGATGGGGGGGCCCTTCTTCGGCGAATTCGGAAGCAGTGATAGCTTTATTTGCGAGATTTGAATCCTTCGCTGCAGTTTCGACTAAATCTTTAGACGAAAGAATATCTTCTGCCGTCATGGAGGCCAAGAAACAGGAAGTTTCTTCTGATTCCGATGATAGCCCGAGGGCTAGCGGGCGTTCCCACAAATGGGGGAAACCAATTCCTCTAACGTCAATGCAAGTAATCAGGTCTCCTAAACAAAGTCTAGAGCGACTAAGGACTAAGCTCTTGAAGGTGGGATCGTGCAGTTCACCGGGTCAAACCTAGGCATAACCTCAAGCAGTGGTGGCTGAGGCGGACGCTAACATCCAAAAGCCTTATGTTAATGCCAAAACTTTGGTCATACCTGTCATCAAGATTCTTCATAGGTCGCCTATAGCCATAGTCCGCAATCTAGTTTTGCTAGTTCTTCCAGTTCCGTTCGGATTCGGGACTCGGGTTTACTTCCGTTTTCCGGTACTACTTCCATTCCGACCGTTTCTGGTATGTCTTCCAGTTTTGCAGGACATCTGGGTCTTCAAGATCCGGTTCTTACTTCCATTCCGACCGCTTCCGGTATGACTAATGAGCGCTTCTGACTTCCGCTTCCGGTGGGACATACTTCCTTCCGGTCTAGGGAATGAATTAAGAATAAAGAGCAAATATTTAGCGCAAATAAGCTCTCGAAGGTGATCTCGAGCAGGTCACCAGGTCAAACCCACGTGAGTCTTGAGGTTGTAAATAAGAAGAAAAGGCATGACCTTCAAGCAGTCATGGCGGCGGCGGAAGCCCCCGTCTTTAACATATATGCCAATGTCAATGTCTTAGATCAGTTGTAGTGAATTCAGGTCCTCAGGACAGGGGTTACTTCCGTTTGCGGATCTACCCCTGTTCTTTCCATATCCGGTCTGACTTCCAGTTTGCGTATTTCCGGTTCCTATGCTTATTCTGGTTTTTTAATGTACATCCGGTTTTTTAATGTACATCCGGGTTCAGTTTCCGGTTGTCTTCTTCCGTTTTGCGCGTTTCCGTTTCCTATTTTTACACTTCTGGATTCGTACATCCGGGGATAGGGTCATTACCGGTTTTCATGGTGTTCTATGATTAACTTCCGGTTCTGTCTTCCTTTTTTTTGGATTTCCGGTGATAGCTCTTACTGAGATTCCAGGTTTGTCTTTCCTGGGATCTAGTCATCATTTTGTCTAAGAGTTAGTCTTATTTCTGTAAGTACTTTTAAAATCGGAATGTTTAATTGCTGAAAATATTAATTCTGAGACATTGCCAGTCTTGGAGTCTCTCTTGGAATTGTAGATATTCAGCTTTTATTCTTTTATCAGTGAAACATTTCAACGTAATTAAAGACTCTTCCGACTGGTTGCCGAATGGGTTTTTTGTTGCAGTCGATAAGTCAGTCTGTATTCTACGCATTATCGCTAAATGTCGCAATTAAAATTAATTTTTAATTTCATCCAACTTTAGATGGCCAGTTGTCTTAGGGCCGTTCAGAATTTTTTTGCTATCTTTTTTCCTCTTATGTCGGCAGGTTGACATATTTATTTTAACCAAGGGAATTAATTTCTTGAAGAAAATTCCTGTTTCTAGTGTAATTCTTAGTCTAATTCTGACAGGCGCTGAAAGGAAAAGATTCAGTAGTGGATTCATAGGGAAGAGAATGGCTCTAAGATTAATGATTACAAGAGCAATAAAACGCTGAGAATAGAGAAATAGGATAAGGGTGAAGGAAGAAGGAATAAAAGCCGAGTTTTTTCTTCTGTGTTGTCACAGTCATGGTTTAGGTGAGTCTTTTTGTTTTGATTTTATATCGCCTCTGTCTTTCAGCGTTTGTTTCGTGATTCATCCCGTAGTGTTTAATCATAATCAAGTATCAGTGTTTTGTGTATTTAACATCTAGCTGTTCCCAGAGATTCATTAACATTCTATCAATCATTCATTTTATTGGCTTATCAAACTCTATGACATCCGTCTTTACAAAATGATAATATTGGTTCTAAGTCTTTAATAATAACGAGTTAAGATAAGTATAGGTCTCTTCCTTCATCCTCTGCCCCTTCTCCTTCTAAAGTTTTCTTCTAGTCATGTTCTCCTTCCTCTCTCTCTTTCTGTCTTCCTCCTTTTTCCCTCCTCTGGGGTTTTCCCGTATTTCATCTTCTATCAATCTTCTCCAGGGATCTTCTGGTCCTGTTCTTTCCTCTTCATCTTCCATTCTTCTTAATTCCTCTCTTCCTCCTTCTTCCTCTTCTTCCTCCTTTGATCATCTTGATCCGATTGTTTCTGTCGTTCTCTCTTTTGAGCTTGAGTTTCTAATTGTTGATTACGGTCTGGTTTCTCATTGCTTTCTGTTCTTAGGGATTCGTCCCTTGTTCGTTCTTTCATGTCAGCTTTTTCCTCTATTTTTTCAAGGTTTTCCCCTAGTGGCCTGATTCTCTTTCCATGTCCTCTGGTCAGGATGTTGTATCTGTTCACATTCCTTCTGATCAATCTTTTTCCTTTTCTGAATCTTTAGTTTCCTTCTCTTCTAGCTTCTAAGAGGCCTTGCTCTCCTCTTTCAATTTGAGCTGTTGATTCTATGGCCTCTGGTGTCTTCTCATCATTTTTCTTCTCCATCTCGTAATCCTTCTTCGAATTTTTCTATTCCCAAGTCGGTCAGGGCTGAGGAGATTTTGTCCAGTCATGGTCTCTTCGGATGACTGGTCCCTGGCTCCCAGGTGGATTGCTTAGTCCCTTTCTCTTCCTTTTAAGTACCTTCCTTCTTTTGTGTCGGCACTTTCCTCTTCTAATTTGTCTTATCTCCTCTGGTCCTTCCAATTGACAATTTGGTCATTAACATGTTAGTTTTCTTTGTGAATGATGTTAATTCTAAGGAATTTATACATACATGAGAGCGTTCAGCCTAGGGTAGGATTTCCTACCCTGTCATTAAATCTTAGTAAAATGATCTCTATTCACTCTGAAACATTCAAATCTGCATTAATTTTATTTTATCAAGGGGGTATGACATGATTAAATCTCATGATTCTTACCCCCAAGTCAAGATGGAGGCCATCTCCCAGATCATTTCCAGTCTAGATCAGGTATGTGGTCATTTTCTATCGACCAAAATGACGCCTTCTTTCATGTTCTCATTTACCCTTCCTTCAGAAAATTCCTGAGTTTCGCTTACTAAGATCGAGTTTGGCAGTTTCGCTTCATGCCTTTTGGCCTGACCTTTTACTCTCCTAGTCTCAGCCGTGGCAGGAATTTTACACCGTCGTTCTATCCATCCTCACGTTTATATAGACAATTGGTTAGTAAAGCAAAGCTTCCTCAATTCTCTCAGGAATTCTTCCAGAGGTTTGCCGCCTGGCATGCAACCTGGGTGGATTTTAAATCTAAGAAATCAAGCCTAGGTCCCTCTAAAATCTTCATGCATCTAGGCGTTTCTTTCGATCTGGCCCAAGGTCTAGTCTTCCCCTCGGATCCAAGAATAGCAGGCCTCTCCATGAGAGGCGAGTGATTGCTCGCCTCTCGCCTCCACTCCCCTAAAATTAATTTTAGGCGAGTATCTCATTGCTCACCTCCATTGCTTAGTAACAATGTCAGCATATAGGCAAGTGCTGATACAGCTCGCCTCACTGGGTTAAATTTAAATTCAGGAGAGCAAGTTATTGCTCCCCTTCAAAATTCTCATGGAGAGCCCTTCCCCTCAGATACAAGAATAGAGGCTTTATCAGGGGCAATGGAAATCCTGTCTTCTTCTTCCATGGTCTGAGCAAGATTTCTGCTAAGAGTGATAGGTTTGATGGTCAGTGTAGAGAATGTTCCATGGGCGGCGCTGATGAGAAGACCCTTCCAAATGTATTTAATGTCCCTTTGGAAGCAGTCGGTTCACTCTATTTACCATCAGATTCCCATCAGAGAACATTTGATTCCTCTTCTAGATTTTTGGAAAGATCGTTCTCTGCTTCTGATGGGTGTTCCACTAGTAAAGTCCTCCCCTCAGGCGATTAGCTTCACAGACGCTTCTCAGGAGGGATAGGGAGCAGTCTGGGACTCCCTGTTGGTTTCCGGTCTTTGGTCTCTGGAGGAGTCGACAGCTCATATCAACATTATGGAATTGTGTGCTGTCAAGAAGGCTCCTTTCATGGTCAGATCTTATGATAGGTCTCAACGTCTCGATTCGGTCAGACAATTCGACAGTGGTCTCATATCAACAGGCAGGGGGGTACAAGGTCATTCCTCCTTTGTCTATAAGTGTGGAACCTTCTCTTATGGTGTCGCAAGAATCAGATTCTTCTAGTGTCTTCTCATGTCCCAGACAGTCTGATTTTTCTTGCGGACCAACTGTCATGTCCCAGCAAATTCGCCCACACAGAGTGGCGGTTAAAGAGGTCGGTTGTCAAAGTGATTTTCAGTCTTATGGATCATCCTCTGGTAGATCTGTTTGCGACATCTCTGAATGCTCAGATCTCCTCTTACATGTCTCCTTTTCCGGACAGCCAAGCCCTGGCAGTGGATGCCCTGTCTCTGTCCTGGACAGGAATGTTCGTCTATGCGTTCCCTCCAACGATTTTGATTCCGTTAGTGTTGAAGAAGGTCAAAGAACAAATCTGCGAGATTCTTTTAATAGCTCCTTTTTGACCAAAGAGGATTTGGTTTGTAGACCTTCTAGATCTCGTGGTAGACTTCCCTCGTCTTCTTCCATTCTCCCAGGATCTTCTGTCTCAAGTAAGAGGTCTTTGTCTTTATCCAAACCCAGAAATCTTCAGTCTGTGTGTTCGGAGAATATTGAAACTAAAGTCTACGAGAATAAGGTTTCTTCAAGATCTCCAGTTATTATCAATTCTTCCAGAAGAGAGTCGCCCTGCAGAGTTTACAAGTTTCGACTTAAAATTTTTTGAGAATGGTGTTCAGACCAAGGTCTCGTGCCCGATTCTGTTTCTATTCATCAAGTATTAGACATTTTAACATATCTATTTGATTCCTTACATTTATCAGCTAATACGATTAGGAGATATAGATTTTCTCTGGCATCTTCTCGTCCTTGCCGTCTGTATGCCGATGTCAAGGGCACTAAGACCGTTAATAGTTTTTATTAGAGGTCTAGGCAATATTCGTACTCCGATAGCTAAGCCTTTATTTTCATGGAGCTTGGCTTTAGTTCTTCAAGTGCTGGCAGGCCGTCATTTTGAACCTTTCCTCTATTAGTATTAACTGCCTCTGCTAGAAGGCGTTCAGAAATTCATGCTTTTTCTGCTGAAAGGGAGAAATTTATAGTTTCAGGAGACGGTTTAGTTTTTTATCCCAGAAGGGATTTTAATCTAAAACTCAGTCTAACCGGTTTCCTGCTAGTCCGATCATTTTTAAATCATTATCGTCTTTTTCGCCTTCCAACAAACTCTGGTGTCCTGTTAGGACATTAAGAATGTACAAATAGCGAACTGATTTCAAAAGATTTGATCCATCCCTTTTATGGTTTTCTTATGAGGAAGAGTTAGCTAAACCGGTCTCAAAGTTTACGATATCCTGATGGATTTGGGAGACGATTAAGCTTTGTTACGAGATTGCTTCTCCAGAACAAATTAATCTCTCCCATATTAAAGCTCACGATGTTAGAGGAATGGCTTCCTCTTTTACGCTTTTTGCCGGTTCGTATTTAGATGAAGTCATGCAGGTTGCAGGATGGAAATATGAATCCTCTTTTACAACCTTTTATCTGAAAGATCAGAGTGCAGCAGCCTCCTTTCATAATATTACAATTTAACCAACATAGCCGAAGACCATTTACCAAGCACATCTCGCAATTTTCGTTAAGACTGCATCTGTAAGAAACGGTGAGAGTTTATGTTGGTTTTAATTTATCTCTAAGTTCAAGTTTTCCTTATTTGATAATCACGGTGTGATTGATTTAAATGCACTATTATGTTATGTTATTAACATTTGGATAAGATTGGTTTGATTTTTAACCTTGTTTGTTGATTCTCAAATCGCCTCCCACCTAATGTTTTAAGTGGGGCACTGACCAAATCTACGGATTTAGCAAGTAGTGATTGAACGGTAATGGATGTTTTTGTGGTGTAATAGCAACCCCCCCCCCCTTGCGGGTTGGTCTGTTGTTTTATTAACCACTATAAAAACATACTTACCTCAGTCACCCCGCGTGGAATTGATTTGAGAATTTGCCTATAATTCAGAAAAGTTAATCTGTTTCCTATTTGGGCTCCAGTGCACATGCGCATGCGCGCTTAGTGACAGGCGTCACTATGGAGTGAGTACAGACAGGTGCCAGTCTATATCAGTTAATATACTGGAGATGGACCTAACCAGTAGCCTGGTTGAGGGTCCATATTTATAGGAATAGGCATGGGGAGGAGTGTATGCAAGATTTAGCAAGTAGTGATTGAACGGTAAGTATGTTTTTATAGTGGTTAATAAAACATTTTGAGGATTTTGATAATCAGCCTATATCTCATCAGTAATACACATTAACCCTTTAACATTCAAATTTGTTCAAGAAAATAATAAATTTTCTCATTGAATATGTCCATTGACAGACCAAGAGATTATTTTTGAAAATTTATCACTAATGACTGGCTCAGTTATCAAGACAGTCATTCCAGTTGTAAATCTTCAAAAAATATTCTCTTGTTCTGCAAATATACATTTCTCAAAAGCACTGCAGAAGCCGTTTTTGATCGGCTTGAGTGTTAAATGGTTAATATTCCTGTATTATGTTACGATATACACTATTACAGTGTGAATTGAAGGGGTCCATCCTGGATAGCCATTGGCTTTGATGAGTCATGTGATGATGACACAATGTATGCAATCTGGATCTAAATCTCAACTCACCAGGACAGTCTATCAAATGTGCTTGCTTCTGTATTGACACTGGCATTGAGACCTGGTGCATATTATTGAAAATAAACAATAAGCTAATTACTATTGCCCTGTAAGGGGAAGATGGCATTGTATTCATGTGTGTGTGCGTGCGTGTATGTGCGCGCAGGCGCGTGTGCCTGATAGCTCACCATTTATTTTTTGCATGCTTATAATGCTAGTAAATAAATAAGTGCTAATATTAGGGGGGTGGGGGGGGGGGGGAGATGGAGAGAAAAAGTAGTTTTCAAATCGCAAATTACAGGCAGTGAATGACAAAATATCATTGACAGACATATTAATATTATAATGTATTAAAGAATCAATGTCAGTGGAGACTTTATGCACTATTATAATTAGCATGTATATGTTGCTGATTGCTTAATCATAACCTTATGGTCACAGTTTGTCTGTAACATTAAAATATATTGCTTAGTGAATATCTCTTTGCAAAATTCTTTTTGGAAATTTGCCACTGGAATGACTGGACTGGCTATTATCGAGCCAGTTATTTCATTGGTAAAATTTCAAATATAGTCTTCTTGACCTGCAGCTGGACATTTATCAAGATCACTACAAAGGAGAGGTATGGCCGACTTGACCATTAAAAGGTTAGATCAGACATGTTTCACATCAAGAGTATACTTACCTCCCTAATACTTTTGATATTGCTAAATATTGGCTTTCACTCAATAAACACTCAGATTAAAACAGTTAGGTGCCCCTACTGGGCAGGGAGTCAGAGCGTAGTCTGGCGGATGCCAGCCCCACCACCGCGCATGCGCAGACTAGCACTTCCTCTGCTAATTTATTGGCTGAGAGACAACACATGCTTTTGTGATAGTGCTTTTTGTAGCTCAATTATAAGCGTTTTTGGCAAAATTCAGAACTGTTGATACCTGAGAAAGATGGCAGAGAGAGTAACTTCGCCACAGGAGGGCCTTGGACCTTTAAATCAGGTGACTTCTAGTAAAATTAGCGAGTTTTGTCCCGTTGTAATGTGTTTCCGGGACTCGCGCTAAACGTGATAAGCGCCTTGATTAGTTGGTTTATTTCAACTAGGTGCTATATAAGACTAATCTCTCTTTGTGTTTATGTCCACAGGTCTGTGTGAAGAAATATTATGGACATGACATCAGCAGAGGGTTTGTGTCTCCACCATGGTTCCATTTCCTACTAATACTGTTAGGTTATCTAACCAAAAATTCTATGTCCAGTGAGTTGGAGGCCTATTATAAAGGTCTTCTCACTTTGCCCTCTTGATCCAATTCCTTCCCCTAGAGGTGGAGAGAGTTAAGAGGCGTTCAGTGGTGGAGTGCTCCAGTTCATCAGGTTGGATGGTTTGTCTAGACAAGGTGTCAGGTATCTAATTATTGATATGAGGTGATGTTAATTATTTAGAGGAAAGGGAGATAATTAACTTTATTTGCCATTGTTATCAGTATATATCTGATGCTTGTGTAGTCGAAATGTCCATTCTGCACATGTTCTGGTTAGAGATACAATTCGTCCTTGCACTGGGATGTTTGTTGGGGATCGATTTTTTCCTGTCATAGGATTAATGACGTCATAATCAGCCTTGCTCTTTATTAACAATTAAAGTTGTCCGAAGCTGGTTTTCTGATAAATTATGATCTTTATGATCATTTTCCTTCTCTTGAGTTGGTGAGTTTTCTAAGCTTAACTAGTTTGCTCATACTCCTCGTCCTTTGGCCTTTTTCAGAGACCTGGTTGTGCGTCCTGTGGACGATTTTTGAGGGACAAGTTTGGCCCTCATCTCTGTTTTCAGTGTAGCCCCTGTGGTCCCTTGCTTAATTGCGAGATATGTAAGCACTGGGGGGGCGAGCTAATGTCCGAATTCTTGTGCTTGCAGGCGAAGGACAAGGTGGAGGAGGAGAAGAAGAAGCTGAAAAAAGAGGGTGTAAGTAAGAAGGGTAAGAGGAAGGCCTCGTCCGCAGTGGACATGGAGGCCTTCCGGACCGAGATGTTGGGAGAGATGAGGAGGACAATCAAGGATTTGGTTCCAGAGTTGCTTCGTGGCATGCTTCCTGGACCAAATCCTTTATTGACCTCATCATCTGCTTCGGAGCAGGTAATCCCCACCTCTGAATCAACGTTCCTTAGTACGCTTCCGTTGTTTGAAGATTCAGAGGTGGCCCCATTAGAGGGGGCGTTCCACGGCCCTGGCAGCAGGCTTATTGCCGCGCCCAATAGGGACCATGGACGGTCGTCGCTGGAACCCGCGGGCTGCTTATCAGTCCAGGGGTATCCGCACACCGCGGGTGCCAGTACCTCGTATGGCACCTTCCCTGGCCAGTCCGGGTTAGCTCTCTTTGCTGACCCAGAGTCTAATCTGTCTGGCCAGGAGGATGAGGATTACCTGTTGGGGTCGCCGTCTGAAGACGTGGACATGGATTATGACGTCTGTGCACCCCTCGCGGGGAATACAGGCGCTTTTTTCCACGGTTCTACTCTCCCAGGGGTAGAATCCACGGTTCAGACTGTGGCCCTGGGCGCTGAAGGCCAGCGGTACCGCATACCTCGGCTTGCCGAGAGTGTCGCTGGTGCTGGCCGGGGCCGTGGTGGGGCGGTATATGCCCCGCGCTCTACCACGGCGCCTGCTCCTGGTCAAACCAGTGATATTAGCATGCCGGTATTGTCAGGCCCGCATGTTCTCCCTGGCTTGCCAGGGATATCAGCGTACCCGCCGTCAAGCTCTGTTGCTTGCGCTCAGGAGGAAGACGAAGGCCCCCGTCTTGTAGAGCGCTCGCAGCTAGCCACGGAGGAGGATTGGTCTGACGCTTGCCAGTGGTTGGTGAGTGTTAAACCAGATCTGCCCGTGGAGCAGTCGGCTAGCCAGCGTGAGCACAGGCCGTGGTTAGCTGGTAAGCCTACTGCTAACGCTATGCCTTCTCTGCCGCTGGCAGAGCATGTCGTTGACATGTTCGAGGCGGCGGAGACGTCCATTAAGTCGAGTGGACGTCTCGCTAAGGCCCCGCGCGAGGTGGCCAGGCGTTGCCGCATCGTGCCCCTGGACTACCAGCGGTACGGTGTGGTACCGAAGCCGAGCGTGGATGACCGCGCGGCTTTGGGTGAGGATGCGCGGCCAGGCTCCCGTTCTGACACGGGAGTCTTGTGTTCGAACGCGTTGCGTTCAGCAAATGCCGCGTTGCGTGATGCGGAGGAGAGTGGGAGGGCTTCGATTGCCGCTCTGTCCCACGTCTCCCAGCTGTTACAAGGGGTAGTAACAGCATCCGCATCGCGCCAGCCAAGTCCGGTCACAGTCCAGCGAGCCATCCAGGATGGTATCAACCTGGCTCTGGACTGTATGACGCGGGCGGTGACCAGGAGTGTCCGGGCAAGGCGCACTTTTGCCTTGGATAATCTGTGCCCGTCCCAGGACCTATACAATAGGCTACTACGTACGCCTATGACAGGTCCTGGTCTCTTTGGAGGTGAGGGGTGTAGGCACCTCCAGGAGACGGTTACTCTGGTCAATAACCAGAGGGCGCTGCGCGAGCAGTTTGAGGTGCTTCGTCGTGCCAACGTTCGCGCCGCACCCCCTGCGTATCGTCCCCTGCAGGCTCGAGGTGGTAGTGGCCAGGTCAGAGGCCAACCACCATCGCAGCGCCGGCCTCGGCCGCGTGCGATTCGGCCAGCAGCGAGGGGGGCGCAGGCTCCTCAGGCGCAGTCAGCCAGGCAGCCGCCCGCGCACCGAGGTGTGCGCGGTGCTGGTCGTGGCGCGTGAGGATCTGGGCGGGGTAATCGTTCCTGATGGGACGGTTACCGCGGTGAGAACCGCGCCGGTGTTTCTGGCAGAGGAGACAGTGCCGCTCTTGCACTCCTTATGTCCACCTCTATCCCTAGGTGGACCGGTGGGAGGCCGGCTAGCCGACCACATGCAAGAGTGGGAACGGTTAACTCAGGACCGTTTAGTCTTGCGATGGCTTTCAGTCGGGTATCATCCCGATTGGATGACAGGCCCGCCATCGCGACTGTCTCTAGTGCCGATCTGGACTCCAAATCCGAGAGATCCAGATCAAAGGTTGTGTATCGAGGAGGAAATAAATTCCCTCATACAAAAAGGAGCTATTCAGCCGGCACAGAGGTGTCCGGGCTTCTATTCAACCCTGTTCTTAGTAACAAAGAACACCGGAGGGTGGAGACCAATTCTCAACCTCAAGCCATTGAACAAGTTCATAGAGACGCCCAGTTTCAAGATG
Source organism: Chaetoderma sp. LZ-2023a (assembly GCA_034401795.1). Lineage (NCBI taxonomy): Eukaryota > Metazoa > Mollusca > Caudofoveata > Chaetodermatida > Chaetodermatidae > Chaetoderma > Chaetoderma sp. LZ-2023a. Next base: position 78,540,278 of record CM067374.1, read on the forward strand.
GAGACTGTGCGCTCGGTGTTGGCGGGGTTAGAGAGGGGAATGTGGACAGCGTCGATAGATTTGAAGGACGCTTATTTCCACATCCCCATACACAGGCGTTTCCGTCGCTTCCTGAGATTTGCATTCCATGGCAGACAGTGGGAATTCAGGGTGCTACCCTTCGGAATTTCCACGGCTCCTCGGGTTTTCACCTGTGTGGTTCTTGCGATTACCGCATACCTCCGCAGGAGAAGCATAGCAGTCCACACGTACATAGACGACTGGCTGTTGAAAGCGCACACCCGGGAAAGTTTATCGGCCAGTCTGGAGATTGTTTTGAAAACTCTCACAGACTTAGGCTGGATGATCAATTTCCCAAAATCAGAGCTGATTCCATCCCAGAAGTTTGTTTACCTGGGGATGTTCTTCGATCTAGAGACAGGATATGTTTATCCTACTCAGGAGAGAGTTCAGAAACTCATCTCATTAATTCAGTCAGTGTGCGACAGTCGTCATGTCCTGGCACGGGTTTACTTGAGAATGCTGGGGTTGATGGTTTCATTGGAACCAGTCATTCCTCAGGCCGCCTTACGCAGGCGGCCGATCCAGTTATTTCTCATGACACAATGGACCCAGAGTACAGGTTCGCTGGACTCGAATGTGCCAGTGTTGGCGCCTCTGATTCATCACCTGCAATGGTGGTTGGACACAGAGAATCTCTTGGTGGGGGTTATGCTAACCCCTCCCCACCCTCAGGTGACTGTGTATACAGATGCATCGATGGAGGGCTGGGGAGCTTGCCTGGAAGAGTCCACGATATCAGGGCTTTGGAATCTGGAACAGTCAAAGGAACATATAAATCTACTGGAGCTAAGAGCAGTAGTCCTGGGCCTTGAACATTTCTTACAGAAAGTTCAGGGCAAGATTGTTCTTATTCGTTCAGACAACTCAACAGTTGTGACTTACATAAACCGCCAGGGCGGAACGAAGTCGCCCAGTCTCTGTATGATGACATGGAGACTGCTTTGTTGGTGTCTGGATCACCAGATTACCTTGAAAGCAGTTCATATTCCGGGAAGGTTAAATCTGCTAGCAGACTCATTGAGCCGAAGGATGAGTGTTTTACCCACGGAATGGCAACTAAATCAATGTGTGGCGGATCGTCTGTTCGACCATTGGGGGAAACCCAACATCGATTTGTTCGCAACGAAGAAGAATGCGAAGATGACGACGTACGTCTCTCCGATTCCGGATCCAAGCGCTTTCGCAACAGATGCGTTAGCTATCAGCTGGGGGAGAATGTATGCATACGCATTCCCTCCAGCAATCCTGATTCCAAAAATTCTTCAGAAAATCAGACAAGAGGAATGCCAAGTGCTTCTGATCGCCCCGGATTGGCCAAGCCGATCATGGTATACGGATCTGCTGGACCTTCTGGTCTGCAATCCGGTTCCTCTGCCTCTGATGGACGATATTATCTTCCAGGGCAAGGCCCTTCACAACAATCCGTCAATGTTCAGATTGACTGCGTGGATGTTGTCAAGGAATCTAGAATTAAGGAGGGCTTTTCTGAGCAAGCAGCCATGTTTATGGCCAAAGCCAGGAGGGGGTCAACCTCCAGAGCATATAATTATAAAATCAACAGATTTGCAGAATGGTGCTCAAAAAGATGTATTGATCCAATGGATTCATCTATTCAGGTAGTAGCTGATTTCCTCTGTCACCTCTATGATGCCTATAGCCTCAAGCCTAACTCTATTGCTGGTTATAAGTCAGCTTTAATGTCTGTTATTCCTTGCTTGGCTAAGAGGGGAAGTGATGAAGTAAATACATTAAATGTATTAATTAAAGGCATGGGCAATCTAAGACCAAGGAATCCACCTGTGATTCCGTCTTGGAGTTTATGGCTAGTGCTTCAAGTACTAGGTGATAAGCCGTTTGAACCACTTAGTTCCATTTCTATGAAACTATTAACACTGAAGACTGTGTTTTTAATTGCTGCGGCCTCGGCTAGGCGTAGGAGTGAAATTCATGCCTTATCAGCCGAGGATGACCGTTTTGTGGTTTCAGGGGAAGGCCTTAAGCTGCTACCTAGGATTAATTTCTTGGCTAAAAATCAGTCGTTGAAATATCCAGGTCAACCTATTGTTTTGCCAGCTTTAACTAGATATGATCCTAATTCTAAAGCATGGTGTCCCGTCCGGGCGCTTTGCCGGTACAAACAACGTACGGCGGAGTGGCGCACCGACCAGTCGGCGTTATGGTTGTCTTATATTGAACCCCATGGCAGGGCTTCTAAGGACACCATTTCCAGGTGGATTGTAGAATGCATTCAGTTTTGCCATAAATCCGCCACCGGGAAGCAGGTTGACGTGGCCAAGGCTCACAGTGTCCGCGGCGTAGTGACATCCACTGCCCTATTTAATGGGGTCCCAGTGGATGATATTATGTCGGTGGCTCAGTGGCACTGTGAGTCAAGTTTTACAGACCATTATCTCCGTGACACCTCTAATCCTCTCGCCTTGTCGATTTTGAAAAAATAACTTGGCATATATTTTTGATGGGGTTTCCTCATTGCTTATATATTTCACAATTAATTTATGGAAACAACCACTAATTTGGGACTGCATCGTGCTTCACCAATGGGAAGAGGATGTCAGCAGCCATTTCAACAAGGTCAGTCTTGTGTATGTGTTGTCCATTGTTGATTGTCTTGTCACGTTACCCGTTATTAATATGATGATGGTTTTGTGTATTTATGTGGTTCATTGTTGAGAGTATACGAAAATGGAGTTTTTTCGTCTCTGTCCTGTAGTACATGGCACTTGTACGTAGAGAGCATATAGGACATTGAGGTCATTCGACTCTTCCTCCCAGGAAGGAGGGGGGGGGAGCGCATATGACATTCGGTCATCTCTCATACATCGGGGGTGTTATCCGATGGTTAGTCAAATCCTGACTGTTTTTTCATACAGTTTCAGAAGTTTAAGTGCCTTAAACGCAGAAAAGCGTATAGGGATGAGCTGGTCTTTTGACCTCGCCTCCCTCCCGCCGAATTCACTGTCGAATTCTGGCAATATCAAAAGTATTAGGGAGGTAAGTATACTCTTGATGTGAAATAAACGAAATCAAGGATTTCTTTTTTCACGAGAGAGTTGATACTTACCTCCCTAGATACGGACCCGGCCTCTCCACCCCACAGAGGCTCGGTCTTCAGGCTCTTTATAGTTGCATGTGTATCAGCCAATAAATTAGTCAGAGGAAGTGCTAGTCTGCGCATGCGCGGTGGTGGGGCTGGCATCCGCCAGACTACGCTCTGACTCCCTGCCCAGTAGGGGCACCTAACTGTTTTAATCTGAGTGTTTATTGAGTGAAAGCCAATATTTAGCAATATCAAAAGTATTAGGGAGGTAAGTATCAACTCTCTCGTGAAAAAAGAAATCCTTGATTTCGTTTAATCTAGTTTTAAAAAAGGGGAGGAAACTCTTTGTGTATTCTGGTAAAATTATTATAAGAAAAATATCTCCCTTTTTCATTCAGACCATAGTGTAATTTCATGCAGCTGTGTAGCATAATGGAGCTGTGTAGCATCATGCAGCTGTGTAGCGTCATGCAGCTGTGTAGCGTCATGCAGCTGTGTAGTCTCATGCAGCTGTGTCATCATGCACTGTGTAGCGTCATGCAGCTGTGTAGCGTCATGCAGCTGTGTAGTCTCATGCAGCTGTGTCATCATGCACTGTGTAGCGTCATGCAGCTGTGTAGCGTCATACAGCTGTGTAGTCTCATACAGCTGTGTAGCCTCATACAGCTGTGTAGTCTCATGCAGCTGTGTCATCATGCACTGTAGCGCCATGCAGCTGTGTAGCGTCATACAGCTGTGTATAGCCTCATACAGCTGTGTATAGCCTCATACAGCTGTGTATAGCCTCATGCAGCTGTGTAGCGTCATGCAGCTGTGTAGCGTCATGCAGCTGTGTCATCATGCGCTGTGTAGCATCATACAGCTGTGTAGCCTCATGCAGCTGTGTAGTGTCATGCAGCTGTGTAGCATCGTACAGCTGTGTAGCGTCATACTGCTCTGTAGCCTCATGCAGCTGTGTCATCATGCACCTGTGTAGCGTCATGTAGCTGTGTAGTGTCATGCAGCTGTGTAGTTTCATATCATTGTCCATGTTATTGTGAGTTGGGATGGGTGGCTATCATTTAAATTTCATATCATACTCGGGGCTCGATTTTAACACTAACCCATTAACCTGAGGATAGTAGAATTTCATACAGTGTAGTAAAACTACACTTGCACTAACCCGTCTGGGTTAGTAATGCTCTCAAAAAAAGAAATACCAAAAAATACTTATGTCATTATGTTCAGGACCCACCAAAAATTGATAAAAGAACAGATTTTCTGCTACCTTCAATGATTTATTGAATATTTTGAAATTAATTTGTCTTGAAAGTTTCCGGACAAATTAATTTCAAAATATTCAACAGCTCTGTATGGTTGCCTTGGAAATGAGTTTTATAGGGATCCATCTGTGAATGGATTAAAGAAGTGATCACCTTTGAGCTTACAAACATTGGGTTAGTGAAATTTGCTGCAGGAGAGTAAAATCAATGATGCACTTTCCCATCCGGGTTAGTTTTAGGCATTTATTTGCCATGATGGGTCAAGTAAAGCTGAATTTTAGTTTGTGAATGTCCATTTACAGACCACTAGAAGGCTGTTCTTGAGAGGTTATCAATCAAATGAATGGCTCAGTCATATCAGTTAATCATAATTTTAATCTTAATTTTTTTTAAATAGTCTTCTATCGGTCGTCAAATGGACATTTCTCAAGACAACTGCAGAACACATATTTGGCTGTTAAGCATTTAACACTCAAGCCAGTTTTGGCAGTCGTGTCAAGAAATTTCCATTGCCAGATCAAGAGAATATTTAAGACTATTCTTTTAAATTGGAATGTCTGGCTTTGTTACCAAGACAGGAATTCCAGGGATAAATATTCAAAAATAGTCTTCTCTTGGGCTGCAAATCAACATTCCCCAAGACCACTGCAGAAGCAGTTTTTAGCTGGCTTGACCATTAATGGATTAAGCTTCCACAGTCTTGATCATGCACATACCTCACCATCCCCTGATCAATGTACTTTGTCCAATCTTCCCTACACTGCCTGCCTTGTTCCATTGCTGACTCCACTCATATAACTAACTCAGTATGTAGTGTACAAAAATACATTGTTCCATTCCTATAATTCAACATTTCCTAAACCATAAAGTTATTTCTATTAGGACATCCGTTCTCTAAGGTTCAATTAAAAAAAAAAAGATATCTACTCTGGCTATCGATGTGATCCATGATCAATCTTGGTAAATATGTGTTTACTGTGTTACATAAGTGGGCATTTGTAGACAGTATGTTATAAAATGTAATTCCCTGTCTGGCATTGGTTCGTTTAATCACCTGTCATGGTTAGACATGTTGTACATCAGTAGTTCTGATAGACAATGCTAGGGAATTCATCTGACAACTGCTAGACAGCCAATACTCAATCTGATCAGAAGCGCTTACTGCTCCTCTAACTATCAATTCTTCAAAGAAAACTTCTTGTCATGTGTCCAAGATCTCAAAGTGTGTTTGATATAACATGAAATCTAGACAATAATTATTAGGAAGGCCTGTAGTAATCACCGCATATGTCTGTCCATCTGTCCATCTCTGTCTGTCCACAACATCACATAAACAGCATATCATACAGAACTGCTTCAGATATTTTAGTGAAACTTGGTGTATGCCTCAGTTATGATACGCAGATGTGCCTTTTGAAGAATTCACCTTTATAGGTCCAATATTTTGAGTGACAATGGGTTTTTTAATGCAAAAACTCAGATTTTTGTCAATTTCCTCGTAAACTCCATATCATACAGGATTGCTTAAAATAATTAGGCCCCCCCCCCATACCGGAATGTGTGGAAGCCCTATAGTAATCACTGTCTGTCTGTCCATCCATCTGTCCGTCTACAATATCTAGTAAACAGCATATCATATATTTTAATGAAACTTTGTGTATGCCTCAGTTATGATACATAAATGTGTCTTTTGAAGAATTCAGCTTTATAGGTCCAATATTTTGGGTGAAAATGGACTTTTTAATGCAGAAACACGATTTTTGTCAATTTCCTCGATAACACCATATCATACAAAATTGTTTAAAATAATTTAATGAAACTTGGCAGGTGGCTTCTTTATGATGGCTAGATGTACCTTTTGAAGAATTCATCTTTATAGGTCCAATATTTTGGGTGAAAATGAGCTTTTTAATGCAAAAACTCAGGATTTTTGTCAATGTCCTCGTAAACAGCATAACATACAGAATCGCTAAAATAATTTAATGAAACTTAGCAGGTAGCTTCTTTATGATGGGTAGGGGTGCCTGTTGGAGGTTTCACCTTTAGAGGTCCAAGATTTTGGGTGAAGATGTTCTTTTTAATGCAAAAGCCTAAAATCTTTGTTCATTTCCCTTCTTTTTAAAAAAATAATTTTTAAACTTTTATTTTTTGTTTTTTTATTTTTTATTTTTAATAATTTGAAGGCTTTGAATAAAATTGCTACCCACTACGTAGAGAAATGTATTTTCAGTGATTGCGGGGCCCTCTGAATCAAACAACGTCTTCTTGTTAAGATTCTTGACACTGCAATATGATGGTGTGTGCTCAATCTGGCAGGCTGTTAGCCAGAGACTTGTCCACCCATCTTTTGGAAATTCCATTTTGTACAGGCAGAAAGTCAGAAATTAATACAGGTTAAAATTTACAAGAACTTTGACAATTTAACCAGGAAATTTGAAAAACATTTTAACTTAGAGGATTATAAAACCTATACTCATTATCTGTGGACACCCTATTTTTAATTCATGGCTAACAGCCTGAAATGTCTTGATTCTACCGTCTTGCATTCCAGAGTTCTGGCCCAAAAAATGTGTATTGCTGTATGCACTTTGTGACCTAGGCTTTGTCCAGCTGTAATATGAAAGTGATGGGCCAAATTTGGTGATTCTACCTTATAACTTGTGTTCCCGATTTATGGCTAAAATGTGTATTTCAGGATGCAACTGACCTATGATCTGGATATTTGAACTTTTGACCTGAAACAAAATATTAGTTCTAGTCAACTGAAATATGAATGTATGTTACAAATATGGTGATTCTGCATTCTTGCATTACAGAGTTATTAAGGGAAATGTGTATTCAGGTATGCACTAAGTGACCCCCATGACCTCAAACACAGTTTGACTCCAAACTTTAGTTGTTATTACACCACAAAAACATCTTCCTAAATCAAATATCTGCATTTAGCTACCAGAATAAAATTTGTATGCACGCTTACATACTCCCTTATGTCTATATCATCACCATGCATACCCTTAACCAGGCTACTGGTGAGGGAACCCCCAGCATACGCCTCAGTATAGACTGTCACCAGTCTGTACTCGCTCCTTGGTGATGCCTGTCACTAAGCGCGCCCGCACATGCGCAATAGATCCCAAATGGGAAACAGATTCACTTTTCAAATATTCTGCAAGCAGAACAGTCGGCCTGCTATCCAGCTTACGTTTTTACAGCTTTGCGCTGAAGACCAGCTACATATTTAAGAGTTTTCTGATTCAGGAATCATGACTGTTATAAACTCTAATCTCCCTAATTATGTCTATTGTTTACTTCATGTTTTTTTGGGAGTTTTTAACTCTGGTTTATGAGTTACCAGTTTTCGTGTCAAATACGCCCGTTTTTGAGGTATTACAATTCATGCCTATTTAATATCAGCAATCAAAACCATGCTTTAAAATAAAGTAGTAGTACTCGCTTATTAATATTTAGTGCCTACATAAAAATAATAATCTTACGAATCTTCGTAAATTCTTGGTCTTTCAGTGAGATTTTCAATTCTGTTTCTCAGCTTCTTGTATAGAGGTTTGGTTTCTTTAGCGGATTTCCATATCTAGAGATCTCTTATTAAGTACGTTTATTATATAAGCATCATATGAACGGATTTCTCTATTTCGTGATTCTATAAAGAATTAGTCTGATTAAGATAATAGTCGTAATTCTTGCGGCCGTTTTCGTTAATGGGGGAATCCCACGTCTTTCACGACCAGGCATGAATTACGTCTTTTGTTGACTAAGGCTTTGGTTTCTCTTAAAGCCTGTTATAAACTTCCGGTAAGTCTCAGTCTAAAGACCATTTAAGTCTTGAGGGGGTGCATTACTCTCATGCAGTGGCGTCGGTGATGGAAGTTCCCGATTATTCATCCCATGCAGGTATACCCAGTATGTTTAGAGATCTTCGATCTATGTCCGCTCCCGTTATTGCTCCTGGCTTGTCCGGGCAAGCGGGTTCTAAATCCGGTATTGCTGCTGGTTTGACCGGGCGTCCAGATATGAGCTCTGTGATTGTTTTGGCTTGGCTGGACATTCGGAGTCTCACTCTTTTTCATCTGGCTGTTTTCATTTTATTTCTCCACTTAATTTCACATCCATTTCTGGTAGTAGCTTCTGGCATGAGAGTTGCTTTTCCAGGTCTGTTAGATCCGACCATGCATCAGTTATCTATTTCCGGTTCCTGTTCTTTTCCACTTCCGTTCCCGGTAGTAGTGTATCTGCTTCCGGTAGGAGAGATCATTTCAGGGTCTGTTAGATCTTGCTAAGCATCTGTTATCATTTTCTGCTTCCGGTTCCACTCCATTTCCGGTAGTAGTGTTTTTGCTTCCGGTAGGAGAGATTTTTTTTTTCGGATCTGATAGATCTGGCCTAGCATCAGTTATTCATTTCCAGTTATGGTCTTTCCTCTTCCTTGTCCGGTAGTAGTTGTTATGCTTCCGGTTGGAGAGTTGATTTTCCAGGTCTGTTAGACCTTGCTTATCATCTGTTTTCATTATCCGGTTCCGCTTTTCTTCCGGTAGTATTGTATCTGCTTCTGGTTGGAGAGATGATTTTCCATGTCTGCTAGATCCTGCTAATCATCTGTTTTCTTTATCCAGTTCCTCTTCACTTCCGGTAGTAGTGTATCTGCTTCCGGTAGGAGTGATGATTTTCCAGGTCTGTTAGATCCTGCTAATCAACTATTATCAATTTCCGGTTCCGCTTCAGCTTCCGTTTCCGGTGGTAGTGTATCTGCTTCCGGTAGGAGACATTATTTTCTGGATCTGTTTGATCTGGCCAAACTTCTGTTTTCAAATTCTGGTTCCTCTTCCGTTTCCAGTAGTAGTATATCTGCTTCCGCTAGGAGAGACAATTTTCCGGATCTGTTAGATCTGGCCTATCATCTGTTGTAATTTCCGGTTCCAGTTTTGCCGCTTTTCTGTTTCCGGTAGTAGTAGTGTTTCTGCTTCCGGTATGAGAGGTGCTTGTCAGGGTATGTTAGATCCGGTCGAACATCCGTTATTTATTTCTGGTTACGGGTCTTTCACTTCCGGTTCCGGTTTCGTTGTATCTGTTTCCGGTAGTAGTGCTTCTACTTCTAGTATGAGAAGTTTTTTTCGGGTCTGTTAGATCCGGCTTAACTTCCTACTACCGTTTCCGGTTCTGTTTTTGTTTTATCTATTGCCGGTAGTAGTGCTTTCACTTCCGGTTTGAGAGGTGTTGTCTGGGTCTGTTAGATCTGGATAGATACCTGATTCCGTTTCCAGTTTATCAGCTTTTACTGGCTCTCTTTCCTGGAGTTATTTTAGAGCTTAAGGTTATAAATTGCCTGATTGTTCAGATTCTTCTGCTAATAATATTTCCTTAGCTCGGATTCAATTTGCTTTGCGCTAGTCTTCCTCTCCCTTTTTATTCTATGGTTGTTAGAATCTCTAGAGTCTTGCTTTCCCTTTCTCTTTTCATTTTTGTGTCTATAATAGTCTTGCTCAAATCCTTCAACAACCACCCGATGAAGATCAGGCAAGCACAGCTGTCATCAGGAAGACTTAAAAGATCAAGTTTTGTGAAAGAGACCAAAGCACTTCAAAGGAAACACCAAGAAATGTTGCCACACAATTAGAAGACCCAAACCACACCCTTGATCCTCCACCCTGGGAAAACAAACTAGAGAGCATAGCTATTCGCACCACAGTACCTCATCTCACAATCAAAGATTAACACAGTGATGTGAGCAAGAAGGCCCTGACCCTAGCCATGCTGGAGGAAATGTACCCTTAGGAGACATGGATAAGGATCTACACAGATGGATCAGCCAAAGATGCAATTAGGAGCGGAGGTGCCGGACTGCACATACAGTATCCAAACGGACAACATAAGTCAGCTGCAATACCGACAGGCAAACACTGCACAAACTACAGAGCTGACGTCGAAGCACTGGTTCATACAGCTAATACCATCAGCAGAACAGCAGACCCTATTGCACAGATTGTCTTTTTATCTGATGCCCTCTCCGTCCTTGAGGCTATCGCCAACGGTAAGCTTCCACAACTTTAAGAAGCACTACAAACCATCAAATGCTTTCGGATAGCACTGCGGTGGATCCCCTCGCACTTCGGGAGTCCAAGGAAATGAGGAAGCAGACAAGTTGGCAAAGGTGGGTGCAGAAAAGAATCAGACAGAAAACATGGTTACCCATACAGAGACTATCATCAAGTCACTCTATAGAACACCTCAATCAGAAGATGCCTACCATCATCTCTCGAGGCCAGAGCAAGTGACCATTTTTCGTCTCAGAACTGGACACAACAGACTAAGCCAACACATGTACAGGCAGTTCCACCTTACGACATCGCCCGCTTGTCCTTGTGGAGAAGCAGAACAGACCACAGAGCACATACTTCAATGTTGCAGTACGTATCAGCTGCTGAGAGAAGAGATCTGGCCTTTGTCAAGCTCTTTTCTTGAAAAGCTGTATGGGCCTGTGGAAGAACTGCAGAAAACCACAGATTTCATCTTGAGAACGGCTCTCCAAGTGTGATACCAGCGATCGAAAAGAAGAAGAATAGTCTTGCTTTTATGTATAAGGTTCCCCTTTTTTCATCTTATCTTTTTCTCCTCTTTTTCTTCTAATTCTTTCCTTTTTTATTTATCTTCTTCTTCACTGTGGTCATCTATATCCTATTGTGTCTGTTTTTTCTTTCTCAATATCTAGTTTTCTATTCATTGTCTCTGGTTTAGTCTGTTTTTGTGTCTTCGTTCTATCGCTCTTCTGTTTCCGCTAGTCTTTCTATTCCTGGGTCAGTCGAGATCAGCGATCTGAGGAAGTTTTCCCGATTAGTGCCTATTCGGATGATTTGTCCTCCTCTTTTGCATGGCTTCTTGTCTCTCTCTTCCTCGTCTCGGTAAGTCCTTTTGCGTCTCTCTTTTCTTGTTTTCCTAGCATTCTGTCTTTCATTCTTCGGCTTTTCTTCTTCGCTGGGTTTCTCATTTTCCTTTTCCAGTTTATCCTATTCTTGCTCTTCGCATCTTCTCCTTTTTTTTCTAATCTGTTCCTTTTAATTCTTTTTTCTCTCTTATTTTTCTATTTTTCTTCATCTTTATTCATCTAGATCTAATTTTTTCGAATTTTTCATTCTCAGTAATTAGTTTTCTATTTGCTGTCTGGTTTAGTGTAGTGCTCTTTGTTTTTGTAATCTGATTCCTCGTTCAATCGCTTTTCTATTTCCGTTGTTTTTTCTGTTGTCTCTAGATTCTATTCTTGGATCAGTCGAGGTTCTAACCTGAGAAGGTTTTTTCCCTTTTGGGGTTGCTCGGACGATTTGTCCTCGTTTCTTTATTGGATTCCTTCTTGTCTCTCTGTTTTTCTTCAGGATGAGTTTTTTCTCGTCTGCCCAATTTTTCTTGTTCTAATGTTCATTCAGTCTATTTCTAATCTAAAGAATTTTCCCAAAGTGGAGTCTTCTGCGGATCTTTTTAGTTGGGAATCTGTATGTACGGCACAGTTTAAATCAGCTATCCTTCTAGCTCTTTTTTTTCGGAAGATGTTTTTCTATGAGCAGGGAGAGGTATTCAGAGTCCCTCTGAGGTTTTTAGAAATCTCTAGCCACTATCCTTAGAGGCTTTTTGAACTCAGTTTGTAGTTTGTTTGACTTCGTTGCCTCTAAGAGAATACATAGAAAAGCCACCAGAAGTTAATAAACTTGTTTTGAGTGTTCTTATTTCAATCCCTCCCTTTGGCCTATGATATATTTGGTCAATCATCTTCCATATTTTTAGAGCTGATTCTGTCAGTCGTAGATCCTCCAAAGGATCTTCGTTTTCTGTGTAGAGAGACTTCTTTTTAAAAAAAACCTCTAATCCTTCCATAGAGGAAGAGTCTCAGGCCTGTTGAGTTTGGTGCTTATCTTTCTAGGATAATTACCAATTCTTCTCTGTCTTCAGGTTCTAAGCCCGATTCGAGGAGGGGAATTAATCTGACCCCTTTTTTGCTCATTGTTCTAGATTCTAGGTCCGGCAGGCCTCCTCTTATCAGATGAGAAGGGGGTGTGTTATTTCCTGATCTAGTCTTAGAGGTTGTTCCTTTAAGGGGTTCAGAGTAAGAGAACCTGAAGGGATGGTGGTAGCCTGGGTAGGCCCATCCTTTTCTCTTTATCATATTTTATCTCTTCCTCTTCCATTGCATTGGGATCCGTTTCTCTTTCTCCCCCCCCCCCTTTTTTTCCCAGCGGTCTAGTAGGAGGGCGCCTGTCTCTAATTTTGGGAGACTTGGTAAGCCCTTGTTCAGGTCTCCTGATTCAGAGTTCATCGTGGGTGGGTTTCGCTCCTATTGGATTTTCATCGTCCTTTGTCCATCGTTTCTAGGTGGTCTCCTTTCATTCCTTCCTGGTGAAGATGAGAGCCTTAGAGGGCGAGTTGGAGTTCATGATTCTAAGTAGTCCTTAGAATTCGCTCCAATTTGGAACACCAAGAAGTTGGGTGGATGGCATCCGATCTCAATCTGAAGAGGTTTTTTTTTCCTCTTATCTTATCTTCAATATTCTAGATGGAGGACTTATCTTAGTTTTCACCAGGCTGAATCCGGGCATGCTATTCTTCTCCATAAAGATATTGGACATTTTACTAGTTGTTTTCATCCACCCTTCGTGCCGTCAATTCTGCCGTGGCAGGTTTATTTTACAGTCGTTCTATTTACCTTCACGTTTATATAAACGACTGGCTAGTATAAGCAGAGTTTTTTTTATTAATTCTAGCAGTTTCATTCCAGAGAATGCAGCCTAGGTCGAATTGTAATTCTCTTAAAAGTCAAGTCTTCTCCTCTGGTGTTGGTTTTTCTCAGACGCTTCCCATGAGAGGGGGATCATTCTTGGATCACCTGTTCAGGGGGCCAGTTTCTAAGGTCGGTTGTCAATCGATTCTCAAGCATAGGGATTGTTCCCTCTTAGATTTTTTGCATCCTGTCGATATGCTAAAATTTCCTCTTGCAGCCCCCCCCCCCCTTTTTCCGGATTTCAGGCATTGGTGGTTGATGCTCTGTTTCAGTCCTTGTTAGGGGTGTTTGATTATGCGTTTCCTCCATCTTTCCTGATTCCATTGCTCTTGAGGTAGGTCAGGGACCAGATTTGAGAGGTTCTTCTGCTAGCTCCCTTTTGACCAAAGTGGATCTGCGTTGCAGATTTACTTTTTTGTCTCTGGGTAGTCTTCACTTGTCTTCTTCCAGTCTCCCCAGACCTCATGTCTAAAGTAAGAGTTTAGTGTATTCATTCAGTCTCAGGAATTTGAAGTCGGTATCTTTGGAGAGTTTCGTCTGTTTGATCCCTGAGACTAGATTTTCTGCGAGTTCTCAGGACATCAGTATTTCTGCCAGGAGGGAGTCAACTCGCAGAGTTTTCAAGGTCTGTCTTAAAACTTTAGAAGTATGGTATGGAGACCTTAGTCTCTTGACAGATCCTATTTTTGGCATCCGTGCCTAGGTGTTGCTTCTGTCTGGGGAGTGTCTAGTCTTTTATCCTAGAAGGGATTTTTTAAATCAAAAATTCAATCTAACCGTCTCCCAGCTAAGCCAGTTATTTTAAAAATTGTATCTTCCTTTTCACCGTCTGACTGACTTCAGAATATTGACAGAGTTTTTTAAAAGTTTCAACCATTGTACTGATTTTTTAGAGATCCAATCTATCCCATTTCTGGGTCCTGTATGCAGAGGAGGTAGTTAGGCCAGTCTCTAGCTTTCTATGTCCAGATGGAATTCTGAGACCGTTGTTTTGAGATGGCCTCCTCTGATCATATTAATCTTTCTCACATTTAAGCTCATGAACTTAGAGGGAAGGCTCCCTCTTTCGCTTTCGCTGGCTCTTCTTTATTTTAGGTAATGCAAGTCGTAGGATGGAAATCCGAGCCTTCTTTTACCTCCTTTTTATTTATAATATCAGAGCGCAGCGGCACTCCTTTTAGATATATCATCGTTCTATCTAAAAGGCTGAAGACCATTTACCAATCTCACTACTCCATTTCCGTTAAGACTGTTTGTCTGCGTGTGATGGTGAGTTTTTTCATTGGTTTATTATTATTTATTTCTTTAAGTTTAAATAAATCATGGTTTGTTAATCACTGTGATTAATTAAGATGTACCATTTTGTTATGTTATTAACATTTGGTTACGTTCTGTTTGGTTTTTATCCTTGCTTATGGATTCTCAAATCTCCACCCACCTAAATTCACAGTGGGGCACTGACCAAATCTACGGGTTTAGCAAGTAGTGATTGAACGGTCAAGATGTTTTTGTGGTGTAATAACAACTCCAACAGACCCCTACCCCCCCCCCCCCTTTTAGTGGGTTGGTCTCTAGTTTTATTAACCACTATAAAAACATACTTACCGTTCAATCACTACAACCCGGCCTCAGCCACCCTGCATGGGAATGATTTGAGAATTTAGTCAGGAGAGATGGCACTTAAATTTAAAAAGTGAATCTGTTTCCCATTTGGGATCAATTGCGCATGCGCAGGCGCGCTTAGTGACAGGCGTCACCAAGGAGCGAGTGCAGACTGGTGCCAGTCTATACCCTCGCCATTAGCCTGGTTAAGGGTATGCATGGTGATGATATAGGCATAAGGGAGTATGTAAGCGAGCATACAAATTTGATTCTAGTAGCTAAATGCAGATATTTGATTTAGCAAATAGTGATTGAACGGTAAGTATGTTTTTATAGTGGTTAATAAAACTGCAGACCAACCCACTAAAGGGGGGTCTGTTGGGGATTTTTTTCTAGCCACTCATAATATCAATGTATATGCCAACTTTGGTGATTCTAACTACGGTACTTGCGGTCCCGATTCATGGCTAAAAAATTTATTTTTGGATCCACTTAGTGACCCCCGTGATCTAGATATTTGAACTTTCGACAGACATGCATGCACACACGCTTGCGCATGCATAGCCCCAGCCGTAATACTCACACTGGCCTTTAGCTTTGTGAGTAATAATCTCTTGGTTTTAAATGGACATTCAGTTAAGTAAACATTGTGATTTTCTTGGCCATTGAATGATTCATTAACTCTTATTCTGCTGAATATCAGATTCTTGTATTTTGTTATACTCTTTGTCAAGGTCGCTAATATTCATCTTAAACATGGTGTTGCTGAAATTTGTTGCTATAGAAGCTACATCTGACAAATTATTTAAGTACAACTGGTGTAGACAGGGTAGGGTGCGCTGAACTCTAAATTGCCTAGATTCCATTTTCCCTCTGTTCATTATAGTAACGATGTTGTAGTAAGCTTTTGTTGTCAATGCCACAGATATGAAGGACAGCAATAAGTTTCAGCGACATTGTTTGCAAAATGTATGCCAGCATTGCTTTTGCCATTTCTGTCAGAATTGTGCATTTGATATCAGTGTGTTGTTAAATATCCACACAGTTTGACATACAAACTTATGCTAATTGCGGGTCACATTTAAAAAGTGGTATAAAATTGCCGTAGATGTTGATTAATGACTAAATGTGGTGGATGTCATTCAATTACTGGTTATATAATATACCAGACTATATGTGATGGTGCCACGTCACCATGGCAGCAGTGTAACCAAAAACCTTTGGTGTTCAGTAATAGCTAAAGCATATGGTGGTACCATCCCCCCCCTCCCCCCTGATACCCCCCTCCATCTCCCCACAAAAGTACATGTACATGTAACCACCTTCTAAGCTGGCTATAATAATCCAATCTACTAGTGCTTACCATGTATTATTAGTTTTTGCGAGTGGATGATGAAGCAAGTTCTCAAAGACGTCTAGCTATTTCTGTCATTCGGATAACCAGCAGACAATTTTGTTGATCAGATGGTCGGATTTTGTTCGCTAATCATGTAGGCTGAGGCAGTCCTCTACCTCACACTCTGGCCAGATTTGATCTTCATTATTATTCACCATTAGCTGATGTGTTTTAATAAACAAGAACAAAATATGTGCTCTATAGCGGTGGTGGGGTGATCGCTTAAACATTTAACATTCAAGCCGGCCAAAAACTGCAGTGGACTTGGAAAATGTTCGTTTGCAGACCAAGTGAAGACTTTTTGAAAATTTACCAGTGAAATGACTGGCTCGATAATCGCGCCAGTTATTTCAGTGATAAATTTTCAAAAAAACAATCCACCCTGGCCTGCAAATAGACATTCTCTATGAGAAAATTGAAATTTTTAAAACAAATTTGAGGATTAAAATGTTATGGGACAAACTGGACACTTCTTCTGTGGTGTCGCTTTAAGAAATGTACATTGAAAGGCTAGAGGAGTATTTTTGAAAATTTACAACTGGAATTCCTGGCTTGATAACAGAACCAGGCATTGCAGCTGTCGATTTTAAAAAATATCTTTCTCTTGGCCTGCAAATGGACATTCCCTCAACACAAATGACTTTCTTGACCAATCTTGACTGCTAACTGCTTAACTGTATTTTCCTCACTACATGTAGCTCCTCCGGCGCATACCAGAGTTTTAGATGTCATGCCTTGAGCAATTTTTTTTTAATTCTTTCGAGAAAATGGAAGTTACATGTTTTATTTATTACCACCTCTGCTTTTTGATGGGTTGATAACTGTAGGGTCGACAGAGGGATTCCTATATTTTACAAGTTTTACGTCTTTGACTGGATGTAATGGCTAGTAAATATAGGCAGATTCTAGTCTCTATGTAATGCAATCACAAGTAGCGGTATTGTTCCGAGGTTATGGACAAAATTGTGGATATAAAATAAAATGTTCGATATTCATACTATGTGATATGGCGCCACGCCATATATAAATCATGCATTATTCGCATCCATCATTTTCCTTGATTTAGATTGCCGGCAGCACTTTCTAACTTCTAACTCTCATATTAGAGT
Source organism: Chaetoderma sp. LZ-2023a (assembly GCA_034401795.1). NCBI lineage: Eukaryota > Metazoa > Mollusca > Caudofoveata > Chaetodermatida > Chaetodermatidae > Chaetoderma > Chaetoderma sp. LZ-2023a. The sequence goes on from CM067374.1 coordinate 78,557,544, forward strand.
CTAGGATACCATCTCTCCTTCACCAGAGAGGAGAGTAAAAGGTTGTTACTGCATAACATGATGCGTTGTTACATCATATTGCCATGTTAGCAAACAGTTATTTGCGATAGTTTCTGGCAATGTATGATGATTTCTGAACCATTTAATGGGCAAGCAGGACAAAGATGGCTTCTGTAGTGACATAATAAAATATCCATTTGCGTGCCAAGAGAAGACACTTTGAAATATCTCACTAAAATGTCTGGCTTGATAACCAAACCAGTCATTCTAATAGGAAATTTTCAAAAATAGGCTTGCAAATTGGCATTTTTCATGAGAAAATTGCAATTTTCTTGACCAAATTTCACCATTAAAATCTCTGCGCATATATCAATATTGTTAGTAATAAGATAGAACGACCCAGACGTATATATACTGGTCTGGCATTTTGTTAGCTTACTAAAATACTTACCACTCAATTCACTGTTTGCTATAAGTCACCTGACTTAGATATCTCAGAAAATTTTTACCTATTCATTCCCATGGTGTGGATTCCCTTGAAACAAGGTTAGCAGAGATACATCCCTCCATTGGGTAGTCTTGATAGTATCTCTCTTTAACTCTAAAGCAGGCATTGCTCTAGGGAACCGGTTCCTCTATTCCTATAGAGAACATATAAACGAGTCTGTGAGCATGCGCACTTATGCTACTATGCATGCGACCGAGTCCAAGCCGTCATTAATTAATTCCACAAATTTTTAATAATGATTTGCAATTTAACGACGCGGGGTGGCCGAGGTGGACCACAGTGAATTGAGTGGTAAGTATTTTAGTAAGCTAACAAAACGCCAGACCAGTATATATACGTCTGGGTCGTTTTGTAGCACAACAAAAATACTAAGCCACTCAATTCACTGTTTGCTAAAACATAGAATTGGTCAGAGCCCAAATACTAGGTGGGTTGGTAAATTGCAAATCAGGAATGAAAGGTTAATCACCAAAAATACTAAAACCAACTAAATCGCTGAAGTGCTGAAAGAGCACGAACAAACAAATGTTCTAAATAAAATACAATAATATAATGATAATTAGAAAATCTCAGCAAAGAGAATTTAAAAACAGCCGTGAGATGGTGAAGAAGACGGCTGACTAAAGAATCTAGGCAATTGAGCCTAGGTTTGAGTGGCGAAACGAAAAATATCAGATTGTGAATTGAATCTGATCCTTCAGATAAAAATAATGTAGAATCTGACATTTATACTGCAACTTACATAATGTCATCCACTGATAGATCTGCACAGAATGCGAAGGAGAAGGCCATACCACGAACATCGTGTGCCTTAACACAAACTGAGTGTCTCCTGGAGATACATTCTAGTGTCAATTAATGGTGTCTGTAATCCAGTTGATGAGATGCGCGCTTACTAAACAAATTCGCATTTATAAGTAAACTGAACGGTAGATCTGCATAGAATGCGAAGGAGAAGGCCATACCACGAACATCGTGTGCCTTAACACTTACTGAGTGTCTCCTGGAGATACATTCTAGTGTCAATTAATGGTATCTGTAATCCAGAAGTTGAGATGCACGCTTACTAAACAAATTCGCATAAGTAATCTGAATGGTAGATCTGCATAGAATGCGAAGGAGAAGGCCATACCATGAACATCGTGTGCCTTAACACTTACGGAGTGTCTCCTGGAGATACATTCTAGTGTCGATTAATGGTGTCTATAATCCAGTTGATGAGATGCGCGCTTACTTAACAAATTTGCATAAGTAACCTGAACTGTGTTTCAAAAAGATCTTTTAAATTGGGTATAGTTTTCGGAACGGATTGAAACCAATTAATTAGGTTTTATATATAAATAAGATCTCTTCAAGGGCAAAGAATGAGGGCAGATCTACCACCTAGAAAAGATCATTCACAAAAAGAATATGAATATCAAAATGCCATCTAACAAACGTGGCAGCTAGTAGAAAAAGAATGATTTCAGAGTTATACCATTAAACAGATGGACCCAAGAATGAATTAATAGAGAAATTTATTATAGGTATTTGTCTTTGTGCTATACCCTAAAAATATCGGTACCATGGATAAATGATGTAAATACTTAATAACTCTGAAACCGGCTTCTAGAAAATAAAGAAGGATAGATGCTAGTGAAAACGATAACACCACCCCAGCATACAGAGATTTAAATCATCAAAAAATATCCCATGAATCTATGACTTGATGATGGGATGCAGAATCGGGCGAGATAATGTGTTGTTCTAACAACCATTTGAAAACCTTAAATATACTCTGGTAAATTCTCATGTAACAGATAGTTTGAAACTGATTAAGAATACTAAAGTTCAGACAAAAAAATCAATTTCTGAAAAACAGGTCTCTTGGAAAATACCATATATACATATTGAAGATTTGTGGAATGATGAACTGAAAGCTGCTGTTAAACGAGATAGAAAATCAGCAAAATTGTTAAGACGCTCTGGATTTCCACAAAGAGGACTACGAGATCCACTGAATAACTCATTGGGCCAAGCAGGAGTGATTAAAGGGATAATACATTCTGCTGACAAAAGTTATTAAAGACAATTGTACTAGAAACCGCTGACAAAAGTTCTTAAAGACAATTGGCACTAGAAAGTTAAATTGAAGATATTTAAACAAAATGTGAAGTCTATGACTGGGCCAGAGCATCTACCGCCAGAGCCTAGCATGGAGGAAGAATATGAACATCAGATCTGGACACTATACTGAGTAGAAACTTAATGGGATGTAATAAATGAGCTACAAGGAAAATCATTCTACCTGGAATGTGAGCTGCTGAAAGTTTTCCTGACATCGCCACCGCAGGAGGAAGACCAAGACTCCAGACAAAATATGATAACCTCAACTGCCCTGCTTGTTGAAGAAAGTCACTACTGTAGAAATGACTGCATGAGCAGATAGGTGCTTGTGAAAGAGACAATATCTCTTCATTCTCCAATATTCTAGAGTATTGAAGAGGAATACTAGAGTATTACTTCCTGTTCTAGTTCCTGAAAAGGAAGAGAGTAGTAAGACTACTTTATCTGATTCCATAGACACAAGAACGAGAGGAAATTCTATAGCGATCCCCTCCCCAAACACGTAAGAACAAGACATCAAACTGGACCTGCAGATGGATAAACTGGTGAATTGATACCGATGACACCCAGCGAATGAAAATGCAGTGTATGCGGTCGTGGTGAGGGACAAAATTCTAAATTACCAGACTTGACCGAATTTTAACACAATTAAGGAACCTTCCAAGCCAGAGGAATCCCAGACTGGCCATGATGTAATTAAAAGAACCCAGATCCAGTTAGGATTAATTCTGTATGTATAGAAATATCAGAAAACACTGTCCCTTATCCTTGATGAGACCAGTGATGACTAGGCAAAATGACTCCATGTCCATATTATACCTTTCATCGATGAACTCCATTTCTGAGACAACATATCAGGAAAAGAGTTGAATATTATAAAACGATTGACTAAGTAATTTTTGTCTCAAACAGTATCAAAGCAGCCATGGGTTCCAGAAAAAATAATTCCATATATACAACAGAATTAGTATTAAATCATGAAGTGTAAATTTTTTGGAAGTTGTCAGAAAAGGATAAATATATGAGTTGAAGATAAGAGCCGAGACCCTATAAAAGATGATCTGCCAGCACCTCATAATCCTTAGAGTCTTTGGATTCTGCCATTCCTCCACTGTATCCTACTTGAAAAGAGCAGAAAATTATTGATCAGGAACAGAAGCAGGACTAATGTCAAAGGAGACCAACATGGTTTGATAGAAAAAAAGGGATTCAGTGACTACATTGATTGTACCTTATATGTAGGAAATCTGCTACCTAAGACATGCATGAGGCTAGCTATACCCATCCCCACCCCTGATAGAGTAGAGATTATATAGAAGCGCTTAAGCATGACAGCTAGGGCCAGAATAAACCTGCAGAATCTTATTTTACAAATCTAATTTTAAAACAAAGCTAGTATGATATGAGCTCAATTGTTAATATCCCTTATCAGATGATTAAACAGGAAAGAAGTCCATCAAACCTGTGACCAGATCAATGATGGATAAGGACAAAGGACTGAAACTACACAGAAGGGTGAAAGGAAAAAACCATATTCCACAATCCATGCGAAGGCAATAATCCAATCATCTTGGTTAGGCCCCCTTGAGGAATTTATTTAATAATGCCTGGGAAACTTAGAATTTAGAAGAATAAAAAATAGGCTTGAATAGATAAGGCTGAGAAGACATCTCCATATGAAAATAATAGAAATAGACATATCCCTAGGCAAATAAAAAGATCAAAATTTCTACTGAACTCGAGAAAGGAGCGGTATAAATCTTGATAAGACAAAAAAGATTTTGTTATTGTGACAAGCTTACATTCACCCATAGATATGCTTCATCATGGCGAGGGATCCTACTGATAGAAAAGAAAGACTGAAAAACTATGTTAAAAATAAATCAGGCCAGATATGATACTAAAAGATAGCAAACCACTATTCACAATTAAAATAATAAAGTCTGACGCACTTATTTGCAGATTGATATTAGGAGAATCGAAAGATGCTTGATTCCAATTTTTTGAGAGAACAGGTCGAAAGATGGAGGCTGATAGGAAGAGAGTAATACATGAGAAGATTCAGGAGCAAAACGAAATCTAGTGAAATCAAAACGACAAAAGCACTGCTAGGATCATAAGAAAAAATTAAATAATTCCTAGAAGATAAATGCGAAGAGTTGGGTGTACACAGGGTTTCGAAGGATGAGGATAATTGGATGGTTCAGCCATTGCACTAAGAGCAACTAATAAAGAATTAAAGAATTAAAAATAAGAGCCCCTGAAATAGGGCATTTAAATTGTCAAGTGATTTAAAAACAAACAATACCAGCAAAACAACAGAAGTGAATTGATTTGGCATACCTAAACCAGAAGTTTAATTATAATCAGTTGCTATACCATAAAAATTGAGAGTTATAATCTAGGTAATAATACTGAGCACAGCACAATTAGGCCTTATGTTCATCTCTTCATTTATCTCCATGCCTATGCCGTCACTTCTGGTCATGGGTTGCGTGTACGGTGTAGTCATGCATTGACTTGACTATGCCAAAGCCTACCTAAACCATTTTTGAATGTTTTAATAGATGGTGTGGAAACAACATGTTCAGACAAAATTTCACAGTTTACACACCCCTTAGAGAGAAAATTTTTCTAACTAGGTTAGTTCTCCCCCTCTTCTGGTAGACTTTCAGATGATTTCCACGAGTAATAGTCCATTTGCAAGCAGAATGTTATATTTGACTATAACAATTAATCGATTGAGAGCCCCTAGAATGATCCATCATAGCCTGGGTACGTGCTCTATATATCCAATTTCACCCAAGTTAAGTACCCGCAGAAAGAATTTCCAAAAAGATGAGAGATTAGATTATACATTAAGTAGGGAAAAAACCCATCTTAGGGCTAATAAAAGTGGCTGATAGTCAAGAACTTTCCTGATCCAAAGGCTATGCTTGCTAATAAAACACTGAGATCAACACACATCTCTGATATAGTAAACCTTGGTCATCAAAGTTTGTAGCGTTTACTATCAAAATATTAACCATTTAACTCTCGAAGTTATTAGTCATAAGTTGCAACTGAAATAAGTTGAATCTGAATGAGTACCAGCAAATATGGGAGTGGCGTATTTACTTATAAATCCATAAATAGGTCGCACATTTATGCTCACTTTACACGTTCTAAAAAATGTGCGCGCACTATATACAAGGATAAAACTTATTTTCCTCTGAATTTGTAAACATCTTAACTCTGAAGATACCATGAAAACCCCCTTCACAAATCTTGTCACCTCGCGGCTATGCTTAATGTGTACCTCAAAACATCATTCGCAGAAGTGAAATTATTCAATTGAACAGCCTAAATATTGCGTATCCTTTAATAAAGATTGTTTTTTCCATCAAAATTTATCCTAACTTGACATAAATGTCGTCTTTATAATATATAAATCAGAATCACGTGATAATCACATGATATATAAATCACGTGATATTATCTGACCAGATCAGGTTAAAGCAAATTTTAATGAAGTATCTTAAGCGAGTACTCGGATATAGTTATCCTGGAATTGGAAATTCAGCAATGAGATCTAGGCTTCTCGTCAGCGCCTCCAAACGGAGATTTACTTTGCCACTGGCTGGCTCGCTAACATTAGACGCGGGCTACCCAGTTTAATCATCGGGCGTTCATGCAATTTTTCTAGAACATCGCATTACGTTTTAGATCATTTTATGTTGGTCACTCACATTACAATATAACCAGTAATATATATGATAAATTTTAACGCTAGATTTAGAAATCAAGTGAACGCAAGTTTCTCGCTAGATTTACAAATCAAGTGAACCTAATAATCTGGTACAGGCTAAATAGCCTATCTAACAAAAGAGGGTTATATGATTACGAGGATTCAAATCAGTATCGTAATTTTGAACATCCGGCCACTCCGAGATCGTCCAACATTTGCCAATTTACGATACACTAAAGAGGATATCCCATAGCAATGTAATGTTTACATTTTTCATGAAACTAAGGGCATAAAAAATACTTGCGTCGAATAACCCCGCCAGGTATTAGAAAACATAAAATCTCGAGTAATTTTTATAAGATATTAAATAAAAGTTAAAAAGGTTTCACGGCCCATTGCTAGTAATGTTAAATTAGCCTGCAAAAACGCCGCCAATTGAAAGCGAACACCGAATCGCGAATTAATACGATGGTCTCGTCTTTATTGTAATGCGACTGACATGACTGATCATCATGAAGTCATTGCGAGTTTCATGTTAGTTGGTTAGTAACGGTCCTTAGAAGGACCACTCGCTTTTCTTCAGGGGATGATCGTGGTGTATCCTTGTGGTGTTCATCCGGTCCACCACGCCTGTTTGCACCACTGTCACATTCTTAATAGATCCAATAACTTCCCAACCGGTATATTACATAGTTATGTAGGATACCTTATGTAGGATTCGATCCAAACCGGTATGTAGTATACCTTATGTAGGAAAGAATGACCCTCGGAAATACGTACCTAGTCAAAACTCTTAATTGATCCAGTAACTTCCCAACCGGTATGTTACATATGTTATGTAAGATACCTTTCGTAGGAGATGTTCCAAACCGGTATATAGTATACCTGTCGTAGGAACGGAGCCTCGTGGCTAAAATAGGATCAGAGTTATTGACTTCACCTGGCTTGTAATGTGAAGCTGGCGCCATTTTCTTTCAACTTGGTCACAACGAACTTTCTGTTCATATTCACATAAATTATAAACATTTTACATAAGTACTATGACTTATTCAACAAAGACCGCTTGTACTGTGGTATTCATGAAAAATCCAATGTGGATGTAGCTCCACAAGATTATGGAATGAATAGGATTTGTTGAGATAAAAGTTAGGTGTTTCCTGTAATACAGAAAATTAATTAATGACGGCTTGGACTCGGTCGCATGCATAGTAGCATAAGTGCGCATGCTCACAGACTCGTTTATATGTTCTCTATAGGAATAGAGGAGCCGGTTCCCTAGAGCAATGACTGCTTTAGAGTTAAAGAGAGATACTATCAAGACTACCCAATGGAGGGATGTATCTCTGCTAACCTTGTTTCAAGGGAACCCACACCATGGGAATGAATAGGTTAAAATTTTCTGAGATATCTAAGTCAGGTGACTTATAGCAAACAGTGAATTGAGTGGCTTAGTATTTTTGTTGTGTTACAAAACACCCCACAGACCCCCCCTTGCGGGTTGGTCTGTTGTTTTATTAACCACTATGAAAACATACTTACCGTTCAATCACTACTTGCTAAATCAATTATTTGCATTTTGCTACCAGAATAAGATTTTTATGCCTGCATACCCACCTCCCCATGCCTTTTCCTATTCCTAGGGACCCTCAACCAGGCTTCTGGTTGAGTCCCCTCTCTAGCCTATCATCAAGTATAGACTGGCACCAGTCTATACTCGCCTCATAGTGACGCTTGTCGCTATGCACGCTCGCGCATGCGCATTAGAGCCTGAATAGGAAACGGATTCACTTTTCTAAATTCAAGTGCAAAATATTTCAAATCTTACCAGGCGGGGTGGCTGAGGCCGGGTCGTAGTGATTGAACGGTAAGTATGTTTTCATAGTGGTTAATAAAACAACAGACCAACCCGCAAGGGGGGTCTGTGGGGTGTTGTTATTACACCACAAAAACATCCATTACCGTTCAATCACTACTTGCTAAACCCGTGGATTTGGTCAGTGCTCCATGTCCCCAGACGGTGGGAGGAGATTTAGAGAATCATTAACACAGGATAAAAATCAAACCACTCTTATCCTAATGTTAATAACATAACATAATAGTGCATTTAACTCAATCACACCATGATTTAACAAATAAGGATAAGTAGAACTTAAAGAACTAAATAAAAACCAAAGAAGACTCTCACCCTTTTTTACAGACGCACAGTCGTAACGAAATTGGTGGGAGGTGCTGGGCATATGGTCTTCGGCTTTTTTAGTTAAAATCGTAATATTACGAAAGAATGAAGCTGCTGCGAACTAACACGATCTTCACGAAAACCGGTAATATCTCAAATTCGTCTATAAGTATACCATACAAACACAATTATACTTCCTTAGACGTAACTTAGGGAGGATTGACTTCATATTAGGCATGATATATCCTTAATATAAAGACACAGGTATAGCTATCACAGCGCAAAACACAAAATTTATTCTCAAATATTTTGTCCAACTATTCTGTTTGCAGAATAATTGAAAAGTGAATCTGTTTCCTATTCAGGCTCTAATGCGCATGCGCGAGCGTGCATAGCGACAAGCATCACTATGAGGCGAGTATAGACTGGTGCCAGTCTATACTTGATGATAGGCTAGAGAGGGGACTCAACCAGAAGCCTGGTTGAGGGTCCCTAGGAATAGGAAAAGGCATGGGGAGGTGGGTATGCAGGCATAAAAATCTTATTCTGGTAGCAAAATGCAAATAATTGATTTAGCAAGTAGTGATTGAACGGTAATGGATGTTTTTGTGGTGTAATAACAACTCGTAGTTACATACTTGTCCTTGAAGACCAGAATATACCTTCATCTAATGGTTATCGTTTTCAATATAATGAGCTAGACATGATATTGTATAAATGTTTTCATATTGTCTGCTCTTTTCCTTTCCTAAGCACTTATATCACATTGCCTGAATTGAAAACAAGGTTTCCTAGACATTTTTTGTGTCTTAACCCTTTAACACTCATATCAGAATAAAATGGCTTCTTCAGCGGTCTTGAGAAATGTCCATTTGCAGACCAAGAGAAAACTATTTTTGAAAATTTACCACTTGAATGACTCAGTCATTCCTGAGTGGTAAATTTTCAAAAATAGTCTTATTGTGGTCTGCAAATGGACATTTTTATATGAGAAAAATGAAATTTCTTAAAACAAATTTGAGGGTTAAGATTTTAAACAAACTTTCTATGCATCTACAGTACAGCTCAGAAATAATAATTGTATTTAAATTTTTTTCAAAACAAAATAATATGTACTATTTGATATTTTGGACATAATTGGCTTCCAATCAAATTATGTCCAAAATATTCAAGAGAAGATTTCTTACATCATGCTCAAAATTGTACTAACATGTTTCTGTTTTTGTTTTGGAAATAATTGAACTTATTTATGGGCTGTACTCTATGCATTTAAGGCCACGATCCATGTGATAAGTTAGGTAATGTCTGGATACAAATTCTCTGCTATGTCTCAAGGTCATAGTTTAGAAACTGTTTATTCTTGAAATTCTGAATGGCGGTATTACTTGGATACTTTCAGCAGTAACGTTGTTTTAGCTGCACAATGATTAACTAATTGGAATATATTCTTTGATAGATCAATAGAGTAACGCCTGCTGTTTCTTACAATTTCAGAACACTTACTAAAACGTACAAATTGGACGCAAAGAAAAAGGTTCATTTAATGACCCAGAATGCCATATATAATTATCAATAGCCATGGTTTCGCTTGGCAGACACTTAGCTCATGACATGACAATGGTGGCTAAATTGTTGTGTTCAGTTATGTATCTAGCCCTATCTTTCTTGATTGGAGCATAATTTAGATACGGCGTGTGATTATTAGCTCACTTGGCCAGCATGACAGTTCATCTGTCTGGCATCAGCTCTTTCTTTAATCAACTTCTCAAGACCCACTGGGCAGGTTCCAAATTTTATTTGGGAAACATCCTTAGGGCATGGAGATCCAAGTTTGTTAAAATGAAACCAATCGGCCAATTTGACCCCCGGCCATCTTGGATTTGGGCCGATTTTTAGAAACGTCTTGGAAAGATTTTCTTTGAAGCCGCTTGGAGGATCGATTCAAAATTCGTGAAATGTCATCTAGGGCAAGAGCTGAACCAAGTTTGTTCAAGGAAACTTTATTGGCCAAATGGGTCTGCAGCCATCTTGGATGACCTAGTTTGTGCGAAAGCGATTTCTGCAGACGGTTTCAGGCCAAAACTTGTGAATTATTATTAGCGACTTAGAGGTAGAAGTTGAGATGTCAAAAAACATGGCCGCTATGGACCAATCAAAATGTATCGTGTTTGGCGGTCATATTGGATTTTTTTATTTGGTGAATTTTGAAGCTGAAATCGGTTTTTCATATGTTTTCCGGTATGCTGATTTCAAATTGCCACTTAAAAAAACCCAGTTTTGGTGGCCATCTTGGACCTTGGAAAACGTTTTTAAAAATCTCAGAAACCACTTGGGGGATTGATTCAAAACTCATGAAATACCATATAGACCAAGAGCTGACCCAAGTTTGTTCTAGAGAATTTGATTGAGCAAATGATTTGGTGGCCATCTTGGATGACCCAGTTTTCGCAAAAATGAGTTCCAGAACCTCTGAACGGATCAGGCCAAAATTTGGGGGATATGATTAGGGACTAAGGGCGATGAAAGTTTGTCCATGGAAAGTTGATATCTAAAAAAACATGGCCGCTGTGGATCGATGAAAATGTAGCGTGTTTGGTGGCCATCTTGGATCTTTTTCCTGCCAAAATCTCTAGAGAAACACTCGCCTGATTTCAATTATATTTGGCAGGAAGCATCGTTAGGGCATAGCGATCCAAGTTTGTTCAAAGCAAGCCAATCGGCGGACATCTTAGATTTTGAAACGTCTTTAAAAATCTTCTCAGAAACCACTTAGGGGATTGATTCAAAACTCATGAAATATCATCTAGGGCAAGAGCGGAACCAAGTTTGTTCAAGGGAACTTGATTGCGCAAATGATTTGGCGGCCATCTTGGATGACCTAGTTTTCGCAAAAATGACCTCCAAAACCGCTGAACAGATCAGGCCAAAATTTGGGAGATTTGATTAGGGACTAAGGGTCATTAAAGTTTGTCCATAGAAAGCTGATATCTCAAAAAACATGGCCGCTGTGGATCAATAAAAATTTTACGTGTTTGTCGGCCATCTTGGATTTTCTGACAATTTCTGTTAAAAAACTGCTTATTAACCACTGAGGCAGTTTTAATAAAACCTGGCTAAACGTTCTTCACAAAAATTAGTTTGGTAAACTTTCCCAGTGGTCATCTCGCTTTGTTAGGAGGTGCCAGTGGCCAGTAATTCCAGGTGAGCGATACAGGCCCCTTGGGCCTCTTGTATTAAGGTCAAATTTCCCATTAGGTTGAGTTTGTCATTATAGCTAGTGCTCTTTACGTCTTGGTTCGCTGCATTACACTTTAGGTTCAGCCTTCGAGACAAACACCCTTGAATCAGTGCTGCCTTCTGCAGGTGTCACTGTGTCCATGGATGCAACATTTCTTGTAGCGCTCTTTGTTTGAGCCAGATCTGGTTCTATTAATAACCATCGTATAGCGAGGTTTGTGCCATCCTGCAATACATGCTAAGTGTACTGTTCTGCTTATCCATATAGACATAATGGAGGATGCCAGACAAGGTTTATTGTATATATACTTAATGATATCCTTCATAAGTGCTAACTCATTCTGTAGTTCATGTAGCTACATTGTTGTTGAATGCATCTTGTACTGAGAATGCATATGTCGGGAACACAACCTGGGAGTAATCTTTATCTGTATTTTTATAACAAGATAAGTAGTATGGACCAGGGCTTGGACTTCTGCATTGTAGTTCGAGCAGTGCTTTCATGTTGCATACTGTGCTAGTCTTGCACAATTACGGGATTAAATCGAAAATCATGATTATTTTTTAAATTGTGATTTTTAAATGATTCAAAATTAAATAATCAAATAATCATGCATAATTTCTACTGCATAAAACATTTCAAGACCTACCTTTTAATTACTGTTTTAATGACTTCTGTGGGTCTGCAAATAAACATTTCTGAATGCCATTGCAACTTTCATCATTGATATGCCTTCGTTGTTATGTTTTGAGTAATCTGTACCCAGGCTGATTAATCAAGTAATCATGATTATTCTTAAATAATTGGCCGTGAGCATTCAATGGAATAATCGCAGAGGCCTATACTATGCCATTTCTTCACATATATCCTGAATGGTACTTCGTGACGACTCGCACGCCCTCATTCTTCATAAGCTGTGTATTAGACCCATCTATGTACACCTGAACACAAAGGTGTTCTTTTGAAAAGAGTGTTGTCACATGTTAACTTTCAGCAACATTTTATTAAGACTAAGACCTGTCTGTTAATTCCTATAGAGCCAGAAAACTGGAGATAGTTCATAAATGATTCACACCAAAGATGATGGAAACGTGTTGGCAAGCACTGTTGAGTTCATATAAATTTCTTTTATATTGTCCATCCGACAATCCCCTGGAATATAAATTACCAACACATCATAAATCAGAAGCAGAACTGTCAGAGATTTTGGCAGCTATGACTCATTAACAGTGTTTAACAAATAATCCTGCTTCCCCCATGAATGGTGTAATTCATTTGTTTCTTATCATTTGTGTAGTTATGCGTGGGAAGAATGTGCGTTTAAGTTTTCTATCCCTCAACTCCCAAGTATCTCAGTTTTTTAAAACCTCGCCCATATGTTAAGCTGTCAAATATTTTAAGAATAACTTACCTCGGTCAAATTAGTTTCAAATTATTGAAGAGAATCTTTCCGGCATCCTGAGAAAAGGTTCTATCTGTTCCTTAGATTTGAAAGGGTTAATTTATATCTAGATGATTGCGTTTGTTTGATTTCTACTGAAACATTTATTCATCCACATAATCTAACGAAGCTGAATAAGTTCAGACAATTTCTTGGCTCATTCCTGAAGACAATTTAGTCTGTGTGTTTAGTCTTGCATGATAAATTGAAAATTAAGCTCACCCTATTTCTCATATATAGCTACAGTGATGTCTGCTTATGATGACCTTCAGGAGCCCATGTTAGACTGAGTTTAGTATAATAGGAGAACTTTCTTATAGCCAAATCACATTGATATAGTTAACCCCTTGTTGGTCAACCATGCCTCAAATGCTCAAAAGGCAACTTTTATCAATTAAGCCTTGAATTCGTCAAGAGATTTCAAGCAAATTGAAATATTTGCTCAGTGAATGACCATTTGCTGGCCAAGAGAACATTGGGTTTTTAAAAGGTTTATGACTAGAATTTAGGAAAATCATTTTTAAGAGTTTGCTTTTTTAATGGTTTAGCGATTAAAAGGGTTAATTGTAAAAAAAAAATTTTTTGTTTAGTTAGTGTTCATTTGCAGGCCAAGGGAAGACTATTTTTAGCTCACCTGGCCTTAAGTGAGCTTAAGCCGTGGCGACCATCCGTCATCCGTCCGTCGTCCATCAACCTTTGCTTTAAAACGCTACTCCTCCTTAACCAATAGCTGACTCTTAACAAAATTTTGGTCACGGGATGTTATTGTGCTCAGTTCCGGAACTTCCATTTTGAATTTTGATTCATAAATTTTTTGAGTCAAAATTTTAGATTTTATTTTTAAATTTAACAGAAATTGTTAAATTGCTTTGTCTCCTTACCCTTTTGACCGATTTCAATTAAATTGGGCTGAAAGAATCCTATGTCATAGGCACTAGAACATCCATTCAGAATTTTGTTGCATAAATATTTTGAGTGAAAAGCCTAGATTTTATTAAAAATCTTACCGGAAATTGTCAAATTGGTTCTTGACCGATTTCAACCAAATTGGGCTGAAAGAATCCTATGGTCATAGGCTCTAGAACTTCCATTCAGATTTTTGTTGCATAAATATTTTTAGTGAAAATCCTAGTTGTTATTACACCACAAAAACATCCATTACCATTCAATCACTACTTGCTAAATCAATTATCTGCATTTAGCTACCAGAATAAGATTTTTAGCTTGCATACACTCCTCCCCATGCCTATTCCTATAAATATGGACCCTCAGCAAGGCTTCTGGTTAGGTCCATCTCCAGTATATTAACTGATATAGTCTGGCACCAGTCTGTACTCACTCCATAGTGACGCCTGTCACTAAGCGTGCTTGCGCATGCGCACTTGAGCCCAAATAGGAAACAGATTCACTTTTCAATTATTCTGCGGGCAGAACAACTGCACAAATATTATCAGAAAGTTTTTATAGCTTTGCGCTGTGTCAGCTTACACTTGAAGGACTTCTTCACGCTAAGATATGCCTATTATGAAGTCTATCCTCCCAAAATTATGTTTTTGGAAGTATTTCGTGGTTATATTGAACTTTATAACTATGTATATAAATGTTACCGGTTTTCGTGGGTTTCATTTTCGTGGTAACAACTTTAACATGCCTAAGTCATCATCATATAAAACCACTCTATTACTCCAGTGAGCCCTTAATCATTTTCAGTTAAAAGAAAAAATAGTGCTTTACAAGGAATTACATTTATAACCCTATGATAGGAAACAATCTTGAATTTGAATTTTTCCGGCCTTTCTTTGAAAGGCATTTGCATGTTTCTAGACACCTTTTATCGACATTCTAAGCTGTATGCTTCTTTTGTAATCTTTTTTCGTTTTTTAAGAGTGTTTTATCGACCGATAAATCAAGTGCACGTCCTCAATCTGTGAACGAGTTCACTCTGTAGAGTATGGAGGACATTTCTGGTTTAAGTGCACTACGTGTACCCCCCACATCGATGTGCGGGTTTTGCATAGGGTGGTCTGCGTTCGTATCTAAGTTTCTTTAAGGATTATTCGTCCTTACATCGCTGCCCTATGGTCGTCCTTCCCCTTCCTCCATTGCTAGTAGACAAAAGCTGTGTCTTTTGCAATATTCTAATATGTCTAATCCAGCAGCAACAGAAGGGGGGGGGGGGAGTGGGGGGGTTTGGCGAATTCGGAAGCAGTGATAGCTTTATTTGCGAGATTTGAATCCTTCGCTGCAGTTTTGACTAAATCTTTAGACGAAAGAATATCTTCTGCCATCATGGAGGCCAAGAAACAGGAAGTTTCTTCTGATTCCGACGATAGCCCGAGGTCTAGCGGGCATTCCTGCAAATGGGGGAAACCGATTCCTCTAACGTCAATTGATGCAAGTATTCAGGTTTCCTAAGCAGAAGTCTAGAGCGACTAAGCTCTCGAAGGTGGGCTCGTGTAGTGCACCGGGTCAAACCCACATTAGACTTGAGGGTGACGGGCATAACCCACAAGCCGTGGTGGCGGAGGCTGAGGCTGACGTCCATAAGCCTGGTGCTTAAGATTCTAAATAGGTCGCCTATAGCTATAGTCCGCAGTCTAGCTTTGCTAGTTCTTCCCGTTCCGTTGGGGTGGATTCGGGTCCTTGGGACTCGGGTTTACTCCCGTTTTCCTGTGCTACTTCCGTTCCGTCCGTTTCCGGTTTGTCTTCCGGTTTTGCAGGACATCCGGGTCTTCAAGATCCGGTTCTTGCTTCGTTTCCGACCATTTCCGGTATGACTAATAAGCTCTTCCGACTTCCGCTTCCGGTTGGGACGTACTTCCAGGCTAGTGAATGAATTAAGAATAAAGAGCAATTAATCAGAGCAAATAAGCTCTCGAAGGTGGGCTCGTGTAGTGCACCGGGTCAAACCCACATTAGACTTGAGGGTGACGGGCATAACCCTCAAGCCGTGGTGGCGGAGGCTGAAGCTGACGTCCATAAACCTGGTGCTTATGCTAATGCCAATGTCTTAGATCAGTTGTAGTGGATTCAGGTCCTCAGTACAGGGGTTACTTCCGTTTCCGGATCTACCTCCGTTGTTTTGGGGTTTTTCCGTATGCGGCCTGACTTCCGGTTTGCGTATTTCCGGCTCCTATGCTTATTCTGGGTTTTATTTAATGTACATCCAGGTTCAGTTTCCGGTTGTATTCTTCCGTTTTGCGCATTTCCGTTTCCTATTTTTTCACTTCCGGATTCGTACATCCGGGGATAGGGTCATTGTCGGTTTTCATGGTGTTCTATGATTAACTTGCGGTTCTGTCTTCCTTTTTTGGATTTCCGGTGATAGCTCTTACTGAGATTCCAGGTTTTTCTTTCCTAGGATCTAGTCATCATCTTGCCTAAGAGTTAGTCTTATTTCAGTAAGTACTTTTAAAATCGGAATGTTTAGTCGCTGTAAATATTAATTCCGAGACATTGCCAGTCTTGGAGTCTCTCTTGGAATTGTAGATATTCAGCATTTATTCTTTTATCACTGAAACATTTCAATGTAATTAAAGACTCTTCCGACTGGTTGCCGGATGGGTTTTTTGTTGCAGTCGATAAGTCAGTCTGTATTCTACGCATTATCGCTAGATGTCGCAATTAAAATTAATTTTTAGTTTCATTCAAATTTAGATGGTCAGTTGTCCCCGGGCCATTCAGCCTTTTTTCACGCTCTTTTTTCCTCTTATGTCGGCAGGTTGACATATTTATTTTAACCAAGGGAATTAATTTCCTGAGGAAAATTCCTGTTTATAGCGTAATTCTTAGTCTAATTCTGACAGGCGCTGAAAGGAATAGATTCAGTAGGGGATTCATAGGGAAGAGAATGGCTCTAAGATTAATGATTACAAGAGCAGGAAAACGCTGAGAATAGAGAAATAAGATTAGGGTGAAGGAAGGAATTAAAGCCGAATTTTTTCTTCTGCCTTGTCACAGTCATGGTTTAGGTGAGCCTTTTTGCTTAGATTTTATATCGCCTCTGTTTTCAGCGTTTTGTTTCGTGATTCATCCCGTAGTGTTTAATCATAATCTAATATTAGTGTTTTGTGTATTTAACATCCAGCTGTTTCCGGGATTCATTATCATTCTATCAATCATTCCTTTTTATTAGCATTTCAAACTCAATGACTTTACAAGATGATAATATTGGTTCTAAGTCTTTAATAATAATGAGTAAAGATAAGTATAGGTCTCTTCCTTCATCCTCTGCCCCTTCTCCTTCTAAAGTTTTCTTCTAGTCATGTTCTCCTTCCTCTCTCTCTCCCTCTCTCTTTCAGTCTTCTTTCTTTTCCCCTCCTATGGGGTTTTCCCGTATTTCGTCTTCTATTAATCCTCTCCTGGGATCTTCTGGTCCTGTTCTTTCCTCTTCATCTTCCATTCTTCTTAATTCCTCTCTTCCTCTTCTTCCTCTTTTGATCATCTTGATCAGATTGTTTCTGTCGTTCTCTCTTTTGAGCTTGAGTTTATAATTGTTGATTAAGGCCTGGTTTTCTCATTGTTTTCTGTTTTTAGGGATTCGTCCCTTGTTCGTTCTTTCATGTCAGCTTTTTTCTCTATTCTTTCCATGTCCTCTGGTCAGGATGTTGTATCTGTTCACATTCCTTCTGATCAATCTTTTTCCTTTTCTGATTCTTTACAGTTTTCTTCTCTTGTAGCTTCCAAGAGGCCTTGCTCTCCTCTTTCCATTTGAACTGTTGATTTTATGGCCTCTGGTGACTCTTCTCATCTTTTTTCTTTTCCATCTCCTAATCCTTCTTCTATTCTTCTATTCCCTAGTCGGTCAGGGCTGAGGAGATTTTGTCCAGTCAGGGTCTCTTTGGATAACTGGTCCCTGGCTCACTGGTGGATTGCTTAGACTCTTTATCTTCCTTTTAAGGACAAGTTTTTTTATAGACCTTCTCTTGTGTCGGCTATTTCCTCTTCTAATTCCTCTTTCTTGTCTCCTCTGGTCCTTTCAATTGACAATTTGGTCTTTATCATGTTAGTTTTCTTTGTAGATTATGTTAATTCTAAGGAATTTATACATACATGAGGGCGTTCAGCCTAGGGTAGGTTTTCCTACCCTGTCATTAAATCTTAGTAAAATGATCTCTATTCACTCTGAAACATTCAAATCTGCATTAATTTTATTTTAACAAGGGGGTATGTCATGATTAAATATCATGATTCTTACTCCCAAGTCAAGATGGAGACCATCTCCCAGATCATTTCCAGTCTAGATCAGGGTATGTGGTCATTTCCATCGACCAAAATGACGCCTTCTTTCATGTTTTCAGAAATTTTCACCGTCGTTCTATCCATCTCCACGTTTATATAGACGATTGGTTAGTAAAGTAAAAGTTCTTCAATTCTCTCAGGAATTCTTCCAGAGGTTTGCAGTCTGGCATGCAACCTAGGGTGGATTTTTAATCTAAAGAATTCAAGCCTAGGTCCCTCTCAAATCTTCACGCATCTAGGCGTTTCTTTCGATCTGGCCCAGGGTCTAGTCTTCCCCTCAGATCCAAGAATAGAGGCTTTCTCAGTGGCAATGGAAATCCTGTCTTCTTCCATGGTCTGAGCAAGATTTCTGCTAAGAGTGATAGGTTTGATGGTCAGCGTAGAGAATGTTATTCCATGGGCGGCGCTGATGAGAAGACCCTTTCAAATGTTTTTAATGTCCCTTTGGAAGCAGTCAGTTCACTCTATTTACCATCAGATTCCCATCAGAGAACACTTGATTCCTCTTCTAGATTTTTGGAAAGACCGTTCTCTGAATCTGATGGGTGTTCCACTGGTAAAGTCCTCCCCTCAGGCGATTATCTTCACAGACGCTTCTCAGGAGGGATCGGGAGCGGTCTGGGACTCCCTGTTGGTTTCCGGTCGTTGGTCCCTGGAGGAGTCGACAGCTCATATCAACATTCTGGAATTGTGTGCTGTCAAGAAGGCTCTCCTTTCATGGTCAGATCTTGTGATAGGTCTCAAAGTCTCGATTCGGTCGGACAATTCGACAGTGGTCTCTTATATCAACAGGCAGGGGGGGTACAAGGTCATCCCTCCTTTGTCTAGAAGTGTGGAACCTTCTCTTATGGTGTCGCAAGAATTGGATTCTTCTAGTGTCTCCTCATGTTCCAGGCAGTCTGAATTTTCTTGCGGACCAACTGACACGTCCCAGCAAATTCGCCCACACAGAGTGGCAGTTAAAGAGGTCAGTTGTCAAAGCGATTTTCAGTCTTATGGATCATCCTCTGGTACATCTGTTTGCGACATCTCTGAATGCTCAGATCTCCTCTTACATGTCTCTTTTTTCGGACAGTCAAGCCCTGGCGGTGGATGTTCGTCTATGCGTTCCCTCCAACGATTTAGATTCCGTTAGTGTCAGAGCTCTAGATAAGCAGGTTTTTTTCGTTTTCACCCAATAAAAATTGCCAATCACTCAATTAATTTTTAATATCATGAGTATTGAAGTAGAAAATCACCCAATTAATTTCAGTTCTCTTGCTAATAATGTATAATAACCAAATTCCAAAGAAACACAATTTACAAAATTTCTAAGAGTGAATCACCAAATTAATGAAAAGCTTATCTAAAGCTCTGGTTAGTGTTGAAGAATGTCAAAGAAAAAATCTGCGAGATTCTTTATTAGCTCCCTTTGGCCAAAGAGGATTGGGTTTGGAGACCTTCTAGATCTCCTGGTAGACTTCCCTCGTCTTTTTCCATTTTCTCAAGTAAGAGGTCTTTGTCTTCATCCAAACCCAAAAATCTTCAGTCTGTGTGTTTGGAGAATATCGAAACTAAAGTCTGCAAGAATAAAGTTTCTTCAAGATCTCCAGATATCGATTCTTCCAGAATAGAGTCGAACCGCAGAGTTTACAAGTGTCGACTTAAGATTTTTGGAGAATGGTGTTCAGACCAAGGTCTCGTGCCTGATTCTGTTTCTATTCCCCAAGTATTAGACTTTTTTTAACATATCTCTTTGATTCCTTCCATTTATCAGCTAATTCTGTTAGGGGATATAGAGTTTCTCTGGCATCTTCTCTTCCTTGCCTTCTGTATGTCGATGTCAATGACACTAAGACCTTTAATAGTTTTTATTAGAGGTCTAGGCAATATTCGTCCTCCGATAGCTAAGCCTTTACCTTCATGGAACGTGGCTTTGGTTCTTCAAGTGCTGGCAGGCCGTCATTTTGAACCTTTTTCCTCTATTAGTATTAACGGCTTCTGCTAGAAGGCGGTCAGAATTCATGCTTTTTCTGCTGAAAGGGAGAGATCTATACTTTCAGGAGACTGTTTAGTTTTAATCCCAGAAACTCAGTCTAACCGGTTTCCTGCTAGTCCGATCATTTAAAACTCATTATCGTCTTTTGTCGCCTTCCGATAAACTCTGGTGTCCTGTTAGGGCATTAAGAATGTACAAACAGCGATCTGATTTCAAAAGATTTGATCCGTCCCTTTTATGGTATTCTTATGCGTAAGAGTTAACTAAGCCCGTCTCAAAGTTTACAGTATCCTGATGGATTTGGGAGACGATTAAGCTTTGTTACGAGATTGCTACTCCAGAACAAATTAATCTCTCCCATATTAAAGCTCACAATGTTAGAGGAATGGCTTCCTCTTTTGCACTTTTTGCTGGTTCTTATTTAGATGAAGTCATACAGGTTGCAGGATGAAAATCTGAATCCTCTTTTACAACCTTTTATCTGAAAGATCAGAGTGCAGCAGCCTCCTTCTTTCGTAATATTACGATTTTAACCAAAATAGCTGAAGACCATTTACCAAGCACTTCTCGCCATTTTCGTTAAGACTGGGTGTCTGTAAGTGTCTGTAAGAAATGGTGAGAGTTTATTTTGGTTTTTATTTATCTCTAAGTTCAAGTTTTCCTTATTTGATAATCACGGTGTGATTGATTGAAATGCACTATTATGTTATGTTATTAACATTTGGATAAGATTGATTTGATTTTTATCCTTGTTTGTTGATTCTCAAATCGCCTCCCACCTAATGTTTTAAGTGGGGCACTGACCAAATGTACAGGTTTAGCAAGTAGTGATTGAACGTAATGGATGCTTTTATGGTGTAATAACAACCCCCCTTGCGGGTTGGTCTGTTGTTTTATTAACCACCATAAAAACATACTTACCGTTCAATCACTACGACCCAGCCTCAGCCACCCCGCGTGGAATTGATTTGAGAATTTGCCTATAATATTTGGCGCTTAAATTCAGAAAAGTGAATCTGTTTCCTGTTTGGGCTCCAGTGCGCATGCGCAAGCGCACTTAGTGGCAGGCGTCACTATGGAGTGAGTACAGACTGGTGCCAATCTATATCAGTTAATATACTGGAGATGGACCTAACCAGTAGCCTGGTTGAAAGTCCATATTTATAGGAATAGGCATGGGGAGGAGTGTATGCAAGCATAAAAATCTTATTCTGGTGGCTAAATGCAAATAATTGATTTAGCAAGTAGTGATCGAACGGTAAGTATGTTTTTATCGTGGTTAATAAAACAACAGACCAACCCGCAAGGGGGGGGGTCTGTGGGGGGATTTTATTAAAAATGTACTGGAAATTGTCAAATTGCTTCTTCTCCTTACCCGTTTAACCGATTTCAATCAAATTTGGCTGAAAGCATCCTATGGTCATAGGTTATAGATCTTGCATTCAGAATTTTGATTCGTAAATATTTTGGGTGAAAAACTTAGATTTTATTAAAAATTTACCGGAAATTGTCAAATTGCTTCTTACCATTTTGACCGATTTCAACCAAATTGGGCTGAAAGAATCCTATGTCATAGGCACTAGAACCTCCATTCAGAATTTTGTTGCGTAACTATTTTGAGTGAAAAGCCTAGATTTTATTAAAAACTTACCGGAAATTGTCAAATTGCTTCTTCTCCTTACCCGTTTGACCGATTTCAATCAAATTTGACTGAAAGGACCCAATGCTCGTAGGCTCCAGAATTTCCATTCAGAATTTTGATTCGTCAAATTTTTTGGTGAAAATGTTAGATTATCTGAAAAATTTACCGGAAATTGTCAAATTGCTTCTCGTTACCATTCTGAGCGATTTCAATCAAATTTGGCAGAAAGGATCCTGTGGTGATGGGCTGTAGAATATCCATACAGAATTTTGATTCATCAATTCTTTTGGGGTCAAATCTTATTTTAAATGTACTGGAAATTGTCAAATTGCTTCTTCTCCTTACCATCTTAACCAGTTTTAACCAAATTAGGCTGAAAGGATCCTATGGCCATAGACTCTAGACCATCTATTTAGAATTTTGATTCATCAATTTTTTGCATGAAAATCTGAGATTTTATGAAAAATTTACCAGAAATCGTTAAAACGCTGCTTCTCCTTAGTCAAAACGCTGCTTCTCCTTAGTTGCTTGACATTTTTCAACCAAATTTGGCTAGAGTGACCCTATCAATGTAGACTAGAATTTCTATTCAGAATTTTGATTGGGAAGTTTTTTAGGTGGCCATCTTGGATTTTCCAAAAATTATCCATCAATTATCTACACGTATTTAAATGCAAATGGTTCAAATGTTAATGGTCCAGGTGAGCGCCACAGGCCCTTGGGCCTCTTGTTTAAAATTTATCACTGGAATGACTGGCTTGGTAATCGAGCCAGTCATTCCAGTGGTAAATTTTCAAAAATGGTATTCTCTTAGCCTGCAAATACACAGCCCTCAAGACAACTGCAGAGGAAGTACTGGCCGATTTTAACATTATAAAGCACAAGTTGACACAAGAGGTGTTCAATGTTATCTCTTCGTCATGATGTACACACCATAGATAGTGCTCAACACCCAATAGAGGGCTCCATTCTTAGTTATGACCCACCCACTCTAGCTAAGCTCCGCCCGTATTTTTAGGGGTGTTGGAATAGATTTGAAATTTTAAAACCTTAATTCCATGAATTTAAATTTGAAGGTAACTATACAGGTTAGCTGTTGAATATGTTGACTGGTGGCTGTTGTTGCCTATGGCAATGAAAATATGTAAATTCATCAAAACACATACAATTAGTATACTTCATGATGGACATTGTTATTTTCGTGACAGAGACGTCATTAGTCTGCATGATCAACACGCAGTCTATTGTCCTAACAACAGTTCTTTCTTTATTGTCCCGGTCACATTTTTGTAAATGTTTCTTCTCTTATAGTTTTCAGACTATGATCTCCAAACCTGAGACACGTCTAGAACACCAGACTTGTATTTTTCTATTCAACAGAATTTTCGTCTGGCAGGTCTGGTGTATGGTTTCTGAGAAATCTGCTTTTCCGTGCTCAAAAAGGCCTGTAGGACATGTATTGGGGTGGGGGGGGGATATGTGGACAGCAACTGCTCTTAAGGTTTTTACCCGATCGTAGTGAAACTTAACAGCCTTAAGCTAAGATTCCATTAACGCGTATGCGTATCCGTTTGGTTTTTTCGCTCCCGTTACAAATAGATAGTATGATTCCATATGTCCGTATGCGTATGAGTAGTAGTAGTAGTAGTAGTAGTAGTAGTAGTAGTAGTAGTAGTAGTAGTAGTAGTAGTACTAGTACTAGTACTAGTACTAGTAACAACAGCAGCAGCGGCAACAACAACAGCGGTGGCAGCGGTTGTGATGGTAGTAGTAGTAGTAGTAGTAGTAGTAGTAGTAGTAGTAGTAGTAGTAGTAGTAGTAGTAGTCCAATTGATTGAATAAAATCACTACTTTTGGATACGCATATGTACAAATGGAATCACTCATTCGGATACGCATACGTGTTAATGGAATCCTAGCTTTAAACGATGTCTGGACCTGCCTGTAACTAAGACAAAATATTTTCAGTCAATTAACAAGTTTTTGAGACGATGCTATATTTAAGGTCAATTTGTTTTTAATCACTAGAATTCATATTTTTTGGGCTGTCAGATGGTCAAGAATTATCACATATGTAGACACATGCAGCTACAATTCATTAATAACATAAAATCTGTTGCACACATATTAACCTTTCTGTTATTGCAAATCCATGTCCAAAAATGTCCTGTAGGAAATGTATGGGGATTTTCTGTGTTGATCGAACTGCGCAATTTGACAATACTACCTGATAAGCACTTCCTGTTATTCACTTACATCTTCACCTGCAAGGAATTGATCCCATTCAATTCTACAGAGATCCTCACGAAGCATAATCATGAATTTCAAAGATTTAACATAGGGCTTCCCGCTACCGACTGTACAGCATTGACTCCAAATGCAGCACCCTCAATCCAGATATGCTCTGAAACACTTGCATGAATGTATTTTCCAAGACAGCTGAGCACTACTTTGACCATATGGAATAAGTCCATGCATAGAATTAAGTTTTTAGCTCACCTGGCCAGAATGGCCAAATGAGCTTATGGTATGGCGACCGTCCGTCCGTCCGCCCATCAACTTTTGCTTAAAAACGCTACTCCTCATTAACTGCTTGGCAGATTTCAAATTAATTTGGCATGAATGATCCTATGGCGGGTAGGCTTTAGAACTTGTATACAGAATTTTGTTTGGTCAATTTTTTCGGCTCCCATCTTGAATTTTCCGAAAAATGGCAGGAAATTGTTTAAAATGCTACTCCTCATTAACCGTTTGGGCAATTTCAACCAGACTTAGCTGGAATTACCCTATGGCGGTAGGCTTCAGAAACTGTTTACACAATTTTGATTGGTCAATTTTTCTGGCGCCCATCTTGGATCTTCTTAAAATTTCTGGAAATCACTTAAAAGCCTACTCCTCGAGAACCACTAGGTCGATTTCAATCAAATTCGGATGAAAGCACCCTACCGTAGTATGGTTCAGATCTTGTATACAGAATTGTGATTTTCCATTTTTTCAGCGGCCATCTTGAAATTTCCGAAAAATGGCGGGAAATCATTTAAAACGCTACTCTTCATTAACTGCATTGGCAATTTAAACCTGACTTGGCTGGGAGGATAGTATGCTGGTATGGGTCAGAACTTATATACAGAATTTTGATTAGACAATCTTTCTGGCGGACATCTTGGATTTGCTCAAAATTTTTGGAAATCACTTAAAAGCCTACTCCTCGATAACCACTTGGCCGATTTCAATCAAACTCGGATGGAAGAACCCTAGCATAGGATGCTTCAGAACTTGTACACATAATTTTGATTGGTCATTTTTTTGGGTGGCCATCTTTAATTTTCCGAAAAATGGCGTGAAATCGTTTAAAATGCTACTACTCATTAACTGCTAGAGCAATTTCAACCAGACTTGGCTGGAAGGATACTAGGCTGGTAGGTTTCAGAACATGTATACAGAATTTTGATTGGTCAATCTTTCAGGCGGCCATCTTGGATTTTCTGAAAATATTTGTAAATCAGTTAAAAGGATACTCATTAACCGCTTGAACGAGTTCAAGCAAACTTAAGGACCCTAAAGTGATATGCTTCCGAGCTTGTATACAGAATTTTGATTGGTCAATTCATCCGACGTCCATCTTGGGTTTTCTGAACATTTTGGGAAATCAGTTAAACGGCTACTTATCATTAACCGGTGGCCATCTTGAATTTTCCAAAAAATGCCTGAAAATCGTTTAAAACGCTACTTCTCATTAACGGCTTGGACGATTTCAACCAGATTGGTTGGAACGAGTCTAGTGTGGTAGTCTTCAGAACTTGTATACAGGATTTTGATTGGTCAATTCATCCGACGTCCATCTTGGGTTTTCTGAACATTTTGGGAAATCAGTTAAACGGCTACTTATCATTAACCGCTTGGCCGATTTCAACCAAACTGAGCTGGAAGAACCCTAGGCTCGTACACTTCAAAACATGTATACAGAATTTTGACCTTGATTTTGATGGTGGCCATCATGGATTGGCCGAAAAATGGGAATTTGCATAAAATGCTACTACTCATTAATTGCTTGGGCAATTTCAACCAAATTTGACTGAAAGGATCCTATGGTCGTAGACTCTAGAAATTCTATTCAGAATTTTGATAGGTCAATATTTTGGCAGCCATCTTTGATTTCCTGAAAGTTTTCCGAAACCATTTAAAAACGCTACTCCTTCAACCAATAGCCTGATTTCAACAAAACTTGGGTGGACCGATCCTATGATGGTAGGCTTCAACATATTAAACGAGAATCTAGATTGGTCAATTTTTTGGTGGTCATCTTGGATTTTCCGAAAATCATCCATCATGTCTATTTAAATGCAAATGGTTTAAATGCGAATGGTCCAGGTGAGCGCCACAGGCCCTTGGGCCGCTTGTTTAATTCATCTGCCCATATCACCTTATTCTCTCTGGCTATGCAAACACACAGTTTCATTACAGGTTGCAGCCAGCTTAGGTGTGTTTAGCTGAAGCAATATGGCCAGAACATATTTCATTGCTGCATAGACAGTTCTATGCTGTGTGATAAGGTTGGGTATTATTGGTAAGAATTCAATGATCATCAAGTTGATGTTTGCTTCTGTCCAGACTGAATGTGCAACACTCAACGGTGGCATGGATTGTGTCTCTTGGCATTAAACTGATCTCACTAATGTCATCTAAATCAAAATGTGATAAAACCCATGCCATATCCTTCCTTGTATTCTGATTGTGGTATGTTGTATAATCCATCGGGAACTGTATAGTTTTGAAGGAGACTTGTCCTTTGCTTTAGGGTTTAGAGTACTCCAGGGTATGTTGAAATGGCATATCTTCTTTGAATATTTTTAATCCGTGCACAACATCAGCATCAGAGCGATGGGGCCCGCCTCTCACTTTACCACTATCCTGTTGACAGACAGCTGTAACGGTGTCATGACTTCACACATACCAGAGAGTGTAGTTTCTTCGTGATCAAAATTGTCCATTGCAGCTGGTATAAACATGCATGTGTCAAAATGACTTGGGAATGGGGCATGATTACTGCTGCTAGCAATGATGTACAAAGTCATATCATTATGATATCTCATGAGCTCATCAGAAATCATGCTAAGACTGATAGTCCAGTAAATCTAAGCTTAAATTTAGATGAACCTAGAACAAACTGCACCAAAAGATTTTTTTGCTTTATATTACTAATACGACCACATTGAACATTATATCCACAATCTGACACCGGAAAATGGGATAATTTAGCAAAAATCCAATATGGCTGACAACACCAAATTTGAGGCCCTGTATGTCCTAAGCAATAGGTTTTATACCATATAAATGTATTATAAATAGATAGAAATATGATACCAAAGAATCAATTTAGTTCATTGAAAATATAATATTATGTAATTACGCTGTATAACGTAATTACGTGTAATTATTCCGGAATTATTGCATGAATTCCGTTATTTTGATTACAAATAAGGTCATATCTGCTTGGAAATTTGTTCAGTTAATGTAAAATTGAGGAAAGTGTGTTATATATTGACCAATATTTTACTGGCCAAATATATCTATCTTATGAGAGTCAAATAAATAACTAGAATTAATTGAATACCTTTAATTTTAAAGTAATGCATGTAACTAGGGTAATTATAAAAACACTGATCGTTTCTGTGCTGGTTTGCCGACAGACCTAGTGATAGAGCAAGAGTTGATGAGGTCTTTGTGAAAAGTTTTGTTGGCCTTACACGTGAACTAGGCATGACTTGAAAGGAGCACACTCGGCTTTTAGCCATGCCTGAATCAAATAAAAGGGGATAATCTGAATTCAGAAAACTGTGGTGGTTGTTACGAGAGAGCAAATTTAATCCTAAGACAATGGACTCCTCACAAGCTCCAGAATCTCTTCTGAAAGTTATCAGGTGTCAGTGTAAATGGGGTTGTGCTACTAAAAGGTGTAGCTGTAGAAAGTATGAACTTGAGTGTTCTAGTTTATGTGGTGATTGTCAAGTTGAGAGGTGCCAAAATTCTTCAGTTGATGTTGAAGTACTTGATGACCTCGACATAGGGCTGGTTTGATGCTGTTTTGAATTATTCATCAAATGCATAGAATAATTGTTCGAATTCTGCCTACCAGTTTGTAACATTACAACATCAAAGATTAATAGTGATTAGGAAGTCAACATATCTTTGATGATATTGAATCTGCCGAAATTTTTTCAAAAAAAGTTGGTCCCAATCCCAGGATGATTCATAATAAAGAAAACTTAGTTACCTCTCCGGGATGTAGAAATTGTTTGAGTGTAGCTTTCGTGACCATCTTGGTCACTTCTTTAGTACTAGCTGATGGTCACTGGCAAATTCATTCTGGTTAGTTCTTGTGGAGTCACATGACAGCATGGACTGGTAGACTGCTCGTATGCGGTAGCCCTCACCTCGGTTCATGGTTGGTTGATGTTTGTAGATTTCTATGGCCCCTAGCCTTGCAGTACATGTCAGTGATTCCGGAACTACCAAACTTACAGTGTACAGAAAACCCCCACACACAGATCAATATCGAAATTTTCACTCTTAATCACCATTTGGAACAATAGGTCAGCCGTCAGAACTCTATTTCACCGCGCAGAATCCATCATCACAGAAACATCAGACAAAAAAGATGAACATCATCACATCCAACAGTCTCTCCTAGCCAGCAGTTACACTTCGTGGATGAGAAAACCTCATAATAAACAATCAGATGGCGAAAAACTTCCACTAGTCAGACTTCTGTACATCCTAGGCCTATCAGAACACCTTGGCCGACTCTTCAGGTAACTAATTTTTCTTTATCATGGAAGAAATTAGTTTTTCATCAAAATATGAAGGATTTCCAGCCCTCATGATATATTATGACATCATATTTAGGTCATGTCGTCTTAGGTACGTCATAGTGTATTTTCAACAAGCTAATTTGATTGTTTGATAATAGGGTATAAACCCAATCATTTAAGAGATACGGTCTCAAATTTGGTGATGTCGGGCATTTTGGATTTCTGCTAAATTAGCCCATTTCCCGGTGTCAGATTTTTGGATATAATGTTCAAAGAGGTTGTAGTAGTAATATAAAAAAAAATCTTTTGCAATTTGTTCTAGCTTCAACCCTATTTTTACAGCACTATGAAGCGATTGAAGCTAGTGATTAGTGTGAAATTATTACACGTTTCGTGAATTATTTCACTGTTCATTAAGTGAAGTGGTGTCATTTTTCTGCCATGATGTGTATTATAGTACAGGATCTGGAATAAAGCATTTGCATTTGCCTGCAGTTAGTACTTAAAAACTTTGTTTGTTATGCCATCATCTGTTTCCATTAAGCTCCTTCCATCATCTCAGTGACTGCAGTCACAAGACAACTGTTCATGTCAACATTAAACACGTCATCAAAGAATTTAGCTATAGATTCCGGCAGAGCCGTTCTGTTCATGCTGTCTCTAACTCATTAGCATAAAAAAACTGTTCTGTTGACCGAATTCCACATCTAGCAATGCAGTCTGAATGGCCAAGGGGGCTTATGCCATGGCGACCATCCATCATCCATCTGTCCATCCGTCTGCCAACTTTTGCTTAAACCGCTACTCCATATTAATCGCTTGGTGGATTTAAACCTAATTGGGCTGGAAGGACCCTATTGTGATAGGCTTCAGGACTTGTATACCGAATTTTGATTGGTCAATTTTTTTCAGCGCCCATCTTGAATTTTCCGAAAAATGGCGGGAAATTGTTTAAAACGCTACTCCTCATTAACTGCTTGGGCAATTTCAACCGGACTTAGCTAGGAGGATAGGATGCTGGTATGGTTCAGAACTTATATGCAGAATATTGATTGGGCAATTTTTCTGGTGGCGATCTTGGATTTTCTAAAAATGTCTGCAAATCACTTAAAAGCCTACTCATCGATAACCACTTGGTTGATTTCAATCAAACTCGAATTGAAGAACCCTAGCATAGTATGCTTCAATGCCCTGTAGGTGGGGCTTAGAATACACCTTCCATATCCTCTGCGTGTCGTAAGAGGCGACTAAAGGAGGTAAGGGTGAGGTAACCCTGACAGAAACCTCGAGTGCTGAAGATGGAGGTTCCAGGCCGCACGGCGTACTCTAATAAACCATGGATCCACGCACTTAACGCTTATGATCATGGCGATAGTCACTTTAGGACTGGCGGTATGATCAGCGAACGAAAAGAAGAAAGATGTATGCTTCAGAACTTGTATACAGAATTTTGAGTGCTCCATTTTTTCGCCAGCCATCTTGAATTTTCCAAAAAAAATAACTGGAAATTGTTTAAAACGCGGATGAAAATCGTAGAATTTATGAAGAATTTACCGGAAATGGTCAAAATGCTACTCTCCATTAACCGCTGGGCGGATTCCAACTTAATTTGGCTTTAGTAACTCTATGTGGGTAGGCTTAAGAACTTGTATACAGAATTTTAATGTGTAAATTTTGTTTTTGAAAATCTTGGGTTTTATGAAAAATTTGCCATAAATTGTCAAAATGCTACTCTTCATTAATCGCTTGCAGATTTTAACTTAATTGGGCTTGAAGGCCCTATGAGACTAGGCTTCAGAACTTATATACAGAATTTCGATTGCTCAATTTTTCTGGTGGCCATCTTGTATTTTTCAGAAATCCTTTAAAACGCTACTCTTAATCAATGACCCGATTTCAATGAAACGTGGGTGAAATGCGCCTATCGTGATCAACTTCAATAGTTCTAATGAGAACTTTGATTGGTCGATTTTTTTCAGCAGGGAGCTTGGATTTTCCGCAAATTATCCATCATGTCTATTTAAATGTAAATTGTTCAAATGCTAATGGTCCAGGTGTGCATCACAGGCCCTTGGGCGTCTTGTTGATAAGTGTATTGATAAGCCGTCTATATTTATTTATATAGATCATTGTGAAGTCGAGCTTCATGGTTGCGTTCCAACCACATGTCTGGTTAATATATATAAATGTGATATTGACATGATCCTTAGCAATATCCTGATATTGCCAAATTTGTGCTTATCCGACCACGATAATGTAAATTTTCTATTTTATTTCCTGAGTATAAGCACCAGATCACCCTCAGTTTTCTGAATGCTCAATGGGTCTAATTTTCAATTGTAAAGAGTGATTTAAGGGACCTTTTCATGTGCACAAATAATATTACCTCACCCAGAGGACTGTTGAGGTCTGAACTTATCTGTATTCTGTCATAATTCTGGTAAAATGTCACATAAGCACATTGGTTTCGGTTTCCGTGATCCGATCGTATCTAATTATCTAATCAGGTTGTTTCCTACTTTGGAGTGACATATCCTATAAGACAACGTTTACAAAATTAAGTCAAATATCTAATATAGTTCCTGATATATTATATTTTAGTGTTGCCTATAATTTTTCTGCATTCGTTGTATGGGGAATTAGTTTAAAAGTATTGAATATATGGATACGATCATGTGTGTCTCTATCTAGTGGACAGCACACAGACTAGTTTTTGTCTCGCGTGGAAGCAGGATCGAGACATAGGTATCACATTTCCGGCGGCGGCGTAAACTTTTAAGTTAAGTTTATATCTCAGCATTGCCTGATCCAATTAGAACCAAACTTGGGTGTATGGTAATATACATCAAAAGGAAGCAGCCCGCCGAGGCCAAGGTTACAGGGGTCAAAGGTTACAGTATAATCTTTGTTAATATTTTACGTTACGTTTTTGCGTTAAACAAAAGTTATTGCCTTATACCGTATCTCAGCAATGCCTGATCCAATTGGAACCAAACTTGGGTACATGGTGGTATACATCAAAAGGAAGCAGCATGATGATGCAAACATCATGCGGTCAAGGTTATGGGGGTCAAAGGTCACAGTATAATCTTTGTTAATATTTTACGTTATGTTTTTGCGTTAAACAAAAGTTATTGTCTTATATCTCAGCAATGCCTGATCCAATTGGAACCAAACTTTGATACATGGAAATATACATCGAAAGGAAGCAGCACGCTGATGCAGGCATCATGCGTTCAATGTTATGGGGTCAAAGGTCACGGTGTAATCTTTGTTTTCTCGCCTGCGAAGCAGAAAAAGCGAGACATAGGTATGACTTTTCCGACGGCGACGGCGTAACAATTGTTAGGTTTTTGCGTTTAGCATGACTAATCAGCTTTTGTTTCAGGATTGGTTAAGCCTATTGCAACTAAACGTGGTAGAGTGGTTGCCTATGTAGTTAGGAACCATTACGACGATGATGAGGTCACAAGGTCAAGGTCACTGTGACCTTGGTAAAAAACTGTTTTTTCAACATTAACGTTTTGCATTTAGCAAAACTTATCAAGTTATATTTCAGGATTGATATTACACCTAAACTTGGTAAAGTGGGTGCCTATGTAGTTAAGAACCATCATGATGATAATGACATCACCAGGTCAAAGGTCAAGGTCACTGTGTCCTTTGTACAACATTTTTTTCAAAGCTCAGCTTATATTTCAGGATTGGTTAAGCCTATTGCAACTAAACTTGGATACATGGTTGCATATATTGTTAGGAAGCAGCATGACGATGTTGGGGTCACAAGGTCAAAGGTCAAGGTCACTGTGACCTTAATACAGAACTCTGTTATTTCAACATTAGGGCATTACTATTTGATCTCTGATTTTTCAACATTAAGCTTTTGCGTTTATCAAATCATAGACATTTATATTTCAGAATTGCTTCATACTGCCCGAACTAATTTGGACACATTGAGCCCACAAGGTCAAAGGTTAAGGTCAATGTGACAAGCATGCGACAGGCGAGACATTTAATTCCGCGGAATTCTTGTGATTGGGATGTACCCCTTTCCCTACAAATCCCTGAAAAAATATACTGGTATTGTTTATGATATAAAACTTATTCTGTTGAATATTTTGAAACTAATTTGACTGGAAGCCATTGCCGTTGCTGCTAAATGCAGCAATGGCTTCCAGTTAAATTAATTCCAAAATATTTTAAGTTTTCCTGTATGGTTGCCTTGAAAAGGAGATAGGGAATTCAGCTAATGTATTTGATTTTGAAGTTAGATACTTGAGTTACAGATTCATCTATCCATTCACAAGTGAAATGGAAGAAAATTTGCCAGATTGTAGAGTACATGTAGATCTCTCACAAATAGACCAGTACATAAACTTTCATGCCAACCACAAATTTCTCAAAGATTGGTTGTTGTTGCAATTATCCATCATCGCCTTCACCACTAACAAGGCATCTAGAAATGGAATAGGTATGTACACACAAAATTCACTCTTAGCCAATAGATATGTTTCTTAACTTTCTGAGATGTGAAAACCTATCACACACCTCTGAAAATTGAAAATGTAAAAACCGCTTTAGACATATTCTCAAAGGATCTTTAACATGCACTAGCTGATACAAGCCTTGCTGTTTTGTAACACAACAAAAATACTAAGCCACTCAATTCACTGTTTGCTAAAAGTCACCTGACTTAGATATCTCAGAAAATTTTAACCTATTCATTCCCATGGTGTAGGTTCCCTTGAAACAAGTTTAGCAGAGATACATCCCTCCATTGGGTAGTCTTGATAGTATCTCTTTAACTCTAAAGCAGTCATTGCTCTTAGGGAACCGGTTCCTCTATTCATATAGAGAACATATAAACGAGTCTGTGAGCATGCGCACTTATGCTACTATGCATGCGACCGAGTCCAAGCCGGCATTAATTAATTTTCTGTATTACGGGAAACACCTAACTTTTATCTCAACAAATCCTATTCATTCCATAATCTTGTGGAGCTACATCCACATTTGCTTTTCATGAATACCACAGTACAAGTGGTCTTTGTTGAATAAGTCATAGTACTTATGTAAAATGGTTATAATTTACGTGAATATGAGCAGAAAGTTCGTTGTGACCAAGTTGAAAGAAAATGGCGCCAGCTTCACATTACAAGCCAGGTGAAGTCAATAACTCTGATCCTATTTTAGCCACGAGGCTCCGTTCCTACGAAAGGTATACTATATACCGGTTTGGAACATCTCCTACGAAAGGTATCCTACATAACATATGTAACATACCGGTTGGGAAGTTAGTGGATCAATTAAGAGTTTTGACTAGGTACGTATTTCCGAGCGTCATTCTTTCCTACATAAGGTATACTACATACCGGTTTGGATCGAATCCTACATAAGGTATCCTACATAACTATGTAATATACCGGTTGGGAAGTTATTGGATCTATTAAGAATGTGACAGTGGTGCAAACAGGCGTGGTGGACCGGATGAACACCACAAGGATACACCACGATCATCCCCTGAAGAAAAGCGAGTGGTCCTTCTAAGGACCGTTACTAACCAACTAACATGAAACTCGCAATTACTTCATGATGATCAGTCAGTCATGTCAGTCGTATTACAATAAAGACGAGACCATCGTATTAATTCGCGATTCGGTGTTCGCTTTCAATTGGCGGCGTTTTTGCAGGCTAATTTAACATTACTAGCAATGGGCCATGAAACCTTTTTACCTTTTATTTAATATCTTATAAAAATTACTCGAGATTTTGTTTTCTAATACCTGGCGGGGTTAGTCGACGCAAGTATTTTTTATGGCCGTAGTTTCATGAAAAATGTAAACATTGCGTTGCTATGGGATATCCTCTTTAGTGTGTCGTAAATTGGCAAATGTTGGATGATCTCGGAATGCCCGGATGTTCAAAATTACGATACTGAATTGAATCCTCGTAATCACATAACCCGCTTTTGTTAGATAAGCTATTAAGCCTGTGCCAGATTATCAGGCTCAATTGATTTGTAAATCTAGCGAGAAACTTGCGTTCACTTGATTTCTAAATCTAGCGTTAAAACTTATTATATATATTACTGGTTATATTGTAATGTGAACCTAAAATGATCTAAAACGTAATGCGATGTTCTAGAAAAATTGCATGAACGGCCGATAATTTAACTGGGTAGCCAGCGTCTATTGTTAGCGAGCCGGACAGTGGCAAAGTAAATCTCCGTTTGGAGGCGCTGACGAGAAGCGTAGATCTCATTGCCGAATTTCCGATTCCAGGATATCTATATCCGAGTACTCGCTTAAGCTACTTCATTAAAATTTGCTTTAACCTAATCTGGTCAGATAATATCACGTGATTTATATATCATGTGATTATCACGTGATTCTGATTTATATATTATAAAGACGACATTTATGTCAAGTTAGGATTAATTCTGATCGAAAAAACAATCTTTATTAAAGGATACGCAATATTTAGGCTGCTCAATTTAATAATTTCACTTCTGCGAATGATGTTTTGAGGTATACATTAAGCATAGCCGCGAGGTGACAAGATTTGTGAAGGGTTTTTTCGTGGTATCTTCAGACGTTAAGATGTTTAAAAATTCAGAGGAAAATAAGTTTTATCCTTGTATATAGTGCGCGCAAATTTTTTAGAACATGTAAATTGAGCATAAATGTGCGACCTATTTATGGATTTTTAAGTAAATACGCCACTCCCATATTTGCTGGTACTCATTCAGAGTCAACTTATTTCAGTTGCAACTTATGACTAATAACTTCGAGAGTTAAATGGTTAATATTTTGATAGTAAACGCTACAAACTTTGATGACCAAGTTTTACTATATCAGAGATGTGTGTTGATCTCAGTGTTTTAGTAGCAAGCATAGCCTTTGGATCAGGAAAGTTCTTGACTATCAGCCACTTTTATTAGCCCTAAGATGGGTTTTTTCCCTACTTAATGTATAATCTAATCTCTCATCATTTTGTAAATTCTTTCTGCGGGTACTTAACTTGGGTGAAATTGGATATATAGAGCACGTACCCAGGCTATGAGGGATCATTCTATCGGCTCTCAATCGATTAATTGTTATAGTCAAATATAACATTCTGCTTGCAAATGGACTATTACTCGTGGAAATCATCTGAAAGTCTAGAAGAGGGGGAGAACTAACCTAGTTAGAAAAATTTTCTCTCTAAGGGGTGTGTAAACTGTGAAATGTTGGTCTGAACATGTTGTTTCCACACCATCTCTTAAAACATTCGAAAATGGTTTAGGTAGGCTTTGGCATAGTCAAGCCAATGTATGACTACACCGTACACGCAACCCATGACTAGAAGTGACGGCACAGGCATGGAGATAAATGAAGAAGAGATGACCATGAGGCCTAATTGTCCTGTGCTCAGTATTATTACCTAGATTATAACTCAATTTTTATGGCATAGCAACTGATTATAATTAAACTTCTGGTTTAGGTATGCCAAATCAAATCACTTCTGGTGTTTTGCTGGTATTGTTTGTTTCTAAATCACTTGACAGTTTAAATGCCCTATTTCAGGGACTCTTATTTTGGATTCTTTAATTCTTTATTAGTTGCTCTTAGTGCAATGGCTGAACCATCCAATTATCCTCATCCTTCGAAACCTTGTGTACACCCAACTCTTCGCATTTATCTTCTAGGAATAATTTAATTTTTTCTTATGATCCTAGCAGTGCTTTTGTCGTTTTGATTTCACTAGATTTCGTTTTGCTCCTGAATCTTCTCATGTATTACACTCTAACTATCAGCCTCCATCTTTCGACTAATATCAATCTGCAAATAAGTGCGTCAGACTTTATTATTTTAATTGTGAATAGTGGTTTGCTATCTTTTAGTATCATATCTGGCCTGATTTATTTTTAACATAGTTTTTCAGTCTTTCTTTTCTGTCAGTAGGATCCCTCGCCATGATGAAGCATATCTATGGGTGAATGTAAGCTTGTCACAATAACAATCTTTTTTGTCTTATCAAGATTTACACCGCTCCTTTCTCGAGTTCAGTAGAAATTTTGATCTTTTTATTTGTCTAGGGATATATCTATTTCTATTATTGTCATATGGAGAGGTCTTCTCAGCCTTATCTATTCAAGCCTATTTTTTATTCTTCTAAATTCTAAATTTCCCAGGCATTATTAAATAAATTCCTCAAGGGGGCCTAACCAAGATGATTGGATTATTGCCTTTGCATGGATTGTGGAATATGGTTTTTTCCTTTCACCCTTCTGTGTAGTTTCAGTCCTTTGTCCTTATCCATCATTGATCTGGTCACAGGTTTGATGGACTTCTTTCCTGTTTAATCATCTGATAAAGATATTAACAATTGGGCTCATATCATACTAGCTTTGTTTTAAAATTAGATTTGTAAAATAAGATTCTGCAGGTTTATTCTGGTCCTAGCTGTCATGGTTAAGCGCTTCTATATAATCTCTACTCTATCAGGGGTTGGATGGGTATAGCTAGCCTCATGCATGTCTTAGGTAGCAGATTTCCTACATATAAGGTACAATCAATGTAGTCATTGAATCCCCCTTTTTTCTATCAAACCATGTTGGTCTCCTTTGACATTAGTCCTGCTTCTGTTCCTGATCAATATTTTCTGCTCTTTTCAAGTAGGATACAGTGGAGGAATGGCAGAATCCAGACTTTAAGGATTATGAGGTGCTGGCAGATCATCTTTTATAGGGTCTCGGCTCTTATCTTCAACTCATATATTTATCCTTTTCTGACAACTTCCAAAAAATTTACACTTCATGATTTAATACTAATTCTGTTGTATATTTTGGAATTATTTTGTCTGGAACCCATGGCTGCTTTGATACTGTTTGAGACAAAAATTACTTAGTCAATCGTTTTATATTCAACTCTTTTCCTACTATGTTGTCTCAGAAATGGAGTTCATCGATGAAAGGAATAATATGGACATGGAGTCATTTTGCCTAGTCATCACTGGTCTAGTCAAGGATAAGGGACAGTGTTTTCTGATATTTCTATATATACAGAATTTGTCCTAACTGGATCTGGGTTCTTTTAATTACATCATAGCCAGTCTGGGATTCCTCTGGCTTGGAAGGTTGCTTAATTGTGTTAAAATTTGGGCCGAATGGAGTCAGTTTTGTGTACGAAGGTTAAGTCTGGTAATTCAGAATTTTGTCCCTCACCACGACTGCATACACTGCATTTTCATTCGTTGGGTGTCATCGGTACCAATTCACCAGTTTATCCATCTGCAGGTCCAGTTTGATGTCTTGTTCTTACGTGTTTGGGGGAGGGGATCTCGTTCTTGTGTCTATGGAATCAGATAAAGTAGTCTTACTACTCTCTTCCTTTTCAGGAACTAGAACAGGAACTAATACTCTAGTATTCCTCTTCAATACTCAGGAATATTGGAGAATGAAGAGATATTGTCTCTTTCACAAGCACCTATCTGCTCATGCAGTCTTTTCTATAGTAGTGACCTTCATCAACAAGCAGGGCAGTTGAGGTTATCATATTTTGTCTGGAGTCTTGGTCTTCCTCCTGCGGTGGAGATATCAGCAAAACTTTCAGCAGCTCACATTCCAGGTAGAATGATTTTCCTTGTAGCTCATTTATTACATCCCATTAAGTTTCTACTCAGTATAGTGTCCAGATTTGATGTTCATATTCTTCCTCCAGGCTAGGCTCTGGTGGTAGATGCTCTGGCCCAGTCATAAACTTCACATTTTTTTTAATTATCTTCAATTTAACTTTCTAGTGCCAATTGTATTTAAGAACTTTTGTCAGCGGTTTCTAGTACAATTGTCTTTAAGAACTTTTGTCAGCAGAATGTATTATCCCTTTAATCACTCCTGCTTGGCCCAATGAGAGTTATTCAGTGGATCTCGTAGTCCTCTTTGTGGAAATCCAAAGCGTCTTACCAATTTTGCTGATTTTCTATCTCGTTTAACAGCAGCTTTCAGTTCATCATTCCACAAATCTTCAATATGTATATATGGTATTTTCCAAGAGACCTGTTTTTCAGAAATTGATTTTTTGTCTGAACTTTAGTATTCTTAATCAATTCAAACTATCTGTTACAGGAGAATTTACCAGAGTATATTTAAGGTTTTCAAATGGTTGTTAGAACAGCACATTATCTCGCCCGATTCTGCATCCCATCATCATGTCATAGATTCATGGCATATTTTTTGATGATTTAAATCCCTGTATGCTGGGGTGGTGTTATCGTTTTCACTAGCATCTATCCTTCTTTGTTTTCTAGAAGCCGGTTTGAGAGTTATTAAGTATTTACATCATTTATCCATGGTACCGGTATTTTTAGGGTATAGCACAAAGGCAAATACCTATAATAAATTCCTCTATTAATTCATTCTTGGGTCCATCTGTTTAATTGTATAACTCTGAAATCATTCTTTTTGTACTAGCGGCCGCGTTTGTTAGATGGCATTTTGATATTCATATTCTTTTTGGAAATGATCTTTTCTAGGTGGTAGGAGAGCTGGCCTCATTCTTTGCCCTTGAAGAGATCTTATATATATAAAACCTAATTAATTGTTTTCGATCCTTTCCGAAAACTATGCCCAATTTAAAATATCTTTTTGAAACACCGTTCAGGTTAATTATGCAAATTTGTTTAGTAAGCGCGCATCTCATCAACTGGATTACAGACACCATTAATCGACACTAGAATGTACCTCCAGGAGACACTCAGTAAGTGTTAAGGCACACGATGTTCGTGGTATGGCCTTCTCCTTCGCATTCTATGCAGATCTACCGTTCAGATTACTTATGCGAATTTGTTTAGTAAGCGCGCATCTCATCAACTGGATTACAGACACCATTAATTGACACTAGAATGTATCTCCAGGAGACACTCAGTTTGTGTTAAGGCACACGATGTTCGTGGTATGGCCTTCTCCTTCGCATTCTATGCAGATCTATCAGTGGACGACATTATGTAAGTTGCAGTATAAATGTCAGATTCTACATTATTTTTATCTGAAAGATCAGATTCAATTCACAATCTGACATTTCTCATTTCGCCACTCAAACCTAGGCTCAATTGCCTAGATTCTTTAGTCAGCCGTCTTCTTCACCATCTCACGGCTGTTTTTAAATTCTCTTTGCTGAGATTTTCTAATTATCATTATATTATTGTATTTTATTTCGAACATTTGTTTGTTCGTGCTATTTCAGCACTTCAGCGATTTAGTTGGTTTTAGTATTTTTGGTGATTAACCTTTCATTCCTGATTTGCAATTTACCAACCCACCTAGTATTTGGGCTCTGACCAATTCTGTGTTTTAGCAAACAGTGAATTGAGTGGCTTAGTATTTTTGTTGTGTTACAAAACGACCCAGACGTATATATACTGGTCTGGCGTTTTGTTAGCTTACTAAAATACTTACCACTCAATTCACTGGGGCCCACCTCAGCCACCCCGCATCGTTAAATTGCAAATCATTAAAAATGTGTGGAATTAATTAATGATGGCTTGGACTCGGTCGCATGCATAGTAGCATAAGTGCGCATGCTCACAGACTCGTTTATATGTTCTCTATATGAATAGAGGAACCGGTTCCCTAAGAGCAATGACTGCTTTAGAGTTAAAGAGATACTATCAAGACTACCCAATGGAGGGATGTATCTCTGCTAAACTTGTTTCAAGGGAACCTACACCATGGGAATGAATAGGTTAAAATTTTCTGAGATATCTAAGTCAGGTGACTTTTAGCAAACAGTGAATTGAGTGGTAAGTATTTTAGTAAGCTAACAAAACGCCAGACCAGTATATATACGTCTGGGTCGTTCAGCACAATTCATGTCTATTTTAATCAATTATGGAGCCATAATTATTGGTTCAAGAAATATTTAGAATTTTGTGTGGCCCATTTTTGGGTGAGAAATTCTTTAAAATGCTACTTATCCTTGATCACTGACTTGATTTTAACCAAATTTGGCCACAAGTACCACATGTCTCCAGAATTGCTGTTCATAATTTCAATTGGTTGATTTTTTTCCAGTGGCCATCTGGGATTTTCATAGCTTCCGGAAATCCTTTAGGGTGAAACTCATTAGTTGTTATTACACCACAAACATCCTTTACCATTCAGTCACTACTTGCTAAATCAACTACTCTGCATTTAGCCACCAGAATAAAATTTTTATACTTGCTTACACGCCTCCATATGCTTATACCACTTCATCACACCCTCGACCAGGCTACTGGTAGAGTACACTCCCAGCATATGGCCTATCGGAGACTGGCACCAGTCTATACACACTCCTCAGTGACACCTGTCACCTACACATGTATGCGCATGCGCAGAGGAGCCCAACTAGGAAACAGATTCACTTTTCAAATATTCTGCAAGCAGATAGCTTAAAATCCAGTCTAAGCTTTTTGTACTTTACTCTGTCAGTAACTGATTTGAAGGATTAATAATCGAAAGATCATGCCTAATATGAAGTTTCTGTTGACAAAGTTATGTTTGTTGAATGTTTTATGGATTTGTGATGATTTATTGTCCTTATGTAACTTCGTTACCTGTTTTCGTGGTAGTCAACCATGCCTTCCATTTCATCATCATTGTCATTTACCCTAGCTATTTATTCACTCATTATCTCCCTCTAAGTAGGAGTTCTACCTTTAAGGTTATCTTACTTTGTATTATGAAGAGTACCAAAATAATATCTGTGTTTTTTACTTAAAACAATTCTGAATTTTTTAAATCCTCATTTTCCCGCCTTTTCTAGCATGTGCTTTCTCTGCCTTTGTTAGGCGTTTGTTAGAGATGGCTCTTTATTATTAAAAGCTGTAAGCTTCATTTTTTCGTATTTTTTCATTTATAGGAATCTGTTAAATGGGCAGAAAAGGTGAAATGTACGTCAACAAAGTGTGATCGCCATCACCCCTCCAAATTTACAGGGCACGTGTGCCTTAAGTGTACCTCATGTACACCTCTCGTAATGTGTGGAATATGCAAGGTGTGCTCACCAGCTTTGCAAAAGCTTTATTTTAAAGATTATGTTCCGAAAGCGCTGGTGGCCTCTGATCGCTCCCCTCCTACTGCTGCAAAGGGCAAATCAGTTTCTAGCCCTTCTAAATTAGCTTCAGCAGCAGTGGAAGGGGGTGGCCTTCCTCTAGTAATTCAGAATAGCGAGGCGGTAATGGCTTTATTCGCTCGTTTCGAGAGGTTCGCTTCAGTATTGACAAAATCTTCATTTCTTTTGCATTTCATCGACCATTCAGGCAGCGAAGTGGATAGCAATTCGGAAGGATCCAATCAGAACCCAAAAGGCCACGTCTGTAAGTGGGCAAAACCCATGTCCCTCACTACGAGACAGGTGACGAGTTCACCAAAGGCCAGGAAGAAGGATGACAAGAAGAGAAAAGTGGTCTCGAGTAGGTCACCTAGTTCTCAAACCCACGTAATGCTTGGGGCTAGGCAAGACCCACAAGTAGTGGTGCCGGACGTGTCTGGTTCCTCCATTGCCAACGTCAAAGTTTCCATGATTCTGGTTATGTGCAACATTGTTAGATTGCCAGTCCTTAGCCTAGTTCAGTCAGGAAACTCGGTAGCTTCCAGTTTATCAAGCACTTCCGGTAGGTGCATGGTAGATTCGGGTCTGCAAGACCCTGTTCTACTTCCGGTTTCCATTTCCGGTCCTCCCTCTTCCGTTTCCGGTATTGCTTCTGGTTTGACTGGATATCCAGGTCCTCAGGACCCTGTTAATCTTCGATTTCTGGTAGGCTTTTCTCTATTTCCATTTCTGGTGCTAGCTCTTCTGTCTCTGGTCTGGCTTCCGGTCTTTCTGGATATCCGGGTCCCCAGGACCCTGTTAATTTTCCGATTTCCGTAGGCTCATCTCCACTTCCGTTTCCAATTCGGACCCTGTTAATTTTCCGATTTCCGTAGGCTCATCTCCACTTCCGTTTCCAATTCCGGTGTTATCTCTTCCAGTTCCGGTTTGAGGGGTGCTCTTCTGGGTCTTCAAGATCCGGCTAAGCATCCGGTTTCTGCTTCCGGTTTATCTGCGACTTGCGGTTTAGTCAATTGTCAGGGTCTGCAGGATCCTGTTAAGACCTTTTCACAGCCCCAACTAACACTCTGTGCTCTTCTGGTTCAGATTTGCCAAGTTTCCGGTTTTCTATTTCCGGTTTCAGCTGTTGCTGATATTACATTTTATTCCATTACTCACATTTTGATGGTTGATTTACATTCTGCATCATGCAAGGCTGTATCTGAATACAATAGTTTGGCGCAATTGTAATTTAGTCTTTGATCTTTATCACTTTAGTTTTATAGGGGCAATTCCTTTTTTTGGTTTGCTTAGCAGGGCATCATTTTGAGGCGAGCTATCACTCTTGCTCTCGCAGCTTGCCTAACTTTCATCCCAGGAGAGCAATTAATAGCTCACCTTATATCATTCTCACCTTGTATCATTATGCTAGAGGAGCGATCACTCACCTAACACTGATCGTGGAGAGCAATCTTTTAACTCGCCACTATTTTCTAGAAATTAAGCCCGGGTTTAGCATGAAGCAAGTCATGTTATGTAGATTTCACTTTATTCTTTCTTCTGTTGATAGAGTGGGAGGTCTTGCTCTATCGCTATTATATTTTTATTGACCTTGTTCTGTCATCTATTTCTGGGTCTCTCTTATTATGTTGAACGATTTCAGAAAATCTTTTCCATTTTCTTTCTTGCTAAAGGAAGAGTTCATATCTAGAGTTTATGTAGCTGTCTGTGGACAAATCTTTTTCAAGGAAATTTAGATCCAGGATTTAATCCCTCTGCAGGTTGTCATGCAGGCTATGTTGGATTATAATTCTCAAAAAGCCAAGCCTAGTCCTTTCTCAAATTTCACCCATCTAGGCGTCTCTTTCGACCTGTCTCAGGGCTTAGTCTTTCCTTCAGAGTCAAGGTGTTTCATTAGTCAAGACCTCTCCGCAGGCGATTATTTTCACAGATGCTTCCCAGGAGGGGTGGGGAGTGGTCTGGAACTCCCCTGTCGATTTCCGGTCTTTGGGCCCTGGAGGAGTCAACTGCTTTTCATCAATATCTTGGAGTTCTGGGCTGTCAAGATGGCTCACCTCTCGTGGTTGGATCGAGTGAGAGGCATCAGGATCTCGATTCAATCAGCCAGTTCCATGGTAGTTTCCTACATCAACAGACAGGGAGGAACAAGGTCTTCACTTCTTTGTATGGAAATTTGGAATCTTCTGTTGTGGTGCTGCAAGAACCAAATCTTTCTAGTTTCCAGTCATGTTCCAGGCAGACTGAACTTTCTTGCTGACCAGTTGGTAAGAGCCAGCAGGTTTGTGTACTCTGAGTGGCAGTTTTAAAAAGTTGGTTGTCAAAGCGATTTGGCAGCATCAGGGTCGTCGCCATGTAGATCTCTTTGCGACATCTCTGAATGCCCAGATCTCGTTCATGTCTCTTTTCTGGACAGTCAGGCTCTGGTGGTGGATGCCCTGTCTCAGTCCTGGACAGGAATGTTTGACTACTTTTTTGATTCTGTTGGTTCTGAAGGTCAGGGACCAGATCTACAAAATTCTTCTGGTAGCCCCTTTTTGGCCGAAGACAATCTGGTTCGTAGACCTCGATCTTCTGGTAGACTTACCTTGTCTTCTTCCAGTGTCCCAGATTTTCTCTCTCAAGTAAGGG
Organism: Chaetoderma sp. LZ-2023a; assembly: GCA_034401795.1. NCBI lineage: Eukaryota > Metazoa > Mollusca > Caudofoveata > Chaetodermatida > Chaetodermatidae > Chaetoderma > Chaetoderma sp. LZ-2023a. Next base: position 78,602,111 of record CM067374.1, read on the forward strand.
GCATGTGTCTTCATCTATATCCAGAAATTTTCAGTCTGTGCTTTTGGAAAATATCGACTACCCAGTCCCTGAGATAAAGTTTTCTTCAAGATCTCAGGAAATCCTTGCCTCTTCTAGGAGGGAGTCTACACGTCGAGTTTACAAGGGTTGACTTAAAGTCTTTGGAGAATGGTGTTCAATCCTTGGTTTCTTGCCCGATTCTTTTTCTAATTCCCAGGTGTTAGATTTTTTATCATACCTTTTCGATTCTTTACAACTATCAGCTAACACTGTTAGGGGTTATAGATTTTCCTTGGCTTCTTCCCTTACGTGTCTCTTAATGCCGATATCAAGGATACGAAGATTCTCAATGGTTTTATTAGAGGTTTGGGCAAGATTCGTCCTCCAGTGGCTAAGCCTTTGACGTCCTGGAATTTAGCCTTAATTCTTCAAGTATTGGCAGGTCACCATTTTGAACCAATTGGATCTATCAGTCTCAAACTATTGACTCTTAAGGCTGTTTTCCTTGTTGCCATCGCTTCAGCTAGAAGAAGATGCAAAATTCATGCTCACGCAGAAAAAGACAGATTTATCGAATCTGGGGACGGTCTAGTTTTATATACCAGAAGGGATTTTTTTTATAGAAAACCCAGCCAAGCCGATTATTCTTAAATCCTTATCATCTTTTTCACCGACCGACAAGTTCTGGTGTCCTGTCAGGGCCTTAGAAGTCTATAAACGTTGTACCAATTTTTTTTAATGTGATTCTTCGCGCTTATGAGTCCCATCCGCGGAGGAGGTAGCTAGACCAGTTTCTAAGGCCACGGTTGCCAGATGGATCTGTGAGACCATTAAATTATGCTATGAGATTTCCTCCCCTGGTGAGATCAATTTAGCCCATGTCAAGGCTCTCAACATTTGTGGTATAGCCACCTCCTTCGCTCATTTCGCCGGATCATCAATGGACGATGTCATGCAAGTCGCAGGTAGAAAATCTGAATCGACTTTTACCTCTTTCTATTTAAAGGATCAGGGCCCAGCGGCCTCCTTTTTTAGAAATATAACGATTTTAACAAAACAAGCCAAAGACCATTTACCAAGCACATCTCACCAATTTGCTAGTCTGTATGTTTGTCAGAAATGGTGAGAATATTCTCTTGTTTTGTTTATTTCATTGAGTTGTCGATTTTCCTTGTTTGATAATCACTGTGTGATTTGTAAGGGATGCACTATTATGTTACTTTATTAATATTTGGATATGAGTTGTTTAATTTTTATCCTTGTTTATGATTCTCAAATCTCCACCCACCAAGGGTTATTAAGTGGGGCACTGACCAATTCTACAGGTTTAGCAAGTAGTGATTGAACGGTAAAGGATGTTTGTGGTGTAATAACAACCCCCAACAGACCCCCCTTTAGTGGGTTGGGCTGTAGTTTTATTGACCACTATAAACATAATTACCGTTCAATCACTACGACCCGGCCTCAGCCACCCCACATGGGAATGATTTGAGAATCAGTTTATTGTGTATCACAAATATTTGGAAAAGTGAATCTGTTTCCTAGGTGGGCTCCTCTGTGCATGCGCATACATGTGCAGGTGACAGGCATCACTGTTGAGTGTGTATAGACTGGTGCCAGTCTCTGATAGGCCATATGCTGGGAGTATACTCTACCAGTAGCCTGATCGAGGGTGTGATGAAGCGGTATAGGCAAATGGAGACATGTGAGCAAGTATAAAAATTGTATTCTAGTGGCTAAATGCAGAGTAGTTGATTTAGCAAGTAGTGATTGAACGGTAAGTATGTTTATAGTGGTTAATTAAACTACAGACCAGCCCACTAAAGGGGTGTGGGGGTGGGGTGGGGGGGGTCTGTTGGGGGATTTCATCATAACTAATGCAGATTATAGTTTGTTCAAGAGAACATGATCCATCGGAAAACATGGCAGTCATGGACTAATCAAAATTTTGCATTTGGTAGCCATATTGAATTTATTTGGCTCGATGGAATCTAAGGTTCTCTCTGATTGTGTTGTCAGTGTCCATCATTAATCTCCTAAATATCATGTATACTGAATTCCAATTTTGTGTTTTATGTCTTTTATTACTGAGCTTAAAGAATCATGTCTGTTCAAATTCAAATGATCCAGGTGAGCGTCAAGGCCCTTGAACCTCTTGTTATGTAATGTGAATGGAAATCCAATGAGATATAAGCAATGGAGGGATCCGATCTGCCACTCAAGTATCTAACATCATAATCAATAGCGTAACTGAGTTAGCTAAGTTCACAATCATAATATATAAGGTATAAAAAGCTCTGTCAAGAAAATAGAAACGTCTGTCACTGGTGTCCGAATTGTATGTCTTTGATGAATTTACAATTCAATAATCAGTCTGTTAAATATTTTGAAACTCATTTGACTGGGAGCTATTGCGGTCATCGGCTGCAATAGCCCCCGCTCAAATTACTTTAAAAATATTCAACATTTGATCTGTATGCAGTAACCTTGTAATTTTGATTCTGGGAATTCAGGTTTCAAAGATTCAGAATGATTCCAACACAAGTAAAATGTTGACGGCTATCTTAGCTAGAAATAGGCGTGGCTTAGCTAGAAATAGGCGTGGCTTAGCTAGAAATAGGCATGGTTTAACTAGAAATAGACATGGCTTAGCTAGAAATAGGCTTGGCTTAGCTAGAAATGGTCCCCTCCATAGCATGAATAGTCTTACAAGATAAATGTGATTTAAATGCTTATCCTCACTATGCATTATAGATTATTTTGTATGTAGCTGATACAGCTCTCCATCCTGTCAGAATCTGTTTATCCTTTGTTATTAAAATATTGGCTGGCTTGCTACGCTATACAGTGATAGATAGCATTTAACTCCACTTGTGTCAACATCGCCTCAAAGAGCTCAAAATGCTACCCATATTAATTAACCATTTAATGGTCAAGATTGTTTCCGGGAAAATTATAATTTTTGCACTTAAATTTCCTACAAATGGACATTCCTCATGGCCACTACAGATTCCATTTTTGGTGGGCCAGATGATTCATGGATTTATAGTCAAGAAAATCACAAATTCAGCCTAGCCAGTGTCCATATGTATGCCAAGGGTGTCCTATTTATGAAAATTTACCACTGGAATGAATAGCTTGATAACCGAGCCAATGGCTCGATAACCGAGCCAGTCATTCCAGTAGTAAATTTTCAAAAATAGGACGGCCTACAAATGGACATTTCTCAACACACATCATAGGCCTAAGTTTGGCCAGTTTAACAATTAAAAGGTTAAATTCACACAAGAGGGGTTAAGAATTAACTGTCTGTTCGAGTGTCTGTTATTGGCTATTGACAAAAATTGAGTAAAACTAGATTAATGTTTCAGTATGGTAGCGTACTAGTGGTGTCAAGTTTTATTCGGCACTTGCATGTATAAATGGTATTTAGAACACAACTTCTTACAGAACCACATAAAGCCACATAAGTCTCATAGGTTCTACCAAAATTCTAAAGCCACATAAGTTCTTACAGAATTCCTAAGCCACATAAGTTTATACACGGGTCCAAAGCCACATAAGTTCATACACAATTCTAAAGCCAGTCATAAATAAGTTTATACAAAATTCTAAAGATGCTCATATTTTCAGAATTCCTGGGGTATACTGGTATATTAACTCTTTAATGGTCAGCCATCCAAAACCTGTATTTTCAGTGATCTTGGGCAATGTCCATTTGCAGGCCAAGAGAAGACCATTTTTGAAAATTTAACACTAAATGACTGGATCTGTTACCAAGCCAGTTATTGCAGTTGTAGATTTTTAAAAAGTCTTCTCTTGGCTTACAAAAAGGACAAAACTTAATGCTTTTCCAGAGAAAATTTTTGAAAATGTATTGTTGCCCACATGAGCCAAGTACACTGTACTGGATTTCCATGTCACCCCATTTTTAGCTCAGCTGGTCAATTGTCCTGCATCTGAAATGTCTAAAAAAAAATTCTCCAAAACCGCTTGGGGGATCAATTCAAACCTTATGATACATCGTCTAGGGCAACAGCTGAACAAAGTTTGTTCACGGGAACTTGATTGGCTAAATGCTTTAGGAGCCATCTTGGATAGCCTAGTTTTTGTGAAAGTGACTTCTCTAGAACCACTGAATGGATTGAGCCAAAATTTTGGAGATATAATTAGGGACTAAGTAAGGTCCATAAGTTGAAAACATGATCGCCATGGACAACAGGATGTAGCATGTTTGCCAGCCATGTTGGAGTTTTTTATTTAATGGATTTTGAAGCCAAATTTGGTATTTAATGTAGGTTTTTGGGTATGGTGATTCCAAATTTGGCCCTTTTGAAACTGTTGGATAACGGTTTGACGGCCATCTTGGATCATTTCCCACCAAAGACTCCCATACTAAAGCAATAGGAAATTTAAAATGTCTTCTCGAGAAACAATTGCCTGATTTCAATTATATTTCGCAGGAAACATCCTTAGCGCATACCCCCCAGCATAGAGATCCAAGTTTGCTCAAATGAAGCCGGTTGGCCAATTTGGCTGGCAGCCTTCTTGGATTTTGGCCAAATTTTAGCAACGTCTTTAAAAAATCTCCGAAACCGCTTGGCGGATCGATTCCAAACTCATGAAACATCATCTAGGGTAACAGCTGAACCAAGTTTGTCCAAGGGAACTTGATTGGTCAAATGCTTTGGTGGCCATCTTAGATGACCTAGTTTTTGCGAAAATGAGCTCTCCAGAAGCGCTAAACGGATCGTGTCAAAATTTTTGAGATATGATTAATAGGGGACTAAGGGCCATTAAAGTTTGTTCAATGGCAGTCCAATCAAAATGTAGTGTGTTTGGCGGCCATATTTGATGTTTTTTTATTTAATGGATTTTGAAGCAGAAATTCGTTTATGCTGATTTAGAATTTGACATTTTAAAAAACTGTCAGATAATCGATTTGATGGCCATCTCGGATAATTTTTCCGCCAAAAACTCTTACTAAAGCAATAGGAAGCTTAAAATGTCTTCTTGAGAACCATTTGACAGATTTTACCCATTGGTTAATTTGGTCCAAAACATCCTTGGGCTATAGGGATCCAAGTTTGTTTAAGCGAAGCAGATCGCTGAATTTTGTCAGTGGTGATGTTGGATTTTAGCTGATTTTTAGAAATGCCTTAAAATCTTATACGAAACTGCTTAGGGGATTGATTCGCAACTAATGAAACATCTAGGGAAACAGCTAAACCAAATTTGTTCGTAGGAACTTGATTGGGCAAATGCTTCGGCGGCCATTTTATATAACCTAATTTTCATGGAAATTAATTCTCCAAAACCGTTGAACGGGATTCAGGCCGTTATTTAAGATGTGATTATGGACTAAGGGTCTATTGATGGGAAATTGATATGTAAAAATATGGCCGCCGTTATCTTGTTACAATTCTGGCCCAAGCCTTAGGGTTCAACTTATAGGTGATGGCCTTAAGAGTAAATGCCTATGTTCCAGGTGAGCGATGCAGGCCCTATTGGGACTCTTGTTTTAGTTAAGTTTCTTCCTTGCATATAACATGCATGTACATATCTATGGGCTTTCACATGTTGTTGAATATAATCTGTTTGGGATGGTGTTGGTCCATTTTGCCACTGATGTATCTCTACATCTGTCACATTTGTCTGAGAATTTTGTATATATTTTAATAAACATTCCAACATGTAGCCAACCGGTATATCAGTTGTTACATGTATACAAAATACTTCAATGATTTATTTGATTTTCCAAAATTTAATGGGTCCATTGGATTAAGCTTGTGGATGATCAGTAGTGAAATTGGCCATGATTATGAATTTCAATATGGTTTGACAGCATGTCTAGATTATGCTTTTCACATTTGACATAATGGCATGATATTTGGGCGTTCACTTGTTATTAGACCTAATATCACAACCCACAGTTGATGCCATCATACCATTCTTTTAATAAAGTTTCATTTTCTGGTACCAATAGCTTGCTGAAGTGTTAACAATTGAGCACCTTTGACCAATGCGAACCCGCCCTCGGGCATCAAACAAATCATTAATAAATATTCTCTTGAGGATAAGGTAATTTTATGATGTGAGCTTTTGTCCTGGTTAATCACCCAGTTTGGGTGTAGTAGTCACTGGAGAGACTTACCCACATGACTATTCCCTCGGGCAGTGCAGTGCAGACAACACAAAAGGGTCTCAATGTAAAATGTAAAAACATCTCTGCGGGTACTGGTAGCTACTTTGATGTAAATTATAATTTTGTGTGCCTACAGATTGCTTTTGAATGAATAGTACCCTTTCTCCTCGGATGGATATAGATGATCATGTTTCACAATTTTTAGTAATCCAAATCTGTTACAGAATACGGGAATAATTAGATTGTGCAGTGGCAGACTGGCAGTATTTAACTTTGAAGCCCAGTATAATATGGTAATAGTTTTGCCAGAATGCTCATTCAAATTGGTTTGATCATGTTATTATATGTATATATTCAAGTCATCCTGTTCAGTAATGACGATAATCTGTGAACAGTTCTGATGCTTTGTTGCTGTATTAACATCTTCAAACTGACAGTATTGATTTCTCGCATTATCATCATCTCTGATCATCAACACTGAACCACCACTGCCTGCGGGTACTGTAGAAGATCATCGCTATATTTACACTACTCCTCATTTGATTTCTGTGGCTATGGAGCGGACAGTTTGTGGAAGCTCTGTCCATGATCAGAATATTTATCCTCCTGCATAATTATTTATGTCACATCTCATTGTTCATCTTTCATAAGCGCTTAATTTACTACCATTGTCCTGTGGCTGTTAGTTGCTGATATATCTTCTTGAGCTGGTGCAATCGTGGTTCTGCAATTCTTTACTGTATTATTGTGCATAATCTTGTCATGTTTTAAAATATCATTAAAAAAATCAATGTTTGTCAAGTCTTGCTGCTTTGCGTGTATGAAATTGAAGGCTTTTACTAACAAAGTGTAGGTAGAGTGACTGATGATAAGCTATCAATCAGTATCACCATCTTCACTCTTCTAGTGAACTCATGGGCTGATTTACACCTGTTGCTGATCAAGGTTTTTGATCAAGTCCAGGATGAGCCAATAACGAACTTCATAGACACCTGCATGACAATTCTGTCATGTTAAGTTTTTGTGTTTAATTATAAATCTCACCCAGTCTCTTCAGACTTAAATGTTTAATGTTTAGGGAACTAACTTGGGCACATGCTTGAGGAGGAAGGATGAAAGTGTCATCCGTTTATTTTGTGGTCATGGTCAAGGGTCAGGATCATGTTGAACTTAGAACAAGAATTAGTGGGCATCCTGACTGATACTATCAATGATTCTCAAGTGGGAATCATGGACAATGCAAAGATAACAACAGTACTCAACAAGTAATCTTTCTCATTTCTTGAGTGAGAATCATAGATAAGCTGTCAGGATGTCCAAACTAGTTTCTGATCCTTACATCAAGCACCTCAAGTGTGGTGTGCACACTATAACCACTAATTTTACCTTTAAAATGTGCAGCAGAATTGTCACTGATTTAGTAATCCAAAAGGTCATAGGTCAGTAATTAAGGTTATGCTTAACTTAACAAAAATAAACATGAGCATTTTGTTTTATATACCATATATTACAATGGAACTAAATCTATTTATTTTGCTAAATGACCTTGATCTGAGCTTTGATGTTTATCGACAATGCGGAGGACAGGCAAGACATTTAATGGAGGAATCCAGTTTTAGCTATGCCACACCCATCTCTAGATAAGCTCCACCCACACTGCACTCTCTAGATCTCAACTTCCAGATAACTATACAGGAAAGCTGTTGAATATTTTGAAACTAATTTGACTGCAGCAACTACCCAGGCAAATTCGTTTCAAAATATTCAACAGAATGATTATTAAATAGCAAAGACACAATTCGTACAACAATGCTTAGTCCATCATCAATTAAGCGTTCATGACGAACTTATCCACATCATTCATGACGTAATGGATTATGACATCAGCCTAGACATCACATAGTTGATTACGACGTCATGATGGATGGATAAACTGGAATACTCCGTTCCGCAACATTCCTGTTACAAATACATAGCATTTGGCTATATTTTGTAGCAAAACATCTTTAATAGTTCAGTGGTTAAAAGCTTTTAATAATATTAAGTGCTTGAACCAAAATGTCTAAATTATTCATAAACAGAAGTAAATGTAGTGTTAAATGTAGCATGTTACGAGACACAGTAGTGTTTAAACAACAGTACATAAAAATATCCTAACTCAAAAATAATTTTTAGTGAACAATTAAGCATCAGAGCAAACAGGAGATAATGTTGGCGCAATTATTCTGCGACGGAAAAGCGCTTGCTTCTCTTGCTAATAAATCCTGCTCTAAGTCAATGCAGCTTCAAATGTTTTCCACCAGATCGGGAGCTTGAAAAAATATATGCCAATTGGAGCATGAAACTACGCTCATATAAACAGGCTCCTGATAAACTATTGATTAATCATTATTTGCTAATGATAATGTTGAGCGTTTTTCATCACTAAGCTTAGAACCTAGCGCTGTTTTCAAAGGAACTCCAAAGCCATCATTATTGGTGAAAATAAACATTTTCGCCAATATATCGGTGGGTTCCATTTGTCCATCTGTCTGTCTGTTTGTCGGTGTCCAATCATGGTTACCTTTATATCTCGGCATGGATTCATCCTATTGGGACTAAACTTGAACACATGCTTCCTTATATCAATATGATGCAGCAATATTATATTGAGGTCATGCAGTAAAAGTCCAAGGTCACTGTGACCTTGGTTTAAAACTACTTTTTACGGTTAAATTTTGTGTTTAGCTCAACATATCCTCTTGTATCTCGGCAGGGTTTCACCCTATTGGGACTAAACTTGGACACATGCTTCCTTATATCAAGGGGATGGAGTGCAATGATATTGAGGTCATGCGCTTAAAGTTCAAGGTCACTTTGACATTGGTATAAAACTCCACTTTTCACAGTTAAGGTTGCCGTATGTCTCGGGGGGGGGGAAGGGTTTCACCCTATTGAGCCTAAACTTGGACACATGCTTCCTTATATCAAGGGGATGGAGCACAAGGATATTACGGTCAAAGTTCAAGGTCACTGTGAACTTGGTATAAAACTACTTTTTACTGTTAAGTTTTGTGTTTAGCTCAACATAGCATTTTATATCTCACCATGGCTTCAGCCTACATACGATTACATATATCAAACGCATGGAACACAGTGATATTGCGGTCAAAGGTCAAAGCAACCAGGACCTTGGTATAATACTCTCTTGTTTAAGTTTTTGGTTTTGTTCAAGATATCATTTTATGTCTAACGACTGGTTCAGCCTGTTGTGACTAAACTTTGACACATGGTTACATATATCAACCAGATGCAGCACAATTGTGTTGAGGTCAAAGATCAAGCTAACTGTGACCTTAATATAAAACTATTCTTTTCGGTTACATTTTTTTTATTTAACTCAACATATTGCCTTTTATCTCACCATTAGTTTACCCTACTTGAATTTAACTTGGTCACATTTTTAGCTATATGAAGTAGTACAATGACATTTAATTCAGAGGTCAATGTCAGTGTAACATTTGTATAAAATGCAGACTTTAACAGTTTGGTTCTGCTTAACTCATCTGGCCTTTATTTCAGAATTGGCCATATTATTGGAACTAAGTATTGTCATATAGTTACCTCAACTAGGAGGAGCAGCACAGACATTCAGACTTTTGAGGTCACGGTCATCGTCATCTTGATGCAAACCTAGGTTTGCATTTGGAAATGCAAAATGCCAATATTTTTGCCAATACCTGGTCAGTGTAACACTGATGTTTTGTTTGATTTTGATTATGTTTTAATAATTTGCCTAACTGTTGTTGCTGCATAATTGGCTTGTAGTCAAATTACTGTAACCATTTCATGTCGAAAACTGCCCAAGCCGGCCTCTAGTGGTCTTGTGGAATGTTTATTTGCAGGCCAAAAGAAAACTGTTATTGAAATTTTACCACTGGAATGACTGGCTCGATAACCGAGCCAGTCATTCCAGTGGTAAATTTTGAAAAATAGTCTTCTCTTGGCCTGAAAATGGACATTAAATAAGCAAATATTTAGATTTTCTTTACAAAATTTTGCCAATAAATGGTTAAACATAATAATCAGACACTCCACTGTATAATTCTTATATATGTATTAGTCACTGTGATATAAGGATTATATGTCTTACTGTTTGTTCTGTTCACGGAACGGATGCAGAATACATGTAGTTATCCCATGAAATATCAGAAAACGTCTAGTTCATCTTTTGCATGCTGGCTTATTTAGAGATGAATGCTGCTCATGGCAACTTGCGTTAACTGAATGCATTGTTTGCTTACAGAGCAATCTCTTAGATGAATCATGTATATATGCGGATCATGTATATACGCGGCTATGGGGTGTGTCATTGAACAGCTCTAATATAGCTAATTTATATACCATGCCCACCCACACCCTATGAATTAGCCAAATGCCTAATCCATACTAATACATGGGTGGATTATTAGCTCACCTGGCCGAACAGACCAAGTGAGCTTATGCCATGGCGACTGTCCGCCGTCCATCCATCTGTCTGTGTCTGTTTGTCTGTCTGTCTCCATCCATCCGGCTGTCTGTCTGTCTGGGTGTGGACTATATTATATCATCAGTGTATTTAGGCTAGATTAGTTTATTTTTCTGTGATTTATAACCCCTTAACCTCAGAATTAGAAGAATGTTAAAGTTTTTCAGTAGTCATTTAATTTATCAAGAGTTTATACGATTCCAATGAAAATTTACAGATTTGTTATAAATCATCATTGCTTTCAGTTTGCATCTTTTTCCCATGTTTTTACATGGTTTTGATTTAGTTTTCTTTTCAAGAAATTAGAATAATGTTAGAGTTTTCAATAGACATTTGATTTATCAAGTGGGTATACTGTTTTAAGAAATCCTTATTTTGCAACACTGCCATACATCATGTGTTATAATGCGGGAAAAATAAAGAGCTAGACACGCGGGACACAGTCCATCTAGTTTCAAATTTATCGCTGGAATGACTGGCAACGTTTGAGCCTGTGAGTCTTTCCAGTGGAAATTCTTTTTTAAATATTCTCTTGGTTTTCAAATGGACATTCCTCAAGACCACTGCAGAGGACAGTTTTTTGGCAGCATTGGTCCATTAAAGGAAGCTCTATTCTCGAGCCCATAGTGAAGCGGAGGATCTCGACATAGCAATCCAAATGACATCCGGCGTGACAATAAATGTTAGTCTTTCAATGGACATTAGCGCTTTTGTTTTATACCATCAGTGCATTTAGTCTACATGACCGTAAAAAAGATTGTCTAATTCTTTCCTTATTTTTACCTGGTTTGGACTTAGTTTATTTTTGTGTGATTTACATCCAGCTTAGCTCCAGAATTAGAAGAGTGTTAAAGTTTTTCAATAGTCCTAATTTATCAAGGGCTTATTCGATCCCAATGAAACTTTACAGATTTGTTATATATCATCATTGCATTCAGTTCGCAGAAAAATTAAAATGACTTAAAACCGATTTGTCTCCTTTCCAAGAATTAGAATAATGTTAGAGTTTTAAATAGATCTCAAGAATGTTTGATTTGTCATGGGACTATACTATTTTAATAAATCATGCTAGGCATGATGTGTGATATGTGGAAAACCTAAAGGTCTCAACACATGAGATGCAGTCCATCTAGTAATGTTTGATTTTCTATAGATACTACATTTTATATATTAATACATTATAAAGTATTAAATTTAAACCTGTACTGAGGTATAGAAATTTAGATTGAAAATTACCATCATTAATTCTGGTTCAAGATCTAACCCTTTCATATATGTATATACAGAATTCTAAACATGTATATTGTACCATGCAAAACAAAATAGCCTGTTTAATATTTTGACAATAATTTGTCTGTATACCCGACATAACATGAACTTCCAAGCTAAATTACCTTCAAGATATGCAATGTACTTTCCTGTATATAGTTCCCTTGAAATGGACATATTAAGTCTTCTGGATTGGAACTTGATGAACTCCTCATATCACACTGCAATCATACAGGAAAACTGTTCAGTATTTTGAAATTAATTTCACTCAAAGTCGTTGCTGCCTTAGGTAGGAATGTCAAGGCAGAGTCAAGATAATTTCAAAATATTCAACAGAAGTTTTATCATAAAGAATATCCTTTTTCTGGGATTTGTAGGTGAAAGGGTTAACCTGCGATCCTGGCCAACAATAATGGTCACATAGATAGAAATGGACTGTTTTCTGATCTCTGGAGAGAGAGTGAACAACTCCCAGCATAACTTCATCTAATGAAGACAACTGGGAAATTAATGAGTGTACAAATTACATGCCAGTTTGGCTTGGCAGAGGCCACGGTGAAATCACGAATGTAACAGCATTTTGCCAATGCTTCTTCAATAAGCTGAGATGGAGCTATGCTAAGATGAAATAAAGAATGTTTGCGACAATAGTTAGCGCTTCATACACTCACACACATGCGCACGCGCATACATACGCACGCACACATATACGCACGCACACCCTATAGATGAGCTTTTGACTATCATTAACTCTTTAACCCTATACCACTTGAATTTGTTCAAGAAAATCTCATTATTCTCATAGAAAATGTCCATTACAGACCAGGAGAAGACTATTTTTGAGAATTTTAAAGGGTTAATGATCAAGATGGCCAAGACAAGTCTCTGCAGTCAGGGCCTGAGGACCGAATGATAACATTTGCAAGCCAAGAGGTTATTTTTTAAAATATCCGAGCCATTTCAAAGATAGTCTTCTCTTCAAGGCCTGCAAATGGACATCCAATAAGCAAATATTTTTATCTTTCTTGACCAAATTTGATGATTAAAACGTTCAATAACTTTGACCATATAGAGTAGATGTTCTATGTTTTACAAGTTCTTTATTTAATAACACTGAGATAACTCTAGCTCAGATATACTGTACAGTTCAGAAATAGCTTGACATGTATCCAAAACAAAATAAAATGTGCCGTTGTATATTTTGGACGTAAATTTGATTGGAAGCCATTGCTGCCTAAGGCAAGGGAAGTCGATATGTAAAGAAACATGGCCGCTGTGTTTTTGTTACAATTGTTGTCAACTCCTGATTGTTCTACTGATAGCCTATGATCTTTCTAGTTGTATGTATGATTACTGTATTCTGCGGCTGTAGTAGTAGAAACATCCTGAAGCTGCAATCAGTCCTTCGCTTTTGACCACTGTGTCATGTCCTCAGCCAAAATGTTTAGTTTCGTCAAGTCCGTTCCTAATCTGAGTGTCCTGAATCGTGCTTTCTTCAGTTCACCTCACAGCACGCCTAACAGATTTATGCAATGACATCATCTCCTGGCTTTATGTTTGCATATTTTGCTGCAGCACAGATGTCATTTATTAGTACATGTACTGTCATGACGTACATCATAATGTCATCAACTTCTTCATGCGCTTACATAGCACGGATCGACCGGACGGGTACCAGCTGTCCGAGCTAAGCTGGGTACGGAACGGCCGCTCCGGATTCGCTCCAAGCACGGGCCCCCCCCCCTGGGTAGGATGGTATGCGTATATAAGCCCTATGAGAGAGGTATTCATTAAAAACGGGTAAGTCCATTAAACCGCGTTGTGCGCATGCGCGCGTCAGACCTTCCCTGACAACACATCTCGGAATTGGAAGTGAGTGCATGCTTATAGTGTACCGAATAGGTGCCCATAAAAAACTTTAATTGTATCATCCTCGTTGTTCTTGGTACTGATCAAGACCAGAATAACGAGGATTTCAGAACCGTTTAAATTATTGAAATCGGCCCAGAGTTATCATCGGAAATCCCCTTAAATTATCTTCAAAATATTTCTTTTGACGTCTTAATCGCGTGTATGTATAAATAAATAAGGAATGTGCTGTGTACATAATAGCCACGTCGCCACTTCTGTCTGCACGCTGATTGGCTGATGCTCAGCCACTGATTGGCTGAGGCCTCTAGCTCTGACATCACAAGTAGTATAAAAGGGGTGAAAAATCGAGAATCAGAAGCATCACCAGCGTGGAAGCCGGCCCGCGCAGGACAACTGAACCATCGGGATAGACGTGTGTAACTGCTTACCTACGGTGATACCTACATCATCCGGTGCCAATTGAATTTCAGCTCATCCGCGGTGGTAAGGAGTCCTCGGCTTCCACAGTTTTTGTACACCCCCGGATGGCCATCCGGCAGTAATAAACTAACTTAATGTAATAACTCCCACATCCGGACCTTTATAAGGGAGGCTTTCCGTCGGAGGGCCATGTGGGCCCAGATGTAATTCTATGGAATGTAGAGCTGATGGTGATTCTTGGTGGATGACTCGCCGGATCTGCCAACCACGCTGAAAAATGGACTTCAACTTCCGCACTGCATGTTGTGTGTGTAATAATTAAGTTTTCTACCAGTCTGGGTGAAATTTGCCTGGTGCGCCGCAAGAGCTATGCGACATACCCCGCACCATGTGCCAGTTATTGTACATGCATAAATTATATAAGCAGCCCTCCCTGTTAATGGGTTGCTCTCAACTTTCATATTATCATCGCCGGATGGAAACTTTGCAACAAACCGTTTCTATCCGGTATGAGTGAAATGACTATCTAATGGGCCGTTATCTGTCCAAAGAATGTGCTGTATCCATCCTGCCTGGAGAAGTCGGCTTCCGGAAACCTGCTTGCGGATACCTGCGTGTGGAAATCTTTTCCAGCTTCAGGGATATTGCCAGCTCGCGCTACTCATAGCGCCCCCAATTTCAGTAACTTGTGGACTTGTTCCGTACTGATGACTATTAGGTACTCAAGTAGCTATACTATTGAATCTTTAATTATTATTTCCGCATAATGGTACTGATCCTAGGACTGCATTTTAATAATTTTGGTTATTGTGAATATTATCCTTGTTTACTGTGGCTGCTTTCAACTAGCCGCACTGTAGGGTCCAATGACCTGTGATAATATAATCATTATATTCGTTAAATTGTGTATTGGTTAGTTGTGTATTTGGCGAGAAGCCATCTCGTTAATATGTTTTGTTTATTTATAAAAACTCTAGACCGCAGTACGCTAGGAAATACTATACAGCAACATTATATCCACATCACGATTCCTGCCAGCATCAATTTTACACTGAGGTCGCTGATCATACTCTAAATGTTTGAGCCTGACATGTTACCAACTAAACCTGGCTATTCAGCTCGATAGGATAGGTTTAAAGTAGTTAGGGACAATTTCTCCGTTGGAGACGCATAGTGTACTCCTCTTTTCTGGTTGTTGTGGTAATGTATCCCCATGCAAGGTTGTGTAAAATTGGCCAGTTACCTATAGGGCCTCGTATATTTATTGAGTGATTGTCTCTTTCCACGATCCACCAGCTGTATGGCTTATTAATTGTCTGGATTCCCAATCGACACGTTGACCAGATCCGACCCTGGGAAACTATCGGAGGTTTCCGAGCGGTGATAGTTAAAGTGCCGATTTACATACACGCCCCCTCGTGTCTTCGAATACTAATTAGGTAGATTCCCCCGCCAAAGCAGGAAGCACTGCGAAATGATAATAATATTAATTTGTATGTTGTAATACCGGCCTGCAGTGCATCTCTGGGCATCATGGAAAATAACCCTAACGACAGGTCAAATGTTATCCCCATAGCACTCGGTGATGGACGTGATGCGGATCTCCATCTAACTTGTTGTAGTGTCTGGGTGAGGCCTTAGAGCCCACCATGCCCTCACGGGAAGGACGCTCACGATGGATATCCATCTTTCCATCCCCACCATAATGACATGTCAATATTTAAATTTGCTTGTGTGAACTGTGAAACTCGTTTAGTGATGTTATATGTGGTTGCTGAGCTTCAGCGTTGAAGGAATTTTCCTGTGATGGAAGCCTGCACGAGGCACTTTCCTCTCGCAACAACAAGGCACTTTCCTCTCGCCACAACAATATTTTCCTTGTGTGTGTGTTAGGGGTATACTAGTTTATATTAAACTATCTAGTGACTTCGTTGCGGAAACTCACTTGCGGGAATACCTCTGCGGATTCAAGGATCTGTGTGGTACCTCCGGCGACACCACGTGGAAAGAACACCGGATGACTATGTTGTGTATTACTGTGCTCATTTACTGTCAAACGAATAAATCTGCTTGTATAGTATATTAAAATCCTCATTGTTTAATTATTATTAGCTCACCTGGCCAGAATGGCCACGTGAGCTTATGCCATGGCGACCGTCCGTTGTCTGTCCGGCATCCGTCCGTCTGTCTGTCCGTCAACTTTTTTCTTTAAACAACTTCTCAGGAACCACTGGGCCGATTTCAATTATATTTGGCAGGAAGTATCCTTAGGGCATAGGGATCCAAGTTTGTTCAAACAAAGCTGATCGGACAATTTGGCCGGTGGCCATCTTGGATTTTGGCCGATTTTATGAAATGACTAAAAATCTCAGAAACGCTTAGTGGATCGATTCAAAACTCACAAAATATCATATAGGGCAAGAGCTGAACCAAATCTGTTCGAAGGAACTTGATTGGCCAAATGGTTCGGCAGCCATCTTGGATGACATAGTTTTCGTGAAAACAACTTATTCTGAGAACCGCTGAACGGATCGGGCTGAAATTTTGGGGATATGATTATGGACTAAGGGCCATTAAAGTTTGTTCATGGGAAGTTGATCGGTAAAAAACATGGCCGCCGTGGACCACTAAAATTTTAGCGTGTTTGGCTGCCATATTCAATCTTTTTTTTGGATGGATTTTGAAGCCCAAATTGGTTTTCTTAACTCCGCTTACTTGTCAGTCAGCTGTCGTATAGCGATGACCCCATCCGTCTTCTGTATGTCCATCCATCCATCTGTCTGTCTGTCTCACCAACAATGGTGGCTCATTTTGTTATTTATTGACAGATTGACACCAAACTTGGTCACAATGTTAATGTTGGCATCTAATATCTGTGTTGTGAAAATGAAACTGATAGGATGTCAAATGCCAGAGTTACCACTCCTTAAATATTTGCAGTCTCAATATAGGTTGTCCATTGATTTATCACTATGTCAGATTTTATTGCCAAACTAGATAGTAAATTCCAATTAATGGATTAACCTTTCCAATACTGCCGAAATAGTTAAGATATGTATTATGTGCTCTGACATCTATGCTCTTAAAAATATTTTGAAATGTATTTGATTGAAAGTTGTTGCTGCCTTAGGCAGCAGTGAAAGTTGTTGCTGCCTAAGACCAGCAATGATTTCAGTCAAATTATTTTTTAAATCAACTTCAGCTCATCCTACCTCTGCTGCTAACTTGGTGATTCAGCCAGATGCTCATGTGTTAAATGGATTGTGTGGTGGTGGGGAATAACCTGCTATAAAGACCACCTACCTGCCTTTAGAGACCATTTACTTCAATTGTATTTAAACCTCTAATAACCGTCTGACTGAGTTTTTGCAGACGACATATTCCAAAGGTTATATCTCTGAACCAGAATAAATATATTGAAAACAATTGGACTGAAATTGTTGGT
This sequence comes from Chaetoderma sp. LZ-2023a, assembly GCA_034401795.1. NCBI lineage: Eukaryota > Metazoa > Mollusca > Caudofoveata > Chaetodermatida > Chaetodermatidae > Chaetoderma > Chaetoderma sp. LZ-2023a. Next base: position 78,619,769 of record CM067374.1, read on the forward strand.
GACTAAGCCGCCAACAACAACTTTCAGTCGAATTGTTTTCAAAATATTCAACAAGTGAAGAGCTTTTGAAAATTGAAATTATTGGCTGCACTGGCTTGCAGCAGTGAGACAGTTAAGAAACCAGCTGTAGTTAGCACTGATATTATCTATTTTTACTTAAACATTGTTCAAAATCACTAATGCAAAAAAACAGTCCAGAGATTGTTGTCAGTATCTCGAAAACTAAATCATTTGACTGAAAGTCATTGGAAGTGACACTGATGGATGTAAAACTTAAGTAAGATTAGTTGAAATGCCAATGTTCCAGGTGAGCGATACAGACCCATTGGGCCTCTTGTTTATTTCATATCTCTAAATTAGTATGGATGGGCATACCGGTGACATGAATAGTTGGGACAACACCGTATGGTTCAATCTTAGCGGCAATGGTTGCACGACCCCACTGGAACATCAGTGTTCCACCGGTTCTAGAGGCTGGTTTTTGTACCTTCCGGAGAGATGCGATACGGGATCCGCAACCCCGAGATCCGCATAACCATACCTCCCGTACGTCATGCATTTATGGCACGATGGATGGAACGTCATGGTGGACCAGCCTGTACCCCCGCGAGTTACACTTATCAGCTTGATTATCACCTCACACATACCACCCACATGATCACACTCATGTCAACAGCTGAATTGCTGTAGTCGAAGACAGGTGTGTTTTCGTTAAAAAAACCCAATGTTTTTGTCTTTAAATATTTGATGATCAAGCTGATCAAAGCGGCCTTTGTCGTGGTCTAGATAAATGTCCATCTATTCTTTTTAAATTTTACCATAGCAATAACTGGCCTGATAACGAGCAAGTCATTCCAGTGGTAAATTTTCAAAAATGTTCTTGTTATGCAAATGGACATTCTTTAGACCACTGCAAAGTTTGATTTTAACCAGCTTGACCATTAAAGGGTTAATAAACTGAAATGGAGTTCATGAAGCTTTAAATTAGTTAGCAATGCATGTTAGCCCTTTAACTTTTAATCTTCAAATTTGTTTAAGAAAATTAAAATATTCTCATAGAAAATATTGATTTGAAGGCTAAGAGACGTTTTAAACATTTTTACCCAGACAACATATCCAAACTTTAGGTTAGTGAATATCCTTCGGTAGTTCAAGGCCATGTTCACACTTAAGGGAGCTAATCTGAAATAAGTCCACAAAATTTCCTTTTATTAGCTCGACTTTACGAAGTAAAATGAGCTATTGTGATATCCTGCGCGTCGCCTGGCAGTGGTGGCGGCAGCCAATTTGCGTTTAGCTCAACTTTTCTGTTTATATCTCAGGTCTGTTTAAGCATGCTGGACCCAAACTTTGGCACATGCTTCCGTATAATGACACGGCATCTCACAATGATGTTGGGGTCAAACAGTCAAAGGTCAAGGTCACTGTGACCTTGCTAAAAAACCTTGCTTTTTTCAACATTAACATTTTCCGTTTAGCTCCAATTGTCTGTTTATATCTCATGTTTGGTTAATCATACTGGACCCAAACTTGGACACATGCTTCCTTATATGGACACGACATCCCACAATGACGTTCAGGTCAAATGTCAACATCAGTGTGATGTTGGTAAAAACATTGGGTTGTTATTACACCACAAAAACATCCATTACCGTTCAATCACTACTTGCTAAATCAATTATCTGCATTTAGCTATCAGAATAAGATTTTTATGCATGCATACACACCTCCCCATGCCCATTCCTATTAATATGGACCCTCAACCAGGCTACTGGTTGAGTCCATCTCCAGCCTACTGACAGGTATAGACTGGCACAAGTCTATACTCACCCCATGTTGACGCTTGTCACTAAGCTCGCTTGCGCAAGCACACTGGAGCCCAAATAGGAAACAACTGCTTAAAATATTAGTGTACGTTTTTTGTGCTTTGCGCTGTGTCAGCTACATATTTTGCCTTCTATATTAACAAGATTATGCCTAATATGAAGTCTATCCTCCTTAAGTTATGTGTAGGAAGTATTTTCGTTGTTATATGGTATTTTATAACTATGTTCATATTGTTACCGGTTTTCGTGAAAGATCGTTCTCGCTTCGTGGTATCTTAATTACTATGCCTATATCATTCATCATCATATAATAAACTCCAGCAGTCATTCAGAGCCCTTATCAATCTACTAATAGTGCATTATAAGGATTATCATTTATCCCTTTGTAAGTTTGCTTTCTTGTTGGTAGGGATTTTGCTTTCTGATATGAACTTTCCCGACTTTTTAAGAAATGATTTTATCTTTCTAGTCTTCTTTTTACGATTTTAAGCGATATGCTTCATTGTTACGTTTTTCGTTTTTAGGAGTCCGCTAAATCGTCTGACAAGACAAAATGTACGTCGTCAAAGTGTGATCGCCATCACTCTGTTGAATTTGCCGGGCATGTCTGTGCAATCTGTACCACTTGTACCGTAACAATGATGTGTGGGATCTGTAACGGGTGGTCGGTCTCGGTGTCTAAGGCATTTTTTAAAGATTTACTGTTTAAACAACCACTGCCCTCTGGTCGTCCTTCCTCTAACTCTGTTGCTAGCAAGGCAAAAGCTGTGTCTTTTGCACAATCTACTGTTTCTTTACCGGTAGCAACGGAGGGAGGAGCCTCTTCGGCGAATTCAGATGCCATGCTAGCTCTTTTTGCAAGATTTGAATCGTTCGCATCTGTTTTGATGAAATCCCTTGACGAAAGGATATCTTCTGCAATTAAGGAAGCTAAAAAATAGGATGTTTCTTCTAGTTCCGATGATAGCCCGAAGGCTAGCGGGCATTCCCGCAAATGGGGGAAACCGGTCCCTTTAACCTCCATGCAGGTTAAAAATTCTCCAAAGCAGAAGTCTAGAGCGACTAAGCTCTCGAAGGTGGGCTCGTGTAGTGCACCGGGTCAACCCACCTAAGACTTGAGGGTGACGGGCATAACCCACAAGCAGTGGTTGCGGAGGCTGAGGCTGACGTCCATAAGGCTGGACCTTATGCAAATGCCAATTTTTCGATTGTACCAGTCGTCATGGTTCTTTCTATATCGCCCATTGCCAAGAATAGTCTTGCTAGTTCTTCCAGTTCCGTTGTGGTGGACTCGGGTCCTCTGGACTCGAGTTTACTTCCTTTTTCCACTGCTCCGTCAGTTTCCGTTTTAACTTCCGGTCTAGCAAGACATCCGAGTCTTCAGGATCCGGTTCTTTCTTCTATGGCATCCGTTTCCGGTAGGACTTCCGGTTTAGTAGGTAATCCAGGTCGTCAAGATCTGGTTACCACTTGCGTTCCGTCCGTTTCCGGTCTGACTTCCGTTTATGTAGGACATCCGGGTCTTCAAGATCCGGTGCCTAGTTCCGTTTCCGGTTTCAACAGCACTTCCGGCCATTCTGGATATCCGGAGTCTGAGGACTCCTTCTATTTTTCGACTTCCGGTAGAAGCGTTTCCGTTTCCCGTTTGGATTCTGGTCGGTACACTTCCGTTTCCGGTCCTAAAGGTGTACTTCCGGGTCGGTCAGATCTGGATAGACTTCCGGCTTCCGCTTCCGGTTGGGAGCTAGCTTCCGGTTTAGCGAGAGATCAAAATTGCTTAGGTTCTTCTAGGATTTTGGATGATAGGAGTTTTGTTGATTCTGTTTCGGAAATTTCTCAACGGGCTTCTCGGGATTCTGTAGCTTCCAACTATGAATCTTTTCCTTCTCAGGTAGTTGATGTTGATGTATCTTCTCAGTCTTCTTCTTTTCATGATGCCGTTGTGAATCCATCTTTTTCTAGGTCTTCTTCTTTCTCCTCATCTTCTCACACTAATTCTATTTCTCCTTCTCTTTCGGCCAAGGATTTTTCTTCTAGTCATGTGTCTAACGCCTCTGCTCTCTTTAAATCCTCTCTTCCTCCTCCTCCGGGTTTCTCCCGTCTTCTTCCTCTTTCTTCTCGTGGTCAGTTGGATCATCCTTCCTCTTTTTCTTCTTCCTCATTCATTCTCTTCTCTTCCTTCTTCCTCTGCTTCTTCTCCGTCCTTTGATCATCTTGATCCGATCATTTCTGTGGTTCTTTCCCCTGAACTAGAATTTCAAATTGTTGATTCAGGCTTAGATTTTTCCTTGTTTTCCGTGGTGAGGGATTCGTTCATTTGTTTCTGCTTGTTTTTCTATTCTCTCGAGGTTTTCTGCTAGTTCTCTGGTCCTTCCTTGTTTATCTTCTAGTCAGGATCAGGGTAGGGATTCTTTTTCTTCTTCACAGGTTTCTTCTTTTCCTGAATCGGTTAGTAGACCCTCTTCTCCAGTTTCTTCTAGGGCAGGTGACTCTTTAGTGTCAGGTGACTCATCTATTCTCATCTCTTCTTCCTCTCCTCTTCTCTTCCTTCTGCTCCCAAGTCGGTCAGGGCCAGCGATCTGAAGCGGTTTTGCCCGGTTAGAGCCTCTTCGGAAGACTGGTCCATGGCTCACAGGTGGATCGCATCTACTCTCTCTTCCTCTTAATGAGGAATTTGCTATGGATCCTTCTTTCGGATCCGCTCTCTCTACATCTGACCCTTCCTCTTCTTCTCCTCAGGTGCTACCTATTGATAATTTAGTTGTTGATATGCTAGATTTCTTTGTCAATGATTCTACTGATACTGACTTTTTCTTGTTCCTAAGTACGATTCTCCTGTTCAAATTCCTAAGGAGGACTATTTGAAGGTTGCTTCCACTCAGTCTCTTTCTGGTTCCGCTTGGGAGGTTCTTTCATCTCAGTTAAAGGATGCATCCAAGGTTGAATATTCTAATGACCTTTCCAAATGGGAGTCTGTTTGCAGATCTCAGCTCAAGTCATCTAATTTTCTTGCTCTTTCTCTGAGGCCGTTCTTAAGGCTGAAGAACGGGGCGATCAAGTTCCTTTGTCAGTCTTTCGTTCTTTGGCTGATTTGTCTTGTGGCTCACTCAATTCTGTTTGTAAGTCTGAGTTTTATTACTTCCAAGCGTAGATCTAGGAAACTCTGAGGTTAGGATTTCTAGCGCTTTGAAGGAGTCTTGTGGTTGCATCCCCGTTTGGTAGATCTTTTTGGACAGTCAGCTAATTTAATTTGTGCGGAATCTGAGCGCCTGAAGGCCTCTAGGTAGCGTCAGGCTCAGATTTTGTTTTCTAATCCGTCCTTGAAAAGAGATATGTCTTCTGTGAGAAGTCCTAATTCTTCTAGAAGAAAGAGCCTCAAACCTGATCAATTTGGGGCTTATCCTTCTAGGGTCATCCATAATTCTAATTTGTCTTCGTCCAATCATCAGGATCGATCCATGGAGGAGGATCACTTCGATTCTATTTCCTCACATCGTTCGAGGTCTCTAGGGAGGCAGTCTCCTTCTTTTTGGGCGAGAGGGGGTCAGACCCCTTCTCGCCGTGCTGGTTCCAGGTCCAGAGGTCATTCTTCCTTTAGAGGGTTTCAGGGAAATAGAGTGACTAGTGTCTCAGATACGTTGGGGTTATGCTCCATCATGGATCCGTCATCCTCCTCTTCTCTCACTTTTCCCAGTTTGGACTCTGGCTCCCTCCAATCCGGAAAAACTGGTAGCTTTGGAAGAGGAGTTGGAATCCATGATTGTAAAGAGGGCAATAGAAGAAGTTCCCAATTGGAGAGTAGACCTGGGCTACTACTCGATCATCTTTTTAGTTTCCAAGAAAACAGGAGGTTGGCGTCCCATCATAAATTTGAAGAAGTTAAATCTTATGATTCTCACCCCCAAGTTCAAGATGGAGACGGTTTCCCAGATCATTTCCAGTCTGGATCAGGGAATGTGGATGTCTTCCATCGATCTAAAGGATGCCTACTTCCATGTTCTTATTCACCCTGCCTTCAGAAAGTTCCTGAGGTTTGCCTACAAGGATCGAGTTTGGCAGTTTCATGCCATGCCCTTCGGCCTGACCACGGCCCCTTTCTTTTTTACCCATCTAGTTTCAGCCGTGGCAGGAATTTTACACCGTCGTTCTATCCATCTTCACGTTTATATAGACGACTGGTTGGTAAAAGCAAGGTCATCCTCAATTCTCTCAGGAATTCTTCCAGAAGTTTGCAGTCTGGCATGCAACCTAGGGTGGATTTTAAATCTAAAGAAATTAAGCCTAGTTCCGTCTCAAATCTTTACGCATCTATGCGTTTCTTTCGACCTGGCCCGGGGTCTAGTCTTTCCCTCAGATCCAAGGATAGAGGCTTTATCAGTGGCAATGGAAATCCTTTCTTCTCCCGTGGTAAGGGCAAGATTTGAGTGATGGGTCTGATGGTCAGCGTAGAGAAAGTGTTTCCTTGGGCGGCGCTGATGAGAAGACCCTTCCAAATGTATTTAATGTCCCTTTGGAAGTGGTCAATCCACTCAATTTACCATCAGATTCCCATCAGAGAACATTTGATCCCTCATCTAGATTTTTGGAGGGATCGTTCTCTGCTCCTGATGGGTGTTCCACTGGTAAAGTCCTCTCACAGACGCTTCCCAGGAGTGTTGGAGAACAGTCTGGGATTCCTTTGGTCCCTGGAGGAGTCGACAGCCCATATCAACATTCTGGAGTGGGCTGTCAAGAAGGCTCTCCTTTCATGGTCAGATCTGGTGATAGGTCTCAAAGTCTCGATTCGGTCGGACAATTCGACAGTGGTGTCTTATATCAACAGGCAGGGAGGTACAAGGTCGTCTCTCCTTTGTTTAGAAGTGGGGAATCTTCTCTTGTGTGTCACATCCCAGCAAGTTCGCCCACACAGAGTGGCAGTTAAAGAAGTCGGTTGTCAGAGCGATTTTCAATCTTATGGATCGTCCTCTAGTAGATCTGTTCATGACCTCTCTGAATGCCCAGATCTCTTACGTGTCTCCTTTTCCGGATGGTCAAGCGTTGGTGGTAGATGCCCTGTCTCAGTCCTGGACAGGAATGTTCGCTTATGCCTTCCCTCCAACAATTTTGATTCTGTTAGTCTTGAAGAAGGTCAAGGACCAAGATTGCAAGATTCTTCTGATAGCTCCTTTTTGGCCCAAGAGGATTTGGTTTGTAGACCTTCTAGATCTTCTGGTAGACTTTCCTCGTCTTCTTCCAGTAGCCCAAGACCTTCTATCTCAAGTGAGAGGCCTTTGTGCGCATCCAAATCTAGAAATCTTCAATCTGTGCGTTTGGAGAATCTCGGGTCTGAGGTCCTCGAGAATAAGGTTTCTTCTAGATCTCAGGAAATTATTGACTCTGCCAGAAGGGAATCGACCCGTCGAGTTTACAAGGGTCGACTTAAAATTTTTGGTGAGTGGTGTTCAGACCAAGGTTTCGTGCCTGATTCTGTTTCTATACCACAAGTTCTAGAGTTTTTATCTTATTTGTTTGATTCATTACATTTATCAGCTAATACGGTCAGGGGGTATAGATTTTCTTTGGCGTCTTCCCTTCCTTGTCTTTTGAATGCTGATGTTAAAGGGGAACACAAGAAGGGTCACCATTTTTTGCATAAAACACGCAGTTATATCGTAGAGCACATATTTAAGCTACTGTGTAAAACTTTCTTGCAACATTTATATATAAATCCGATTAAAATGGTGTTAAAACCCGCTATGTTACTATAAATTTCTGCGAGCTAATTAAACCTATGACGTCATAGGTTGAATCCCATCCGACAAGAACCATGATAACAGCACTCTAAAGACAAGAGTGCATGCATTTGGATGGTGATATATCTATCGGTGATAATGCTATCGACATCATTTATCTATGTACGGATTGAAGAGATTAAGACACTTATCACACTATCGCAAATTTGTGGAATATATTTGTTATTTTTATACATTAGTTGCCGAACCTTAATATGGCCATTTGCTATGAAGATACGCTAATTGCATGAATATTACAATATCTCAGGAATTTCTTTGACTAGTATGAAAACATAAGTACCTAAAGATGGACTGGATGTGTGTAAGAACTATTTACACTCTCATATTAATAGATGAAACTTTAATAACATTATCTGCCATAGCGCCAGTGAGAGTGTTAATTCAAAAATTGCAATTATATTGATATGCCTATACTATCGCGTCATTCATTTATTTCAAGATCAAAACTTGATGTCAAAATCGGCACCATCAGAGAATTCAGGCAAAGACTGTTATTATGTATTCTTCCACATTTCCGCAAATGTAGTTTATATATTCCTAACACCGTTGAAGAGAACCCCCTCATAAAACGCAATTCGCAATATAAAATTGCGATAGCGTTGGATGACAGCGAGAAAAACGTTCAACTTATGATGTCATACGCCTCATCGGGGAATAGAAATTTAACTAATGTATCACATAGTTAAATAGCGAAAATATACATTTCTAATTCTAGCACAGAGCTTCCTATTATATTTATTAAAACGTTACCGTCTGTAGATTCATTTAATACAAAGTAGTATAGAGGGTCTGGTGTTTCTCTTTAAGGATACTAAGGCTCTTAATAGTTTTATTAGAGGTCTAGGTAATATTCGTCCTCCGATTGCTAAGCCTTTACCTTCCTGGAATTTGGCTTTGGTTCTTCAAGTTTTGGCAGGTCACCATTTTGAACCTATTTCTTCTATTAGTATTAAGCTTTTAACTCTCAAAGCTGTTTTTCTTGTTGCTGCTGCCTCTGCTAGAAGACGTTCAGCGATTCATGCTCTTTCGGCTGAAAAGGATAGATTTATAGTTTCAGGAGACGGTTTGGTTTTATATCCCAGAAGGGGCTTTTTATCTAAAACTCAGTCTAACCGTTTTCCTGCTAGTCCGATCATTTTAAAATCTTTATCATCTTTTTCGCCATCCAATAAATTTTGGTGTCCTGTTAGGGCATTAAGAACCTACAAACAGCGAACCGATTTTAAGAGTCGATCCATCCCATTTATGGGTTTCCTACGTGGAAGCATTATCTAAGCCGGTCTCAAAATCTACGATTGCCAGATGGATTTGTGAGACAATTAAGCTTTGTTACGAGATAGCCTCACCGGATCAAATTAATCTCTCCCATATTAAAGCCCATGACGTTAGAGGCATGGCTACTTCTTTCGCTCTTTTTGCCGGTTCGTCTTTGGATGAGACCATGCAGGTGGCAAGATGGAAATTTGAATCCACTTTTACATCTTTTTATCTCAAAGACCAGAGTGCAGCAGCCTCCTTTCGTAACATTACTATTTTAACTAAAAAAGCCGAAGACCATTTACCAAGCACTTCCCATCATTTTCGTTAGGACTGTGCGTCTGTATGAAATGGTGAAAATCTTCTTTTGGTTTTTATTTATTTCTTTAAGTTCAAGTTATCCTTATTTGTTAATGATGGTGTGATTGAGTTATATGCACTATTATGTTATGTTATTAACATTTGGATAAGATTGGTTTGGTTTTTATCCTTGTTTGTAAATTCTCAAATCTCCTCCCACCTAATGTTTAAATGGGGCACTGACCAAGTCTACAGGTTTAGCAAGTAGTGATTGAATGGTAATGGATGTTTTTGAGGTGTAATAACAACCCCCCTCCCCCCCCCACAGACTTGTGGGTTGGTCTGTTGTTTTATTAACCGCTATAAAAACATACGTACCATTCAATCACTACGACCCGGTCTCAGCCACCCCGCGTGGTAAGATTTAAGAATTGGCCTTTAATATTTAGCACTTAAATTTAGAAAAGTGAATCTGTTTCCTATTTGGGCTCCAGTGCGCATGCGCAAGCGCGCTTATTGACAAACGTCACTATGGGGTGAGTATAGACTGTAGGCTGGAGATGGACTCAACCAGTAGCTTGGTTGAGGGTCCATATTAATAGGAATAAGCATGGGGAGGTGTGTATGCAGGCAAAAAAATCTTATTCTGATAGCTAAATGCAGATAATTGATTTAGCAAGTAGTGATTGAACGGTAAGTATGTTTTTATAGTGGTTAATAAAACAACAGACCAACCCACAAGTGGGGTCTGTGGGTGTTTTTTTTCAATGTTATCATTTTCTGGTTAACTCAACACTTTATAGCTCCTCTTGGGTTAATAATACTGAATCGAAACTTGGACATCTGCTTCATTATAATGACACGGCATGACAATGACCGTATGGTCCAAGGGTCAAGGTCACTGTGGCCTTGGAAAAATCTAGTTTTTTCAACTTTAACAGTTTCCATTTAGTTCCGTTTAGCTCAAATTAGCAGTTTATATCTAATCTTTGATTAATCATACTGAACCCAAACTTGGACATATACTTCCTTTTAATTGTGCACCCCAAAGTGTCAAGTAACCTTATGCCATGGTGGCCATCTGCCGCCCATCCATTGTCCATCCATCAAATCGCTTCTCCTTACTCTTTGACTGATTTTGACCAAATTTAACTGGAAGAATTCTATGCTGGTACCCTCCAGATCATCTATTCAGAATTCTGATTGGCTATGTTTTGAGATGAAAATCTTAGATTTTATGAAAAATTTACCAAAAATTCTCAACATGCTATTCCTCCTTAGCGTGACATAATTCATCCAAATTGCCAGACAGATTCTATGATGCTAGCCTCTAGAACATCTGTTCAGAATTTTGATTGATCAACTTTTTAGGTGAAATTCTTAGATTTTATTAAAAATTTAACAGAAATTGTCAAAACACTACTTCTTAGTTGCAGAGTTTAAATTGCTACTACTACTACTACTACTACTACTACTACTACTACTACTACTACTTCTACTACTACTACTACTACTACTACTACTACTACTACTACTACTACTACTACATGTACTTAATCAATGACTAGATTTCAAACAAGCTTGGATGGAATGATGTCCCATGATGATAAGCTTCAGGGGATGGGAATTTTGATTGGTCAATTTCTTTACATGGCGGTCATCTTGGTGTTTCCAAAATTATCCATCATGTCTATTTAAATGCAAATGGTTCAAATGGTAATGGTTCAGGTGAGCGTCATAGGCCCCTGGGCTTCTTGTTGATAAGTGTATTGATAAGCCTATATTTATTTTATATTTGAAGTCAAGCTTCATAAATCCTTGTAAAGTCGAGCGTCAACCACATATCTTGTTCATTTAAGCATTCACACTTATGCAAGTTATGACCACCCAAGACAAGCCTATATTTTAAAGATTTACAATTCTAGTGCTGTGATTTAAAAAATAGTCGTCTTTTGACTTACACAATGGCCATTTCTCAAGACCTAAAAGGCCAACATGTGAGCTTATGCCATGGTGACCATCCGTGGTCTGTCGTCGGTCTGTCAAATTTTACTTTAAGCGACTTCTCAAGAATGCTTTCAATCATATTTGGCAGGAAGCATCCAGAGCGCATAAGATCCAAGTTTGCTCAAACGAAACTGATCGGACAATTTGTCCAACGGCCATCCTAGATTTTGGCCGACTTTACGGAACGTCTTTAAAAATCTTCTTTTAAGCCGCTTGCGGGATCAATTCAAACCTCATGTAGGGCAACAGCTGAACCAAGTTTGTTCGAGGAAAATGCTTTGGTGGTTATCTTGGATAACCTAGTTTTCTTGAAAATGTCCTTCAAAACTGCTGAATGGATTTGGGAAAGATTTAAGAGATATGATTAAGGACTAAGAGCCATTAAAGTTTGTTCAAGGGAAGTGATATGTACAAAAAACATGACTGCCATGGACCAATCAAAATGTAGTGTTTGGCGGCCATATTGGGCTTTTATTTGATGAATCTTGAAGTGTAAATTGGTTTTATATAGGTTTTTGCGTATGCTGATTTTAAATTTGCCACTCAAAATTGTCGGATAAACGCTCTGGCCGCCATCTTGCATCATTTTCCCGCCAAAAATGTCCATACTAAGGCAATGGAAACTGTTTAATGTCTTCTCGGGAAGCAATTAGCCGATTTCCATTATAGTTGGCAGGAAGCATTCTTAAAGCTGAACACGCATCGTAAAAGTAAAGAATTTTATTTTTTTTAATTTGTTTCAAACTCGTTGCCAAGACTTGCCGAGTTTCAGAACACACATCTCCACCCACTATAAAAGCCAGCTTGCTCAATGCCAGAGACCACATTTGCTTACTAACTGCTAACCTGTTCAATGGGCATCTGAGTTCTGATATTCAAGAACATAAAAGCTCTTTCCCTTGGAATTAGAGAAGTGTTTTTGAAATTTTATGACTGGAATGACTGTTTCGGTTATAAAACCACTCATTCCAGTGTTAAAATTGACAATAATTGATACGCAAATGGATATTTGTCAAGACCACTGCAAAGGCTGCTGGTTTGGGCTGGCTTAACCATTAAAGGGTTAATATAGAGAGGTTTAACTGTAATGTCACTCAAGTATATGATGTCATAATCAATTATGTCACATGTAGGCTGCATGATGTCCTAATCATAATTAGTATTAATCATTTATTGTATGTAACTCCGTTGAAAGCTGAAGAAGACTGTCACATGCGCGAATTGGATGTCTGAAAGGATTTGCTATTTAATAAGCAATCAATTAAATATTTTGAAACTAATTTGACTCGGAGCTTTTGCTGCCAATGGCAGCAACAGCCTCAAGTCAAATTAGTTTCAAAATATTCAACAGCTTACCTGTATAGTTACATTGAAATTGGGATTCTGAGGATTCAAAGTATATAAATTGATTCCAACATGTGTGAAAAAGTGGGCGGGAGTTGATAATAGATGTAAATGTAACAAGTTACTGTAATATGTAGATATATAAATTACAAAAACACGAAAATCGTTAATTTAATAAATATTCAGTTGAGTATTTCGAAAGTGATTTGACTGGGAGCTGTTCAGGATGCCTCTCAACAATGGGTTCTTGTCAAATTATTTTCAAAATAGTATAAAAACTTTGTCAGCTTACCTGTATAGTTACCGGTACCTGCAAATTGAGATTCTGGGAATTCAGGGTCGAATGGGTTAATCTGCATTCATGCAGTTCATGTGTCTGGCTCTTTGCAGCTGGTCAGTGTGATTTATTCAACGCATACAGCTGGAGCTTCAGTAGTTGTTAATACACCACAAAAACATCCATTACCGTTCAATCACTACTTGCTAAATCAATTATCTGCAATTAGCTACCAGAATAAGATTTTTATGCTTGCATACAGTCCTCCCCATGCCTATTCCTATAAATATGGACCCTCAACTGCACAAATATTATCAGAAAGTTTTTATAGCTTTGCGCTGTGTCAGCTTACTATTGAAGGACTTCCTCACGCTAAGAGGAAGTCTATCCTACTATGAAGTCTATCCTCCCAAAATTATGTTTTTGGAAGTATTTTGTGGTTATATACTTTATAATTATGTATATAAATGTTACCGGTTTTCATGGGTTTCATTTTCGTGGTAACAACTTTAATATGCCTAAGTCATCATCATATAAAAACACTCTATTACTCAAGTGAGCCCTTAATCACTTTCAGTTAAAAGAAAAAATAGTGCTTTACAAGGAATTCCCCTATCATAGAAAACAATCTTGAATTTAAACTTTTCCGGCCTTTCTTTGAAAGGCATTTGCATGTTTCTAGACTCCTTTTATCGAAATTCTAAGCTGTAAGCTTCTTTCGTAATCTTTTTTCGTTTTTAAGAGTGTTTTAACGAACGATAAATCAAGTGCACATCCTCAATCTGTGAACGAGTTCACTCTGTGGAGTATGGAGGACATGTCTGTTTTAAGTGCACTACGTGTACCCCCACATCGATGTGCGGGTTTTGCATAGGGTGGTCTGCGTTCATATCTAAGTTTTCTTTAAGGATTATTCGTCCTTACAGCGCTGCCCTCTGGTCATCTTTCCCCTACCTCCATTGCTAGTAAGACAAAAGCTATGTCTTTTGCTATATTCTAATATGTCTAATCCAGCAGCAACGGAGTGGGGGGGGGGGTTTGGGCTTCTTCGGCGAATTCGGAAGCCTTTTAGCTTTATTGGCAAGATTTGAATCCTTCGCTGTAGTCTTGACTAAAATCTTTAAACGAAAGAATTTCTTCTGCCATCACGGAGGCCAAGAAACAGGAAGTTTCTTCTGATTCGGACAATAGCCCGAGGGCTAGCGGGCGTTCCCGCAAATGGGGAAAACCGATTCCTCTAACGTCTATGCAAGAAATCTGGTCTCCTAAATAAAACTCTAGAGCGACAAAGCTCTCGAAGGTGATCTCGTAGCAGGTCACCGAGTCAAACCCACATTAGTCTTGAGGGTGATAGGCATAACCTCAAGCAGTGGTGGTGGCGGCTGAAGCCCCCGTCCAAAAGCATTATGTTAATGCAAAAATTTTGGTCATACCGGTCGTCAAGATTCTTCATAGGTCGCCTATAGCCATAGTCCGCAATCTAGTTTTGCTAGTTCTTCCGGTTCCGTTGTGGTGGATTCGGGTCCTCGTGACTTGGGTTTACTTCCGTTTTCCGGTGCTACATCCGTTCCGACCGTTTCCGGTATCACTTCCGGTTTTGCACGACATCCGGGTCTTCAAAATCCGGTTCTTACTTCCGTTCCAACCGTTTCTGGTATGACTAATAAACTCTTCCGTCTTCCGCTTCCAGTTGGGACGTAACTTCTGGTCTAGGGGATGAATAAAGAACAAAGAGCAAATAATTAGAGCAAATAAGTTCTCGAAGGTGATCTCGAGCAGGTCACTGGATCAAACCCACGTGAGTCTTGATGTTGTAAATAAGAGGAAAAGGCATGACCTTCAAGCAGTGGTGGCAGCGGCGGCGGAAGCCCCCATCTTTAACATATATGCCAATGTCAAAGTCTGAGATCAGTTGTAGTGGATTCAGGTCCTCAGGTCAGGGGTTACTTCCGTTTTCCGGATCTACCTCCGTTCTTTCCGTATCCGGTCTGACTTCCAGTTTGCGTATTTCCGGTTCCTATGCTTATTCTGTTATTTTACTGTACATCTGGTTTCAGTTTCTGGTTGTCTTCTTCTGGTTTGCGCATTTCCGTTTCCTATTTTTTCACTTCCGGATTCGTACATCCGGGGATAGGGTCATTACCGGTTTTCATGGTGTTCTATGATAAACTTCCGGTTCTGTTTTCCTTTTTTGCATTTCCGATGATAGCTCTTACTGAGATTCCAGGTTTGTCTTTCCTAGGATCTAGTCATCATCTTGCCTAAGAGTTAGTCTTATTTCAGTAAGTGCTTTTAAAATCGGAATGTTTAATCGCTGAAAATATTAATTCCGAGACATTGCCATTCTTGAAGTCTCTCATGGAATTGTAGATATTCAGCATTTATTCTTTTATCAGTGAAACAATTCAACGTAATCAAAGACTTCCGACTGGTTGCCGGATGGGTTTTTTGTTGCAGCCGATAAGTCAGTCGGTATTTTACGCATTATTGCTAGATACATAATTTTTAATTTCATCCAACTCTTTTTTCCTCTTATGTCGGCAGGTTGACATTTATTTTAACCAAAGGGAGTTTATTTGCTGAAGAAAATCGCTGTTTCTAGCGTAATTCTTAGTCTAATTCTGACAGGCGCTGAAAGGAAAAGATTTGCTTTGATTTTAAATCGCCTCTGTCTTTCAGCGTTTTGTTTCGTGATTCAACCCTTAATGTTTTCATGATAATCAAGTTTGCCCTGTAGGTGGGGCTTAGAATACACCTTCCGTATCCTCTGCGTGTCGTAAGAGGCGACTAAAGGAGGTAAGGGTGAGGTAACCCTGACAGAAACCTCGAGTGCTGAAGACGGAGGTTCCAGGCCGCACGGCGCACTCTAATAAACCATGGATCTACGCACTTAACGCTTATGATCATGTCGATAGTCACTTACAGGACTGGCAGTATGATCAGCGAACGAAAAGAAGAAGATGATAATCAAGTATCAGTGTTTTGTGTATTTAACATTCGAGCTGTTCCCGGAGATTCATTATCAATCTATCAATCATTCCTTTTATTGGCATATCAAACTCAGTGACATCCGTCTTTACACGATGATAATATTGGTTCTAAGTCTTTAAATATAAATAAGTAAAGATAAGTATAGGTCTCTTCCTTCATCCTCTGCCTCTTCTCCTTCTAAAGTTTTCTTCTAATCATGTTCTTCCTCCGTCTCTCTCTCAGTTTTCTTCTTTTTTCCGTCCTCTGGGGTTTTCCCGTGTTTCATCGATTGATGAAATCAATCCTCTCCAGGGATCGTCTGGTCCTGTTCTTTCCTCTTCATCTTCCATTCTTCTTAATTCCTCTCTTCCTCCTTCTTCGTCCTTTTCTTCCTCCTTTGATCATCTTGATCCGATTGTTTCTGTCGTTCTCTCTTTTGAGCTCAAATTGTTGATTACGGTCTGGTTTTCTCATTGTTTTCTGTGCTTAGGGATTCGTCCCTTGTTCGTTCTTTCATGTCAGCTTTTTTCTCTATTCTTTCAAGGTTTTCCGCTAGTGGCCTGAATCACTTTCCATGTCCTCTGGTCAGGATGTTGTATCTGATCACATTCCTTCTGATCAATCTTATTCCTTTTCGGATTCTTTACAGTTTTCTCTTCAAGCTTCCAGGAGGTCTTGCTCTCCTCTTTCCATTTGAACTATTGATTCTATGGCCTCTGGTGATTCTTCTCATCATTTTTCTTCTCCATCTCCTAATCCTTCTAATTTTTCACTTCCCAAGTCGGTCAGGGCTGAGGAGATTTTGTCCAGTCAGGGTCACTTCGGATGTCTGGTCCCTGGCTCACAGGCGGATTGCTTAGACTCTTCCTCTTCCTTTTAAGGACGAGTTTTCTATAGACCTTCCTTCTTTTGTGTCGGCTATTTCTTCTTCTAATTCTTGTTTCCTGTCTCCTCAGGTCCTTCCAATTGTCAATTTGGTCATTAACATGTTAGTTTTCTTTGTGAATGATGTTAATTCTAAAGAATTTTCTCTTACCTCTAAATGTGATGCTCCCTTTTCAGATCCCAAAAGATGATTACTTACGAGTCGCCACCTCTCTCTCTCTCTCTCTCTCTCTCTCTCTCTCCTCTCTCTCTCCTCTCTCTCTCTCTCTCTCTCTCTCTCTCTCTCTCTCTCTCTGGGAAGTTCTTTCCTCTCATGTTAAAGTTTTTTCTTAGTCAACCCCCTGCTCTTAGAGTGAGACGGGGTGGGGGGGCAGTTAAAGAGGTCGGTTGTCAAAGCGATTTTCAGTCCTATGGATCGTCCTCTGGTAGATCTGTTTGCGACATCTCTGAATGCTCAGATCTCCTCTTACATGTCTCCTTTTCCGGACAGCCAAGCCCTGGCGGTGGATGCCTTGTCACAGTCCTGGACAGGAATGTTCGTCTATGCGTTCCCTCCAACGATTTTGATTCCGTTAGTGTTGAAGAAGGTCAAAGAACAAATATACGAGATTCTTTTAATAGCTCCTTTTGGGCCAAAGAGGATTTGGTTTGTAGACCTTCTAGATCTCCTGGTAGACGTCCCTTGTCTTCTTCCATTCTCCCAGGATCTTCTGTCTCAAGTAAGAGGTTTTTGTCTTTATCCAAACCCAGAAATCTTCAGTCTGTGTGTTTTGGAGAATATCGAAACTAAAGTCATCGAGAATAAAGTTTCTTCAAGATCTCCAGTTATTATCGATTCTTCCAGAGGAGAGTCGATCTGCAGAGTTAACAAGTGTCGACTTAAAACTTTTGGAGAATGGTGTTCAGACCAAGGTCTCGTGCCCGATTCTGTTTCTATTCCCCCAAGTATTAGACTTTTTAACATATCTCTTTGATTCCTTACATTTATCAGCTAATACGGTTAGGGGATATAGATTTTCTCTAGCATCTTCTCTTCTTTGCCTTCTGTATGCCGATGTCAAGGACACTAAGACCTTTAATAGTTTTTATTAGAGGTCTAGGCAACATTCGTACTCCGATAGCTAAGCGTTTATTTTCATGGAACTTGGCTTTGGTTCTTCAAGTGCTGGCAGGCCGTCATTTTGAATCTCTCCTCTATTAGTATTAACGGCCTCTGCTAGAAGGCGTTCAGAAATTCATGCTTTTTCTGCTGAAAGGGAGAGATTTATTGTTTCAGGAGACGGTTTAGTTGTTATTACACCACAAAAACATCTTGACCGTTCAATCACTACTTGCTAAATCAAATATCTGCATTTAGCTACCAGAATAAAAAATGTTATGCTCGCTTACATACTCCCTTATGCTTATATCATCACCATGCATACCAGTAACCAGGCTAATGGTGAGGGAACCCCCAGCATAAGCCTCGGTATAGACTGTCACCAGTCTGTACTCGCTCCTTGGTGACGCCTGTCACTAAGCACTCTTGCGCATGTGCAATAGATCCTAAATAGGAAACAGATTCACTTTTCAAATATTCTGCAAGCAGAACAGTTGGCCTGCTATCCAGCTTAAGTTTTTACAGCTTTGCGCTGAAGATCAGCTACATATTTAAGAATTTTCTGATTCAGGAATCATGATATTATAAACTCTAATCTCCCTAATTATGTCTAGTGGTTACTTCGTGTTTTTTGGGGAGTTTTTAACTCTGGTTTATGAGTTACCAGTTTTCGTGTCAAATACTCCTGTTTTTGAGGTATTACAATTCATACCTATTTAATATCATCAATCAAAACCATGCTTTAAAATAAAAAAACCTTAGTGCTCGCTTATTAATATTTAGTGCCTACATAAAAATAATAATCTTACGAATCTTCGTAAATTCTTGGTCTTTCAGTGAGATTTTCAATTCCGTTTCTCAGCTTCTTGTATAGAGGTTTGGTTTCTTTAGCGGATTTCCATATCTAGAGATCTCTTATTAAGTACGTTTATTATATAAGCATCATATGAACGGATTTCTCTATTTCGTGATTCTATAAAGAATTAGTCTGATTAAGATAATAGTCGTAATTCTTGCGGCCGTTTTCGTTAATGGGGGAATCCCACGTCTTGCACGACCAGGCATGAATTACGTCTTTTGTTGACTAAGGCTTTGGTTTCTCTTAAAGCCTGTTATAGACTTCCGGTAAGTCTCAGTCTAAAGGCCATATTAGTCTTGAGGGGGTGCATTACTCTCATGCAGTGGCGTCGGTGACGGAAGTTACTGATTATTCATCCCATGCAGGTATAGCCAGTATGTTTAGAGATCTTCGATCTCTATGTCCGCTCCAGTTATTGCTCCTGGCTTGTCCGGGCAAGCAGGTTCTAAATCCGGTATTGCTGCTGGTTTGACCGGGCGTCCGGATATGAGCTCTGTGATTGTTTTGGCTTGGCTGGACATTCGGCGTCTCATCTCTTTTTCTTCTGGCTGTTTTCATTTTCCGGTATGAGAGGTGCTTTTCCGGGTCTGTTAGATCCGACCTCGCATCAGTTGTCTATTTCCGGTTTTTTCCACTTCCGTTCCCGGTAGTAGTGTATCTGCTTCCAGTAGGAGAGATGAAATAATATGTCCGCTCCTGTTATTGCTCCTGGCTTGTCCGGGCAAGCGGGTTCTAAATCCGGTATTGCTGCTGGTTTGACCGGGCGTCCGGATATGAGCTCTGTGATTGTTTTGGCTTGGCTGGACATTCGGAGTCTCACTCTTTTTCATCTGACTGTTTTCATTTTATTTCTCCACTTATTTTTACAGCCGTTTCCGGTAGTAACTTCTGGTATGAGAGGTGTTTTCCGGGTCTGATAGATCTGACCACGCATCAGTTATCTATTTTTGGTTCCGGTTCTTTTCCACTTCCGTTCCCGGTAGTAGTGTATCTGCTTCCAGTAGGACTGATGATTTCAGGGTCTGTTAGATCCTGCTAAGCATCTGTTATCATTTTCTGGTTCCGGTTCCGCTCCATTTCCGGTAGTAGTGTTTCTGCTTCCGATAGGAGAGATTATTTTTTTCGGATCTGATAGATCTGGCCTAGCATCAGTTATTCATTTCCGGTTACGGTCTTTCCTCTTCCTTGTCCGGTAGTAGTTGTTCTGCTTCCGGTTGGAGAGTTGATTTTCCAGGTCTGTTAGACCTTGCTTATCATCTGTTTTCAATATCCAGTTCTGCTTTTCTCCCGGTAGTAGTGTATCTGCTTCCGGTGGTAGTGATGATTTCCAGGTC
The DNA here is from genome assembly GCA_034401795.1 of Chaetoderma sp. LZ-2023a. Lineage (NCBI taxonomy): Eukaryota > Metazoa > Mollusca > Caudofoveata > Chaetodermatida > Chaetodermatidae > Chaetoderma > Chaetoderma sp. LZ-2023a. Next base: position 78,639,719 of record CM067374.1, read on the forward strand.
TGTTAGATCCTGCTAATCATCTATTATCAATTTCCGGTTCCGCTTCAGCTTCCGTTTCTGGTAGTGGTGTATCTGCTTCTGGTTGGAGAGATGATTTTCTAGGTCTAGATCCTGCTAATCATGTGTTTTCTATATCCGGTTCCTCTTCACTTCCGGTAGTAGTGTATCTGCTTCCGGTAGGAGTGATGATTTTCCAGGTCTGTTAGATCCTGCTAATCATCTATTATCAATTTCCAGTTCCACTTCAGCTTCCGTTTCTGGTGGTAGTGTGTCTGCTTCTGGTAGGAGACATTATTTTCCGGATCTGTTTGATCTGGCCAAGCTTCTGTTTTCAAATTCCGGTTCCGGTTCCTCTTCCGTTTCTGGTAGTAGTGTATCTGCTTCCGCTAGGAGAGACGATTTTCCGGATCTGGCCTTTCATCTGTTGTCATTTCCGGTTCTGGTTTTTGCCCCTTTTCTGTTTCCGGTAGTAGTAGTGTTTCTGCTTCCGGTATGAGAGGTGCTTGTTAGGGTCTGTTAGATCCGGTCGAATATCCTTTATTTATTTCTGTTTACGGTTATTTCACTTCAGTTATTGTAGTGGTGTTGAGAAAATGCTACAAGTTTGAGAGGTGCTTTCCGGGTTTGTTATATCCGGTCAAGCTTCTGTCTTCATTTTCCGTTTCCAGTTTTTCGTTTCCGAGTATGTATCTACTTCCGGTAGGAGGGGTGCTTTTCCGGGTCTGTTAGATCCTGCCTAGCATCATACTTCTGTTTTCGGTTCCGGTCTCATTGTATCTGTTTCCGGTGGTAGTGCTTCTACTTCTGGTATGAGAAGTTTATTTCTGGGTCTGTTAGATCCGGCTTAACTTCCAACTACCGTTTCCGGTTCCGTTTTTGTTTTATCTATTGCCGGTAGTAGTGCTTTCACTTCCGGTTTGAGAGGTGTTGTCTGGGTCTGTTAGATCTGGATAGATACCTAATTCCGTTTCCAGTTTATCAGCTTTTACTGGCTCTCTTTACGGCAGTTATTTTAGAGCTTAAGGTTATGAATTGCCTGATCGTTCAGATTCTTCTGCTAATAATATTTCCTTAGCTCGGATTCAATTTGCTTAACGCTATTCTTCCTGTTTTCTTTTTTCTTTTATGGTTGTTAGAATCTCTTTATTCTTGCTTTCCCTTTCTCTTTTGGTTTTTCTGTTTATAATAGTCTTGCGTTTATGTATTAGGTTCCCCTTTTTTCATCTTATCTTTTTCTCCTCTTTTTCTTCTAATTCTTTCCTTATTTATTCTTTATCTTCTTCTTCACTGTGGTCATCTATATCCTATTGTGTGTGTTTTTTCTTCCTCAATATCTAGTTTTCTATTTATGTCTCTGGTTTAGTCTGTTTTTGTGTCTTTGTCCTATCGCTCTTCTGTTTCCGCTAGTCTTTCTATTCCTGGGTCAGTCGAGATCAGGGATCTGAGGAAGTTTTCCAGATTAGTGCCTATTCGGATGATTTGTCCTCCTCTCTTTTGCATGGCTTCTTGTCTCTCTCTCTCTTCCTCTTCTCGGTAAGTCCTTTCGCGTCTCTCCTTGTTTTCCTAGCATTCTGTCTTTCATTCTTCGGCTTTTCTTCTTCGCTGGGTTTCTCATTTTACTTTTCATCCTATTCTTGCTCTTCGTATCACGTTTTCTTTCTTCTCATTTTTTCTAATCTGTTCCTTTTAATTCTTTTCTCTCTTATTTTTTACTTTTTCTTCATCTTTATTCATCTAGATCTAATTTTCTCGAATTTTCATTCACGCTCTGTTTCAGTCCTTGTTAGGGTTGTTTGATTATGCGTTTTCTCCATCTTTCCTGATTCCGTTGCTCTTGAGGTAGGTCAGGGATCAGATTTGAGAAGTTCTTCTGATAGCTCCCTTTTGACCAAAGTGGATCTGCGTTGCAGATTTCTTTTTTGTCTCCGGGTAGTCTTCATTTGTCTTCTTCCAGTCTCCCCGGACCTCATGTCTAAAGTAAGAGTTTAGTGTATTCATTCAGTCTCAGGAATTTGCAGTCGGTATCTTTGGAGAGTTTCATCTGTTTGATACCTGAGACTAGATTTTCTGCGAGTTCTCAGGACATCAGTATTTCTGCCAGGAGGGAGTCAACTCGCAGAGTTTTCAAGGTCGGTCTTAAAACTAGAAGTATGGTGTGCAGACCTTACCAAGCACATCTCGCCATTTTCGTTAAGACTGTGCATTTGTAAGAAATGGTAAGAGTTTATTTTGTTTTTTATTTTTCTCTAAGTTCAAGTTTTCCTTATTTGATAATCACGGTGTGATTAATTTAAATGCACTATTATGTTATGTTATTAACATTTGGATAAGATTGGTTTGATTTTTATCCTTGTTTGTTGATTCTCAAATCGCCTCCCACCTAATGTTTTAAGTGGGGCACTGACCAAATCTACGGGTTTAGCAAGTAGTAATTGAACGGTAATGGATGTTTTTGTGGTGTAATAACAACCCCCCCCCCACAGACCCCCTTGCGGGTTGGTCTGTTGTTTTATTAACCACTATAAAAACATACTTACCATTCAATCACTATGACCCGGCCTCAGCCACCCCGCGTGGAATTGATTTGAGAATTTGCCTATAACATTTGGCACTTAAATTCAGAAAAGTTAATCTGTTTCCTATTTTGGCTCCAGTGCGCGTGCGCATGCGCAAGCGCGCTTAGTGACAGGCGTCACTATGGAGTGAGTACAGACTGGTGCCAGTCTATATCAGTTAATATACTGGAGATGGACCTAACCAGTAGCCTGGTTGAGGGTCCATATTTATAGGAATAGGCATGGGGAGGACGGTATGCATGCATAAAAATCTTATTCTGGTAGCTAAATGCAAATAATTGATTTAGCAAGTAGTGATTGAACGGTAAGTATGTTTTTATAGTGGTTAATAAAACAACAGACCAACCCACAAGGAAAAAAAGAAAGACTTCCTCTTCCGGTTATTCTGTACATCCTGATCAGTTTCCGGTAGTCTACTTTCGGTTTTATCCATTTCCAGTGACAATTTTCAACGTAATTAAAGACTCTTCTGACTGGTTACCGTAGAGGATTCTGCTGCAGATTATTTTATATGCGCATTTCATCAGCCGATAAGTCAGTTTCTATTCTACGCATTATTTCGAGATACGATTTTTGCTTTTATCCAACTTTAGATGGCCAGTTGTCTTCGGGCCATTCAGCCTTTTTTCTCACTCCCTTTACCTCTTATGTCGGCAGGTTGACATATTTATTTAACCAAACAGAGTTTATTTGTGGATGGGATAACCCAGATTCTTACGTAAATCGTAGTATAATTTTGTCAGTCGCTGAAAAGAATTAGATTCAGTAAAGGTTTCATAGGATCATTATGAGTACAGGATTAATATCTACAAGTACAATATTCGCTTAGAAAAGATAATCAATCGGTTAAGGGGCAGGAAGGAGGAATATGAGTCGAATTCTTCTGCGTTGACATAGTTTCGGTGAGTTCGTTTTGTTTTTTGTTTTTTTCCAGATTTTTGTGTGTTTTCCCTTTTATGGCGTAATTTTTGCTCTATTTTGACTGGGTTGTTGCGGGCCTTCGGACAGTGGTTTCGGAGTGGACGGGGCTCGGGATTTGCTGGGTAGTTTGGGGGCAGTTTGGCTGAGGGTTGTTGGTGAGGCCACCGGCAATTTTCGGTCGGATTATTCCCGGGCTATTCGGTGGGTCTTGGGTTTTTGCTCGTTGAGATTGTTGTCTGGGGGCTGGCGGCGGGCCGGTTGGAGTGGGGTGGGGGTTGCGCTGGAGGGGGTAGAGCGGCTGAGAATCTTTGGATTTAAGCATCCTCCAGCTATTTTCAGTCAAAGTGTTTTCAAAATCTTTGCAAGTCCAGAGATATTACAGTTGTAATATGTCGTCTGCAAAATTCAGTATTCAAACAGTTAATATCTAGTATCAGTGTTCAATCTTTCCTTTTATGGGGATTTCTAACACAATGTCATTTGTTATTACAAAGATGAAATTATTGATGCTAAGATTATAAATATAAGAATCAATAAATTTATTAAAATCTTTGAAGTTTCTGCCTCTTGGCATAAATATCGAATTGTGTAGGATATCTAATTTATCAGCAAGCCCGAGTGGCTAGGCAACCGTTGATGTATTCAATACAATTTTTTATTAAAACTCCTCCATTACTATACGATTTTAAATTAGATAGTCTAATATTTGCCATAGTTCTCTTATCAGGACCTTGTCATGTATCTATTCATAGAATTGTGATGACGGTCATCACTAGTAACTTTCCCGTAGTTCAGGTAGATCTCAGGCTCATGATTTGGCTATATCTTGACTCTAAGCACTCCCATAGACTCACTATGGGTTTTTGGTTTGCCACAATCTCGGGTTAAATCTTGGAAATAAAACTAGCTATAATTGGTGCAGAGTCTTTAGCATTATTAATAAGTTAGGCTATACTGATATGACCCTTTTTTGTCTTCATTCAGTGTAGGGGTATTATTAAAATATCCATAATAAACGTGAGTTACCTATTTAGTGAGGACTAAGCATTATGATATAGCCCAGGATTTTTGGTTGGAGCATCATGGCATATGTAATCTATGTGTTTTCTATGAGCAGTCCTCTTTAGCATATAGTAAGTTTGACACTTCTTTAAGGGTGGCCCTTATTAAAAGGGCTAGATATTCTTGGATCTAGAATCCTTCTATGTAGTCTCTTCTTCCAAAATGGTCTTCTGTTCCTTCCTATTAGAAGCTATTAGCTTTAGAGGGGTTGTTGTTGTCTATGATTGTCAAGGAGTCTATAGAAGAGGCTATTCATTGGAAAGTAGATCCAGGCTTCTGTTCATTGGTTGGATTGTCTGGTAGGCTTCTAAATCTCGATTCGTTCAGTCATTGCCATGGGGTTTTTCTTTCAGTTTTAGAAGGAGGAATGAGGTTTAGTATTATGGATCGTCTTCTAGTAGATCTGTTCGCGGCCTCTCTGAATGCTCAGATCTTCTCTTACATGTCTCCTTTTCCGGACAGTCAAGCCCTGGTGGGGGATGCTCTGTCTCAGTAGTGGACAGGAATGTTCACCTAGGCCTTCTCTCGAACGATTTTGATTCAGTTAGTTTTGAAGAGGGTCAAGGATCAGGTTTGCGAAATTCTTCTGATAGCTCCCTTTTGGCCAAAGAGGATTTGGTTTTTAGACCTTCTAGATTTTATGGTAGATTTCCCTCTTCTTCTTCCAGTATCCCAGGATCTTCTATCTCAAGTAAGAGGTCTTTGTGTACATCCAAATCCAATAAATTTTAGTCTGTGTGTCGGGAGAATCTCGAGTCTGAAGTCCTCGAGAATAAGGTTTCTTCTGATCTCAGAAAATTATTGACTCTGCCAGAAGGGATTCGACCCGTCGAGTTTACAAGGGTCGACTTAAAATGTTAGGTGAATGATGTTCAGACCAAGGTTTCATTCCCGATTCTGTTTCTATACCCAAATTATTAGATTTTTTATCTTATCTGTTTGATTATTTTCATTTGTCAGTTATTACGTTCAGGGAGTATAGATTTTCTCTGGTGTCATCCCTTCATTGTCTTCTGTATGCCGATGTCAAGGATACTAAGAATTTTAATAGCTTTATTAGAGGTCTAAGTAATAGTCGTCCTCCGATTGCTACGCCTTTACCTTCCTGGAGTTGGGCTTTGGTTCTTCAAGTTTTGGCAGGTCGCCATGTTGAACCTATTTCTTCTACCAGTATTAAGCTTGGTTTTGTTTTTAATTGTCAAAGCTGTTTTTTCTTGTTGCTACAGTCTCTGCTAGAAGGCGTTCAAGAGATTCATGCTCTTTCTGCTGAAAAGGAGAGATTTATAGTTTCGGGGGTTTTATATCCCAGAAGGAATTTTTTATCTAAAACTCAAACTAACCGCTATCCTGCTAGTCCGATCATTTTAAAATCTTTTTCGTCTGTCGCCATCCGGAAAATTTTGGTATCCTATTAGGGCATTAGGAACCTTCAATCAGCGATCAGAGGTTATAAGAGTAGATCCATCTCATTTATGTTTTTCCTACGAGGAAGAGTTATCTAAGCCGGTCTCAAATTCTTCGATTGTCAGATGGATTTTTGAGACAATAATTAAGCTTTATTATGAGATTGCCTCACCGGATCAAATTAACCTCTCCCTTATTAAAGCTGAGGACGTTAGAGGTATGGCTACTTCTTTCACTCTTTTTGAGGGTTCGTCTTTAGATGAGATCATGCAGGTGGCAGGAGGGAAATGTGAATACACCTTTACATCCTTTTATCTCAAAGACCAGAGTGCAGCAGCTTCCTTCTTTCATAACATTTCCACTTTTAACTAAAAAAGCCGAAGACTTTTTACCAAGCACTTCCCACCATTTTCGTTACGACTCTGCGTCTGTGAGAAATGGTGAGAGTCTTCTGTTGGTTTTTATTTAGTTCTTTAAAGTTCAGGTTGGTTTTATTTGCTAATCATGGTGTGATTGTGCTAAATGCACTATTAGGTTATGTTATTAACATTTGGATAAGAGTTATTAACATTTGGATAAGATTGGTTTAATTTTATCCTTGTTGGTTAGCTAAAAAAGCCGAAGACTATTTACCAAGCACTTCTCACCATTTTCGTTAGGACTCTGCGTCGGGGAGAAATGGTGAGAGTCTTCTGTTGGTTTTTATTTAGGTCTTTAAGTTCATGTTGGTCTTATTTGCTAATCATGGTGTGATTGAGCTAAATGCACTATTAGGTTACGTTATTAACATTTGGATAAGATTGGTTTAATTTTATCCTTGTTTGTTAACTAAAAAAGCCGAAGACTATTTACCAAGCACTTCCCACCATTTTTGTTAGGACTCTGCGTCTATGAGAAATGGTGAGCGGCTTCTTTTGGTTTTTATTTATTTCTTTAAGGTCAAGTTGTTCTTATTTGCTAATCACGGTGTGCTTGAGCTAAATGCACTATTATGTTATGTTATTAACATTGGGATAAGATTGGTTTGATTTTTATCCTGGTTTATTGATTCTCTAATCTCCTCCCACCTTATGTGGACATGGGGCACTGACCAAATCTATGGGTTTAGCAAGTAGTGATTGAACGGTAATGGATGTTTTTGTGGTGTAATAACAACCCCCCACAAACCCCCCTTGCGGGTTGGTCTGTTGTTTTATTAACCACTATAAAAACATACTTACCGTTCAATCACTACGACCCAGCCTCAGCCACCCCACGTGATAAGATTTGAGAATCAGACTAAATATTTTGCACTTAAATTTAGAAAAGTGAATCTGTTTCCTATTCGGGCTCTAATGCGCATGCGCGAGCGCGCTTAGCGACAAGCGTCACTATGAGGTGAGTATAGACTGGTGCCAGTCTATACCTGATGGTAGGCTGGAGATGGGACTCAACCAGTAGCCTGGTTAAGGGTCCATAGGAATAGGATTAGGCATGGGGAGGTGTGTATGCAGGCCTAAAAATCTTATTCTGATAGCAAAATGCAGATAATTGATTTAGCAAGTAGTGATTGAACGGTAAGTATGTTTTTATAGTGGTTAATAAAACAACAGACCAACCCGCAAGGGGGGTCTGTGGGGGGGGATTTTATCTATGCTGTCATTGCATGTTGTCTCCATCATAATTGAAATGATTTTCAAGTTTTTTCCATATTTTTATGGGGTTTGGACTTCTAGCCTATTTTTCACAAGAATTAGGTAAATGTTAAAGTTTTTCAATGGACATTTAATTCGTAAAGGGCTTTTCCGATGTTAATAAAACTTTACAGATTTGATCTATGCCATGATTGTATCCAGTCTACATCATAATGACTGTGATTTTTTAAAAGTTTTTCCATACTTTTCCGGGGTTTGGACTTAAGAATAAGAATGTTAAAGCGATGCTAATCTCATCTCAAATGTTGTATTGCACCGATAGAATATGGTTTATAGATTCCATATTATTCATATCCTGTCACATTCCCTGATCTGTATCGCAATTATCTGTTTTTGTATTATCGAGTAAATGTTGAACAGTGATCGACACCATTTTGTCTCCTCAAGCTATTGTGCGTGATGTCATGTAAGCTCCAATGCATCACATTCTTTATTATGTAATGCTCATCCCATTGAATATTTTGAAACTAATTTGACTGGAAGTTGTTGCTGCCTATCCATCAACATTTTCTTTAGACGACTTCTCATGAACCTCATGGTCGATTTCAATTATATTTGGCAGGAAGCATCCTTAGGGCATAGGGGATTGAAGTTTTTTCAAAGGGAGCTGATCGGCCAATTTAGCCACTATCCATCTTCGAATTTAGCTGATTCTTTAGAAAGTTGAGAGATATAATTTGGGATTAAGGGCCATTAAAGTTTGTTCAAGGGAAGTTGATATGTCAAAAAATATGGCATCCACGGACCAATCAAAATGTAGCGTGTTTGGTGGCCATATTGGATTTTTTTATTTGATGGATTTTGAAGTCTAAATTGTTTTTATATATTTTTTTTTTTTGTATTTTGATTTAAAATTTGCCATTTTAGAAACTAGCATAAACGGTTTGGTGGCCATCTTGGATCATTTTCCTGCCAAAAACTGCCATACTAAAGCAACAGGAAATTAAAAATATCTTCTTGAGAACCACTGGGCCGATTTCGAGTATATTTGGCAGAAAGCATCCTTGGGGCGTAGAGATACAGGTTTGTTCAAATGAAGCCAGTCGGCCAATTTGGCTGGCAGTCATCTTGGATTGTGGCTTATTTTTAAAAATCTCTAAAAATCGTCTCAGAATCCGCTTGGGGGATCGATTCAAACCTCATACAACATCGTCTCCAGAGCTGTTGAGTGGATCAGGCCGAAATTTGTGATATATGATTAGGGACTAAGTGTCATAAAGTATGTTCACGTTTAATATGTAAAAAAAACCATGACCACCATGGGCCAATTAAAATGTAACGCATTTGGCAGTCATATTAGATTGTTTTATTTGATGGATTTTTGATGAGCAGATATTGTTTCATATAGGGTTTTGGGTATTCTAATTTCAAATTTGCCCTTTTTATACACCCGTTTTGAAAAAAACCGTATTATGTGATGGCGCGTGTTGTCTGTCCATGCATCTGTCAATGTCTGTCTGTCTATTGGCAAATCCATGTCTGGGCCATATCTCATCTTAAAATCTACATTTTTAAATTTATCTCCGGTGCCCATATTAGGTGGAGACGGTGTGTCATGATTTCGTTTCGTCGGGATCTGTCGATATTTGCCAGAGTTATCCCCCTAAAATGCATCAAAGATTTTGTGTCCGGGCTGTATCTCAAAAATGTATTAATGTACATTTGAAATTTGGGTTCCGGTACACACAAGTGTCATGATGTTGTTTCATCGAGATATGTTGATATTTCCTAGAGTTACCCCATGAAATGTGTAAAATGCGTAAAAAAAAATTGTGTCTGCGACGTGTCTCAAAAACCTCAAAATGTACATTTTAAATTTTGGCTCCAGATCACATATTAGGCGGAGACAATGTGTCATGATTTTGATTCAGTGGGATCTATCCGTATTTGCGAGAGTTATACATTCCAGGCCAAATCACAGGGAGTTTTGAACCCACATTTGAAATTCAATTTCCAGTGAACATATACGTAGAGACGAAGTGTTATGATTTTGTTTTGGTGAGATCTGTCCATATTTGCCAGAGATTTACTCCCTGAAAAGAATTAAAGTTCATTAAAGATGGGCGTATTAAACCCAGCTAGGCGGCGCTCTTGTTGAAACTGTTGAATAAACGGTTTGGCAATCATCTTGGATCTTTTTCCCACCAAGAGCTGCCATGTACTAACGCATTAAGAAATTTAAAATGTCTTCTCGAGAACAACTGGGCCGATTTGAAGTATATTTGTCAGAAAGCATCCTTAAGGTGTAGAGATACAGGTTTGTTTAAATGGAAGCAATTTTCCCGGTGGGCATCTGGGATTTTGGCCGATTTTGTTTGAAACACCTTTAAAAATCTTCTTTTCCGAATCTGCTTGGTGGATCGATTCACAACTCATGAAACATGATAGAGAGCACGAGTTAAACCAATTTAATTCAAGTGAACTTGATTGACCTAATGCTTTAGCGGCCATCTTGGGTGACCTAGTTTTCATTAAAACAACTTCTCCACTGAATGGATCGGGCCGAAAGTTGGGAGATATGATTAGGGACTAAGAGTCATTAAAGTTTTTTCAAGGGAAGTTGATATATGTAAAGAAACATGGCTGGTGTGTTACAGTTATGGTTACCTCCTTAGGGTTCTACTTATAGCTGATGGCCTTTCTATTTGAAATGCCTATGTTCCCAGTGGACGATACTTGCGCCTCGTGTTTATCTGACATTGCAAAAAGGAAGATGTAAAATTGAAAACTTTGCACTTTTTGCAAAATGTTTTCTATGAACAAAGTAATGCAGTTTCTTCCAGAAAACCCTTAGATAGATATTTTTATTCGACAATCACCCGTAACAAAACCAATAATCATCCATAATAATGCCGAGAATCAGTTTCCTGTGCTGGAACAGTACCTTGCTGCATGAGATTGGATCCGTCCATTCAATGATTAACCCTTTCACCGACAAATCCCCGAAAAAGTGAATTCTATAAAACTTATTATATTGAGCATTTTGAAATTAGTTTTACGTGAAGGGGTTGTAAGGCCGCAGTGACTTCCAAGCAAATTAATTTCAAAATATTCAACAGTTTTCCTGTATGAGAGCCTTAAAAATGAGATTTGGGTAATTCATTGGTGAAAGCGTTAAGAGACGGTCTTACTAGAAGTTTAAGCAACATTCTACTCACCTATCATCAGAATTAAATGCCATACTGGAGCCATAAATTCCTTATTCGTAATCCTTGTTTAGTCATGCACTCAAGAGGCTTCCAAGACAGAAGCATTTTGAGGCAATATGTTAGGTAATTCCTGCTGGCAATGGCTGTTAACATGAATCTCAGTTGATAAACCATTCACTTGAGCTTAACCCTTTAATGGTCATGCTCAATGGAAGAATCCAGTTTTAGCTATGTCCCACCCATCTTTAGCTAAGCTCCAAACACATTTCACCCATGTTGGGATCGATCTATCCCTGAACTCCCTGAATATCAATTTCCCGATATCTATACAGGTAAGCTGTTGAATATTTTGAAACTAATTTGACTGGATGCTGTTGCTGCCTATGGCAGAACCCAAATTTCAACTTAACTAGTCAAGTTAATTTCAAAATAATCAACAACATGCTTATTAAATAGTAAAGACATACAATTTGTACAACCTGACAGACTATTTAAGTGTTTATGACATACTTAATCGAGTCATTCATAACATAATTGATTGACGTCATCCTACACGTCCTGTAGTTGATTAGGACATCATATGATTGATGGATAAACTGGATTCCTCCATTGTCAAGAAATAAAAAATATTTGCTTATTTAATGTCCATTTGCAGGCCAAGAGGATTATCGAGCCAGTCATTCTGGAACAGTGGTCAATTTCCAAAAATAGTCTTCTTGGCCTGTAAATTTAGCATTCCTCAAGACAACTGCTGAAGCCAGTTTGGGCGGCTTGACCATTAAAGCGCTAATCGTCATTGTATGATTACTGTATTCTGCGGCTGTAGTAGTAGAAACATCCTACAGCTGTAATCAGTCCTTCGCTTCTGCCCGCTGTGTCTTGTCCTCGGGCAAAATCCTTAGCTTCCTCAGGTCCATTCTTGACTTGAGTGTACAGAGTCCTGCTTTCTTGAGGTCACTTCGAAGCACACTTAGCAGATTTATGCAATGACGTCCTCTCCTGGCTTTGTATTTGCTGGCTCCGAGTAGGGCGAATTCTAAAGCTCTGTTCTGGTGTCTCTTCTGGCATCCTTAGCACATGGCCAAACATGGACCATCTTTGCTGGGTGACTTTTACAGACAATGGCGACGTATTACACATCTTGTATAGCGCATCGTTGGAAATTATGCTGTCTGGTCATCGGTGTCCAATGATGGTGCTGGTGCATAGGTGTTTGCAGTGGCAGGCATCGAGTTTGTCTAGAGCTGCCTTTGGAGCTGCCGAGCTGTTACAGTTATACCGCATCAAGGATACGCAAGTTGCATTGTATAAACGTAGCCTCTTTATCAAGAGCATCTTTGATCTACGAATCCATAGCTTCCAAAAGGACTGGAAAGCTATGTTCCCCATGACGCAGCATGCAGAAGTGTCAGCAGTACTGCAAAGCAGTGAGCCCAGGATTGTACTTTTCCTCCATGATTTGCCGCCACGGAGTGGGTCATCATTTTCTGTAGAGGCATGCTTTGTCGATAGGTATACATGTATGTGGGTGAACTCTGTTTTGGATTCATTCATAAAGAGATTCTCAATTTTTAGTTTGCTTGCAGCTATTGGGAGAAGTTCGTCAAGGCGTTTCTTTTCCTCGTCTATGAAGTCCACATCGTCGGCATATTCCATCTCTAGTGGCATGCCCAGTATTGACACTGGGGGGTTTGGTCTTGTGCAACCTTTCCGCACAGATTTTAATGCGGCAGAAAGATATCAGGTGATGAGCACCGGAGATAGACAATCTCCCTGTGGGGAGCCGATTGATGTCTCAAACTCTACAGACTTCACTGACTTGACTCATACTCTCAGCTTGGTGTCTGCAAGCAGTAGTCTCACTAGTCATTACTCATCTTCATTGCAACTGACCTAGCGTAGTACATCTAGGATCTTTGAGCATTTAATTGTGTCGAAGGCTCGTGACATGTCAATGCCCATTTTGTGGAAGTTCCAGTGTTTGGACATGACTACCGACACAGGCATGCATTGAGCCCATGTAATGTCTGCGCAGCTGCGTCCACATTTGAAGCCACATTGACATGATCCGGTGAAGTCATCGATCTTGTCTCGGATGTGGCATAGCGTAACATTGGATAGGATTTTCCGTATGCTGTTGAGGAGCACAATGGGCCACAGATTGGCTGAGGGCCCAGTTGGCTTCTTGGGCTTGGGTAGTGCGATAAGGGTGTCAGCGTCGATGGGAAGGTGATGCATAAAAGCTGAATTGATTAAGTGCGTGATCGGTTTTGAGATAATGTCACTTGCGTCTTTGAATAGTTCATTGCTCATGCCATCAGGTCCAGATGCGCGTCCATTTTTCAGGGCTTTAAGTGCTTTCTCAACTTCTGGTGTTTGAATTGGTGTTAGTAATGGCCTGGGGTCTCCTGAGAACGGGTGCAAGGGCTCATCATCGTTGTCAGTGAACTGTTCCTTGAACCATTCTCGGATTGTCTCGGCTTTTCCCTGGTGAGTTCTGATAATGTGTCTTTCAGAGTGGTGTACAGTGAGCGGTGGTGTGTAGTCAGTAACTGTCAGGGCTCGGGCTGCCCGAAACATTTTGTGACAGTTGTCCGTGGCAGTGATTTCATCCACTACTGTTGAATAGCAAGATCTTTTAAGCGTTCGCTAATATGGCGCAGAATAATATTGCTTCACTTTGGCCACTTTGATAGATGCGCAGCCGTAATGCGTTCTACTCTGCTGACAGTTTTACTACTAGCGGGTCGTCAGTATACCTAGTTTGGTTGTTTTTAAGAACACCTATGGTGCTGGTAGTGGATGATTCCATAGATTTCAGTATTTTGGTTATGGCTTCGTTTGGATCGGAGCTGACATCGATGTTAGCTATCTGCTCCCCGAGGGCTTTCTTGTATGACATTTAAGTGTCAGTGTCGCTGATGAGCTTGGGTAGGTTGTAGGTGACTCTACCCTCCTGCCTGGTATGGTGTTTATATATTAGGTAGAGATCATTCATCTGAAGGTGTGTAATGACTAGCTTATGGTCAGAATTGAGGTCTGTGCCTCCATACGAACGAACGTTCCGGAGTAAGGGTTTTGCTTCTGTCTTGCATAGTATGAAGTCTGTTTGGTTGAAGACAGCTGTTGTAGCCATAGAACTTTTTGGGGCTTTGCAATCTGTAATGTGTCCATTCCATGTTGTCCGGTGATGGCATGAGTGTTTGAAAGCCGTATTTGTGACAAATTGGAACTAAGGAATGCCACCAGTGCATCTCCATTGCTGTTGCGTGTGCCCTCTCTATAGGATCCCATGCATAAGCCAAGTCATGAACTTTTGTCCGCAATTCCGAGTTTACCCAGCTTGGCGTTGAAATCTCCACACACGAACAGTTGCCATCTAGCTGGGATTGTAATGGCGGCACTCAGTTCTGTGTATAAGGAATCTAATATTGCTGGATTCTCTTTAGCTTTTTCGGTAGTTGGGCCATATGCGTTGACAATTCGACACTTAGTGGTGGTATGTTTTCGCGTAGGTGTAGCCAGGTCGATGAATGCAACGCGATCACTGATGTATCCAAAATTAATGACATGATCCAAAACCCTTGGTCCAATTACGAAGCCTAAGCCCCGGTATGTGGCCTGTTTTTGCTCCCAGAGCACTAGCTTATGGCCTGTCTGGAGTTGCTGCTCTGTGTTTAGCTACTTTAGTCTCTTGAATGCATACAATATCGATGTTATAGTGTTCACAATCTGCGCCTACGGGTTGCCTCTTTGATGTTGTACTCAGACCACGTACATTCCACGTAGCTATGGTATGCTCCTGGGAAGATTGCGTCGTCCGAGGATGTCGAGCACAGTTTCTTGTTTGAAGAAGGGTAGACATAATCAGAGTTGCCTCAGTATGCAGATGTCAGCCTGTAATCCTTGATGACTTAGTTTCTCAACAAAGTTGGTACTTACGTAGGAGACCGGCGTGAAGGTGTCATCTTTCTCCCCCTAATCGTCATTGAATTCTAATGGAAGCTAGATCTTTATTAACACTAAGCATGCAGAGGTCATTGACTTCTCCTAATGGAAGCTAGATCTTTATTAACACTAAGCATGCAGAGGTCTTCACATCTTTTCAAGATATAATGATATCCTGTCACATTAAATGCAGTAACATTTGCAAGAGAGATGAGATGCCAGGTGATTTTGGTGCAATTTACCCAGCATGTAGGGTCCTGAATCATATTCACTGTAATTATAGGACAGCATATTGTTTGAGTCTATTTGTCTGTACACGACAGGATTTCTCAAACAAAACTTCCTGTTCGCACATGCAACTTGTCATTTGTGAGCCTGCTTTTTGAGGCGAAAGCATGTAGGATATATCACCCAGGCAATAATATCTTTCTGTCAGATAGTTTCAGCGTATTCAAGAGTATCACCTCTAATATAATAATAATAATAATAATAATAATAATAATAATAATAATAATAATAATAACTAGATTGATCGGTCGATGACTCGTCAGTACCCCACAACCCACCCCCGGGGACGGTGCTAAATATAAATGTCCTTTTGCACTCCACAATCATATGGGTAACTTGTGTACCAAATTTGGTTGAATTTCGTCCAACAGTGTCAGAGGAGTTGCATTACAATCAATTTCATGACCTTTTGACCCCATCCCACAGACCGTGGGGTTGGGGGCTAGTGTCAACTGTGAATGTACTCATCCACTCCACATTGGTATGGGTAACTGACATACTAAATTTGTTTGAATTCCATCCAACAGTGTCAGAGGAGTTGCATTACAATCAATTTCATGACTTGATCCCACCAATCCACACCCCTGTAAATGTTAATGGCCTCTTGCACTCGGCAATCATATGGGTAACAGATATCAAATTTGGTTGAGTTCCGTCTAACGATTTCAGAGGAGTTGTGTTACAACTGATTTGACCTTTTGACCCCTGCCACAACCTCCTGGGGGCAGAGCCAAATTTAAGTATCATATGGGTAAGCCACATACCAAATTTTATGTAATTCCACCTAACGGTTTGGGAGGAGATAGTGTGGCGGACGGACAGACAGATGGATGGAGATGATTACAATATCTCCAGCATTTGCTTAAAACTTTGGGATAATAATAATAATCTTCATTTAGCGAGGGTATACAATGTCAGTAAAAGTCTGATCTCTCCGAGGTTCCCACAAAGAATGCACACATGCCTGCACGCATAGCATGTACTAACAGATTCCATTTACAAGTAGGGCAATGGTCACAGACGATGATTTGGAGAGGAAATGTAAGAATATTGGCATCCTTGACATTATTGAGCAATTGCAAAGGTACCAATGGGGCAGCCATCCCTGACACTATTGTCAAAGGGTTAAAATGCACTAAAAGAACTTTTCTGCCAAATTTAGTTTTAATCCTTTATCAATTGATGAAATGTGCTACAATTGTTGACAGACTGACAACAGACAGGCAGACAGACAGACAAGTCATGATTGTATGAACTCACCTAGGTGAGCTACTATTTATCGATCTCCACTGAATAGACATGGACTATCAAGTGCCAACATTGTCATTTGTCATACATGTGTATTTGCTACGATTATCATTGTTTGCCGTAGGACAAAGTGCCAAAATAGGTTTGTCTGGCTGGTTAGTGAAATAATGTTCAATAGTGTCTCAAGCTTAAAAATTTAGCATTACAGTTGTAGCATCTGTTAGTCAGTCATAGCGAAGGGTTTTCAAGAAGGTTTTATGAGAACAGAATCATCTGTAACATTAAGAAAAATATCTGAGAACCACCCGTATCATTCACTAATCTTTAGCTCACCTGGCCTGAATGCCTGGCTTACATGCACGCACACACTTGCGCACACACTCACGTGCACACACAGACAGACGCACACTGCAAGTACATTTACATACAAAACATACTATATACAAATATATACAATATTAAATACAAGCAATTATTAGTAAAACGTTTACAAATTACATCCTTCACACAAATGACATACAATTATTAGAATGCTAGCTGTTTATTTTTAAAACAACCTGAATGAGTGTTGCTGCTAAACAAACTAAATCAGGTCATCTTAAACATACTGAGCTGGCCTTATACCAATGCCCTTGAAACCAAGCTACATGAAATTCAGAATGTAATGACTGAGTTTATTACTTTATCATTAGCTCACCTGGCCTGAAAGGTCAAGTGAGCTTATGGCGTGGCGTGTCGTGGCGACCATCCGTCATGTGTCTGTCATCCGTCCGTCCGTCAACTTTTCCTTTAAACGACTTCTCAAGAACCGCGGGACCAATTTCAATTATATTTGGCAGGAAGCATCCTTAGGGCATAGGGATGCAAGTTTGTTCAAATGAAGCCGATCGGCCAATTAGGCCGGCGGCCATCTTGGATTTTGGCCAATTTTTGGAACCGTCTTTAAAAATCTCCGAAACCGCTTGAGGGATTGAAGGAAGCCTCATGAAGTATGATCTTGAGCAAGAGCTCAACCAAATTTGTTCAAGGGAACTTAATTGGTCAAATAGTTCGGCAGCCATCTTGGTTGACATTGTTTTAGCGAAAATAACTTCTCCAGAACCGCTGAAGGGATCAGGCCGAAATTTGGCAGATATGATTAGGGACTAAGGGCTAGTAAAGTTTGTTCAAGAGAAGTTGATCCGGCAAAAAACATGGCCGCCGTGGGCCAATCAAAATGTAGCGTGTTTGGTGGCCATATTGGATTTTTTTATTTGATGGATTTTGAGGCCAAAATTGGTTCTATATATGTTTTTGGGTATTCTGATCTTAAATTTACAATTTTTTAAACTGTTGGATAAACGGTTTGGTGGCCATCTTGGATAATTTTCTCGTCCAAAGCTCCCATGCTAAGGCAATGGGAAATTAAAAATATCTTGAGCACTACCAGGTCGATTTCAATTATATTTGGCAGGAAGCATCCTTAGGGCATAAGGATCCAAGTTTGTTCAAATGAACCCGATCGGCCAATTTGCCCAGCGGCCATTTTGAATTTTGGCAGATTTCAGAAAATGTCTTTAAAAATCTCCGAAACCACTTGAGGAATCTTCATCTAGGCCAAGAGGTAAGCCAAGTTTGTTCAAGAGGACTTGATTGACCAAATGGTTCAGTGACCATCTTGGATGACCTGGTTTTCATGAAACTGACTCCTCCAGAACCGCTGAAGGGATCGGGCCGAAATTTGGGCCATTAAAATTTGTTCAAAGAAAGTTGATCCATCAAAAAAACATGGGTGCCATGGGGCAATCAAAATGTAGTGTGTTTAGCGGCCATATTGCACTTGCAAAAATGTCCACAACCTCATTTAAAAGACTGCTAAACCACCCACCAACAATTTTGACAAAAATTGATGGTGCTCCAGGTGAGCGACACAGGCCCCTTGGGCCTCTTGTTACATTTGATTAATATATTTGTGTAAATTAGACTTGAAAGATGTTAGTGTGATGACATGTAAAGTTTGGGAACGGGCATGCACAATCGTCTTTTTCATCAGCCCAAGTATTGGTGCTGGATATCCCATCCGGTTATTACCAGAATGCAACATTTAGCTCAATCTTTTCTGCAGCAAAGTGCCTATCAAAATTCATTTTTTGTTGTAGCTATAATGTATAATGTCGCTAGATCCGATTCCGCTGATTATGCTACATCTGAGTCTAAAGAATCTGCAAATTTTCATTATTCCAATCCTGATAAAATTTTCGCTTCTGCTTTCTGCACTTCCGGTTCGGGCTTATATTCTTCCATCTGACGTAGGAGATTTTGCAAGTTTTGTAAACACTCCTCCGGTTTGCCTTCTTCAGTTTCCTGATCTGATAATGCTTCCAGTATTAGCTCTTCTGGGTTAGGTTAAGCTTCTTCCGCTTCTGAATTTCGTACTCCTTCCTCCGCTTTATCATACACAGGATCTGTCCACCTCCAGTTTAACTAATTCTTCTAATACTTCTATTTCCGGGTCTACGTCTCCTTCCTCTTCCTCTGCTTCTTATGATCATTTTTCTGGTAGATGTTCTTCTGGTTTTCATGATGCATGTTCCTCTTCCACTTCCAGTTTTCGTTCCTCTCGCTTCTGGTTTAGCTTCTTCCGCTTCCTGTCTTCTTCCTCTTGGTTTTTCATCTTATCCTGTAGATTCTCTCTGATTCCTTTCATCATCCTTCTGTTGGTTTAGTTTCTCATTCATCCTCCATGCGTTCTCCCAAGGTTCACTTTGCTAATCCTCTAAAGATTTTTCATCGCAGAATGTTTCGGCTTCATCCTCTCTCTTTTCCTCTAGCACTCATCATTCTGTTTGTCCTCCAGCATGGTTTCCTCAGCACGGTTCTGATTCTAATGTCCAGTTCTCCACCTCATCAAGTTAGGTGTCCCTTTCCAAGGTTCCTCGTTGGAATCTGAAGATTCTATTGTTTTGGTTCATCTTTCTCCTGCTTTAGAATCTGATGGATTAAGTTCTGGTTTGGATCTCTCTTTGTTCCCAGTAGTTAGCGATTCTGTGCTTCAGCGTTCTATTGTTTGTGTTAGATCTTCTGTTCTTATGAGATTTCAGTCTTCTGGTTTGAATTCCTCTCCCTCGGTTTCCATTGATTGTGGCTCTGTTTGTGAGTTGGATTTAGTTTTTCCATTGGTTGATCGTAGGGAACCGGAGTCGAGAGGTTCGTTGAACTCGGTTTGCAGATCTCTAGGCTGTTACTTCATGTAGACGATTTAAACAACTCGCTTCTAATTTCCGAAAACCTTAAACATAATCTTATTTCAGCCCCTCCCCACCCCAACCCCACTTTGTGCAAGATTTCTTTTACCTGTGTTCTCAAAGTTTAATTCTGGAGGAATCTTCTAAGATTACGGCATCTAAGGAAATTCAGTCACAGATTTCTGTCATTAGATCTTTCGCTATGAGGGATTTCTCATAAGTTAAGAGTGCAGATTCGTCTCCTAATAGGAAGAGTTTTAGGCTGGAAAAATTTGGTGCATATCCTTCGAGAGTGTTTACGAATTCAAATAGATCCCGTTCTAGATCCCAGGATAGGTCTCACGATTCCGATAGATTTCAGATCATTCTTTCAAATCGTCAGACGTCCCCATATCATCTTTCTGCTTCTCAAAAAAGTGGTACATGTAGATCTTCCGGAATGAGCTTTAGATCTAGATCTTGTGGGCATTCTTATTATGGTTTCCAAGAAAAGATGTTCTGAGGGGCCTGAAAGGCCAAGTGAGCTTATGTCGTGGCGACCGTCCGTCATGTGTCTGTCGTCCGTCCGTCCGTCAACTTTTCCTTTAAACGACTTCTTCTCAAGAACCGCGAGACCAATTTCAATTATATTTGGCAGGAAGCATCCTTAGGGCATAGTGATGCAAGTTTGTTCAAATGAAGCCGATTGGCCAATTAGGCCGGCGGCCATCTTGGATTTTGGCCAATTTTTAGAAACGTCTTTAAAAATCTTCTCCGAAACCGCTTGAGGGATTGAAGGAAACCTCATGAAATATGATCTTGAGCAAGAGCTCAACCAAATTTGTTCAAGGGAACTTAATTGGTCAAATAGTTCGGCAGCCATCTTGGTTGACATAGTTTTAGCGAAAATAACTTCTCCAGAATCGCTGAAGGGATCAGGCCGAAATTTGGCAGATATGATTAGGGACTAACGGCCAGTAAAGTTTGTTCAAGAGAAGTTGATCCATCAAAAAACATGGCCGCCGTGGGCCAATCAAAATGTAGCGTGTTTGGCGGCCATATTGGATTTTTTTATTTGATGGATTTTGAGGCCGATATTGGTTCTATATAATTCTTTGGGTAATCTGATCTCAAATTTACAATTTTCGAAACTGTCGGATAAACGGTTTTGTGGCCATCTTGGATAATTTTCTCGTCCAAAGCTCCCATGCTAAGGCAATGGGAAATTAAAAATATCTTGAGAACTACCAGGTCGGTTTCAATTATATTTGGCAGGAAGCATCCGTAGGGCATAAGGATCCAAGTTTGTTCAAATGAACCCGATCGGCCAATTTGTCCAGCGGCCATTCTGAATTTTGGCCAGGTTCAGGAAATGTCTTTAAAAATCTCCAAAACCACTTGGGGAATCTTCATCTAGGCCAAGAGGTAAGCCAAGTTTGTTCAAGAGGACTTGATTGACCAAATGGTTCAACGACCATCTTGGATGACCTGGTTTTCATGAAAATGACTCCTCCAGAACCGCTGACGGGATCGGGCCAAAATTTGGGCCATTAAAATTTGTTCAAAGAAAGTTGATCCATCAAAAAAACATGGGTGCCGTGGGGTAATCAAAATGTAGTGTGTTTGGCGGCCATATTGCACTTGCAAAAATGTCCACAAACTCATTTAAATGACTGCTAAACCACCCACCAACAATTTTGACAAAAATTGATGGTGCTCCAGGTGAGCGACACAGGCCCCTTGGGCCTCTTGTTACATTTGATTAATATATTTGTGTAAATTAGACTTGAAAGATGTTAGTGTGATGACATGTAAAGTTTGGGAACGGGCATGCACAATCGTCTTTTTCATCAGCCCAAGTATTGGTGCTGGATATCCCATCCGGTTATTACCAGAATGCAACATTTAGCTCAATCTTTTCTGCAGCAAAGTGCCTATCAAAATTCATTTTTTGTTGTAGCTATAATGTATAATGTCGCTAGATCCGATTCCGCTGATTTTGCTACATCTGAGTCTAATGAATCTGCAAATTTTCATTATTCCAATCCTGATAAAATTTTCGCTTCTGCTTTCTGCACTTCCGGTTCGGGCTTATATTCTTCCATCTGACGTAGGAGATTTTGCAAGTTTTGTAAACACTCCTCCGGTTTGCATTCTTCAGTTTCCTGTTCTGATAATGCTTCCGGTATTAGCTCTTCCGGGTTAGGTTAAGCTTCTTCTGCTTCTGAATTTCGTACTCCTTCCTCCGCTTTATCATACACAGGATCTGTCCACCTCCAGTATAACTAATTCTTCTAATACTTCTATTTCTGGGTCTACGTCTCCTTCCTCTTCCTCTGTTTCTTATGATCATTTTTCTGGTAGATGTTCTTCTGGTTTTCATGATGCATGTTCCTCTTCCACTTCCAGTTTTCATTCCTCTCACTTCTGGTCTAGCTTCTTCCGCTTCCTGTCTTCTTCCTCTTGGTTTTTCATCTTATCCTGTAGATTCTCTCTGATTCCTTTCATCATCCTTCTGTTGGTTTAGTTTCTCATTCATCCTCCATTCGTTCTCTTAAGGTTCACTCTGCTAATCCTCTAAAGATTTTTCATCAGAGAATGTTTCGGCTTCATCCTCTCTCTTTTCCTCTAGCGCTCATCATTCTGTTCGTCCTCCAGCATGGTTTTCTCAGCACAGTTCTGATTCTAATGTCCAGTTCTCCACCTCATCAGGGTAGGTGTCCCTTTCCAAGGTTCCTCGTTGGAATCTGAAGATTCTATTGTTTTGGTTCATCTTTCTCCTGCTTTAGAATCTGATATTTTAAGTTCTGGTTTGGATCTCTCTTTGTTCCCAGTAGTTAGCGATTCTCTGCTTCAGCGTTCTATTGTTTGTGTTAGATCTTCTGTTCTTATGAGATTTCAGTCTTCTGGTTTGAATTCCTCTCCCTCGGTTTCCATTGATTGTGGCTCTGTTTGTGAGTTGGATTTAGTTTTTCCATTGGTTGATCGTAGGGAACCTGAGTCGAGAGGTTCGTTGAACTCGGTTTGCAGATCTCTAGGCTGTTACTTCATGTAGACAATTTAAACAACTCGCTTCTAATTTCCGAAAACCTTAAACATAATCTTATTCAGCCCCTTCCCCCCCCCCCCAACCCCCACCCCAACCCCACTTTGTGCAAGATTTCTTTTGCCTGTGTTCTCAAAGTTTAATTCTGGAGGAATCTTCTAAGATTACGGCATCTAAGGAAATTCAGTCACAGATTTCTGTCATTAGATCTTTCGCTATGAGGGATTTCTCATAAGTTAAGAGTGCAGATTCGTCTCCTAATAGGAAGAGTTTTAGGCTGGAACAATTTGGTGCATATCCTTCGAGAGTGTTTACGAATTCAAATAGATCCCAGGATAGATCTCACGATTCCGATAGATTTCAGATCATTCTTTCAAATCGTCAGACGTCCCCATGTCATCTCTCTGCTTCTCAAAAAAGTGGTACATGTAGATCTTCCGGAATGAGCTTTAGATCTAGATCTTGTGGGCATTCTTCTTATTATGGTTTCCAAGAAAAGATGTTCTGAGGGTTTGGCTTCTCCTGAATAGGTCAAGCCTCTTCTCTCTGGTTCTATCCCTCCTATTTTTCCCCCTGTCAGATCTGCAGGTTTTGTGCTTTCTCCCCAATGTCCAGGTGGGGGGGGGGGGGGGGTGGGGGGGGCCCACTTCTCGGTTCTGGAAGAGTTTGTAATCCCTGATTCAGTACACCTGGCTGGTAGACCAAATTTGTTGCGGTTACACACCGATGTGGACCCAGGATCCTCTTTCTCCAAAGTGGACTCCAATTGTGTCAGATTAGGAGAAACTTTTAGCATTAGAGGAGATAGATTCTCTGATATCAAATCAAGCAGTAGAGGAAGTTCTTCAGTGGGATATCAATTCGGTATAGTGTTCCACAATCTTCCTTGTTTCAAAGAAAACTGGGGATTTGGCACCCCATTATCAACCTCAAAAAGCTGAATCTTTTCATTCTTACTCCAAAGTTCCGAATGGAGACCGTTTCCTCAGTCATCTCGAGCATGGACCCTGGTATGTGGATGGCATCGATAGATCAGCAGAATGCGTATTTTCACGTTATAATTCACCGTTCATTCTGGAGATTGATGAGGCTTGCTTACCAACGTTGTGTCTGACAATTTTGGTCCATGCCCTTCAGCTTAACCACCGGCCCCTTTCTGATCACACGTCTAGTCTCAGCTGTGACACCAGTCATTCACTGTCAGTCCATTCATCTCTTATGTCTACATAGACGACTGGCTACTGAAAGCCGAATTCACGTCAGATTTTCGAGGACGTTTTCCCTGAGTCTCCCGTCTTGCTCTAGATCACGGTTGGAGTATAAATCTTCCCAAATCAAGTCTGTCCCCCTCTCAAATATTCTCTCATCTCAGAGTGATGTTCCATTTGGGCTCTGGGAATGATTTTTCCTTCGGATTCTCATCTGGAATCGATTTCTTGTGCTATGTCCTGTTAGCCGAGAATTCCTGAGTAGAAGCAAGATTTTTTCTGAGTGTTAAGTCTCATAGTCAGCGTAGAGAATGTCCGATGAGTTTGGGGGAGAGGGTTGGATTTGGGAGTCTGGAATTCCTTAGCCATGTCAGATCTGTGGTCAGAGAAAGAAACATCGGCCCACATCAATGTCTCTGAGATGTGGGCTGTCAGGAAGGTTATTCTTTTTTGGTCCAAATTTCTGTTGCGGCAGAAGAGTTCCATCAGGCCAGGCAACTCTATAGTAGTGCCCTTTATAAACAGACAGGGTGGGCTTGGCGGGTGACGCGATGTTCGATTTTATGCATCGAGACCCCCGGCATCTATGTTGTCGCAAGCACCAGATCTTTCTTGTAGCAAGTCATGTTTCTGGCAGGATGAATTTCCTAGCAGATTAGCTGTCCAGACCCAGCAAGTTGTTCACACCGAGTGGCATTTAAAGACATCAGTAGCCAAGTCAATCTTTCTCATTTATGATCATCCCTGTGTAGATATTTTTGCAACGAGTCTGAACACCCAAATTTCCACCTTCATGTTTTCTTTTCCGAGTCTCAGTTGTGGACAGGGATGTTAGTGTATGCCTTTCCTCCAACAATTCTCATCCCTCTGGTGTTAAGGAAAGTAAAGGAGCAAGTTTGCGAAATCATTCTGATTGCCCTTGTTTGGCCTAGGAGGAGTTGGATCATAGACCTACTAGACAGGGTTAGAATTTTACAAAATCTTATACTAGTCCGCCAATAGTATTACAAGTCCATTATCGATTATAGTCAACATTAAATGTTCATTGTAATGGCAGGCAGGTATATTTTACGGAACAAATAGTTCCAGGTTGGGTGTCACTGCTCAAATAGTTGAATCAGCTGGACAGAAATGGCTTCTCATCAACTCCTTTTCAAAGATTTGTTTTGTTTATGTGACTTTTAGAGATAAGAAAAGAAGTACTTAATACACTAAGTTGTACAAAAATTTCACTAGTCCGTCGGACTGGTTTAGTCATGATATTAGCGCAAGTACGTACAGTTATTTACTAGTCTCGGACTAGTGCTGTTGAATATGTGTGTTAAATTTTTTACTCTTAAAGTTGTTTTTCTTGTGGATGTAGCCTCAGTCAAGAGACATGGTCTGAGATCCACACTCTGTCAGCAGAAGCTGATAGGTTCAAGGTGGTTGTTGGTGGTTTGGTTTTAAATTAATTTTTATCAAAGGCTAAATACAGTATTCATCCCACGCAACCTGTTATTCTTAAGTTTTTCTTGTTTTTCTCCTGACAAATTTGGATGTCCAGTTAGAGCACTAAAAATCTATAAATGGCTTTTAAACGATCCGATCAGCCTCATCTTTGGGTTACTTATGCGGAAAACATAGGTAGAGCAGCGTCTAAACAAACTATCGCTCGATGCATCTCCAATACAATCAGAATTTGTGTCTTCTGGAGATACTCAAGTTACTCAATGTAAAAGCTCATGACATTTGGATCATCCATCGATGAAGTTATTCAGGTTTGCAGGCTGGAAATCTGATTATACATTTATTGATTTCTATTTAGAAGATCAGAGTCCAACTGCCTCCTTTTTTAGTTGGATAGTTGGTTACTAGATCATATTTGATAAATTCACAATGATGTCATCACTGTCAAATTTCCCCTAATGCCCGGGGAGCATATTAGAAAGCCTACTCACTACATTACTATAGAGCTTAAGAAGTTGTACCAAAACTGGTAACTGCTAATGAATTTCAGCAAATCAATAAAATACATACCTCCAAATACTGTATAGCTATTTCTATTATAAGGTTACTAGTGTTAATCATTCTATCTAACAGTTGTCAGCATTTTCAGAATAGTAGATTCGGTATCCCTAGCCCAGAATATATATATATATATATATATATATATATATATATATATATATATATATATATATATATATATATATTATATATTATATATATATATATATTATATATATATATATATATATATATATATATATATATATATATATATATATATTATATATATATATATATATATATATATATATATATATATAATTCAATTTAGCTCAGAGTTATTTTAACTCCATTCTTTTCCTTGGTTATAAAAACATGGACAAGTAAGGAGATAATCACGGACTGTTAAAAGTCATGTTTATCCATCGTTTTCCTGGTTTGCCAAGCCTGGACAATCATGGATATCCATGGTAGTGATTGTCATGTTTTTCGCAACAAGGTCAGTCATGGACATGTTCCATGGATATCCTTGACCTCCCGAGGTAATGGGTAAAACTATGGAAAATTTTTCACAATGTCTGTTTCAACTACATTTCTAACTCAATAACTGATAAATCATAATAGAGGAATCGAATCTGTGACTCAATAATCTGACATCATAATCAGATACGTCAGATGATAGCTGACGTCACAATCAAAATGACGTAACTCGCTCATGAAAATTGAAAATTCTATCGCGAAAGTATACGAATTGTGTGTTTTTGGTGAATTTAGAATTTAATAAACATTTTGTAGACTATTTTGAAACTAACTTGACTGAGAGCTGTTGCTGCTATAGCCAAATTAGTTTCAAAATATTCAGTACCGTATTTCGCTTAATTGAAGCCTAGGCTTCTATTAGGACAAGACGTGTTCAATTTCCAACCCAATATCTCTAAGAAAGGGGGTGGGCTTACATTAGAGTGTTTTCCCAAAAAATGTTTTCTAAAACTGATACCACAGAAATTCAACGTACCCGTATTTTCTCCAGTAAAAATTCCCACCGCCTATGCCTATGTTTAATGTATACCTCAAAACATCACCAGAGAAGTGAAATTATTTGATTTGAGCACCTAAGTATTGCATATCCTTTAATAAAGGTTGTTTATTATATCAAAATGAATCCACAATTTGATATAAAATGGCGTCGCGAAAAAATACAAATCACGTGATTTGCCTCCAATTGAAGAGTTTATTTTAGCGCGAGTACTCGGATATAAATATTCTGGAATCGGGGACTCGGAACTCGGGAATTTCTATATATTATCATTGCGCGATAGGAACTGAGTATCATACTGATCAGAATAACGGGTACCCATTTGATAAACTCCCGTTAGCATATAATATCTCGCCAACTTAAGAAGCCGGCTATATTGTCATTCGTAATAATTCATTTTGGATAATTTAATGTTGATCGGCGTTACAAAATTGAGGCACAATACTGCTTGTTTGGTACATAAATTTGGTCTTAAAATATATTTATAAGAAAGATATTTAATCACGCTAAGACTGTTTTACGCGCATTTTGACTACAAAAGTGTGGAGTAAACTTTTTTATATCTTGAACATATGTGGCCTACTATTAGTATTATTCTAATAGGTGGTCGAGATTTACAAATCCGAGGCCTGTATTGACTTCTATAGGGGCCGGAAATGTATCAGGGCAGAGATCGGTGTGAAGTAGACACACCCTGTGACACGATTGTTATTATTATACACGCTATTCTTACAAATTTGCTCTTAAAAAAAAATTTCTATGCAACTTGCTGAGTTAGGGGGTGGGCTTCTAATACAGAGTTTTGCCGTTTTGAAACTGATATGAAATCATTGGAGCTCATATGTCAAAGTTAAGGGGTGGGCTTCTATTAGAGCACAGGCTTCAATTAAGCGAAATACGGTAGCTTAACCGTTTTATTACCTTAGAAATTTAGATTCTATAAATTCTCGTATTCAAATCGATTCCGGTACGCATATAAAGGTGGGCAGATTTTATCTAGAAATGGGTGGGGCATAGCTAGAAACAGATCCATCTATTATGAGGACTGTCGGACATGGTACAATTGCGGTCAATGTGTCTAAGCAATTGACTGATTTAATTAACCATCTGACTGCTGGGTTTTTGCAGACAACATATTGCAGGGATTATATCTATAAACCTGCTAAATATTTTGAAAACAATTTGACTGAAAGTTGTTGGTGGCTTAGCCACCAACAACTTTCAGTCAAATTGTTTTCAAAATATTCAGCAGGTCAAGAGTTTTTGCTCATAGAAATTATTGTCTGGTGACTGGTAGCGGTCAGACCATTATGATTTTGCAGTAGTTGCTAGATTAATTTCCACTGAACGTCTTGGTTTATCTGGACAGTACATGCAAACAAGTAAAAGTTGTGAGCATAATAATATCACTATAGGTGTCAGTTATAGTGGAACCTCTGTCAGAAACAGACCGTTTCCATGGAGTAAACCCTGATGAAATCAATCTCTAATAATTTGCTCAACAGCCGTGGAGTGGCCGTTATCGTTTATTCCTGATAAAGAACATGGCCGTTATTGATTATGTTTGATTACGCGCTGATGAGAGAAGGATAATTTTAAATATTGAATGTGTTGTGGTATTGACCAGTGCTCTGTCAGTGGCTTAGGCTAGATGTATGCCAGCCATCGTTTTGTGCCAGCAATAGGTGCTTAGTTTGCTTTTATTTGCTCATATTATAGTGTATTCATGGTGAATGGATTCAAATAATAATAGTTAATCTGTTATTTTACACACAAGCTGGCCAAACATGATGGATTCTAACTAACTGCGATCTTGAGAAATTACCATTTGCGCTAAGTGAGAAAGACTAATTTTGAAAATTTATGGCGAATGACTGGCTCGATAACAGAGCCAGCCATTCCAGTAATAAATTTTTTTTAAATAACCTTTTCTTTAGGTGTACAAATGAACATTTTCCCTGAGAAAATTCAAATTATCTTGAACAAATTTTAACATTAACGGCTTTTAAGTCACATCGTTTAAGTTCTCTGATATAAATTAGAACTTTCAACCATCTGTTTCAAAACAATTGCACTGGTAAGATTTTGAAAATCATGAAGCTAATTTTATTGAAAGCTGTTTCTGACTTCGATAGGAACATCTTCTGGTCGAATTAGGGTCAAACTGTCTGATTGAATATTTCTTAGATTTTACAGAATTTGTCAAATTTGGTATGTAGCTTTGAAGAGAGCCTAATTTTATTTACCATATAGACTTGGCTTTCAGTCCGTTTAATATTTCTCATTATGAACATGCGTGTAATAGTCAATGAAAGATTAAACCATAAGAAATATTTTCATTGGTTAGACAATGCTGTTTAATATTTCTCGTTATGAACATGCGTGTAATATTCAACAAAATATTTTCATTGGTTAGATGAACCATAAGAAATATTTTGGTTAAACAATGCGTAATAAGCCCACATGCCCCGTGACAGCGCGAATATTACCTAACGAGGACGCCGGCGAAAATGTAAATGCGATGAGATAGGTTATGTTGATTTAAATCTTCTAAAATATATATATATAAAACCAAACATGACCATTTTCACTAAAATGTTACTTTATATTGTTAGTTCCTTATGTAAGACGCAGCAACAATCTTCATTCAAATGTTTCTTTTCAAAGTTTCCAGGTGCTGTTATAGAATGTGAATAACCATTATTTCTAGTGTATCATTGGTATCTATTGATGATATGGATGGCCAGTATAAAACCCAGTCTTGTGAGTCATGGCTATGATATCATTGCATTTAATGGTCTGCTTGCTGAATTTCTGAAGACTACATTTTCCATGGGGTTTTTAGCTCTGAATATGCTGAATATTTTGAAAACAATTTGACTGAAGTTGTTGGTGGCTAAGCCACCAACAACTTTCAGTCTAATTGTTTTCAAAATATACAGCAGACCCAGAGTTATTCCCGACTGAAATTACTGTCTGACGGCTTGCAGCAATCCGCCAGTTAAGAGACGATTATGTATTGATTTTGTCTAATGAAACATATTTATTACAGTATTGTTTGGTCATCATCAGTGCTCAGTGTTTAATGTGTGTATTGCATATCCATAAGATGATATACGAGCAAATGGAGAAATTAATACTGTTTATGTTTAGACTGCTTTAATGTACAAGTTTTATTATACGTCTAATTTAATGAAAATAAATATTCTTCATAAACCTGCCACATTTAAATCAGACCGGAAGCGTTGATATTCCTATTCGTTCTTGTCTCATCTGAAGTCTGTTCACAAAAGTAGCATACATAGTTAAATCTCTTAGGCAGATTTGTGTGTGTGTGATGCGCTACTGCATCGATCTTTTGCATGAGAATTGATCTAGCTCCATCATAACAGCTTGCCTTCTCCATCACCTCAGCCGGCGCCGCTGCCACTGCGGCCGCCCTTTGAGTGACATAGCATCCCCACACTTGCTTCAGTGCCACCAATACAAGCACTCATGCACATACTGATACTTAAAGACATACAGCAGGGATAATGCCTTAATATTCAGTTATT
Organism: Chaetoderma sp. LZ-2023a; assembly: GCA_034401795.1. Classification (NCBI taxonomy): domain Eukaryota; kingdom Metazoa; phylum Mollusca; class Caudofoveata; order Chaetodermatida; family Chaetodermatidae; genus Chaetoderma; species Chaetoderma sp. LZ-2023a. The sequence continues at coordinate 78,670,048 of CM067374.1, forward strand.
GCTTAGAAGATAATGACGTATTTCTGATTATTTGCAAGCGCTGTTGTCACACGTCCTAAGAAAATATTCCACTGTTTGGCTAGTTTTTCAGACTTGTTTCTGTCATGGCAGTATCTCATCATCTTCATTCAAGACATATTCAGATAATGTGAGTGGATGCCGTTGTGTGGATATAGCTACTCATCCACACCGTAATGTGTATTTGAGCTAGTGTCAGTACTTCCTTGAATTGACAATGAGATTGTATTCAGCTATTTTCACCACGTGTTCTCTGACAGACCTGCTCAGATAATGCTATTATTTATAGGATAAATATACACCGGGGATGACACAGGTCAAAGCAAGTCACAAACATTGTCTCCCCCCCACGTTCTGTTCTAAAGTTCACAACAATGTTGTCTTAAGGGAGTTAATTCTGTACCTGCTGGATATTTTAATAAAATTTGACTGGAAGCTGCTGCTGCCAAATGTGACAAGGGCTTTCAGCAAATTGGGTTCAATATATTCAGCAGGTTGTTTACTAAAGCATAGATTAAACATGATAATATATAATAAACTATGTTTACGAGTTTCTGACAATATTTTCACATTGTTCTATAGTCTCTGAATAGCCTACAGCACGATGTCTTCAATCGGTAAGTGGCTAAGCATGGAAGCTATTGGTTCTGTATAAATTGGATTATGTGTGCTAGCTGTTTTCCAAAAAATGCTGATCCATACGCCAATCGCAATGTCTTTGACTTTTTCACAGAGTAGCCACATTCCTCTCATCGACACCGAGGACGAGCTGCCGTCGGAGTGTCGGAGACGCTCTCATCATCCATGTAGCGCAATGTTGCCACTTCCTGACAGATCTTTAATCTTTGCGATGGTGACTGCGACAACGCGGCTCTCGTTAACAGCCAAAAGACTTGTTGCTGACTGAGAAGAAGAGTGGATGATTGTTGGCACACCACTTGTGTAGGACTTGACGTGAAATTACCAGAATTTTATGACGATGATGAAGACACCTATAGGATATTCATCACTCACCAAAGCTTACTATTTATTACCACAGCTTCACATCAGTTTTTGTAAGTATTATTATTATCCTCACATCTGATAGGGTAAAGACGCTTTTAGCTTGGGACTTATGTCTTTCTGTCTATAGCTGTTCTTCAGAAACCATTGATTCAATTTAATTCACATTTTAACATATGAAAAGATCTTTCACTAAATTCGCTAAGATTCCCCCCTCCCCCCCCCCCCACCCTCTCCCCCAATTTAAAAATCTGAAGAAATAAATGGAAACAGAATGTCTGAACTGTTTTTGTTCAAACATGTGTGACAGTCACTCAATGTTCTGAAGCTAGCTTGACTAGAATGTGTTGCTTCCTATTGCAGCAATATCTTCAAGTCAAATAAGTTTCAAAATATTCAGTGGAGAAATTTTTTTAGAGTAAAGACGGACTATCTCTCGGTGTCAACATTTTTTTATTTCTAACATTTATTTGTCTGCATTGCACCTATATGGTATATAAACTCATTAAAAAAATTCTGCTTTTATTTATGTATATTCATTTTGGAATTTTTTGTGTTGTTCGCACCTTAACCCTCAATTTTTCTCATCGAAAATGTCCATTTGTAGACCAAGAGATTATTTTTGAAGATTTGTCACTGAAATGACTCGCTTAGTTATCGAGCTAGTGTTTCCAGTCATAAATTTGCAGAAACTTTCTCTTGGTCTGCAAGTGGACATTTCTCAAGATCGCTGCAGAAGCTGTTGTTGGCCTGCGTTTGAGTGTTAACCCTTTAACACTCATGATCAGCCAAAAACAGCTTCTGCAGTGGTCTTGAGAAATGTCCACTTGCAGACCAAGAGAAGACTATTTTTTGAAAATTTACCACTGGAATGACTGGCTCGATAACGAGCCAGTCATTCCAGTGGTAAATTTTCAAAAATAGTCCTCATGTTCTGCAAATGGACATTTTCTATGAAAACGTGGGAGTTTAAAACAAATTCGAGGATTAAAGGGTTAACTTTTTAAAAGGCTTTTGTAGTGGTGTTGAAAAATGTCCATGTGCAGACCAAGAGAAGACTATTTTTTGATAATTTACTACTGGAATGACTGGCTTGATCGATAACCGAGCCAGTCATTCCAGTGGTAATTTTTCAAAAATAGTCTTCTCTTGGCCCTTCTATGAGAAAATTAAAATTTTCTTGAACACATTGGAGGCTTAGATGGTCAAGGCCTATTGCTGTCATCTAAGAGATCAATGTCACCTTAGCTCTCAGTAACAGCCTCAAAATTAAAATCAGTTTGAAAATACAGATGTTATGACATTTTAAATCTTATCTGAGGCAGAGTGTGAGCTAAAGTTTTAAACATGTGAGGTACGTTAATTGCAAGTTAAGCATGCAGCTTTGTCAGAAATGTTGAAGATTTAACTGACCAACCGACAGACTGACCGACTGACCTGAGAACAGACAGGCTTATTGAGAGACCAAATCCATTACATATTTCTATGCCCATTGATTGAGTGAATTGAATTTCAATCCTACATGCCCTATGAGGAACTCTATCATAACCAGGATCAATCTGTCCATTCATCCATAGGAATATACATTTTACCTATCTATTTGTCCATGCATCCTTCAGGAAATTTTCTAGTTTCCATAAGCCATTAATTAGACCACAAATTATCTTCATTAAGTTCAAGTGAAGGCTACTTTCAGACTTAAAAAGAAAGCTTGTTTGTAATAGATGTTAGCATTTTTAATTGCCGTCTCTCAGAATGTAAGTCAAATGGTTTGCATTTCTGAGATACTTCGCAACTATAGCACATATAAATCATTAAATCTGTTGAATTATATTTATGCCTTTGCAATTTGGCTTGTGGCCGGCCATCTTGGATTTTGGGCAATTTTTGGAAACATCTTTAAAAATCTTCTCCAAAACCACTTGGGGAATCGATGCAAACTTCATGAAATAAGATCTAGGGCAAGAACTGAACCAAGTTTGATCAAAGGAACTTGATTGTCCAAATTGTTCGTCAGACATCTTGGATGACCTAGTTTTCGCGAAAACGGCTTCTCCAGAACCACTGAACAGCCTAAAATTTGGCAAATATGATTAGGGCTTAAGGGTCCATTAAACATCAAGGAATGTTGATTCATCAGAAAACCTTAACGCCGTGAACCAATCAAAATGTAGCGTGTTTGGCAGCTATGTGGAATATTTTCATTTGATGGATTTTGAAGCCGAAATTGATTTTATATAGCTTTTTGGGTATTCTGATCTCAAATTTGTCATTTTCAAAACTGTCGGATAAATGGTTTGGTGGCCATCTTGGATCTTTTTCCCACCAAAAACTTGCATACTAAAACAATGGGAAATTTGTAATGTCTTCTCGAAAACTGCTTGGCCGATTTCAAGTATATTTGGGAGGAAGCATCCTTAGGGCATAGGGATCCAAGTTTGTTTAAAGGATGGAAGCTGATCGGCCAATTTGGCCAGCAGCCATCCTGGATTTTGGCTGATTTTTAGAAACGTCTTTAAAATTCTTCTCAGAAACCGCATGGGGGATCGATTCGCATGGGGGATCGATTCAAAACTCATGAAACATTATCTGAAGCAACAGCTGAACCAGGTTTGTTTAAAGGAACATGATTGGCCAAATGGTTCGGTGGCCATTTTTGATGACCTAGTTTTCACGAAAATAACTTCTCCATAACCACTGAATGGATAGGGCCAGAATCTGTGATATATATAAGTAGGGCCTAAGCGTCATTAAAGTTTATACATGGAAAGTTGATAATCAAAAAACCATGTCCGCCATGAATAAATCAAATTTTAGCATTTTTGGTGGACATGTATTTTCTGTATATTTCTGAGAAAATCATAAAAAAAAACTACTTATTAACCACTGGGCCAATTTTAATAAATATTGGCTAAATCTTGTTCACAGAAATTAATTTTTCCAGCCGTCATCTCATTTTGTTTGGTTGTGCCACTGGCCAATAATTCCAGGTCGGCGATACAGGCCCCTTGGGCCTCTTGTTTAAATGTTAAAGTCTGCAGTCTTAATAGGATTTTACAGATCTTTTATATACCATCATTGCCTCCAGTCTACATCATAGTGAAAATGATTTTTAAAGTTGTTCGATATTTTTCCATGCTTTGGACTTTTAACTTAATTTATTTCTATAAAAAATTAGGAGAAAGTTTTTAATGGAAATTTAAATCACTGCGCTTATCCATTCTCAAGAAAATGTCCGGCTCTTAATGTGATACCATGCCATAGCCATCCTATGCCCTATTCAATAGCAGTTATCACACCATAGCATAGCAATCCATATTTCACCACACTGCCACATGATGTAACATACAGGCTTGTTATGCGGGACAACAACTGAACTTTGTGGGTTCAATTTCTTGTCAATTGCTTATATACAGTAAATGCCACGATGACCTGCAGTACACCAAAACTTGCTTTGATACAATTTAACCCTTTAGCCCTTTAACACTCAGGTCGGCCGAAAACAGCTTCTGCAGGGGTCTTGAGAAATGTCCATTTGCAGACCAAGAGAAGTCTATTTTTGTCTTGCCTGCGAAGCAGAAAGCAAGACATATGTGTCACCTTTCCGATGACGGCGACGACGTCAACAATGTTAAGTTTTTGCGTTTAGCAAAACTTATCAGCTTATATTTCAGGATTGGTTAATCTTATTGGAACTAAACATGGAAACATTGTTAACTATAATGATAGGAAGTAGGGTTGGGCGATATTGCTCAAGGCATGACGATATCGGTATCTCATTAAAATACTGCGGTATCACGATATATCGTCATTTGGGTGGGGTGTGGAGTTAGGGTGTAAACATAGAATAACATGTATTTCAAATTGGTGGCGTCTGCAAGTTATTTTCATTAAATTTGTTGCATTGAAACCGTAAATTGAGACGCCATGGTTGTCATTTCCGCATATTTAATACACGAAATTCCACACTTTGACACCCTTCAATATACAGTTTAAAGCAACGAATGTAATGCAACTAACCGTATTCATCACAAATAAGACAAATAAAGGATTTTGTTCTGTTCTTGTGTTGTATTTTGTGTTATCTTTACCTCACGACAACTGTCAAAAGATTGAGCAAGGAATATGCATTAACTTCATTGTGCAGAAAGGAATTCCGCAGAGCGAAATCTGATTGGCCGCCGTATCATACTTGAGCCAATCAGAATTCACACTGCAGAATTCCGACAGCTGTTATCACGCCCGCCGCTAATTAATAAAATAACACTGCATGATTTTGAACGAGAACCAGCATGAAGACTGGAAACAATTATATCAGATTTTATTTGGTCTGTAATATTAAATACTAATTTGCCCCATTGTAGACCTATTCAAATTCGCTCACTATTTAGCGGGTTTATCCATTGATCTCAAGGCGTAGCTGGGATGTGTGAAATTAACCCAGTTAACTCTGCAGCCAAGACTGCCACAACAGATAGAAAAGACTGGAAATAATTAGGCCTAAATTCCTTATTTTAAGGACGTTTCTCAATTAGAATAAATCCGTAATGTTATATGTGGAATGAATTTTGATCTGATTCGTTTAAAAATGCTAAATATATTGTATAAAGTTACATAAAAACGTATAACGGTAAAGCAAGAGATTAACTTCCCCCGCACCCACCGTTCCAAGCTGTGGTATTGATAAGGGATTAAGTGTGTGTGGTTTCCTATCGACCTCAAAAGTTTTAAAGTTTAAATCTTTCATGGTCAGAAGAATGTTTAACCATGCAGATCACGATTTCGGTATCGGTATTCGGTATATCGCGATATTGACGATAGTATCGAAAAATCGCCCAACCCTAATAGGAAGCAGCATGTTGATACTGATGTCACAAGGTCACGGTCACTGTCACCTTGATACAAATCTGTTTTTTCAATGTTAAGTTTTTGTGTTTATTAACATTATACCAAGAGAATACAGGATGGTGACATGGAGGTCACCAGGTCAAAGGTCAAGGCCATTCTGATATTGCTATTTAACGTCTGCTTTTTCAACCTTAAATTTTTCCATTCACCTGACCGAATTTAACCATTAACCCTTTAACTCTCAAATTTGTTCAAGAAAATTTCAATTTTCTCATAGAAAATATCCGTTTGCAGATGAAGAGAAGACTAGTTTTTTTTAATTTACCACTAAAATGACTGGCTCAGTTATCGAGTCAGTCATTCCAGTGGTAAATTTTCAACAAGAATTCTGCAGAATTAAATGTCTTGCCTGTCTCCTGTTTGTTACAGTGACATTGGTATTTGACCTTGTGACCTCCGTGTTATTACGCTGCTTCCAAACATTGTAGGTAACCATGTACTCAATTTTAGTTCCAATAGGATGAACCAATCCTGAAAGATAATTGATTTATTAAAATATTTAGTTATTGAATATCCATTGGCAGGCCAAGAGGTTACTAATGAAAATTTACCACTCGATCGTCGAGCCAGTCAATCCAGTGGTAAATTTTAAAAAGTAACCTTCTTTTGGCCTGCAAATGGACATTCCTCGAGACCACTGTAGAGACTGGTTTTACCATGAAAGTTTGAAGAAACCAAATGCGACAAAGGTTTAGCTCACCTGGCCAGAATGGCCAAGTGAGCTTATGCAGTGGCGTCTGTCCATCCATCAACTTTTGCTTTAAAGTGTATCTCCTAAACTGATGGGTGAATTTTACCCAAATTTGCCTGGAACGATCCTATAGAGGTAGGCTCTAGATCATCCATTCAGATTTTTGATTCGTCAATTCTGTTACAAAATTTTAGATTTTATAAAAATTTACCGAAAATGGGAAAAATGCATCTTCTTAACTTCCTAACGGATTTCAGCCAAATTTCGCTTGCCGGATCCTATAGAGGTAGGATCTAAAACATCTATTCAAATTTTTGATTGGTAAATTTTGTGTTGAATATCTTAGATTTTTAACAAAAAATTTACCGCAAAGTGTCAAAATTCATCTCCTCATTAGCTTGTTGCCGGATTTCAACTAAATTTGCCTTGAGGGATCCTATCATGGTAGGTTCTAGAACCATTATTCAGAATTTTGATTGGTAAATTTTTTGCTCTTAAAAATCATAGATTTTGTAAAGAATTTACTGCAAAATGTCAGAACGTATCTCTTCCTTAGCTTCTTGACAGATTTCAAAACAAATTTGGCTAGAAAGATCCTGTGGAGGTATGGTCTAGAACCTCTATTCAGATTTTTAATTGGTTAATTTTTGGGGTGAAAATCTTACATTTTATAAAACATTTACCGGAATGTGTCAAAACGCATCTCCTGCTTAACTCCTTGACAGATTTCAACCAAATTCGGCTTTGAGGCTTATGTGATTGTAGGCTTTAGAACTTCTCGTGAGATTTTTGATTGGTCAATTTTTTTGGTTAAAATCTTAGATTTTGTATAGAAGTTACCGGAAAGTGACAAAACACATCTGCTGCTTAACTGTTTGGTGGATTTCAACCATACTTTACTATAAGGAATCCATCGTGCTAGGCTCCAGAACATTTAGCTGGAAGGTTTCTATGGTGGTAGACTTCACCAGAACTTATATTCAGAATTTTGCTTGATCAATTTTTCTGGGTGAAAATCTTAGATTTTATAAAAAATATATACTGGAAAATTGTAAAAGCGAGGCTTAGCTGCTTGACAGATTTGGATAGAAGGATCCTATCTTTGTAGACTAGACCTTCTGTTCAGAATTTTGCTTGATCAATTTTTTTGGTGAAACATCGTCAAAGCGCATCTCCTTAACCGCTTGGTTGATTTTAGCCAAATTTGACCTGAAGGATTTTTACGGTGATGGGTTCTAGTGCCCATCTTCAACTCGGATTTATTGAAAATTTTCCGGAATCATTTAAAATGCTACTACTTAATTAAAAGCCCAATTTCAATCAAACTGGAGTGTCTATATAACCCTTTAATGGCCATACCGGCCAAAACCGGCCTCTGTTATGGTCTTGTGGAATCTCCATTTTCAAGCCAAAAGATTACAATTTTTGAAAATTTATCACTGGAATGACTGGCTCGGTCATTCCAGTGATAAATTTTCAAAAATTGTAATCTTTTGGCTTGAAAATGGAGATTCAATAGGCAGATATTTACATTTTCTTGACCAAATTTTACCGTTAAAGGGTTGAAGGCAAGTGGTTCAAATGCTAATGGTCCAAGTGAGCATCACAGGCCCTTGAGCCTCTTGTTCCTTATGTAATCAGTGTTAGTGTAGTGTTTAGTGTTTTTACTGTTTTGACACTCATTTGTTGGGAAGATTTTCTTGGCTCCGGCAGCGACAGCGTCCAGGCAAATTTGTTTCAAAATACTCAACATTTTTCTGCTACATGGTAGTCTTTAAATTCAGATACTGGGATTGCAGGGTTGAACAGGTGAGGGGTTTAATTGTCTTACTGCTGCATGCCACCAAACAATAATTTTGATGGGCAATAATTCTTTTGACCTGCTGAATATTTTGAAAATAATTTTACTGAAAGGTGTTGGTGTCTTAGCCACCAACCACTCAGTCAAATTGTTTTCAAAATATTCAGCAAGTCCAGAGTTATCCCTATGGGAGATGTAGTCTGCAGAAATTCAGCAGGCAAACGGGTAATGGAAATCTGAAGGGATATAATATAGGGAATCTCATTTGAGGAATCCATTAACGAATTTCAGTTCAATAAATATTCCACTAAAGTTATTGGATTCCATAATTTATCATCTATTTGCAGAGACAAAGCCCCGTACAATAGTATCAGAGAAATAGCGGAGACATCGTCATTGTTCATGTTACGCAAATTCTGTTAAACCAGAGATTATCTCAAATTCCACTTTATAGATCTATAGAATAATACTAGAAGTAAAATATTTACAGGCAATTAAAATTTGTTTCTGAGCAAATTATTGGTTGCACAATTTCCCTAGAAGCGTTTCTACTAAATTGCCCCTTGCGACCTAATATTTATAGCATTTTGACTTTAGAAAAGCTCTACCAAAGTTTGGGGTGATGCTATAGGTGATTCCTCACACACACATGCTCGCAGGCACACACAGACTTGACCGAAAGAGGGGGATATATATCCCCAGCCACAGGATTTATGCCCATGTAGATGTATTAATTAGAATGCAATATAGGATAAATTATTAGCTCACCTGGAAATAATGGCCAAGGGAGTGTATGCCAATCTTCCATCATCCATCCATCCGTAATCTGTCGACTCCTAAACCGCTTGCTGGATTCTAACCGAATTTAGGTGGAAGGATTCTATTGTGTTAGGCTCTAGATCTTATATTCAGAATTTTGAGTGGTAAATTTTTGGGGTGAAAATCTTGATTTTATGTGAAATTTACCGGAAATTGTCAAGACAGATCTTAAACGCTTGGTCAATTTCAACCAAATTTTAATTGGGTGATTTTACCAGTGGTTATATTGGGTGTTTTTTATGGATTTTGAACCCAAAATTAATTTAATATAGGTGGTACAATCGAAACTGTTTGATAAATGATTAAATGTACATCTTGGACTTTTCCTACAATAAACTCCCATAGTAAAGCAATGGAAATTTACACTCTTTTCTTGAGAGCCAGTGGACCGATTTTAACTAAATTTGGTATGTCTCATCCTTGTTCTTCTTCAATGTTGCAATTCTATCCAACACCTTACCGTTCTACTTATAGACGATGGCTGTTCTAGTTGAAATGCCTATGTTCCACAGGGTTCTGCCCAGGAGGAAATTAGTGCCAGACATTTTTAATGATATTTTAGAAGGTTCCTTGAAAGACTACTTTTAAATGATTTCAAAGGTTAATTGCATAAAATGTGTGAAAAAGTGGTGGTTGAAAAAGATAGTTTAGTCTTTAGCAATGTGAGTGGCACAGGGCCTCTTATTAAAAGCTTGTGAGACACAGTAACTGTCTAAAAGGCCATTGAAGTCCGGGTCAAATGGCTTAAATATTTAGGCTACGTGATCACTATGTGCTTACAGAAATACATATTTTGACCATATATCTGGAATGCAAGAGGGTAAAATTACCAAATTTGACACATCAATTTATCTTGTAAAAGGTCGAATACTGGTATCAGAGTGATAACAGTTAACATGTTTTCAAAACAAAATAAAATGTTATGTTCAAAATATTGAACAGACCATTTCTTACTAACTAATTAATGGGTCTGGTTTTGTGTAGGAGACATGTTAACTTATTTATGAGCTGTACTGTACTACAGGGAGATGGCCTATCAAGTCTGCGCCTTTCACCTGTTACCTCGCTGCTGCATTGAAATCTGTGTGGGGAAATTCCACAAGACCAAACACCCAAGTATCCATACTGAGTATCCCACTAGAGATGGAATACGCCAACAATGTGGACTTCATAGAAAAGCAAGAGAAAAGCCCCTTGACGAACTATTCCCAATAGCTGCAAGCAAACTAAAAATTTTCCCCTTTTTATGAATCAATCCAAAATAGAATTCACCCACATATGCCTATCTACAATGCATGAAGCTTAAGAAAATGACGATCCAATTTGTGACGACGAACTAAGAAGAAAAAGTAAAATCCTGGGCTCACTGCTCTGCAGTACTTCTGACTTTGCTGCATACTGCATCATTGAGAAAATAGCTTTCCGGACTTCTGGAAGCTATGGATTCGTAGGTCAAAGATGACAAAAAGACTACGTTTATACACCGTAACCTAGGTATCCTTGATTCTGTATAACTAGCGGCTAGGCAGCTTCAAAGGCTGGTCTAGACAAACTTGATGCATGCCTCCGCAAGCACCTCCACACCGTCACTGAACACGGATAGCCAGACAGCACAATTTCCAATGATGCACTATATGTAATACATTGTCGCTGTACCTAAATATCAGCCAGCAAAGATGGTCCATATTTGGCCATGTGCTGAGGATGCCTGATGCCGGACCAACACAGAGCCTTGGAATTCGCCCTACTGGGAGCCAGCAAATATAAAGCCAGGAGACGATGTCATTGCATAAATATGTTAAACGTGCTACGAGGTGACTTCAAGAAAGCAGAACTCTGTACACTCAGATCAAGAATGGACCTGAGGAAGCTAAAGATTTTGGGCGGGGTCAAAACTCAAAAGCGAAGGACTGATTGCGGCTGCTGGATGTTTCTAGTACTAGTGTCAGCCGCTGAATACAGTAATCATACATAGCGTGCTATTGTTTTTAGGTTGCGCTCAAAATATGTAATATTTAGGTGACATGGTTATTACAAGCATTGGTAAAACTGAGCTGAAAGGCGTGATTCAGCACCCCACCCTAATTGTTTTAACCCTTTAATTTGTTCAAGAAAATTTGAATTTTCTCATAGAAAATGTCCATTTGCAGACCAAGAGAAGACTGTTTCTTTTAATTTACCACTGGAATGACTGGCTCGGTTATCGAGCCAGTCATTCCAGTGGTAAATAATCAAAAATAGTCTTCTCTTGGTCTGCAAATGGACGTTTCTCAAGACCTCTACAGAATCGTTTGTGGCTGATATGAGTGTTAAGCGGTTAATAGTACAGATTATTTTAACATTAGCTGTACAAAGTTCACAAATTTTATAATTAATTGTTGTATCATGATGATATAAAATTTGTTCCAATAACATCTTCCAGTTAAATTTAAGTTTTTAGATTATTCAGCAGCTTTTCTGTACAGTTGTCTTGAAATTGAGATACTATCATTTCAAGGGTTAGCAAAACTTTTGGTGGTCGATAGGTCACTGTTGCTGAACATATGTTTTGATTTTCAAATTATAACTCAAGTTCATGTACATACCAAAGAGAGTTTAATCCTAGCTTCAGTGGTGGGTAATGGGCGTGATTGCGTGATTAGATCTTCTAGTTTAATGTTGTGTATTATATTATTTTGACTATTTTTCACAGGTAATGTCTGCTGCTGATGTTAACAGCATTCTGTAGGTTCTGCATAGATCACTGTGGACAACACATCAGAATCCACCGCCATCATCTACAATTAAAATGTATGTGTACTTTGAACAGAATTCATCCACACGAAGCGACTGCACTATCCACTCATTGTCATGGATGGGCAAAGTGCCCGATACCCTTCCTGATGATGATGAGTGGAAATTGAACCGCAATCAGTATTACCAGGAGGGTTGGCTGTCAAGCGGAAACACCAAGGGCATAATCGGTGTTACTTTCACGACAAGTCATTGCAAGAAATATAACCCACCTCCACGGTCGAACTTTAATTTACGAGGACACAGAAGTGAGGTAAGTAGACAGTCAGTCCCTCGCTTTTACCCATTGATTCTCAAATCCATAGTCTCTGAATTTTTTGTGACACCATACAAGGAATCTGTTGAATATTTTGAAAATAATTTGACTCAAAGACACTGTTGCCTCAAGCAGCAATAATGACTTCAAATCAATTTATTTTGAAAATATTTTACATAATATTTTATAAAGCATAAAGAAATAATGTTGTACATGTATCTGGTCTGGAGGTTTAAAATGAATAAAAATATGACTAACGGACAGCAATATTCTAGCCTTGTCAGGATGAATTTACTCTTTAATCAATTTCCATATGTCTTTTGCAAAAGATAATCGTGATAAGATATCTGTATAAAGCTAGCCAGCAGCAACTTTCAGCAAAATAATTTTAAAATTTAATAAGCACCGATAATACTAAGTTCCTTACGGGGAAATGAGGTTCCTAGCCATTCAGATATTGCAGGGTTAAATAATAGTCTCTGCGTCTTAATTCACCTTTCCATTTTTAGCTATGCCCCGCCCATCACTAGCTACGCTCCACCCACACCTCGCCGTGTTTGGATTGATCGATCCCCGAATGCCCTAGCTATCAATTTCCTGAAAACTATACAGGGAAGCTGTTGAATATTTTGTAACTAATTAGACTGGGTGCTGTTGCTGCCATAGGCAGCAACAGCGCCCAGTCAAGTTAGTTTCAAAATATTCAACAGAATATTTATTAAATAGTAAAAGCAAACAATTTGTACAACAGCCCATAGACCGTCATCAAATATGCGTTCGTGACGTACTTATCGACGTCATTCATTATGATGTCATTGTACACACCACGCAGTTCATTATGACGTCATATAATGGGTGGGTACTCTGGAAAGGTGAATTACATGTGTGAACCCCGGACAAGGCAACTATCCTGGAAAGTCTAGGCCAATTTCCCTTGACATACAGATTTTCCATTATTCTCTAGAAATAAACTATTGCATTGACTCAATTTGACTGTGTTTGCTGAATCGTCTGGAAGACTCCTGGACATCTGACAAGAGTTAATGCAAGTATTCAGAAAATTTTGAGTGGAATTCTGAGTCTCCACCATATTCAACGACCTTGGTCTTTGACTGCTTTTACCCCTACATCTTTGGAAACCCACGGGTAATCTCCAACCCATTATCAGAATGAATTTGTGGTACAAAATATTTTTTTTTTCAAAAATAAGTTTGCGCATTTAGCTCTGCATCGCATCCTCGCTTTTAGAATCTTATTGGAACTATTGAACGTGGACACCTGCTGCAGCTCATGCTGAGCCTAGACAGCACAATCACATTAACATTTCTGGATTAAAGGTCACGATCATTCTAATCTTGGAACATATCTCTGTTTTTTATTGTTATTAGTTCACCTGGCCCGAAGGGCCAACTGAGCTTATGCCATGACATCTGTCCATCCGTCTGCCATCTGTCCATCAAGTTGTATCGCCTTAACGGTTTGACAGATTTCAACCAAATTTGACTGGAAGGATCCTATGATGGTAGGCTCCAGAAGATCTATTCAGAATTTTGATTGGTCAATTTTCCCGGCGGTCATCTTGGATTTTCCAAAAATTATCTAGAAATCCTTTAAAACACTTGCTCCAATATCATTTGGCCAATTTTGACGAAACCTGTGTGGAATAATCCTGTGGTGATATGCTTCAATATTTATAACAAGAATTTTGATTGGTAAATTTTTCCGCCGACCTTGGATTTTCTGGAAATTTCTGGAAATCAGTTAAAAGCCTACTCCTCATCAACCACTTGCCAGATTTCAAGCAAACGCAGTTGGAATGACTAGAGTGATATGCTTCAGAACTTAAATACCGAATTTTGAATGGTCCATTTTTTTGGTGGCCATCTTGAATCTTCCGAAAAATGGTGGGAAATCATTTAAAACGTTACTGCTCATTAACTGCTTTGGAAATTTCAACCACACTTGGCTTTCAGAGGTTGTATTCAGAATTTTGATTGGTTAATCTTTCTGGTGGCTATCTTGGATTTTCTGAACATTTTGGGAAATCAATTAAAAGGCTACTTCTCATTAACCACTTGGCTGATTTCAACCAAACTCTAGGTAGTAGGCTGGTACACTTCAGAACCTGTTTGCAGAATTTTGAAAGTTTGATTTTTTTTTTGGGTGCCGATCTTGGTTTTTCCGAAAATGCAAATTCGTTTAAAGCAGTACTCCTTATTACCTGCTTGTTTCAACTGAATGTCATTCATACTGAATTCTCAATTTTCTATTTCATGTCTTTTTACTGCTAAATTTAAAATAGTGTGCCTGTTTAGATGCTAATCATTTAAATGCTATAATGGTCTATGTGAGCGTTAAGGCCCTTGGTCTCTTGTTTGTTTTGTATGTAGAAATTAATCTTTGCTTTCGTTTCAAGATTTTTTAGCCCTTTGACCCTTAAGGCCAGAAATAACAAATTCATTTTGATGTACAGAATAATTTGAAAGTAATATGACTGGGCGATATTTAAATGCTGCCAATCATTTTGATGTAAGGAATAATTTGAAAGTAATATGACTGGGCAATATTTAAATGCTGCCAATGGCAGTAAAAGTTTCCAGTTAAATTAGTTTCAAAATATTCACCATGGTACCTGGGTTTGGAATCGTGAAATTGAGACAAAAAATTGAAGGGTTAAACCCTATTAACCCTTTACTGGCCACGTGGGCCAAAACCAGCTGCTGAAGTGGACTTGCGGAATGAATATTTGCTGGGCAACAGAAGACTATTTTTGAAATTTTACCACTGAATCGGTAACCAGTCATTCCAGTAGTAAATTTTCAAAAATAGTCTTCTTGCCCTGCAAATGGACATTCAAAATGGAAGTAATTAGATTTTGTCGACCAAATAAGACCATTGAAGGGTTAAAACTAAGCTTTGATACATGGTTAGCTATCCACGTAGTAAGCGACATAATGATATTACGGTCAGTAGGTCAAAGGTCTATTTCACTTTATCATCATTGTACAGGACACATGTTTTCATCTCTTGATTGCTTTCCAGATTGGTCAATCTTATTATGGCTCAAATTATAGAGGTAAAAGGCCTTGATTATGTCACAGTCACTGGTTTATATTGTGACCACGGTACAACAACTTGTCCCATACCTCAAGTTCTGCGCTTTCAATGGCTACAGTACCTCATAGGCATATATATGGAGATGAAGGAAGCTTTTGATTTAGTGATGAAGGTCAACAATCAAGGTCATACTGAAGCAGTACAAACATCAATATTGGCATCTTGTTTTATATCATATCACTTTATCATAACATATCTACCTAATCTACTTGAGCAATCAAGTGATTAATGTGTCCCACTTTCAAAACAGACGTGAGGCTTTGGTATCACTTTTCAGACAGTCAGCATTAAAGGAAAGGACCAGGGAAATGCTCTTGAATGACAGCTTTATATAATAATTAATCAACTTACAGCCACCAGTAAAAAACAGAAAACTCCCGAAATAATTGGAAAAAAGCAGCTTAATACCATTTATGTCACTCTGACGGGAACCAATTACTGACGCAGCTGGACCTATGCACTCTGGTGTATGTCGGACGAATAAATAATACCCGCTACAGCCGGTCATAATAAGCTCAGTTAAATTTTCGCTAAAATGATTAGCCACTACTTCCTACAGGTAAAATACTGTCTAGTTTTAAAACAATTTGACTGAAAGACATCGTTTCCAGAGACATATATTCAGTCACACGAATTTCAAAATATTCACTAGGCATCATATTGCGACTGGAAACCCAGCAGTGTATTTTGAAATCATTTTGACCGAAACTTGTTGCTTCAACCAGAAAAAGTGACTTTCAAATATAACATTTTCAAAAGGATCAACAGTGAATTAGCAGTAGTGAGTTAATCACTCTACATCGGCGCCTATAGAGAATACTATTCATACCACTTACAAAACTGTATTCGGGCATGCTTTCATTATATTCAGGTAGGCCTATGCGGTCTACCTGCACACACAGTTGACACACGGCGGAGTGCGAAGCACTAGCTTGGTCACTAATTGGCTCCAAGTTAAGCGCTCCTAGATTTTAGTAAATGCCTTTTCTCAAATAATTCCGATTCATTTCCATTTTTTACCGATGATGGTTTATTTAATATTGTATGAAATTACCCAATAAACATCATTTGTTATTTCCCTTTTCTTGATTTATATGCTTGCATTGAGGTCACCATGTCAAAGGTCAGGTCAACATCAGTGTGACCTTAGTGCAATACTCCGTTTTGTAACATTAATTTTTTGTGTTTAGAATTTTGATTGGTCATTTTTTGGGCCAAAATCATAGATTTTATGAAAAGTTTACCAGAAATTGTCAAAACGCATCTCCTTAACCGCTTGAAGGATTTCAAACAAATTTACCTGTAATGATCCTAATAGTATATTACCAGAACATCTATTCAGAATTTTGATTGGTCAATTCTTTGAGTGAAATTCTTAGATTTTATGAAAAGTTTACCGGAAATTCTCAAAATTCATCGCCGCCTTAGCTGCTTGTTTTATTTAAAGCAAATGTGACTAGAAGGTCCCTATTGTGGTCCACCCCAGAACTTGTATTCAGAATTGTGATTGGTAAATGTTTTGTGATTGAAAATCTTAGATTTTATGAAAAAATTTACTGTAAATTGTAAAAATGGATTATGTCCTTAGCTGCTTGTTCAAAATTTTGATTGGTCAGTTTTTTTGGTGAAAATCATTGATTTTATGAAAGTAGTTTTACTAGAAACTTACTGAAAATCGTCGAAGCGCATGTCCTCAACGGCTTGATGGATTTCAACTTAATTTTATTGTATGGTTTCTATTGTGCTAGCTGGCTCCAGAACTTGTTTTCAGAATTTTTATGTTCTCAGTTTTGTGTTTTTATGAGAAATTTGCCGGAAATTGTCAAAGCGCATCTCCGCCTTAACAGCTTGATAGGTTTCGGCCAAGTTTGACTAGAAGTCCTGTAAGGTTGTATGCTCCAGATGCTGTCAACTGTCCATCTGTCATCCATACATCTATCATCCATCAACTTTTGCTTTAAGACAGATCTCCTCCTATACCGCTTAGTGGATTTTAACTACATTTGGTTGGAGGGATCCTATGGTGGTAGGCGTCAGAATTTCTGATCAGAATTTTGATTGGTTAATTTTCCCCCGAGCGTCTTAAATTTTCTGAAAATTCTCAATTTCAACGAAACTTGTGTGGAAAAATCCTATGATTGTAGGCTTCAACAAGAATTTTGATTAGTCAATTTTTTCATTGGCTATTTTGTGTTATCAGAGATTTTATGGAAATCGTTTAATCCTCCGTAACACCGCTTGGCAGATTTTATTCAAATTTTGGCTGGAGATTTTCTCTAGTGGTAGGAATTTGTACAGGTAAAATCCTAGAAATAAAAGAATATCAGTTGTTATTACACCACAAAAACATCCATTACCGTTCAATCACTACTTGCTAAATCAATTATCTGCATTTTGCTATCCGAATAAGATTTTTATGCCTGCATACACACCTCCCCATGCCTAATCCTATTCCTATGGACCCTCAACCAGGCTACTGGTTGAGTCCCATCTCCAGCCTACCATCAGGTATAGACTGGCACCAGTCTGTACTCACCTCATAGTGACGCTTGTCGCTAAGCACGCTCGCGCATGCGCATTAGAGCCCGAATAGGAAACAGATTCTCTTTTCAATTATTCTGCATGCAGAATAGTTGTCTAAAAATATTTATATAAGTTTTGTGTTTTGCGCTGTGTCAGTGATACCTTTTGACTTTATATCTCGGAAGAATATGTCCAATATGAAGTCAATCCTCCCTAAGTTACGTCTAGGAAGTATAATTGTGTTTATATGGTATCTTATAGACAAATTTTATATATTACCGGTTTTCGCGAAGATCGTTTTGCTTCGTGGTATCTTGATTATTATGCATATCCTTACTTCATCATCATCATTAATAATGTCCAGTCCATTTCTAGAGCCTGTAACGAATTGTCAGATAAGGCAAAATGTTCATCGTCAAAATGTGATCGTCATCACTCTATCGAGTTCGCCGGGCACATCTGTGCGAAGTGTACATCCTGTACACCCAATTCTATGTGTGGAATTTGTAAAGGGTGGCCGGTTTCGGTAGCGAAAGCATTTTTATTTTATTTTTTAAAGATTTGTCTGTCACAATCACTGCCCTCTGGTCGTCCTTCCCTTTCCTCCGTTGCTAGCAAGGCAAAGGCTGTTTCCTATGCTCAATCTTCTGTTACTTTATCGGTAGCAACGGAGGGGGGAAACTCGTCGGGAAATTCTGACGCCATGATGGCGCTTTTTGCGAGGTTCGAATCTTTTGCCTCGGTGCTGACTAAATCTCTTGATGAGCAAATATCTTCTGCTATTAAGGAGGCCAAAAAAGCAAGAAAGTTCTTCAAGTTCGGAGGATAGCCGAAGGCTAGCGGGCGTTCCCGCAAATGGGGAAAGCCGGCCCCTCTAACCTCGATGCAGGTTAGTGTCACCAAAGCAGAAGTCAAGAGCATCCAAGCTCTTGAAGGTGTGCTCGAGCAGTGCACCAGATAAAATCCACATAAGACTTGAGGGTGACGGGCATAACCCTCAAGCATTGGTGGCGTCGGCTGAAGCCGGCGTCCATAAGGCCAGTCCTTATGCTAATGCCAGTTTTACGGTGCTTCCGGTCGTTAAGGTTGTGTCTAGATCGCCCGTTTTTAAGAGTTCGATCCCTAGTCTTGCTAGTTCCGGTTCCGTTGTGGTGGACTCGGGTTTACTTCCGTTTTCCGCATCTCAGTCTTTTTCCGTCCGAACTTCCGGTCTAGCAAGACATCCGGGTCTTCAAGATCCTGTTCCTTCTTCGGTGATTTCCGTTTCCGGTAGGACTTCCGGTTTAGTGGGTAATCCAGGTCGGCAAGATCCGGTTACCACTTCCGTTCCGGCCACTTCCGGTCTGTCTTCCGTTTATGTAGGACATCCAGGTCCTAGAGATCTGGTACCTACTTCCGTTTCCGGTTCTATTAGCGCTTCCGGTCATTCCGGATATCCGGAGTCTGAGGACTCCTTTTATTTTGAATTCCGGTAGAGGCTTTTCCGTTTCTGGTTTGGAAGCTAGTCAGTACACTTCCGCTTCCGGTCTTAGGGGTGTACTTCCGGGTCGTCCAGACCTGGATAGACTTCCGATTTCCGTTTCCGGTTTCATGAGAGCTTCCGGAAGAATGCATATCTGGGTCTGTTGGACCCGGCATTGCAGGGTTCATCAATTTCCGGTTCCGTTTTTCAGTTTCCTCTTCCGGTTATTCTGTACATCCGGGTTGTAGGATCTTGATCAGTTTCCGGTAGTCTACTTCCGGTTTTATCCATTTCCTTTTCCTTTTTTCCCACATCCGGATTTTGTACAGCCGGGGATAGGGTCATTTCCGGTTTTACCCGGCATTACATTGTTCATCCATTTCCGGTTTTTCAGCTTCCTCTTCCGGTAATTCTGTGCATCCGGATTGGAGGATTTTGATCAGTTTCCGGTAGTATACTTCCGGTTTATGCATTTCCGTTTCCCTTTTTTCCACATCTGCTTTCCTAGAATCTAGTCAACTTCTTGCCTAAGAATTAGTCTTATTTCCGTATTTGTTTATTATTGGGAATGTTTAATGGCTGAAAATATTCATACCAAGTCATTGCCAGTCTTGTAGTCTCTCTTGGAATTGTAGTCTATTCAGACATTTATTCGTTTATCAGTGACAATTTTCAACGTAATTAAATGGTTACCGTATGGGATTTTGTGGCAGGTTGTATTCTACGCATTATTTCGAGATACGATTTTTGCTTTCATCCAACTTTAGATGGCCAGTTGTCTTCGGGCCATTCAGCCTTTTTTCTCGCTCCTTTTACCTCTTATGTAGGCAGGTTGACATATTTATTTAACCAAAGGGAGTTTATTTGTGGATGGGATAACCCTGATTCTTAAGTAAATCGTAGTATAATTTGGTCAGTCGCTGAAAAGAATTAGATTCAGTAAAGGTTTCATAGGATCATTATGAGTACAGGATTAATGTCTACAAGTACATTATTCGCTTAGAAAAGATAATCAATCGGATAAGGGGGCAGGAAGGAGGAATATGAGTCGGATTCTTCTTCTGCGTTGACATAGTTTCGGTGAGTTCGTTTTGTTTTTGGGGGTTTTTCCCAGATTTTTGTTTGTTTTCCCTTTTATAGCGTAATTTTTGCTCTATTTTGACTGGGTTGCTGCGGGCCGTCGGACGGTGGTTTCGGGGGGGGGGGGGCTATGGCTCGGGATTTGCTGGTATTTTGGGGGCAGTTTGGCTGAGGGTTGTTGGTGATGCCACCGGCAATTTTCGGTCGGATTATTCCTGGACTATTCGGTGAGTCTTGGGTTTTTGCTCGTTGAGGTTGTTGTCCGGGGGCTGGGGGCGGGCCGGTTGGAGTGGGGTTGGCATTGCGCTGGAGGGGGGAAGAGCGGCCGAGAATCTTTGGATTTAAGCATCCACCAACTAGTTTCGGTCATAAGGTTTTCTAAATCTTTGCAAGTCCAGAGATATTACAGTTGTAATATGTCGTCTGCAAAATTCAGTAGTCAATCAGTTAATATCTAGTATCCGTGTTCAATCTTTCCTTTTATTGTGATTTCTAACACAATGTCATTTGTTGTTACAAAGATGAAATTATTGATGCTAAGACTATAAATATAAGAATCAATAAATTTATTAAAATCTTTTAAGTTTTCTGCCTCTTGACATAAATATCGAATTGTTTAGGATATCTAATTTATCAGCAAGCCCGAGCGGCTAGGCAACCGTTGATGTATTCTATATAATTTTTATTAAATCTCCATTATTATACGATTTTTAAATTAGATAGTCTAATGTTGGCCATAGTTCTCTTATCAGGACCTTGTCATGTATTCTATTCATAGAGTTGTGATGATGGTCATCACTAGTAACTTTCCTGTTGTTCATGTAGATCTCGGGCACAAGATTTGGCTATATCTTGACTCTAAGCACTCCCATAGACTTACTATGGGGTTTTGGTTTGCCACAATCTCTGGTTAAATCTCTGTAAATAAAATTATCTATAATTTTTGCAGAGTCTTTAGCATTATTAATAAGTTAGTCTATACTGATATGACCCTTTTTGGTCTCCATTCAGAGTAAGCGGTATTATTAAAATATCCATAATAAACGTGAGTTACCTATTTAGTGAGGTCTAAGCATTATGATATAGCCCAGGATTTTTGGTTGGAGCATATTGGCATATGTAACCTCTTTTTGTTTTCTATGAGCAGTCCTCTTTAGCATATAGTAAGTTTGACTCTTCTTTAAGGGTGGCCCTTATTAAAAGGGGCTAGATATTCTTGGATCTAGAATCCTTCTATGTAGTCTCTTCTTCCAAAATTGTCTTCTGTTCCTTATTATTAGAAGCTATTAGCTTTAGAGGGGTTGTTGTTTGTCTATGAATGTCAAGGAGTCTATAGAAGAGGCTATTCATTGGAAAGTAGATCCAGGCTTCTGTGCATTGGTTGGATTGTCTGTTAGGCTTCTAAATCTCGATTCGTTCAGTCATTGCCAGGGGGTTTTTCTTTCATTTTTAGAAGGAGGAATGAGGTTTAGTCTTATGGATTGTCCTCTAGTAGAGCTGTTCGCGGCCTCTCTGAATGCTCAGATCTTCTCTTACATGTCTCCTTTTCCAGACAGTCAAGCCCTGGGGGTGGATGCTCTGTCTCAGTAGTGGACAGGAATGTTCGCCTATGCCTTCTCTCGAACGATTTTGATTCAGTTAGTTTTGAAGAGGGTCAAGGATCAGGTTTGCAGAATTCTTCTGATAGCTCCCTTTTGGCCAAAGAGGATTTGGTTTTTAGACCTTCTAGATTTTCTGGTGGATTTCCCTCTTCTTCTTCCAGTATACCAGGATCTTCTATCTCAAGTAAGAGGTCTTTGTGTGCATCCAAATCCAATAAATTTTAGTCTGTGTCTGGAGAATCTCGAGTCTGAAGTCCTCGAGAATAAGGTTTCTTCTGATCTCATGAAATGATTGACTCTACCAGAAGGGATTCGACCCGTTGAGTTTACAAGGGTCGACTTAAAAATTTAGGTGAATGATGTTCAGACCAAGGTTTCGTGCCCGATTCTGTTTCTATACCCAAATTATTAGATTTTTTATCTTATCTGTTTGGTTATTTTCATTTGTCAGTTATTACGTTCAGGGAGTATAGATTTTCTCTGGTGTCATCCCTTCCTTGTCTTCTGTATGCCGATGTCAAGGATACTAAGACTTTTAATGGCTTTATTAGAGATCTAAGTAATATTCGTCCTCCGATTGCTAAGCCTTTACCTTCCTGGAGTTTGGCTTTGGTTCTTCAAGTTTTGGCAGGTCGCCATTTTGAACCTATTTCTTCTACCAGTAGTAAGCTTGGTTTTGTTTTTAATTGTCAAAGCTTTTTTTTCTTGTTGCTACAGCCTCTGCTAGAAGGCGTTAAAGAGATTCATGCTCGTTCTGCTGAAAAGGAGAGATTTATAGTTTCAGGGGACGGCTTTGATTTTATATCCCAGAAGGAATTTTTTATCTAAAACTCAAACTAACCACTATCCTGCTAGTCCGATCATTTAAAAATCTTTTTCGTCTGTCGCCATCCGAAAGATTTTGGTGTCCTATTAGGGCATTGGGAACCTTCAATCAGCGATCAGATGTTATAAGAGTCGATCCATCTCATTTATGTTTTTCCTACGAGGAAGAGTTATCTAAGCCGGTCTCAAATTCTTCGATTGTCAGATGGATTTTTGAGAGAATAATTAAGCCTTGTTATGAGATAGCCTCACCGGATCAAATTAATCTCTCCCTTATTAAAGCCGATGACGTTAGAGGTATGGCTACTTCTTTCACTCTTTTTGAGGGTTCGTCTTTAGATGAGATCATGCAGGTGGCAGGAGGGAAATGTGAATACACCTTTACATCCTTTTATCTCAAAGACCAGAGTGCAGCAGTTTCCTTCTTTCGTAGCATTTCCACTTTTAACTAAAAAAGCCGAAGACTATTTACCAAGCACTTCCCACCATTTTCGTTAGGACTCTGCGTCTGTGAGAAATGGTGAGTCTTCTTTTGGTTTTTATTTATTTCTTTAAGTTAGGTGTTCTTATTTGATAATCATGGTGTGATTGAGCTAAATGCTCTATTAGGTTATGTTGTTAACATTTGGATAAGATTGGTTTAATTTTATCCTTGTTTGTTAACTAAAAAAGCCGAAGACTATTTACCAAGCACTTCCCACCATTTTCGTTAAGACTCTGCGTCGGTGAGAAATTGTGGGAGTCTTCTTTTGGTTTTTATTTATTTCTTTAAGTTCAAGTTGTTCTTATTTGCTAATCACGGTGTGATTGAGCTAAATGCACTATTATGTTATGTTATTAACATTGGGATAAGATTGGTTTGATTTTTATCCTGGTTTATTGATTCTCTAATCTCCTCCCACCTGATGTGGACAGGGGGCACTGACCAAATCTACGGATTTAGCAAGTAGTGATTGAACGGTAATGGATGTTTTTGTGGTGTAATAACAACCCCCCACAGACCCCCCTTGCGGGTTGGTCTGTTGTTTTATTAACCACTATAAAAACATACTTACCATTCAATCACTACGACCCGGCCTCAACCACCCCGCGTGGTAAGATTTGAGAATCAGACTTTAAATATTTTGCACTTAAATTTAGAAAAGTGACTCTGTTTCCTATTCGGGCTCTAATGCGCATGCGCGAGCGCGCTTAGCGACAAGCGTCACTATGAGGTGACTGGTGCCAGTCTATACCTGATGGTAGGCTGGAGATGGGACTCAACCAGTAGCCTGGTTGAGGGTCCATAGGAATAGGATTAGGCATGGGGAGGTGTGTATGCAGGCATAAAAATCTTATTCTGATAGCAAAATGCAGATAATTGATTTAGCAAGTAGTGATTGAACGGTAAGTATGTTTTTTATAGTGGTTAATAAAACAACAGACCAACCCGCAAGGGGGGTCTGTGGGGGGTTTAAAGGCAACCATTTTCAAAATGTGTTGAATACCTCAAAACAGAGTTGTCTGAAATACGTTGATGCCATAGGCAGCAATGGCTTCCAGCATACAAAGCATTTCAAATTCTAATGTTCCAGGTGAGCGGCAAGCCATTAGGTCTCTTGTTTTCTATCTGGATACAAGTATAGAGTGTGTTTTACTATTGAAGGGAACATTATTTCCATGTAACTCTAATCATTAGATTAATATGTTGCCATGGGTGACCGTCAAGCTCTGTACCAAATAACAAATTGCATCCTATTGTTTAGTATTTTCCATTCTTTAAATAATTAAGTAACTGTTCTGAAATTATCCAAGTTAATGCTTTAGAAAATACACTGTTTCTTGTAAATCTTCAGAATTATTCATACATAATTTAACCTAGCCAACTTTGGCAAAAGCGGCATTGCTGCTGTTGTTGCAGTTGTTATTGCTTTTATGGATATCCCACATCGTATCAGAAGCACTCCATATGTTGGATTAACTCAAAATAGAACAGGCCATGAAATTACTCTAATGGTCGCATTGATAGCAGTCACCCTGTAAAAATCATTCCTTCCCATTATATAAGCAATTCATAATTTATGAGTTTTATAGACAGTGCCTATATTCAAATTAAAAATAAAATCTGTTCTTATCTCAGCTGACTTCTCATATGTCCATCCATCGGGCCTAAACAATGGTATGTTGTAACTTTATATCTGGATGGATTTATGATCAATATGTCCATACTGTCATCTAATATCATCTTTACAAGAATTGTAGAATCCAGGTTTAGCTGGGCCCAACCCATCTCTAGCTAAGCTCCACCCGACTAATTTGACGGGTTGCCTTTGCTGCCTATGGCAGCGACAGCGCCCAGTCAAATTAGTTTCAAAATATTCAACATCTTTATTGAATGGTAAAGACATACAATTCGTACAATAATGTTTAGTCTGTCACAAATTATCTACGTCATTCATGACATCATTGATTATGATGTCATCCTACACGTCAATAAGTTGGTTGTGACATCATATGATGGATGGATAAACTGGAAAGAGTCATTTAAAGCTGATTCAATCTCAAAATTTAGAGTTTACAGAATCATTTCTTAGTTTACAGTCAAACATGGCTTTATAATAGTCATCACTTCATAACAAAAAATAACCTACTCTATCCAACCGTTAGCAATATCCGATCATCCACTGTAGGCACTCTAATGCACAGTGATTATTGCCCTTTACGTCAATGATAGATAAGTGCATACTGGCACAATCATTCTACCTGTCCTGTGAGCATTTCATTGAATGATTGGTTGGCACGGTCTCATGACTCGTCATAGTCAAATTTGCTATTGAAAAGAATGATGAAAGGAGCCAGCGAATCAGCCGGTGGCAGGCACTAATGGGAAGGGTAGATCACATTGCTTAATCGCATTTCCCATTCCAGGGTATTTATATATCCAAATACTCGCTTAAACTTTTTTCTGATTAGAGGCACCAGATACGTCTTTAAAATTTGATTTAACCTGAACATATTCTTAATATCACGTGATTTATATATTTTCAAGATAACATTTTATGTAAATTTTTGGATTAATTTTGATGGAATAAAGGATCTTTATTAAAGGGTACGTAATATTAAGGCTATTCAATTTAATAATTTTACTTCCGCGATGATGTTTTTGAGGTATGCATTAAATATAGTCGTACGGTGCCAAAAATTTGTACCGGTAATTGTGTTCAATTTTCGTGATATCTTATGGCTTAACTCATGGGGCAATATCATTTGGGAATCTTGCTCAGGCAAGTAGTTTGCTTTTTCCAGATCGGACTGTATCCAGTGGTAAGCCGCTATATTCAATGTGAACGTGCACAATATTTATACTTTGCGCACAGATATGGCATTTTCTGGCTGCCGTGTCCAGCCCTATTCGATACCATAGTATGACCATGACTTAGATGATACCATGCCATAACAATGCAAATTTCATAACATCAATGCATATAATGTACTTTGCTTTCATAGTGGGTGTATTCTCTGCCATTCAAACAGCATGCCCAAATCACTTTTGCCCATACCTCACAGGTAGTGGAACCAGATTGCACAATCAGTACAGTGCTGAAATTTGAGATTAGGCTGTGTGGCCAGGGCTGATACTGTGATGGATCGCAGGTGTTTGTGATTATGTAGTGCACCAATATCGAATTTGCGCCGTTAGCCAACAGTGTAGGGACCCGTATCGAATTTGATATTGATGCACCCATTGGCCAATGATGCACACCCATTGGTCAATGGCGCAGGGACCAATATAGCATTTGATATTGGTGTGCCATTGGATAATGATGCAAGGACCAATATGGAATTTGATATTGGCATACCCATTGACCAATGGTACAGGGGATCAATATCAAATTGGATATTGGCACAGGGGACCAATATCTAATTTGGTATTGGTGCACCTGTTGGCCAGCGGTGCAGGGGACTAATATCGAATTCAATATCGGCGCAGACATTAGCCAATGGTTCAGGGGACCAATATTGAATTACACAAGTTTCTGATGCACCTTTTAATATTATATAACATTGTGTGCTATTGTGCTATTTGATTTCATGGTTATACGGAAATGTGGCCAACGAATGTGCCAATATCGAATTCGATAATGGGACCCTACCCCTTTGGCCAATGGGCACACCGATATGGAATTTGATATTGGTCCCCTGAGCCTGTTGGCCAATGGGCGCGCAAATATCAAATTAGATAGCGGTCCCCCTGCACCATTGGCCAACGGGCGCGCCAATATCAAATTTGATATTTCTCCCCTGCGGCATTGGTCAACAGCACAAATTCGATATTGGCACGTTACAATGACATGCATCAAATAATTATGTTCAAGAGGGCCTTTAGAGCGGGCCAGCAGTTATATATCATTAATGAGACAGTCACACATGTACCATCTCATGTTAGTGCACCTTGGCTTTCATGGGGGTTTTAGAGCTTTAATCCACAGCCTCCAGAAGGACGAGAAAGAACCATTTTCTATTCTGCAATGATTTGCAATGTCGGTAGAGCTGCATAGAAGAGAGCCCATTATATTCTGCTCTTTCTCCTCTTTTCTTCACACTGAAGTAAGGTACATTCATCTCCTTTGCCCTAGCCAGGTATCTATGTGTGAACTCATACACGAAGAGGTTTGTGATTTTGAAAAGTGGATCGTTATCTTCATCGATGAAATCAACATAATCTGCATGCCCCTCTCTAGTGACAAATTGTCTAGTTTTGAGATTGGAAGGTTTGTTCTTGCTGAATGTTCTTGAACCGATGATAGAGCTGCAGCGAGGTAGCACGTGAAGAGTATTACTGCTGACAAAGTTACCAAACCATCTCTTTGTGTGATTATATTGATGTGTCAAATTTTGCGAAAATCATTGATTTAACGCGAACAATTAATTTTGTATTTGCCAGTAGGAGCCTCATGAGGAATTGTTCAGCATCAGCTTATATGCAGAAATTGGAGACCCTCTAGTCTCTTAACCCTTACCACTCTGATGGCAATATTCTATATTTTATTATGTCAATAGCAATGAAACTGGTGTACATTTTTCAGCAATTTTGGTGGATGATGTTGCTGTCTTCGACAGCACCATCTTCCACCAAATGTGTTGAAAAATGTACACCAGTTCATCTTTTAATTTAATTTGAAAATTTACAGTTCTGACATCAGAGTGGAAAGCGTTAAAGGTATCAGATGGATGCGATATCTAGATTCCCATCTTGTAGGTGTATCAATGTTTTGATAGATCTACTTATGTATAAGCATACTTTCTGCTTACACTTAAAATAGATTTGCCAGCTTACACAGCATAGGAAACTTAATATATTCTCCCTCTCTGTAGGACTATGGAATCACCAGATCCACCTCTTTGATTATCTTGACACTAGGTATTTTGGGGTAAGAGGTTCATTCTCTTGACCCTTGAATCTACACACCCACGACGAGGAACATTGTCCTTTAAAAGCCCCATACATATCTTAAAAGGGGAATAATGTGAATACAAAAACTACATTAAAGAAGGCATATGAAGCATGTTGGATTTTTTACTCCACTCCCTAGAACCTCTCGCCTAGCAAATTTGAGGACAACGTTATAATTGTCTCTATGCCCCCCCCCCCCCCCCTCCAGATGCACCCACCACCATTTTCACGATTATTTAATTAAAGACACAGTTCTACATTTACCACATCACTGATGGTGTCATAACCTGACATAGCTACTTCATACCTCTATGACGTTAAGAGCTACTAATGCCAGCACATGCACACATCCTCTTGTCTTGTACCATTGCTTGCTCCTAATCTGTTTAACTGCCATCGTCTTAAATTAAAATGTCATCCAAATCCAGAATTGAAAGAAAACAGACTCTATTTCATTATGGGACTGAAGATTTGGGTCATGCTCAAATCACAATTGATCATTGCATTCCAAGTTATGCTTACTCAGGTGACATTTATCGGAATTCAGAAGTTTTGTAACACAACAAAAATACTAAGCCACTCAATTCACTGTTTGCTAAAAGTCACCTGACTTAGATATCTCAGAAAATGTTAACCTATTCATTCCCATGGTGTAGGTTCCCTTGAAACAAGTTTAGCAGAGATACATCCCTCCATTGGGTAGTCTTGATAGTATCTCTTTAACTCTAAAGCAGTCATTGCTCTAGGGAACCGGTTCCTCTATTCCTATAGAGAACATATAAACGAGTCTGTGAGCATGCGCACTTATGCTACTATGCATGCGACCGAGTCCAAGCCTTCATTAATTAATTTTCTGTACTACCGGAAACACCTAACTTTTATCTCAACAAATCCTATTCATTCCATAATCTTGTGGCGCTACATCCACATTTGATTTTTCATGAATACCACAGTACAAGCGGTCTTTGTTGAATAAGTTATAGTACTTATGTAAAATGTTTATAATTTACGTGAATATGAACGGAAAGTTCGTTGTTACTAAGTTGAAAGAAAATGGCGCCAGCTTCACATTACAAGCCAGGTGTAGTCAATAACTCTGATCCTTTTTTTTAGCCACGAGGCTCGTTCCTACGAAAGGTATACTATATACCGGTTTGGAACATCTCCTACGAAAGGTATCCTACATAACATATGTAACATACCGGTTGGGAAGTTAGTGGATCAATTAAGAGTTTTGACTAGGTACGTATTTCCGAGCGTCATTCTTTCCTACATAAGGTATACTACATACCGGTTTGGATCGAATCCTACATAAGGTATCCTACATAACTATGTCATATACCGGTTGGGAAGTTATTGGATCTATTAAGAATGTGACAGTGGTGCAAACAGGCGTGGTGGACCGGATGAACACCACAAGGATACACCACGATCATCCCCTGAAGAAAAGCGAGTGGTCCTTCTAAGGACCGTTACTAACCAACTAACATGAAACTCGCAATTACTTCATGATGATCAGTCAAGTCAGTCGTATTACAATAAAGACGAGACCATCAGTATTAATTCGCGATTCGGTGTTCGTTTTCAATTGGCGGCGTTTTTGCAGGCTAATTTAACATTACTAGCAATGGGCCGTGAAACCTTTTTACCATTTATTTAATATCTTATAAAAATTACTCGAGATTTTATGTTTTCTAATACCTGGCGGGGTTATTCGACGCAAGTATTTTTTATGGCCTTAGTTTCATGAAAAATTTAAACATTGCGTTGCTATGGGATATCCTCGTTAGTGTGTCGTAAATTGGCAAATGTTGGACGATCTCGGAATGCCCGGATGTTCAAAATTACGATACTGATTCGAATCCTCGTAATCGTATAACCCTCTTTTGTTAGATAGGCTATTAAGCCTGTGCCAGATTATCAGGTTCACTTGATTTGTAAATCTAGCGAGAAACTTGCGTCCACTTGATTTCTAAGTCTAGCGATAAAATTTATCATATATATTACTGCATGGTTATATTGTAATGTGAGTGAACATAAAATGATCTAAAACGTAATGCGATGTTCTAGAAAAATTGCATGAACGGCCGATAATTAAACTGGGTAGCCAGCGTCTATTGTTAGCGAGCCGGACAGTGGCAAAGTAAATCTCCGTTTGGAGGCGCTGACGAGAAGCGTAGATCTCATTGCCGAATTTCCGATTCCAGGATATCTATATCCGAGTACTCGCTTAAGCTACTTCATTAAAATTTGCTTTAACCTAATCTGGTCAGATAATATCACGTGATTTATATATCATGTGATTATCACGTGATTCTGATTTATATATTATAAAGACGACATTTATGTCAATATAGGATTAATTTTGATGGAAAAAACAATCTTTATTAAAGGATACGCAATATTTAGGCTGCTCAATTTAATAATTTCACTTCTGCGAATGATGTTTTGAGGTATACATTAAGCATAGCCGCGAGGTGACAAGATTTGTGAAGGGTTTTTTCGTGGTATGTTCAGACGTTAAGATGTTTAAAAATTCAGAGGAAAATAAGTTTTATCCTTGTATATAGTGCGCGCAAATTTTTTAGAACATGTAAATTGAGCATAAATGTGCGACCTATTTATGGATTTTTAAGTAAATACGCCACTCCCATATTTGCTGGTACTCATTCAGATTCAACTTATTTCAGTTGCAACTTATGACTAATAACTTCGAGAGTTAAATGGTTGATATTTTGATAGTAAACGCTACAAACTTTGATGACCAAGTTTTACTATATCAGAGATGTGTGTTGATCTCAGTGTTTTAGTAGCAAGCATAGCCTTTGGATCAGGAAAGTTCTTGACTATCAGCCACTTTTATTAGCCCTAAGACGGGGTTTTTCCCTACTTAATGTATAATCTAATCTCTCATCATTTTGTAAATTCTTTCTGCGGGTACTTAACTTGGGTGAAATTGGATATATAGAGCACGTACCCAGGCTATGAGGGATCATTCTATCGGCTCTCAATCGATTAATTGTTATAGTCAAATATAACATTCTGCTTGCAAATGGACTATTACTCGTGGAAATCATCTGAAACTCTAGAAGAGGGGGAGAACTAACCTAGTTAGAAAAATTTTCTCTCTAAGGGGTGTGTAAACTGTGAAATGTTGGTCTGAACATGTTGTTTCCACACCATCTCTTAAAACATTCGAAAATGGTTTAGGTAGGCTTTGGCATAGTCAAGCCAATGTATGACTACACCGTACACGCAACACATGACTAGAAGTGACGGCACAGGCATGGAGATAAATGAAGAAGAGATGACCATGAGGCCTAATTGTCCTGTGCTCAGTATTATTACCTAGATTATAACTCAGTTTTTATGGCATAGCAACTGATTATAATTAAACTTCTGGTTTAGGTATGCCAAATCAAATCACTTCTGGTGTTTTGCTGGTATTGTTTGTTTCTAAATCACTTGACAGTTTAAATGCCCTATTTCAGGGGCTCTTATTTTTGATTCTTTAATTCTTTATTAGTTGCTCTTAGTGCAATGGCTGAACCATCCAATTATCCTCATCCTTCGAAACCTTGTGTACACCCAACTCTTCGCATTTATCTTCTAGGAATGATTTAATTTTTTCTTATGATCCTAGCAGTGCTTTTGTCGTTTTGATTTCACTAGATTTCGTTTTGCTCCTGAATCTTCTCATGTATTACACTCTTTCTATCAGCCTCCATCTTTCGACCTGTTCTCTCAAAAAATTGGAATCAATCATCTTTCGATTCTCCTAATATCAATCTGCAAATAAGTGCGTCAGACTTTATTATTTTAATTGTGAATAGTGGTTTGCTATCTTTTAGTATCATATCTGGCCTGATTTATTTTTAACATAGTTTTTCAGTCTTTCTTTTCTGTCAGTAGGATCCCTCGCCATGATGAAGCATATCTATGGGTGAATGTAAGCTTGTCACAATAACAAAATCTTTTTTGTCTTATCAAGATTTACACCGCTCCTTTCTCGAGTTCAGTAGAAATTTTGATCTTTTTATTTGTCTAGGGATATATCTATTTCTATTATTGTCATATGGAGAGGTCTTCTCAGCCTTATCTATTCAAGCCTATTTTTTATTCTTCTAAATTCTAACTTTCCCAGGCATTATTAAATAAATTCCTCAAGGGGGCCTAACCAAGATGATTGGATTATTGCCTTCGCATGGATTGTGGAATATGGTTTTTTCCTTTCACCCTTCTGTGTAGTTTCAGTCCTTTGTCCTTATCCATCATTGATCTGGTCACAGGTTTGATGGACTTCTTTCCTGTTTAATCATCTGATAAAGATATTAACAATTGGGCTCATATCATACTAGCTTTGTTTTAAAATTAGATTTGTAAAATAAGATTCTGCAGGTTTATTCTGGTCCTAGCTGTCATGCTTAAGCGCTTCTATATAATCTCTACTCTATCAGGGGTGGGATGGGTATAGCTAGCCTCATGCATGTCTTAGGTAGCAGATTTCCTACATATAAGGTACAATCAATGTACTCATTGAATCCCCCTTTTTTCTATCAAACCATGTTGGTCTCCTTTGACATTAGTCCTGCTTCTGTTCCTGATCAATAATTTTCTGCTCTTTTCAAGTAGGATGCAGTGGAGGAATGGCAGAATCCAGACTTTAAGGATTATGAGGTGCTGGCAGATCATCTTTTATAGGGTCTCGGCTCTTATCTTCAACTCATATATTTATCCTTTTCTGACAACTTCCAAAAAATTTACACTTCATGATTTAATACTAATTCTGTTGTATATTTTGGAATTATTTTGTCTGGAACCCATGGCTGCTTTGATACTGTTTGAGACAAAAATTACTTAGTCAATCGTTTTATATTCAACTCTTTTCCTACTATGTTGTCTCAGAAATGGAGTTCATCGATGAAAGGAATAATATGGACATGGAGTCATTTTGCCTAGTCATCACTGGTCTAGTCAAGGATAAGGGACAGTGTTTTCTGATATTTCTATATATACATAATTTGTCCTAACTGGATCTGGGTTCTTTTAATTACATCATAGCCAGTCTGGGATTCCTCTGGCTTGGAAGGTTGCTTAATTGTGTTAAAATTTGTGCCGAATGGAGTCAGTTTTGTGTACGAAGGTCAAGTCTGGTAATTCAGAATTTTGTCCCTCACCACGACTGCATACACTGCATTTTCATTCGTTGGGTGTCATCGGTACCAATTCACCAGTTTATCCATCTGCAGGTCCAGTTTGATGTCTTGTTCTTACGTGTTTGGCGGAGGGGATCTCGTTCTTGTGTCTATGGAATCAGATAAAGTAGTCTTACTACTCTCTTCCTTTTCAGGAACTAGAACAGGAGCTAATACTCTAGTATTCCTCTTCAATACTCAGGAATATTGGAGAATGAAGAGATATTGTCTCTTTCACAAGCACCTATCTGCTCATGCAGTCATTTCTATAGTAGTGACCTTCATCAACAAGCAGGGCAGTTGAGGTTATCATATTTTGTCTGGAGTCTTGGTCTTCCTCCTGCGGTGGAGATGTCAGCAAAACTTTCAGCAGCTCACATTCCAGGTAGAATGATTTTCCTTGTAGCTCATTTATTACATCCCATTAAGTTTCTACTCAGTATAGTGTCCAGATTTGATGTTCATATTCTTCCTCCAGGCTAGGCTCTGGCGGTAGATGCTCTGGCCCA
Organism: Chaetoderma sp. LZ-2023a; assembly: GCA_034401795.1. Taxonomy (NCBI): domain Eukaryota; kingdom Metazoa; phylum Mollusca; class Caudofoveata; order Chaetodermatida; family Chaetodermatidae; genus Chaetoderma; species Chaetoderma sp. LZ-2023a. The sequence goes on from CM067374.1 coordinate 78,704,082, forward strand.
GTCATAGACTTCACATTTTTTAAAATTATCTTCAATTTAACTTTCTAGTGCCAATTGTATTTAAGAACTTTTGTCAGCGGTTTCTAGTACAATTGTCTTTGAGAACTTTTGTCAGCAGAATGTATTATCCCTTTAATCACTCCTGCTTGGCCCAATGAGAGTTATTCAGTGGATCTCGTAGTCCTCTTTGTGGAAATCCAAAGCGTCTTACCAATTTTGCTGATTTTCTATCTCGTTTAACAGCAGCTTTCAGTTCATCATTCCACAAATCTTCAATATGTATATATGGTATTTTCCAAGAGACCTGTTTTTCAGAAATTGATTTTTTGTCTGAACTTTAGTATTCTTAATCAATTCAAACTATCTGTTACAGGAGAATTTACCAGAGTATATTTAAGGTTTTCAAATGGTTGTTAGAACAGCACATTATCTCGCCTGATTCTGCATCCCATCATCAAGTCATAGATTCATGGCATATTTTTTGATGATTTAAATCCCTGTATGCTGGGGTGGTGTTATCGTTTTCACTAGCATCTATCCTTCTTTGTTTTCTAGAAGCCGGTTTGAGAGTTATTAAGTATTTACATCATTTATCCATGGTACCGGTATTTTTAGGGTATAGCACAAAGGCAAATACCTATAATAAATTCCTCTATTAATTCATTCTTGGGTCCATCTGTTTAATTGTATAACTCTGAAATCATTCTTTTTGTACTAGCGGCCGCGTTTGTTAGATGGCATTTTGATATTCATATTCTTTTTGTGAATGATCTTTTCTAGGTGGTAGGAGATCTGGCCTCATTCTTTGCCCTTGAAGAGATCTTATATATATAAAACCTAATTAATTGTTTTCAATCCTTTCCGAAAACTATGCCCAATTTAAAAGATCTTTTTGAAACACCGTTCAGGTTACTTATGCAAATTTGTTTAGTAAGCGCGCATCTCATCAACTGGATTACAGACACCATTAATCGACACTAGAATGTATCTCCAGGAGACACTCAGTAAGTGTTAAGGCACACGATGTTCGTGGTATGGCCTTCTCCTTCGCATTCTATGCAGATCTACCGTTCAGATTACATATGCGAATTTGTTTAGTAAGCGCGCATCTCATCAACTGGATTACAGACACCATTAATTGACACTAGAATGTATCTCCAGGAGACACTCAGTTTGTGTTAAGGCACACGATGTTCGTGGTATGGCCTTCTCCTTCGCATTCTATGCAGATCTATCAGTGGACGACATTATGTAAGTTGCAGTATAAATGTCAGATTCTACATTATTTTTATCTGAAAGATCAGATTCAATTCACAATCTGACATTTCTCGTTTCGCCACTCAAACCTAGGCTCAATTGCCTAGATTCTTTAGTCAGCCGTCTTCTTCACCATCTCACGGCTGTTTTTAAATTCTCTTTGCTGAGATTTTCTAATTATCATTATATTATTGTATTTTATTTCGAACATTTGTTTGTTCGTGCTATTTCAGCACTTCAGCGATTTAGTTGGTTTTAGTATTTTTGGTGATTAACCTTTCATTCCTGATTTGCAATTTACCAACTCACCTAGTATTTGGGCTCTGACCAATTCTATGTTTTAGCAAACAGTGAATTGAGTGGCTTAGTATTTTTGTTGTGTTACAAAACCACCCAGACGTATATATACTGGTCTGGCGTTTTGTTAGCTTAATAAAATACTTACCACTCAATTCACTGGGGCCCACCTCAGCCACCCCGCATCGTTAAATTGCAAATCATTAAAAATTTGTGGAATTAATTAATGACGGCTTGGACTCGGTCGCATGCATAGTAGCATAAGTGCGCATGCTCACAGACTCGTTTATATGTTCTCTATAGGAATAGAGGAACCGGTTCCCTAGAGCAATGACTGCTTTAGAGTTAAAGAGATACTATCAAGACTAACCAATGGAGGGATGTATCTCTGCTAAACTTGTTTCAAGGGAACCTACACCATGGGAATGAATAGGTTAAAATTTTCTGAGATATCTAAGTCAGGTGACTTTTAGCAAACAGTGAATTGAGTGGTAAGTATTTTAGTAAGCTAACAAAACGCCAGACCAGTATATATACGTCTGGGTCGTTATTTGGCTGTCTGTCCGCTGAGGTTTTTTTATAGAGGACATATTCCAAGGATTATATCTCTGGATCTGCTAAATATTTTGAGAGCAATGTGACTGAAAGTTGTTGGTGGCTAAGCCACCACCAACCTTCAGTCAAATTGTTTTCAAAATATTCAGCAAGTCAAGGATCTTTGCTAATTGAAATTATTGTCTGGTGGTTTCCAGCAGCGAGACAGTTAAGAAATAGAGAATATAATAGACAATTTCCTTTGTCTATCCATTTGCGCTATGACCTGCCACCATTCTGGTAAATTGATAGAAATCTTTATAAAACAACAGAATGTGTAATAATCAACAGGCATGTGTAACTCAATACAGTCACCTTCGATGCCATTTTGAAAATCGGTTTCTAATTCTCTTTGGTTTCTCAATGGCTTCACATGATGTCTTCACAACAGTGACAATTAAGAGCAAGATTAGTTCTGGTACACTTTGAATTCATATCGAAATTAGTCTAGATTTGAAATCATTTTGGTAATTGTTTGAAAATAAATACCTAGGGAATAAATATTTTCCATAAACAGATTTTGCTTTTCTTGCTAACTAAGATATTATATTTTCTAAATTTTAATCTTCTCTTCAGAAAATTGGTTTATTCTCACAATTTCATTGTCAGTTATTTAGGTATCTTCAAATAAAGGAGCTCACATAACAATTTTGTTGCCCTAGTTTTGAACAATTCCCTAGATACATGAGATATGAACAGTAGTAGGCTTAGTCGATTATTGCTTTGCGTGATCAAGATCAATTATTTAAGAATAATCGTGATTGCTCGATAATCAGCTTGGGTACAAATTACAAACTGAAGACAACAACAAAAGCATATCAAAATATGAAAGCTGGTGGTTAGAAAAGTTGATTTGCAGGCCAAGATAAGACTATTTTTGAAAATGTATCACTGGAATGCCTGGCTCGATTCTCGAATCGAGCCAGTCATTCCAGTGATACATTTTCAAAAATAGTCTTCTCTTGGCCTGTAAATGGACATACATACATTCACTTGAGGAAAATGTCAGTTTTCATGACCAATCTTAATAAAAAGTAATTAAATTGTTGGAATTGAAATATTATTTGCCTGAATAACTGGCAAGTGAAACAAAGACAGGTGAGAATGGTTAGGATGAAGCATGAGAAACTCCTCAGGCATAGCTTACCAGATAGAGATTAAAACCACATTATGTGTCTCAAATAGAAATACAGGAATCTATATTCATCATAAATATGACCCAACTATTGAATAATTCCAGCTATTAAATATATAAAATATCTTCAAATTTACTCAACATTTCTTTTTTGTCAAAACTGGTTACATGTGTAAAATAGGTTAATTACCATTGATAATGTTTTTCTGCCATCTGACATCTAAGATTATACTTTGCTGTTCTTCCAGGTTAATGGTATTTGTCTTTCACCTGCGTGAAACTCTCATGATATTGTAAATCAGCTTACGCAAATAATTCTAGATCAGCTGATAATTGAGGCTAATTAATCCTTTAATGGTCAGATCAGCCAAAAACAGCCTCTATTATTGTCTAGTGGAATGTCCATTTACAGGTAAGAGAATACAATTTTGGGAAATTTACCACTGGAATGACTGGCTCGATAACCGAGCCGGTCATACCAGTGATACATTTTCAAAAATTGTATTCTCTTGCCCTGTAAATGGACATTCAGTAGGCAGATATTTAAATCTTCTTCGCCTAATTTTACCATTAAAGGGTTAATAGAACATTTCTAGCATTTACAAAAGGTGGGTAGTTTGCACCTCTCATAAAATAAACAATGCGCTAAGAAGCATGCTGTATTTGAACCTTTTAACGAATTTAAGTATGCTCCCGTACTTAACCATTACCACTCTGGTGTCAAAACTTTAAATTTTAAAATTAACTTAACAGATGAACTGGTGTACATTTTTCAACAAATTTGGTGGGAGATGGTGCTGTCGAAGAAAAATTGTTGAAAAATGTACACCAGTTTCTTTGATATTGACACTATAAAGATAGAATATTGATATCAGAGTGGTAAGGGTTAAATGTGCTTTGTGAATATGGTGCTGGATGATAATAATGGTCACATTTTGTATTTATTGCGCCATATGAGTATGTATGCATGTTTTAACCTCGTCGCTAGATGCATGGGTTAACGTGAGCATACAGTGGTGCTCCTTATTGTTTTGTTCTTCTTGTTGTTCTCAAGACCTTTTTCAATAACTCTTCTACGGGAGCGATGTTCTCCAACCTTGGGTGGAAGGAAGCTTGCCCATGGGGTCACAAAAATGTGAATTTTGAGGTCAAAATCTAAAGCAACAGCTTTCAGCAACATTGTTTTCAAAATGTACACTGAGATAAACACAGTTTTCAGCAACATTGTTTCCAAAATAGACACTTGAACTCACAGCAGCCCGATTGAAAAATATATCAATGATGCGAGTATTGGACATAATGTTCTTATTTAAGCCTGAAGTCCCAGAATCTCAATTTCAGAATAAATATGTAGATAAAATGTTGATTATCTCAAAACTAGTTTACCTGGAACACAATGCTAACCAGTCAGCAATCTTGAGCCCCCTCCCCCCCCCCCCCCCCCTCCAGTCAAACTAGTTTGAAAATATTCAGCAAAAAGCCTTGATTTCACACACGACAGTTTCCTTTATTAAACCCATTAAACCTTTAAGCCTTAAATTTGTTCAAGAAAATTTCAATTTTCTCATAGAAAATGTCCATTTGCAGACAAAGAGAAGATTATTTACTACTACAATGACTCGTTTGCTTATCGAGCCAGTTATTCCGGTGGTAAATTTTCCAAAATACTCTTCTTGGTCTGCAAATTGACATTTCTCAAGACCACTGTAGAAGCCGGTTTTGGCTGATATGAGTGTTAAAGGGTTAACACTCAAGCCAGCCAAAATGGCTTCTGCAGTTGTCTAGGAAAGTTCCCATTTCCAGCCTAAGAGAAGACTATTTTTGTCTCGACTGCAAAGCAGAAAGCGAGACATATGTGTCACTTTTCTGATGATGGCGATGGCGTCAACAATGTTAAGTTTTTGCATTTAGCAAAACTTATCAGCTTATATTTCAGGATTGGTTAATCCTATGGGAACTAAACTTGGAGATATTGTTACCTATAATGTTACGAATCAGCAGTGACCTTGATATAAAACTATTTTTTCAATGTTAAGTTTTGCGGTTAGCAAAACTTCTCTGCTTATCTTTCAGGATTGGTTAATCTTATTGAAACTAAACTTAGATACATTGTTACCTATAATGTTAGCAAGCAGCATGCTGACGCAGAAGTCACAACGTCAAAGGTCACGGTCATTCTGACCTCTAGAAAACTGTTATTCTTCAATGTTAATTTTTTAGGCTTAGCAAATCTTATCACGTTATATTTCTGGATTGCTTAACCCTAATGGAACACAACTTGGGTACATGGTTGTTTATACCAAGAGGATACATGATGGTGACATGGAGGTCACCAGGTCGAAGGTCAAAGCCATTTTAATATTGCTGTTTTACCTCTGCTTTTTCAACCTTAGGTTTTTCCATCCAGCAAATCAATATTTCAGAATTGGTTGATCCTGTTGGAACCAAAATTGAATACATGGTTTCCTATAATGTTTGGAAGCAGAATAATAACATGGAGGTCACAAGGTCAAACGTCAATGCCACTGTGACAAACTGGAGACAGGCGAGACATTTAATTCCGCAGAATTCTTGTTTAATTGCATCAACACTGTGACGTGAATGATTCCTCAAGCCCCCATCTAGAAAACAGATGACAATAATGTTTGTGAATATGAAGAGGAAAAATAGCCACAATTAGAGGCGAGACATTTAATTCCGCGGAATTCTTGTTGAAAATTTCCTACTGGAATGACTGGCTTGGTCTTCACTTCGTCTACAAATGGACATTTTCTTCGAGAAAATTAAAATGTTTTTTAAAATAAATTTAATGGGTTAATGTTTGTGTCTGTATGCATACATTCACACATAGTCTGTTGTTAACCCTTTATAACACCGTGAAATTCTAGTGGGGTAAGCAAGGACAAAACGGCTATACAGGTACGGTTTTGAATATTTTGGCTGGAAGCGCTCCTGGTCAAATTAGTTTCAAAATATTTAAAATAATATTTCTGAGGTCAGACAGAATTTATCATTTCTGGTCTAAGTTTTCTTGTTAACACATTAGTATCTCAAAATTTGTGATTATTGCAACATTATTTCCCCTAATATGAACATTCCTGTGATTAAAATTGTGTCCCAGTTAGAATTTGTGGGTAAATAGAGCAAGGTTCAAGATGTATTTGTACAATCTAAAATTGCCCCTCTGTTCCACATTGCTTACATGATCAATGCGCGTATACTCCGAGTAGTGTCGCGACTCTGTTGTGATTCTGTCATCTCAGAACAGGTCCAATTAAGCAGAAATCTGGTCCGATCAATCGACATAGCTCGAAGCATCTTCCAATAAATTGGCCACTAATTGAGAAATGCTGTCTTGCGCAGGCCATTTCTATGTCCAGTTATTCACGTGAATAGGAAGCCATTCTGCATAGGATAAGATAACTGAATGCGGTGAAGGTGCCTGAGGTCATGGCCTTTTCTTCTGCTTCTTTCTCACATAGTCACTGTTTTTGCTGAGTAGTTTTGCCTGCAGTCAACAGGATACAAGCAATAAAACTGTCCAAAATGTGTAAGACCTCTGGTCTCTATATCATATCTCGAGGTTAACTACATATTATATTATCCATAGTGTACTTTGTGTCAAGAGTTATTGTCGTAGATGGAAATTGGAAAATTTGTAAAAAAAAGTTAGAAAATTGATCGCAGGAAACAATTTACCATAGGAAATATCTTTTAGATGTAGTTTCTTTAGAAAGTACCAGTATTTGGTACCAATGGACAGTTCTAGCTTTAGCTATGCCACGCCCATCTCTAGCTAAGCTCCACTCACACCTCGCTCGACGTTGGGATCAATTGATCCCTGAACTCCCTGACTATCTGTTTTCATAAAACTATACAGGGCAGCTGTTCAATATTTTGAAACTAATTTGCCTGGGTGCTATTGATGCCATATGGCAGCAACAGCGCCCAGCCAAATTAGTTTCAAATTATTCAACAGATTGTTTATTAAATTATAAAGACATAATTCATACAACGTGTCGGCCTATTAAGTTGATTATGACATCATATGATGGATTGAAAAAATGTCCATTAGACATCAGGTGGTTTCTTAATGAGTCCGTAAAGAACTTAACATGTTTCCAAAATAAATCAGAAACATGTTAGTACTATTTTGAAGATGATGCAAGAAATGTTCTGTTGATTCTTTTGGACTTAGCCCTTTAACCCTAAAATTTGTTCAAGAAATTTCCATTTTCTCATAGAAAATGTCCGTTCGCAGACCAAGTGAAGACTATTTTTGAAAATTTGCCACTGAAATGAGCCCGTCATTGCAATTTGTAAATTTTCTAAAATAGTCATCGCTTGGTCTGCAAATGGACATTTCTCAAGACTACTGCAGAAACTGTTTTTGGCTGATATGAGTGTTAAAGGGTTGATTTGAGTGTAAGCCATTTCTCCCTTAGTTATATCTGAGCTGTAGTGTATATAAGGCCCGTTTTATAAGTCAAACTTTCTGTCGCGCAGTGCTAATGACGACTGGTTGATTTATATAGTGGACTAGGCAAAATTTAGCTGGCACAGCACAAGAGAAGTTTGACTTATAAATCGGGCCTTAAGGCATTTGTCAGTGTCTCGATTGTGGAAAATGATTACCTAACACTGCCAAGTGTACATGTACAGGTGACAGCAGGGTATGGACAAATATCCAGATAATAGATATAAAAAAACGATTTCATTTAAGTTGAGGGAAAAATTAATTTGCCTGTAATTAAAATTTTGAGTTTTCTAAATTGCCTTTAACCCTATATCTCTTCAGTTTGTTCAAGAAAATTTAAATTTTCTCATAGAAAATGTCCATTTGCAGACCAAGAGAAGCCTATTTTTGAAAATTTACTACTGGAATGACTGGCTTGGTTATTGAGCCAGTCATTCCAGTGGTAAATTTTCAAAAGTGGGCTTCTCTTGGTCTGCAAATGGACATTTTCCAAGACCAGTGCTGACGCCGTTTTTGGCAGATATGGGTGTTAAAGGGTTAAATAGGGTCATTTTAAGATTACACTTTTTTGTATGCTTATCGGAACACCAACACCCAGCTAACTACTAATAGAGGCATTCATTTCTAACGACCCAGCCATTTCAAGCCAAGCTGCTATGGCATCAACAGGTCCCAGTCAAATTAGTTTTATAATATCCAACAGAACAATTGGTACACTTTGATGAGAGCCTTCGAATTGTGTGGCTGAGGTACATTATTTTGATTGTAACATCAGTTAACGTGCGACCTATTGGATTAAGACATCAGATACTTGAGCAACACAGATCTAATCTCTCTATTATGTCATTTCTAAGACTTGGTACACATGTTGTGCTTGGTGACATGAAAAATCCTATTTCTTTTGAACTCTACCAATCATCGTAAATAACAAGGTACTGCTTCAAAGAAATTAATATATAATCAGAATTTTATAAAGGCATGGCTTACGTTTTATTCATATTATTATAGTCCTGGAAAACCAAGTGCTAAGATCTATTAAGTTACAAGCAGAATATATCATAGAATAGTTTATGATTCTGAAAATGATTATTGTCATTGCCTTGCTCTGCTCTACCATACCATACCATACCATACCATGTTACATTGTGCCAAAGCATGCCATGCCATACGCTGTCATATAATATATGCAGTCCTGTCCATTCATACTCTACATTGACCTTTATCCTGCTCTTTCGTCATGCCAACCATTCTCTATTACCTTTTGAACCATGTCCTCTACTAACTCTCTTATGACAGCTTACTTTCTCTCCTGTCATACAATTAACCTGCTGTGACAATTCTCTCATGTATACTATGTAACCTTTCCTCACCAGGCCAGACCTTGCCATGCACAATCATCTCCCACCCAACCATGACCTAGTTCTTCTTCATCGATCACTATCTTCAGAGGGGAACGTCAGCAGCTCAACCCACTCAATACTACCCTGTCTGTCCTGCCATACAATCCATAGGCATAGGAATATAGTGACCTGCGCCCAGTCAACTGGGGGGGGTTGTCTAAAAGTGGGTGTAGGGAGCTCTCGCCTATGAACAATTTGAAAATTATATGCTCTGAGAAGTTGTTTCCTGTTTTCTGAGTGATAAATATGATACTTATTCTCAATTCGTCTATAATCACTTTCTAGAAAATACATACGCAGTGAGTGTGAACGGCTCCTCCTGCGGGGAAATTTTTTTTAAATTAGTGTCTTCAAGCTTATCTATTTCCTGCATTCTGAGTGATAAACAGCACTCTTATTTTGCTTCTTACCGGTAGCTGGACATATCTATTACCATTGCAGAAAAGCTTTAGGGATGGAAAGCCATAAAATGCTAGTTTTTCTCAGAAGTGTTGAACACGATTATATAGCTATAGTATTTTGGTCATTGTCTATGCGATGCCATCCATTATAAAAGGTGACTTACCTCTCATCCAATGATATTCACATCAACAGTTAAAATCTTAACGTGTGTTATCTACATTGTCATACTTTATCCAACCTTGTATTGTTCTGTCATGCATAGACATACCCATCCTAGTTTGATTCAGTCCTACACATGACGTATTGACTATAATATATCTATCTTGATTTTAGCCTTGCATGGTCTTCCTGGCTTGTCCAACATACTATTCCCTCTATTAATTACTCGGCCATAAGCCACTGTTAGACACACTCTTCCATACTTTATGGTACCTTGCCATTCTCTGCCATTTTTATTCCCCCCCCCCCCCCCCCCCCCCCGGTCTGGAAGACGGGAGGATATAGCAATCAGCATGTCTGTCCATCCGTCCATCTGCTGGTCTGTCTGTCTGTCCATCCATCCGTCCATCTGTCCCCATCTTGTCAATGCAACTCCTAGAGGTCTCAATGGACACATTTTTTCCACATTAACAGCATCATGTGCAGATCTGCATGTGCTTTTTCCGCGTCTAAAAAATTATTCATTACAGAGTTATCCCCCTTTAAATATCTTAAAGCTGATACACACACTACATTGTCAATCATTTCTTGTCAACAGAACTTTTACAGTTTAGCTCCAATTCTTTTGAAACTTGGTAAGTGTTATGTTTACCACGTGAAGGTGTGCATGTGCTATCCGTATACATGTACATCCATCCATCTGTCCAAAATGTGTGTAGGTCTGTCTGTTGGTCCATCCATCTCTGACAATCATTTCTTGTCAACACAACTCCTAGAGGTCTCAATGGATTAACTTAAAATTGTGTCCACCTTATCAGTATCATGTGCAGATGTGCATATGCTTTTTTGTGGCCAAAATATTATTCATTGCAGAGTTATCACCCTTTAAATATCTTAAAGCTGATACATAATCTGCATGGCCAATCATTTGTTGTAAGCGCAACTCCTGCTACAGTTTAGCTGAGATTCTTTTGAAACTTGGTGTGTGTGTGTGTGTGTCATCATTACAACATGAAGATGTACATGTGTTATGCGTATACCTGTATGTCCATCCATCTATTCCAAATATCTGTTCGTCTGTCGGTCCATCCTTGTCAACGCAACTCCTACAGTTTAGTTACAATTCTTTTGAACCGTGTTAAATCTAGTCATTACCATCTGAAGATGTGCATGTGCTTTTTTCGTGGCCAGATAATTATTCAGAGTTATCACCCTTTAAATATCTTAAAGCCAATACATGAACTGCAATACCAATCATTTCTTGTTGACACAACTCCTACAATTTAGCCGTGATTCTTTTGAAACTTGGTAAGGGTTCTCATTACACTTGAAGATGTGCATGCGCTATCCATGTGCGTGTACATCCATGCATCTGTATAGAATGTATGTATGTCAGTCTGTCGGTCCGTCCATCTCTGGTAATCATTTCAAGATGTCAACGCAACTCCTACAATTTAGCTACGATTCCAGAAGTGTCTGTTTTATTGACATTAAGGGAGTCTACTCCATCCAGAAACTTGGACTAGAGTAGAGAGCATTAGAAGGCATTAAAAGCAAGATTAGAAGTCTTTCTGGCACTAAATGTAAGTAGATTTATTTAGCAAGTAGTGATTGAATGATAAGTATGTTTATGTGGTTAATAAAATGACAGACCAACCCTAGGGGGTGCCTGTGGTCGTTAGCTCCCCTGAAATACTTAAAAGCATCAAAATTGTCTTGTTCGTGCCAGATCTTGAAGAATTTTGAACATATGCTCTCAATTCCTTTGTCACTGAATATATTACTTGAAGAAGCAGTGCTATGATTCCATCTTGAAGAAATTCATCCATTATTTTGTGAGTTATCTCCCTTGAAAAAATTAAAATTCACCAAAATGCTCTTGTCCGGGCATAATAGTTGAACGGAATTCAGCCTGCAACTTATAATTCTATCTTTCTTTAAGGCGAGATGAGTGTCAGGATTTCATTTTTCTTGATGTATGTTTATCTGAAATGTTTGAATCCGGGAGGATATGCCGTCTTCTAATGGCTCTTGTTAAGCTAATCCAATGCCCTTCCCCAGGCTTTCACTCTCTGACTGACCCGCCATCATGTCTATACCTTTCCATCTCCTGCTATCTCAGTCTCCACTCTACGTTGCCATAGCCTACCCTCTCTGATTTACATAACCTACCCTTCTCTAGCATATCCTCTTATTCTATGCTCTCATCTTCCCCACCCCACCACACCATACCCTATTCTGTGCTTAACTAAAACCACCCATATACTTGTCAACCCTAACTTATGTATTATGTCCTTTCTTGCATTCCCATACCATAGCTTTTTTTCACATCATGAGAACATATTTACCTCCCTAACACTCTTGATATACTAGTATATCGGCTCTAAATTCAATAATATTCAGAATTATAAAAAGTTAGGTGCCCCTAACGGGCAGGTGGAAGTACACAGTCATGCACATGACAAACACCACCCACTGCGCATGCGCATACCGGTACTTCCGTTTTCTAATATAGTGGCTGAGAAGCAACATGTGAAAATCTTCACAGGCTCTTATACTGAAATTCTCTAGAACAAAATCATCCCAATCCATCATGGCTGATACTAAACTATTGAAGGAGTCCACCTCATCATCCGCTAAGGTGATATTGTTCCTTGTATTTATTTAAGACTTGTAACTTTTATTTGTTACCGGTTTTCGTCGCGCCCGTTTCGGCGGTACCGCGTTTTCAGGCGCTGGGAATCCTTGTAAATTTTTTTCCCAGTGCCTAGGGCTATTAATCTCTTGTGTTTTATGCTTACAGGTTTGTCTTATGACTGAATAAGGATTCCTGTTCTTCTCTCGAAGATTGTTCACGTCTCATCGTGATATGTCTACGGGTTGGAGATATATTAAATTAATAAAGGAAATATCTCCTTCCTTTTGTCCCATCCCCCTCATCAGTTCTTCTGTAAGAGGAGTCTCGGCGGATGGATGGACGTGCTCTCCTGTACAAGAGGATGGTTGCCTGTGCTCAGGCTAAGGGAGTTTATTAATTATGGCACTTAATTATTTGAAAAGATTCACAATTTTCTGCTGCCTTTTGCTATTGCACTATATTCTCTCTTGCGTGTGCATGGGTTCTCGAATATATATAATTTAATATTATATTATTCGGGAGGTATGAATGTCTTTACTATCTAGATATTTCTTGCATTCTTTCTGACATCCCCTCTCCTTGAAGGCGCTTTTGCATTGAGGTTTGATGTCATAATCAACCAGAGTTTTTTCTCTTTCCTTGATGTCATAATCTTAGTTTAAAGAAGTCTGTGATGTGTTGATCTCCCTTTATTAGGATGGTGGAGGGATATCTAGATAGTCATAATCTCTCTCTCTCTCTCTCTCTCTCTCTCTCTCTCTCTCTCTCTCTCTCTCGCTCTCTCTCGCTCTCTCTCTCTTAATTTGGGGTCCTGGTTGTGATTGTTTTTTATTAAATAGAGAAGTCAACTGTCCCGTCAGGGTTGCCTGTCATAAAAGTGGATGTCTTCTCTCGAGTGTGTTCTTGTTTTGTACTAATAGTCAATTAACAAGGCTTTGAAAACTCATACTCATTGTCTTCGTATCCCTTCCCTTTCAGAAATGTCCATCCTGTCTGAAGCCTATGAAGGCTAGATTCTTCCCCCACCCTTGCCATCTGTGTTCAGCTTGTAGGCTAACTAACAAAAGGGGGGGGGGGGGGTGTGTGTGGGATCGAACCTCTGAATTCTTCTCTTTTCGGACTAAGATGATGGCCTCTGAGAAGGGTGAGCTCGAGGCCTTCAAGGTTGAGTTAGTGAGTGAGATGCGCAGGACTTTGAAAGACCTGATGCCTGACATGCTTCGCGGCTTGTTGCCTGGCACAGGTGTTTCAACTTCCTGCACGTCGACCTCAGTGCAGGTGGCCCCCATCCCTGGATCATGCCCTATTAGCTCGGACAAAGTGCTCAGTGATCCAGGGGCGGCCGTCATGGACCCAGGCTTGATGTCCGCATCGCCTGGTGTTCCAGCGGCACGAGAAGCATCAGGCGGCACCCGACCAGCGGGCCTGACCACGATCACTCGCGGAGTACCCTCATCATCTGCTTTCGAGCATTCTCCTGGTCAGTCTGGGTTAGTTTTCTTTACTAATCCAGAGTCTAACTTTCCTGACCAGGAAGAGAGATGAAGACTACCTGCTCGGTCCACAGGATGACCATGAAGACATGGATGCGAGCGTCTACACTCCTCTCATGGGGAGCGTGACCGCTCGCACCTACGGCACTGTTCCCTCGGGAGCAGGTTTCATGGTTCAGCCTGTGGGCTGGTTTGGAGCAGACGGCCGGCCGTATAAGATTCCACGCTTAGACATGGAATCTCATACGGACGTTCCGGGCCACGCTGGTGTGCATGCCACCCCTCACACAAGCGCGGCCTTGGTGCCTGGTCAGCCTATGGAGAATGCTATGCCAGCCCTCGCGGGCCTGTATACATTCCCTGGGCAGCCAGGTTCGTCTATAGCCTCCTCCTCGGCCATACCTGCGAATGCCATTGAAGATGAGGGCCTGCTGCTCGTCGGCAATTCGCGGGTAGCCACGGATGAAGACTGGTCAGAAGCGTGTGCGTGGCTCCTCACTGTTAGACCAGAGCTCTCCGTGGACGAGACGGCCGCCGGTAACCCTCGGGCATGGTTACAGGCAAAGCCGTTGGCCAGCACGACTTAGATATGTTCTCGGCGGCAGAGGAGTCGATCAGACCGAAAAGTCGCCTCGTGAAGACCCCCCTGCGAGGTTGCTATGCGATGTCGAGTTACTGCTAGTCAGTATGCTCGATATGGCCTAGCGCCCAGACCGAGCGTGGACGACCGCGCCGCTATGGGGGAAGATACGCGGCCAGGTTCCCGTGCTGACAGGAGCGTTGGGCACGGGCGCCATGCGCTCGGCTAATGCCGCTTTGCGCTACACCGAGGAGAGTTCACGAGCGGTAATTAGCGCGCTGTCGCATGTCTCTCAGCTGCTATCGGGGGTGGTAGCAGCGTCGGTGCAGCAACAGCCTAGTCCCGTGACAGTCCAACGAGTCATCCAGGATGGCATCAACCTGGCGTTGGACTGTGTGACTAGGTCAGTCACAAAGTCGCTGAGAACGAGGCACACTTTTGCATTGGAGAATTTGTGCCCGTCTCAGGAGCTCAAGTCGCGCTTGTTGCAAGCGCTGGTGGCGGGCCCTGGTCTCCTTGGAGGTGAAGGTTGTCGGCACCTCCAAGAGACAGTGACTTTGGTGAATAACCAGAGGGCGCTGCACGTACAGTTTGAAGTGCTGCGCAGAGAACACGTGCGTGTTCAGCTCTCGGCTGCTCGACAGCAGTACGCTCATGGCGGTGCTGGCATTGTCAGAGGCCAGCAGGCCGGCCGGTTTCAGAGACTGCGTCGGCCGCACCAGCAGCAGCGTGTTGTTGTACGTCAGCCAGCGCCTCAAGCGCAGCCAGCCAGACAGCAGCCCACGCACCGTGTGCGAGGAGCGGCGCGTGGTAACCGGGCCTGATGCAATAAAAATTTTTCCGGTTATCACAAGTACCACTCGGGTGTTGTCACTCGTACCAGAGACACTCCCACTTCTAAAATGTATGGGCACCCCGTCAACCCTAGGTGCACCAGTGGGAGGTCGTTTGACTTGCCACATTCAGGAGTGGGAGCGGCTAATTCAGGACCGCTTAGTCTTGCAATGGCTTTCGCACGGATACAGTCCAGAATGGATAAGAGGTCCGCCGTTGCATCTGTCTCTGGTACCGGTCTGGACTCAAATTCCAAGGGATCCAGACAAGCGGTTGTGCATAGAAGAGGAGATAGAATCTCTAATTCTAAGGAAGCAATTCAACCGGCAAAAGATTGCCCGGGCTTCTATTCAACCGTGTTTCTTGTGGCAAAGAACACCAGGGGAGGGGGGTGGGGGTGGAGAGACCAATTCTCAACCGCAAACCTCTAAACAAGTTTATAGACACACCGACTTTCAAAATGGAAACAGTAAGATCGGTGTTGTTGGGGTTAGAGAAGGGGATGTGGACAGCATCTATAGATCTCAAGGATGCTTATTTCCACATTCCAATTGCAAGGAGTTTTCGTCGGTTCCTGAGATTTGCTTTTCAGGGATGCCAATGGGAATTCAAGGTTCTTCCATTCGGCATCTCGACAGCTCCAAGGGTCTTCACTCGAGTGGTACTTGCTGTCACGGCATACCTCCGCAGGAGAAATATAGCTGTTCACACTTACATAGATGACTGGTTGCTGAAAGTACACAACCCAGAAAGTTTGACAGCAAATCTGGAGCTAGTTTTGAAAACTCTCACAGATTTAGGCTGGATAATCAACTTTCAGAAATCAGAGCTGACTCCATCCCAGAAGTTTGTTTACCTGGGTATGTTCTTCGATCTGGAGATAGGATATGTTTATCCATCCCAGGAGAGAGTGGAAAATCTCCTCTGCATTCAGTTGGTATGCAACAGTCGTTATATTCTAGCACGAGTCTATCTGAGAATGTTAGGTCTGATGGTTTCAATGGAACCAGTCATTCCTCAGGCGGCCTTACGCATGCGGCCGATTCAATTGTTTCTCATGACTTAGTGGATGCAGAGTTCAGGATCACTGGACTAGCACATTCAAGTGTTGGACCCTCTCATTCATTACCTTCATTGGTGGATGGAGTGAGGAAATCTCCTGGCGGGGGTCGTGCTGACCCCTTCCCACCCTCAAGTAACGATGTTTATGGATGCATCGATGGAGGGTTGGGGAGCTTGCCTGGAAGAAGCCACTATATCAGGGCTTTGGAATCTGGAATAGTCAAAGGAACATATCAACATGCTAGAATTGTGGGCTGTAATTCTAGGCCTGGAACACTTCTTAAAAGAAGGGGAGGGAAAATTTGTGATGATACGTTCAGACAACTCTACAGTAGTGAGTTACATAAACCACCAGGGCAGAACGAAGTCGGCCAGTCTCTGTATGATGACATGGAAGCTGTTTTGCTGGTGCATGGATCATATGATCACCTTGAAAGCAGTTCATATTCCGGGAAGGCTGAATCTGTTAGCAGACTCATTGAGCCGAAGGATGAGTATTCTGCCTATGGAATGGCAACTAAATCAATGTGTGGCGGATCACCTGTTCAATCATTGGGGAAAGCCCAACATAGAATTGTTCGCAATGAAGAAGAATGCGAAGATGACGACGTACATTTCTCCGATTCCAGATCCAAGCGCTATCGCAATAGATGCGCTAGCTATCAGTTGGAAGGGAATGTATGCATACGCATACCCTCCAACAATCCTGATTCCAAGGATTCTTCAGAAGATCAAACAAGAGGAATGCCAAGTGCTTCTGATCACCCCAAATTGGCCACACCGATCATGCTATACGGATCTGTTGGACCTTCTGGTCTACAATCCGGTTCCTTTGCCTCTGATGGACAATATTATCTTCCAGGTCAAGAACCTTCACAACAATCCGTCAATGTTCCAATTGACTGCATGGATGTTGTCAAAAAATCCGCGATTAAGGAGGGCTTTTCTGAGCAAGCAG
Source organism: Chaetoderma sp. LZ-2023a (assembly GCA_034401795.1). Classification (NCBI taxonomy): domain Eukaryota; kingdom Metazoa; phylum Mollusca; class Caudofoveata; order Chaetodermatida; family Chaetodermatidae; genus Chaetoderma; species Chaetoderma sp. LZ-2023a. Next base: position 78,721,368 of record CM067374.1, read on the forward strand.
CCAATTTCATGGCCAGAGCCAGAGGGGGGTCAACCTCCAGAGCTTATAATTATAAAATCAACAGATTTGCAGAATGGTGCTCAAAGAGATGTATCAATCCGATGGAAGCATCTATTCAGGTAGTAGCTGATTTTCTCTGTCACCTGTATGATGCCTATCGTCTTAAACCTAATTCTATTGCTGGATACAAATCAGCATTAATGACTGTTATCCCTTGCTTGGCAAAGAGGGGAAGTGATGAAGTAAGTGTTTTAAATACTCTTATTAAAGGTATGGGCAATCTCAGACCAAGAAATCCTCCACTGACACCGTCATGGAGTCTTTTTCTGGTTCTGCAGGTTTTGAGTGATAAACCTTTTGAACCACTTAAAGCTATATCTGTAAAATTATTGACACTTAAAACTGTATTTTTAGTTGCGGCAGCATCAGCCGGATGCAGGAGTGAAAATCATGCCTTGTCAGCTGATATAGTTACAGCCTTAAGCTTCTACCAAAATTGAATTTCTTGGCTAAGAATCAATCTTTAACATATCCGGGTAAGCCTATTATTTTACCTGCCTTAACCAGATATGATCCTGGTGCTAAAGTATGGTGTCCTGTCCGTGCTTTAAATAAGTACAAGAGAAGAACTCAGGTTTGGCGGACGGACCCATGTTCCCTATGGTTGTCATATATTGAACCCCATGGTAGGGCGTCAAGAGACACTATTTCCAGATGGATAGTAGAATGTATTCAATTGTGTCATAAGACAGCCACTGGAATCCAAGTAGATAGAGCCAAGGCTCATAGTGTCTGTGGTGTGGTAACTTCCACAGCATTATTTAATGGTGTTTCTATTGAAGACATTATGTCAGTAGCCCAGTGGCACTGTGAATCAGGTTTTACCGACCATTACCTTCGTGACACTTCTAACCCGCTCGCCGTCTCAGTCCTCAGAAAATAAAATAATAATGTAGAGGTTTATGTTTGTAAATAGTTTCCTCCTCTGCTATTTACAAATATCACATTTGTTGGTAGCGTATCCCTACTATTAGCTGGTACAATTCTCTTCATCCGGTGGGGGAAGAGATGAGTGCCGCGTCCAAGACATCAGGGGTCAGTATTTATGACCATTTTTGTTTTTTGTCTTGGTGACGGTGTCATTTTTTAATTTTAATATGGTGATGGTTAATGTCTCTTAATTGTGTTTTTTTCAGAGTTTTTTGAAATAGAAGCAATTCTTCTTTTTCCAATGTCTAGTAATACTTTTCATTAAGTATCAGAGAACGTGCTAGTCATTTAGAGCAGCGTTTTTTCCTAACCTTCCTCAGAAAGAGGGGTGGGGGGTGGGGGTGGAGCGCATTTGCCTTTTGATCAATCTCTCTTCATCGGTCGATTATCCGATGCAAAATTCTATTCCTGGTTGTGTTTTCAGTCACAATTTCAGATGTTTTAAATCTCTTGAGAATTCAAAGTGCCTAGTCTCTTCGAGGGTGTGCTTGTTTTCAGGACCTTGCCTCCATCCCTCCCACCAAATTTACTTTCAAATTCTGGTTTTTATCAAGAGTGTTAGGGAGGTAAGTATGTTCTCATGATGTGAAATAAGAAAATTTATCAAATTTCTTTTTCACGAGTGAGATGACATACCTACCTCCCTAACGTGATCCCGGCCTCGCCACCCCACGGAGGCCTGGTCCTTTGGTTATTGAATAGTTGCTTCTATGTCAGCCAATATTTGGTAACGGAAGTACCGGTATGCGCATGCGCAGTGGGTGGTGTTTGTCATGTGCATGACTGTGTACTTCCACCTGCCCATTAGGGGCACCTAACTTTTTATTATTCTGAACATTATTGAATTTAGAGCCGATATACTAGTATATCAAGAGTGTTAGGGGAGGTAAGTATGTCATCTCACTCGTGAAAAAGAAATTTGATAAATTTTCTTAATTTGAGCCGAACACTGGGTTTGAAATTTGCCACTGGGCTCAATGACCTGTCTTAGTAGCCAAACCAGTCAATCCAGTAATAAATTGTAAAAAAAGTTTTTTCGTCCTGCAAAGGACCATTAAAAAAGTAAATATTTAGATTTTCTTCGAAAATCTTGTCCAGAAAAGGGTTACTTAGACAATCTATATTTTAAAATGTTAATACTGCATAATGTCATTGATGACATCGACTCTGATAGTAGGGCAGATATGTGAAAAAGATGTTCCATTCTGGCAGAAAGCATGAAATTTGGCATATAGGTGGTTTACGGTATCCTGATAATAATTAGATGCGGTGCCACGTGATTCTGCCAAGGGAACCCATTCAAAATGGCGGATTCAAAATGGCCACCTTCCCAGCGGAAAATTTGCATTACTCAAGCTCTAGACGGAGTACAGAGATGGCATTAATGTCAAATTAGGGGTTTCATGGGTCAATCATTATAATTCTACTCACTACAATACTCTAAATATGTAAATATCAATCCTTCCATAGCGACCACCTGTGTTTGATGTCAAAAGACGGTGGCTCTTTAAGATGTGTTATCTAAAAGATCCATCTCTTGAGAACAAAAGCAATATAGCATCTAGAAATAGTTTAAATTACTTGATTTCTTAATATCGAACCAAGTAATAGTCGTTATAGATACGTTCAATTATCCTATTAGAGTATGCAAGGCTATACATGATGCTGTTGATTGTTGAATCATGATTCACAGACGTCACACGCACTGTGCACCGCATGAGCACACCTGTGTACAAGGTAAATTGGATTTATAGCAGTTGCATCTGCCAGTGCAATTACTTTTCAAAGCACATTTCACGAGTTCCCAGCATGCCTTAGATGCGCCTGCAAGCAAACCCCATTGCGGTGACCAAGTGTCTCCATCTCTGACCCAACCCCAGTCAGCTGGCGATGGCGTTTTTGCATTTGCGTGGAGTGATTGGCCCCAAAGATGACCTGCCTGGAACGCAGCACGTTTGGTGTGTTGCAGCAGAGCTGCACTGGTCGGAGGAATGTTTTCTAGCTGCCTGTTGCCAAAAGCGAAAAGCCGTTTTCGTGCCTCATTAACCTTTGACAATGGTGATGTTCGTTTGTACAGTAGTACGACAAACCTCTCCAGCGTTTCCATGTCATTGTCACACAGACGCCGGGGCATCAGACAGTCTCCTAAATAGTGACTTGAATAGATCTGAAGTCCTCCAAACTTCCCATGCTTTCTTCTTGCCAATTCCACAAAATGCAGACACAGTGTCACACCCAGAGAAAGCATGCATATATAGCAGCAGTCCTTGTGATGCTTCTGCACCCAAAACTGTTGTAATGCCATGAGCTGATACATAGCGGAAGGTCTTCCCATGGCCAAATGCGAATCAGGGATCACACCCATGAAGAAAGTTTGCTGTCCGTATGGCTAGGACTACGACATCTGTATCTGTAGCATGAATCATTATTGTTCGATAACCTTGGTGATATGCATGGAAGGCGTGGAGCAACATTCTACCATCTGCTTCATCGTGCATGCATGGCACAAGTTGTGAGACGTTATGCTCTGGCCTCATCAGCAAGTTTTGCTCACATGTTGTGACGAGTATCTTTCCTTCTGGTAGCTCGAATGACTCCAATGTATGTGCGAGAAAGGTGAAGAGGCCTGTTTTGTTTGCATCAACTCGTAGGAAAGTTTTCCAATTTTGAGGGAGTCTTGTACTCGATGCAACACGAAGAGCTTCACCATGTCCCCGTAATTCTCTAGCGTGTGTCTTCAAGCTTCCTGCCTTATACACGTCCCATACAACATCCAATCTGTTAACCGTCTGTAGTTGTCTAGCAATGTGTGGGAGGAAGACGTGCTCTGCAAAATCTCCAAATGTGTTCACAACCACGTTTGATTTCTTGGGATCTAGATTATGCATCATAGCTGCTCCGTCAATGATCTTCACTTCAACCTCTGGACAATCAGCTGCACGAGCTACTAATGCTTCCAAACATCCCATCAGATCTGATTTGCTGCCTTGGCGCATTGCATTGCTCTCAGCAAGTGATGGGGGCCATGGATGATTCTCATGTTCAAAGAATGAATCAAGGTCTCCGTCTCTGGATTGGCAAGAAATGTACAGTCTAGAGAATAACTGTACATCTCTCTTCATTGCAACAAGGTTCTTGTTGGTTCTGGTACTCTTCCTCTGTTTTGATTTGAACAAAGCCAAATTGTTCTTTTGGATTGGGTCCTATACCGATTTTGATGATACAGTTGGTCACAGAAAAAGCACAGTGGTTGAGTGGGGTCATTTATACTTGGCATAGTGAAATTAGACCTCAATCTAGATTTGACTGGTGACCTGAGAGCCTCGCTGGATTCTAATTTTGCTTTTCACGGCGCGATCAACCCGAGTCCGGCTACAGAGATGCCAACAAGATTTGTGCCACCTAGCACAGTTTTCTATGAGCGTCTCCGCAATTCCAGCTCCATCATTCAACCTACATAGATCCAGGTATGGTGGAAGGGCATGGAGTTGCTGTAGCCTATCAAGGTTATCAGCTAATGACCTATAACTCGTAATCACATTGTCCCGATTTGTATTACTACATGGATCTATGAGATGCTCCGTTGTGGACTGCTGGCAAATAAAACACAGGGACCAGTTCGTGTGTGCTAAATCCACTGTGGGATCAGATGTCAATTTCACATTCTTTGACATATTGACTTGAATGCGAGAATATAATAGGCTATTGTCTCTGTCTATAAGCAGAGCACAATACCCGTGTGCGTGATTGCTATGCAGCTATGTATTCTCCTGATATATTTAAATAGTCAGTGTGAGTTTAGGAAACTACAATAATTATATGGAAATCCGCAAGGAAATAATGCTTGGCGAAGCGAGGGGCTGGCATACAATTACTTTTACTGGAGAAAACGTGTAGACCAATTGTTTTGAGTAGCGAAATCTTGTTTCTAAAATGTTCCGCCCGGAGCATGTGTGTACAAACGTTTAGAAATAATACTACTAATTTACAAATGTTACAACAACAACGATGACCACAACAACAACAATAATAATAATAATAATAATATATTTTTCAGCATGTTTATCTATTTAGAGTATTGTAATGGGTAAAATCATAACCAGTGACCCAAGAAACCCTTAATTTGACATCAATTCCATCCCTCTAATCCATCTAGAACTTGAGTAATGCAGATTTTCCGCTGGAAAGGCGGCCATTTTGAATCCGCCATTTTGAATGGGTTCCCTTGGTAGAATCACATGGCACCACATCTAATTATGTTCAGCATACCTTAAACCACCTATATGCCAAATTTCATGCTTTCTGCCAGAATGGAACATCTTACCTCAAATTTGTTACATATCCGCCCCACTATGATGTCTATCTGAATAAAATGTCTGAAGACGTATATATCGTACTCTGATATTGTCTAAATGATTCCGCTGAACTCGTTGCGGAAGCTAGATCATAAACGTAATGTAGTATTCGGCTGTTTTAATGATTATGCTTCCTATACCGGTAATTTAATTTTTCTATAGGACATCTATTGCCTACCCCTGATAGAGTAAGTCTGGGCGCTTCGAGCAATTTGCTGTTTTAGAGTGCAGTAAACCGATGCTGTTTGGGGAAGCATAATTTCGTTAGAAAGAACCTACTGATGAGTTTGAGACATTTTTTTCCATAATGTTCATCACCCTTTCAAAGCAGTTGTCGCCAAATAAGCATGATTATTGCGACGATCATTTGTGTTTAGATTAAGCAGGACTTTATCCTGAATGCTTTGGATGTTCTTGCTAAGGGGTTTGTGTTGTCCATTTGGACCTACAAAAAGCATAAACAGCAACATGTTTCACATATTTGCCCTCATTAACACCAGATTCTTCCTTCCCAGGCTAAAAATCATGGATCATGCCCATCTATTAAAAACAATATTTCACTCAATTTTTTATTTTCTTTCATTATATTCACAGGTTTTATTGAGATATATTTTTGGGGGTAATGTGCTTTTTGGACAGAAGTTAATTGGACTTATCAGATTATGCAATCGCAAAAGAAGCGACAGTTGTGATGAAAATCAAACCTGTTCCACCAGATTTTCTAGATTTTGTCAGCGATAGAAGGAAGATCAGAGTCCATTTAGACATGTGAAGATTATTGTCCTTTTAGAAGTGACAGTCTTTTTGATATTCCATTTTTTTTTTTGATGAATTTTCACTGATAGTGATGTTATGTACCGGTATGATCTTTTATGCATTTTCATCTTTTCTCATGTGACCCTGTGATGAAATGCTTAAGAAATTGTATCCAAAGATTTGACTCGTAAATTATTTGCTAAACGTCTTAGATTTCTCTCCAGGAAATCATTTACCCCTTTAACACTCATATCAGCCGAAAATGATTTCTGCAGTCCAGGTTTTGAGAAATGTCCATTTGCAGACCCAAAGAAGACTAATTTTTGACAATTTACCACTCGAATGACTGGCTCAATAACCGAGCCAGTCATTCCAGTTGTAAATTTTCAAAAATAGTCTTCTGGTCTGCAAATGGACATTTTCTACGAGAAAATTTAAAATTTAAATTTTCTTGACTAAATTTGAGGTTTAAAGGGTTAATAGACTACTCATTAACCACTCTGTAGATTCTAATATAACTTGAGTCAAAGCTAGACTTCATATCTTCTATGCAGAAATTTGATGAGAAAATTCTTATGGGAGTCATCTTAATTTCTGAAAATCAGCAGCTGTCATTAACCATTAAACCGATTTTAATCAAACTTGGGTCGATGTACTAGAGTGCGGTAGGCCTCATGGGCTTTTATACAAAAATTTAATTGGACCTTAATTCTTTGGCAGCCATTCTTTTAGATTTATAGCCTGAACATGGTCACCAATTTTAGCCAAGCATTACAGAATGACCCCTAGGTGGTATTGGCTTCCCAAAATGTGGCTTTCCCAAATGTAAGTTAACCTTCTGGAAATAACTGCCGTATGTTGAATGATATCAAATGAGCAAGCTCTGCTCTGTGTGAGCTTGTGTTTGCCATGAGTTTAATCGTGTCAACATGGAAATTAATCCCAATTTTAAAAATCATGTGCAGGTATCATGTTAAGTTGTTGAACATTTGAGACTAATGTGTCTTCGACAGCGACATGTATGTGTGAAATTAGTTTATGAGAAACTATTTGTTGGATTGTAAAGAATTTGTCACATCTATTTTCTAGACTAATTGTTACCTTAAACTGTTTCGCTGCTGCAAGTTACCAGACAATAATTTCAATGGGCAATAACTGTGGTCTGCTGAATATTTTTAAAACTGTTTGTCTGAAAGTTTCAGTCAAATTGTTTTTAAAATATTCAGCATGTCTAGAATTAAGCCACATGGAAATCTAGTCTGCAGAAATTCAACACGGGGAGCGTTAACCATTTAATCGATATTAGAACCAGACCAAATAGGCTTCTGCAGTCAACTTGAGAAACAGGGACAGAGAGTATAAAAGCAAATACAAAATAGAGCATTCATTGATTGACATTCAGATTTATATCCAACTGATCAAGTGTAAGAAATACTAAGGAAGAGTTCCTGACCAGTGGAACCTAACTTGAGAAATAGCGTCCATTTGCTAATTTCCACTGGAATTATTGACTTGTATACTCGAGCCAGTCATTCCTGCGCTAAATGATTTTAAAATATACCTTGGTCTGCAAATAGATAACTAATATGCAGCATATACGAAACGTTATTGAATGGTTCTTATATATGGATAGTTGCGCATGCCCTGAAGTCACCTTGTAGTAACGTTAATTAGACAGAACAGAGCAACTAATGACAGGATATGTGGTTTGAAGAAAATCGCCTCTAGCATTTCCAGATCTTCTTTGTCCTCACTGAGCAAGTGTAATACTGGATGGCTGTTTATTATTAAGCCACTCTAGGGATGAAGTATTATCATTGTAATATCTTACCTAAGGCTGATATCTTCATGATTGACAATAATGTCTTTCAGCTTGGATGACTTAGTGATCATCATGTTTGCAGCCTTTATTAGCTCACCTGGGCTAATATGCCAAGTGATGTCGATCATGTCATGGTGATCACCCGCTGTCTGTCATCATTTCTTTTCCTTTAGACGACTTCTTCACAAGAACCATTAGACTGATTTTAACCAAATTAAATATCAGGATAAATTCTTCTGTCATAGAATCATGATAAAGATACTAGATGTCACTTATGAAAAGGGTGATTTGGTTGGTGGGCTTGTTGGATTTTCTCCTGTTTTTAGAAACACCTTTAGACATCTCTAAACCGCTTAGCCGATTGATGTGAAACTCAAGAAACTTCATCTAAGGTATACAATTAATCAACTTTGTTCATGAGAACCTGATTGATCGATTTGCCTGAACAGCCATCATGGATGACATAGCTTCCAGAAAAACAACCTTTCTAGAACTGATGAATCAATCATGCAAAAATGTGGCAAATATGATAGATACTTAGAGCACCATTCAAGTTTGTTTAAGGGAAATTAATGGCCGAAATAGACAGAGTAAATTTCAGCTTTTGTTCGTTCATGGAATTTTGCAGTTGATTTTTGTGGTCTGTCAAATATGAATTTGAAACTTTTGAATCAAAAAGGAAAACAAGTAATTTTGATCAAAATGGGGTTCCTGGGAACCAAGATGTGTCATAAGGTAACTTTTAATATGTCCAATTTAAACTTGTGTCATAAATGCAAGTTTATTTCTGCAAAAACCAACACTTGTAACTCATTCCATATGGGTGACCCTGACACTAGAGGACTACCTTTACCTTTGACCTCCAACATCAATATGTTTCTCCAGGATGTGAAGGGAAACATCCTTAGGCAGTTTTGATGGTGATCAGATAAAAACTGGAGGAGTAGCCACAGTATGAACTTTCATCAAATAGCGTCGATGATCTTGACGCTAAAGAGGTAACGTTGACTGTGATTGGTATCATGGGGTATCTTCTAATAATATCATTGAACTTCTGAAGTCAAGGCAGTTCATTTCTGAAACTATGGGATAACTGACCTTTGAATTCTGACCCCAAAATTCTAGAGGCATCTTTGGGACACAATGGTATCGTGGTGATCTTATAAAAAGTCTAGGCTGTGTGGTGCTGTAAAGAACCAAACTGACAATCTTGCATTTCCTACCTCGAAAACACCTGGATGGATCCAAAATAAAGCCATAAGCAGGAATAAAGGATGTGAGACATTATCCAAAAAATAAGAAAGAAGAAAAAAGAAAGAGGAAGAATTTAGATCCAGTAACAAAAAGATAGATCCAGTAAGAATATGATTATCTCTGTTTTCATGCAGATTAATTAACAAAATAGCACTAACAAAATGAATTATCTGCATGTATTTAACTGCTGCATGAATTTGGAGTGGGTTGTATCGTATTAATGATCAAGCTGCCAAAAAATGGTCTCACCAGTGGGCTTGAAAAATGGTGATTTGCAGGCATAGAGAAAACTGTTTTTAAAGTTTTACCACTGGATTTTTATGACTGCCTCAATAACTAAATCTTTAAGAAAAATAACCTCTTAGCCGATGAACATGCACTAAACAAAACATTTTAATTTTCGTAACAGATCTTAACAGTTAATGCCTTAATAACACATGCTAATCTGTTTTAGGAGAATTAATTACCATTCAGGCGAGCGTATAACATCTGGGCCATTTACTTTCTTTGAACTGTGCAAATATCTTGTTCTTGTTTCATTTTTATTGGAACTGATAATGCCGTAACACGTCACTAATTATTGGATTTCTGGAGAAATATGTAAATAACATAATTGTTTATGGCTAGCTCTCTAACTGTGGTAAAGCTGAGTCAATAGCAATTTATAAGTCACCCCTCCCGACATGCATTGTAATTAATTATTTGTCCATATGGTCATGTATTTTATGTAATTCACCCTGCCATTCCTGATATATAATATTATCTCTATTTCAAAGCTATCATACAAGTAAGTTGCTAAATATTTCAAAGCTATCATACAAGTAAGTTGCTAAATATTTGGAAGCTATATTGTTACAGCCTAAATTGAGCGTACTCTTCAGGAGAATATATACCGGTTTTGTAAAGAATTTCTTGTGCCAAGTATACAGGGTTAAAAGCATCAACACGCATAGTAATACACATCCATTTGATGAATATATAAAGATTTTGTTTGCACCTGTCTATCAGGTCATGTTAATTTGGAAGTGAGACTCGATGTGTGTATATCAGTGACTGCTTCAACTCTTATTGCTCAATGGAGGGTTCCAGTTTCTCAGTCAGTCATATGATGTCATGATCAACTAGGTGACATGTAGGCTGACGTCATAATCAATTACGTCATGAATGACTCGATTTAGTCCGTCTTAAAGGCTTAATAGTCCGTTGGGGTGTACGAATTGTCTTTACTACCGGTATTTAATAATCATGCTGTTGAACATTTTGAAACTAATTTAACTGGGAGTTGCTGCTGCTATAGGCAGCAACAGCACCCAGCCAAATTATTTCAAAATACTCAACAGCTTACCTGACAGTGTATAGTTTTGTGGAAATTGGTAGTCAGGGAGTTCAGGCATCGATCGATCCCAATATGGGCGAAATTAGTGTGTGTGGAGCTTAGCTAGAGATGGACGTGGCATAGCTATGTCTGGGTTCGTCCATTGGCAGCTTCCATGATTACCTTTAAGTCCATCTGCAAATAAGCAGCACATGTGAGTGTGAACTAATAGATGGATACATTTCAAGTTATTACTACATTACAACCTGCCTCCTTGCATTACTATAGCTCTTTCCTTCTCTGAAGGGAAGCGTAGTAGGATGAATTTTTTTAGCCAATGTCTGATGGGTATTGTGGTTACAGAGTGACTGAAGGCTTCTTCAGGAATCTCCATACTCTCTCTAATGATGAGATCCATAGTAATTCGCTTGCATGCTATATCTCAGATAGAGGCAATAAGAGGGTTAATCCAATACCCATACCCACTGAGTAGGTCATTAAGCACAATGACAACCTCATTGGCTGATAGCTATCACATCACCTTGTTGTACAACCAAGATTTCATTCCTTTTCCTACTCTGATAGGAAAAGACGTAGAAATTTTTGCAGCTAATTTATAAGTTTTATTACTTATTTAAATCAGCCTGTGGACTTTGAAAGTTGGGAATAAAGATCATCGAGGATGTCTGACAAGAGGAAGAAACCTCCCAAGATAAGTGGTTGTAGGTTATGGTGTTGTAAGAATGATTTTATGATCATTTCTATTTTCCATGGTAGACGCGTTACCAGTTTTGGTTATTCACGTCCAGAGTGTTTAGACATATGAGTTGTCTATTTGTGCTTCTTTATTAACAGTGGCTTGTAAAGCTATTGTATTGTCATGCTTGTATGGTATTGAGCATGAATCCTGATAATCTCGCTAACATACTCTCTCAAAAAGAAACTATAAATAATTTTTAAGTTTGAGATCGGTAAGGTCTCTTTTTGTAAATCTTGGGATTAGCGCGGCTAATTCTGAGTCGTATTCAGAGCTTTACTCTATCGGATCTTACTGTTTTTACGATTCAGATCCAGGAAAGTCTCCGAAGAGGTCAAAGGAGAAGGTTAATGAGAAGAATGTGAATCACTCTATCCGATGTTCTAATGGCAGCTGCAAGAGATTTATAAAATCAGACCATGTTGGACATGTTTGTCCCAAGTGCATTTCGTGTACCCTTGAGCCTTCCTGCCTAATTTGCGGCTCATGGTCGCTAGCCAATAGAATGTCCTTTTTCAAACCTATTTCTCTGGTGACCTCTAAAACCATGGGAAATCCTTCTCCACTAGAGTCAACGGTTAAAATAAAGGCTAAAACCGAGGTCAAGATGGATTCTGCCATAATACTCGAAGAAAATTGTTTTGTCAAAGGAGTGTCTCCAGAAACAGGTCAGCAACATAGATTTGTCTATTAACAGCAGGATTAAGAAAATTATCCTGGACAAGTCAGTTTCCAATTCTTCATCTCCTGATGTAATTGGGGGTGAAGCATTGGAACTGGCTGTTCCTAGAAAACGCTGGTTTACAAAATCACTGTTTCAGGGGTATCACAAAGAGGAACGCAAAGAACAAGAATATGCAGTCTCGGTTTATGTCTCGTTCACTGCTCGGTCATAAGCCAGTCACTCCATTACAGATTTCTTCAGTATCAGCAGTCAACATTCCGCGGCCTGCGCCCTTGCAGACCGATGGTTTTTCCCGGCTTAGGTTCCCGTTTTCAACCGGGGGAAGGGGGGTGGTGGGGGTCGGACCCAGATTTTTGTCCGGGTCCATCCTCTGGGGTGGTGTCGGGCTCAGAGGTTGTGCAGGCTCCGGCCCCGCCCTCTGGTGCCTCCTGGGTCCGGGTGCAGGCCCGCTCCTTTCAGGTTTTTCTCCGGCTTTCCCGCCCCAGCGGATCAGGCCCAGGCCCGAATCGGGACCGGGCATTCTGGCATGTCAGAATCTGTTTTGAATTTTTCTCCCGGTTTCCCTGGCCGGCTCTGGCCCCAACCTGAGCAGGGACTGGTCTTTCCGGCATGTCAAAATTAAATTTTAATTTTTGCTCCCGGGTTTCCCACTCTGGCTCTGGCTCCGGCTCCGGCCCGAGTCGGGAGAAGTCATTCTGGTGTGTCAAAATCAAATTTAAATAATTTTTCTTCTGTTAGTTTTGACATTTTTAGCTCACCTGGCCTGTAGTGGTATAAATCGATGCTTGGAAGTCTCTATCTGTTCTCATTGTAACATCCTAAATTATTTAAATAAATTCTTGTACACTTTGGACTTATACTGAGATAACTCAAGAATTATCTTAACTATCAACATCCTAACTATTATCAGCCTACTAATTGGAATATTGAGACTCTAGCCTTTATTCTTCATTTATAGCTTTCTTCAAATTCAAATATTAGGTATCATACTAGTATATCTTCCATTGGTAGGCTTCTTATCTCCTTTCGTTATTAGGTCTTCTTAATTTATTTTATTGTATTATGTGTATAACCGTTGTGCACTTTTCATTTTGTTATCAGGATCGATTTATAAGCATCCTTAACGGGGGTGGGGGGAACACTGGTTGCAAGTTTGCTTCTTTATATATGATATCATATCATGGTAAGGTCCCTCTGGTCTGTGTTTTTACCCACCTGGAGGTCTCTTTTGACCTCTCAGGGGAGGTTATTTCCCTACCTCCCAATGTGCAGATAATGGTATCCACAATTCAACCTCTCAAGATATGCCAGTTAGTTTCAGCCAGATCTTTCCTCAGGTTCATAGGCCTCATGGTTTAGGTATAGAAAGTGTTTCCTGGGGCTCCTCTGACCAGAAAATTTCAGTCATATAATGTAGCCTATTTAGGTTAGTTTTTAATTTCAGCTTTAGTCAGATGTTCAGAGCCGAGTAGTGATAGGATCATCTACCTCATCATGGATCTGTTTAAAGCTGGATTATATGACTGGCTTCGTCAAAGGAATGTAATCTTGGTTGCTACAACAAGGTAATGTGATAGCTATCCGCCAATGAGGTTGTCATTGTGCTTAATGACCTACTCAGTACCTATGGGTATTGGATTAACCCTCTTATTGCCTCTCTGTGAGATATAGCATTCAAGCGAATTACTATGGATCTCATCATTAGAGAGAGTATGGAGATTCCTGAAGAAGGCTTCAGTCACTTTGTAACCACAATACCCATCAGGCATTGGCTGTAAAAAATTCTTCCTACTACGCTTCCCTTTAGAGAAGGAAAGAGCTATAGTAATGTAAGGAGGTAGGTATTTGTAATTAGTAAAACATAAGACCAGACCCTCCAGATCATCTGGTCGATATGCCTTGCCTATGTCTAGCTAAGCTCCGCCCACTTTACATGTCTTGGAATCGATCTAAAATTTGAAACCTGAATTCTCAGAAACACAATTTCAAGGTGACTCCATGTAACCTGTTGAATATTTTGAAACTAATTTGACTGGAGTCCATTGCTGCCTGTGTCAGCAACAACTCCCTATCAAATTTGTTTATTACGTCTATTACTTTACTAAGGTCTCATTTGTTTGGGTCATGAGTTGTGACTTCATGATCATGTTGCCATCCTTAATTAGCATATGCACTGTCAGTAACTTAAATTCAATTCATATTTTTAGTTGTTACTGGCAACTATTTAAGTTTGTTCTGTTGGTATATCTGTGTGTCTGCTGGTTGGGCGGTCAAGTTTTTGAAATTTCTGACACAACTTCCTAAGTCACAAATATATCGCGTCACACTTTCAGGGTATTGCATTATATGCACACAGTCAGATATACAAATAAAATCTATGCAATGCCATTTATGATCCAAACTTCAGAAAAATTATATGAAAAAGCTGTTTTCTTGCAAAAACAGAAGATACATTGCATAACAGAGCAGGTGATTATCAAAAACTTTGTCTATCAACGTTTGTTTTAGCAAGTCAATGGACAGCAGGTTTGAGTAACAACAATATGATCAATCAAACATGACCTCAATTATTAAGTAAAATTATTTGTTTGTAATTTGTCATATGATCCTTACCCCAAGCTATAGATAAAATTATTTTTATCATGTTATTTATTAATCGCTTAAGGCTGCAAAATCTCACAGAATTTAATCGTTTTGAAGATATTAATCAGATTCCATACATTTCCTTGAATCCTAGGACTTCTATGGAACCAACAATGAATTGGGTTAATTCTGTGGCCAGAAATGTATAAATGTTCCCATATATATTCATGTTCATAAAGCATTTAAACCGTGTTAAAATCATAACCATGTGAACAAATAACTGCACAAATTTCAGAGTAGAAAAATTATAAAATTTAATCAAATATGTGTACACATTTAATAAGCTGAGTTTATGTATAAACCTTTAATCCCACTGTTCCGAATGCACAACTCTTGTTAAATTCCTTTTCTTTTTTTTACAAATTGCTTCAACATTATATTAAATTTTGAAATCTCAACAAGAATTACATTTATTACCCATTTAATGATAAAAACTGTTTCAGAAAAGACAGACCCTGTTAATTATTCTAGTGGTAAGTTTTTGAAAAACTTTTTGGTCTGCAAAAGACCACTGTGGAGCCTTTTTTCGTAGATTTTAGCATATAGCGGCTAACATTGGTGTTTTACTTTTAAATGATTCACCAAATTATGTGACATAGTCTGCCTGGTTTTGTATAGTGGTTGCAGTAATTGACCAATTTGCTAATATAAATCACGGGTCTGTAACTATTTTGATGAATCATTTCTTTGCCAATTTTCCCAGTATCTTGTTTCCGCGCTATCGGCTTGTATGATGTCAGTGCTCATTTAGCCAGTGATGCTTCCCAAGAGGATAGGCAGCTGTCTTTCTCATTTAATTTTTTCACTGCTCTGCTTAAATGATCTGATCAGAATTGCTAGGGGATTTTGTAATGCTCCCATTTTCAGCTAGGCTTATTCCAAATATCGATTTTTTACTTGGGGAATGCGTGTAGTGTGAAAATCCCCAGCTATTTCTTTCTTCAGATATCAGAGAGCGACCATATCTCTGTATAAGCATGTTCGTTGTAATGGCATGTAGTTGAAAGATCCTTGCATGAGTAGTACTTCATCGCATGATTTTCCTGGTTTGGGGAAATGTTCCTGACTGATAACTGATCTGCAAAGAGATTGTATGCGGCTGTGATAGGCATGGAATCAAACAGCGTCAATGCACATCTTTTGTTTGTCAGTCAGAGCACATCCGCCTATATTCTGGCGACGTTCCCTTGCCATTGCTACGTAATAAGACGATACGCACAGACTTTCAAATGAACCTCGGTTTGAATGTTTAACAGAGCGAGATCATTCAAGTCTTTATTAAAGCAATGGAATGCTCGAGGAAACAAGCGTTGATTTGAGACCCCTCCAGCACCGCCTATATCCACATTCACTGATCCTGGTCAATAGAGGATTGATTAGGTCAATAACGAACGATTCATGACCATTTTGTGATTATACTTCAATTTGTTTGACCACCGATAGCTGAACATTGCTGTATGTATTGTTAGAGCAGACAGTCATGCTCGATGCTGCTGCGTGTAATTGTTAGAGCGGACAGAGGACATGTACAACCATATTGACATAGGGTTATTTGATGATGACTTTTGTCTTATTAAAAACACTCTTTTTGTATGAACAGCTGCAAGGTAGACGGTTTTAAGTATGTTGAAAGCTGTTGCTGTCTGTTTCAAGCATATAGAGTGATTAATCTATGTCTAGCTATGACGCGCCCATTTCTAACTAAGCTCCACCCACTTTCTTGTGCATGTTAGAATCGATTTGAAACTTTGAAACATAAATTTCCTGAATCTAAATTTCAAGGTAACTACCGATACATTTGTATACAGGTAAGCTGTTGAATATTTTGAAACTAATTTAAGGGGTTTGGGGGGGGGGGTTGCTGGTCAGTTGTTGGCAGTATGGCATGTCATGGATCGGATTCCTTTATTCATATACCACTGCCAGTCCGATGTTCCATTATTATCCAACTGATGTCAGTTCAGCTGACATCACAGTCAGACATTAAAATCATTTAACATCATTTGTTAAAGTTTTGTGGGAGCAGAGGAACAAAACAGCATGATCATCCAAGAGTTCTGCCACGGCAGTCATTGCAATGCTAAATTAAAAGAAATAATCTGTTGGCTGCTAAATAGACATTCACTGAGCAAGTCTCAATTTTCTTGACTAAGGGTCCACTAATTTGAATAATGTTGCACGAGTGGTAAACAATAATACTTGCTATGAAATAAAATGTTGTGTCAAACAAGTGTGAGCGTGCTATCTAAATTGAGACGTAGATGCCTTTGCCAAAAATTTGACGTGCAATCCAACCGACAGGCCGACACTAGTTAGAGCCACAATTAAATATAAAATTTCAACACAAAAGTTTGTTTTATCATTCAAACTAATTTGTTATATGTTTCAATTAGTTCTTTCCAAACAATTATTGTCTTAACTCTGTCATGTTTGTTGCACTCTGCAATGTGAGTGATATGGCAGAGGCTGACTGTTGTTGTGTATTTGAGCCTGATAGATCTATATCAGAGGCAGACTTGGGTATTTGAGACTTAACTGTTTAACACTCATATCAGCCAAAAAACGACTTCTGCCATGGTCATGGGAAATATCCATTTGCAGACCAAGAGAAGACTATTTTTTTAATTTATCACTGGAATGACTCGCTCGATAACCGAACCAGTCATTCCAGTGATAAATTTTCACAAATAATCTGAAAATTGACATTATCTATGAGAAAATAGAAATTTTCTTTAAAAAATTTAAGGGTTAAAGCCTACGTGGATGATGTGAATGTGTGTAAGATATCCTGCAACTTGATTAGTACGTAATTGGGTCTGCCTGTTTGTCTATTCACAGCCGTATCTCAGTAAATTACTGATCTGATTTTTCTCCAGAAGCAACAATTTAAAGGTCAAGTCAGTAAAAAAACCGGCTTCATTAGTGATCTTGAAAAGTCCATTTGCAGACCAATGGAATCTATTTTTGAAAATGTACCGCTGGAATAGATGAATTTCTAGCAGAGCCAGTGACTTCAATGGTAAACTTTCAAATATATTCTACTCTTCGCTTGCAAATGGAGGTGTACTTTTTATCTCGCCTGCGAAGAAGAAAGCGAGACATATATGTCACTTCCGACGCCGACAGCGTCAACAATGTTAATGGTAAATCCTATTGGAACTAAACTTGGATACATTGTTACCTATAATGTTAGGAAGCAGCATGTTGATACTGAGGTCCCAAGATCAAAGGTCAAGGTGTGACCGTGATACAAAAGTCTGTTTTTTCAATGTTAAGTTTTTGCGTGTATCAAAACTCCTCGACTTATATTTCAGGACTGGTTAATCCTATTGGAACTAAACTTGGATACATTGTTACCTATAATGTTAGAAAGGAGCATGGTGATAATGAGGTCACAAGGTCAAGGTCACTGTGACCATGATACAAAACTTTTCAATGTTATGTTTTTGCTTTTAGTAAAACTTGTGGCTTATCTTACAGGATTGGTTAATCTTATTAAAACTAAGCTTAGATACATTGTTACCTATAATGTTAGGGAGCAGCATGTTGACACTGCAGTCACAACGTCGAAGGTCAAGGTCATTCTGACCTCTACAAAACTTTGTTATTTTTCAATGTTAGGTTTTTAGGCTTAGCAAATCTTATCATGTTATATTTTGGGATTGCTTAGCCCTAATGGAACACAACTTGGGTACGTGTTTGCTTATGTCAAGAGGATACATGATGGTAACATGGAGGTCACCATGTCAAAGGTCAAGACCATTCTAATATTGCTATTTGACCGTTGCTTTTCCAACTGTAAGTTTTTCCATTTACATTCAGCAAATCAATTATATTACAGGATTGGTTAATCCTATTGGAACTAAAATTGAATACATGGTCACCTATAATGTTTGGAAGCAGTATAATAACACAAACTTGGTAAAAAAAAGTTGTAAAACCACCAAAAAATTTCTAAAAGAAGTCAGATGCGATATAGGTACACCTTAGACAGCCCAACAGACAGATGGATAAACTGACTTATACTTCTGCAATTACGAATCTCAAATAACTAAGCAAGCAACAAGTGTAACAAGCTATAAGTAGTTTCGTAGAATGAATTTGTCACAATTGTAAAAAGGATTTGCCTGGCAGACAAACAGATTATTATAACATAGTTCGGAAATAGCCCACTGGTTTTGTTATATTTGAAATGCTAATATTTTGCACGCATTAGTCTAATTCATGATAACATAGGCAGTTCTTTAACATAATTTATGTTCACTATTGCACTGGATAACTTTATTATGGTATCATTTGTTACTGCTTCATACTCAAACGTTTAAGCTATTCTACTTCCATGATACCATACATTCTTTAACCCTCCAATTTGTTCAGGAAATATTTGATTTTCTCATAGAAAATGTCCATTTGAAGACCAAGAAAAGACCTTTCTTAGATGTACAACTGGAATGACTGGATAGGTTATCGAGCCGGTCATTCAAGTGGTAAGTTTTCAAAAATAAATAGTCATACTCTGCAATTAGATATTTTACAAGACAACTGCAGCAGCCACTGTTGGCCTGTTTGAGTGTTAATGGTGGGTTAAGATGCATTATATAGTATCTTGCTTATTTTGTAACTGATTTTACTGAAAGTCATTGCTGTCTTAGGCAGTAATGGCATGTGGTCAAATTACTTTCAAAAATATTCCACACCTATGGATGGTATGTATTTGAGTTACTAGGATTTTGGCAATTATATGGTTAATACAATCTGTGTAGACCATCTATAGAGCTCTCTAACTCAGCACAACCTTTTGCAGTGAGAGCCTTTTGCCCCATTTGTGTATAATTATCAGGTCTGATTGGTTCCCATATCAAATTGTTCGGTTGACCAGTTTAGTAAGTTAACTTGCTGGTGAAATTCATTTCATATCACAGCGCGTGATTAGATCATGATTTCTTCCTGATTGACTCATTTCCAGTCCCGGCACGCTCCCGATCATAGCTTCTGGTCAGAGAAAATTGAATGTATGCGCATTAATTGAACTCTGGACATACAGATCTTAGGGTGAATTTATATAAGTGACTTAAAGTTCTCATGTCCCTGTAACTAGAGAAACATTTGCATGAGATATGTGGGATACTTGTTGATTAGGTTGTAATTTACCCAGCATGCAATAGTCTGATCCCATATTTGTTCTAACTATTGGATGCCATATTATTTGAGTCTACTACATATAGCTGCCAGTCTACTGGCTGGGATTTCTCAAACAAAAAGGCCCACCTCTCAGTGCAACTGGTCATTTGTTAGATAATCTTTCGGGGTATAAACAAGTAGGATGTATTCACGGCAGTGAGATCAACAATACCGGTATATATCAATTTCCAGAAGAAAGTACATGAAAGCTGGTGTATATTTTGACAATAATGTGTCAAAGAGAAAACACTTCAGTAAAATCATTATCACATTAACTAGTAAGCAATGCAAGAGCCACTAAATGCCATAAATTTAATGCAGGTTGGAATGAAAACAACAGCTTTCAGTCTAAATATTCTAAAATAATCGGGGTTACTCTTGCTGAAGAGTTAAAGAGCAATTTGACTTTAGGTGGATTACAGCAGTTACAACTTTGTCAAATTACTATCCAAACAATCATTCCCGTACCAAAAATGATTCCCTTTTAAGTCCCGCCATGGAGTCCAAAAAGAAGCCCTTTTCAGTCCCCAGACTTAAAATGGACTCACTTTTCAGTCCTCAAATTAGTATTGCAATCCCCATAGTGAGTCCCGTTTTCATCCCCATTCCAATTATGCAAATGAGGACTGACAGGGGTCTCCTTAGGAAGTTTCTTTTCAGTCCCCATTTCAATTTATGCAAATGAGGACTGAAAAAGGATTCCTAAGTAGCCAGACTACAGAAAACCTTAGTCCTCAAATTACCCTGGGATCTTGATCAGATTAGTTAGGAATGTTCTATAATGGCCTCCTGCTTTCAGCCCAAAAATGTAAGATAGTAATCTTTTAAAAGGTGTTGGGTGAGCTAATAACGGATAACTAATTAAATTTAATCATTTAGTCATTAACACATGTATGATACTGTGTTTGTTGTATTTGCTATGACCAAAGATTATTATCATATTACATGTATTAGAAAGCCTGGTCACTACATTGGTACTATACAGTTCAAGAAGTTGAACCAAAACTGGTAAATGCTAATAAATGTCAGCAAATCAATAAAATACAAACCTTCCAAAATAAGTGTATTTCCATTATAAGGTTACTAGTGCTATGTATTTTATCTACCAGTTGTATCAGCGCTTTCCAAGTGTTAAATTCAGTGTACCATATATCACCTAACAATAACCGCATCCTTAATAGAAGTTGTATGCCAAATTTTTAGGTTGAGCCATTTACATGTACATTAGCTCATAACACATATACATATATACTAATGATCAATGCACTGGATTTCCTCACACAAAGACTTAAATGTCCAGCTAATTTAGCCGGTCATGAGGTCAACTTAGCTCCTAGCTATTTTAACTAGAAGATATGCAAATGAATCGCAGTAATTCCTTTTCAGTCCCCAAATATTAATAGAAATTTAACAGAGTCAGAGGAGTCCCTTTTCCGTCCCCATATTAATGAACTATGTCCTGGAAGTCCTTTTCAGTCCCTAAATATTTTTAGAAATTTAACAGAGTCAGAGGAGTCCCTTTTCAGTCCCTGAGTATTGGTAAACATTTCTCAGTCCTTTTCGTTCTCCAAAAATCAGTCCCTTTTCAGTCCCCCTTCTGTAGTCCCTTTTAACTCCTCTATTGGAATCCTTTTTCATGCCTGCTAGTCCCCATCTGGCGGTCTGAAATCCCTTTTAAGTACCTTTTCAGCCCTCTTGCAGTCCTGCACTCTTTGGAGTCCAGACTCTTTCCATAAAGGTATATCTTTCAATATCCATTTACCCAACTATATAAGAGCATAGGTCTGGATACAGTATTTCTCTCAAGTGTTACTGAAGAGTTTCTCATAGAGTCACCAAACTTGGTGTATGGATGTAGCCGAGTGTAAAGGTATATATATTATGTATAAAAAATATGTCAGCTTGATGCCTTATCACGTTCATTGAACCTCTGCGAAAATTCTTGCTCAATGTATTGTAAGCTAAAGGCGTGTCACATCGCAGCACTGACCTACTTTTCACTGTTATCCCTCCAATTTGTTCAAGATAATTACAAATTTCTCACAAAAAATGGCCGTTTATAGAGCAAGAGATTTTTTTTTTTAATTTACCACTAATTCCAGTGATAAAGTTTCAAAAATAGTCTAAAGACCACAGCACAAACCGTTTTTGACCAACTTGATTGTTAAAGAGTTAAATCCACTTGACTTCATAGAAAATTCCTGTCTACATCAGGACTACAGTTTCAATTCTTATTAATATGTCATAACCAAGCCTGCTGTATTTATGCATTGTATGCTAAAGTTGTGTCAAATACCAAAAGTAGGTAATCGCAACAATTTTCATGATTCGGTGAGCATTATAGAAAATTCTTATGTCATCATAACATACTTATGATGGTTCACTGGACATCATAGAAAATTCCTTGTCCGAGGGCTCCAGTTTATAAAGTTTGTCATCTACAGGACTTAGTGTATGAATGCATCTTGTGCTAAAGGCATGTCAATTATTGTATCACAAGTAGATCACTGTGACCTAGTTTTCAAAGTTCAATACACATCAAATAAAGGTTGTCCAATCTGTATTCTCAATACTAACCAAATTTGGAATATATGTTTATTTTAACCCTTTCAATGACAAATCCCCAAAAAAGGAAATTCTTTCTGACGTATAGGATATTCTTAAACTGTTGTTTAAACTAAAGATGTTAGGTATATCAAAATTTGTGTCTGTAGCTTTCATTGTTTGCACAACATTTCGTGGTGGTGCAAGTCTACTGTTGGGGTGGTGGTGGGTGGGGGGGGGGCATGTATGGGGGTGGCTACTGTGGGCATATCTCATGATGTGATGCAGTGAATATCACTACAATTCTCGTTTCATAATTTGTACTAATAATAAGTGGATTTTTGTATTAATTTCAGCTATTAGAGAGCAAATATGTTGAAATCTAATTGGAATTATGTATATGTCATTTATGTAGGATCAAAAGCTTTAAGCGTCCGGAAGCTGTGAATAAGCATCAATGCCCTTGGACATCTTGTGTCATTTTGGACCAAAATTCTTTCATTTCTGACTGGCACATACTAAATAATTTCCTGTAAAGATTTTTGCATTTGGAACTTAGTTTTTCAATTGCTTCGTCGCAGAAAAATGCTTGTATTTCCCGGCAGAACCTTCATATTTTTCATGTTTCATTGTTAACATATTGATGTTGCGGAGGAGCAAACACTAATATAGGCCTCTTGTTTTCGATTCCTTTTGCCCCCCGCGCAGGTTTGAAATCAAATTTCTGATGTCTGATTTGTGAAGAAAGTAAATTACATAAAATATTTGTTGCTTAACTGTTTCATCCCATGAATCCCAGAATTCTAAATTGAAGGCAACCATACAGATAAACTATTGATTGCTTTGAAAATAAATTTATGCGAAGGTTGTGCTGACCTAGATCACAACACCTTTCAGCGATTAATTTCAATATACTAAATGAAATATATCTCGCGCTGTCAACAGTTTCTTGTAACTGTGTTTTGAAAGCGTTAATCTCTGAAATTCTGTGTTATGTAATATATCGATCTCGTTTGGAATTATTCTAAATGTTATTATGAAAAGGTGTTCATAATCAAATAACTTTTCGAAAACCTGTTATTTTAGAAATGACAATAAAAGTTCATTTGCACAATTCTTCATTTCTTACACAAATGTAATATAGCTGGAGCAATCAGTGATTGCAAGCACTCATCTTCCCGACTTGTCACATTTAACCCTCTAACACTCATATCAGCAAAAAATGGCTTCTGCAGTGATCTTGAAAAATGTCCATTTGCAGACCAAGAGAAGACTATTTTTGAAAATTTACCACTGGAATGGCTGGCTCGATAACCGAGCCATTCATTCCAGTTGTGAATTTTCAAAAATCTTTGATGGTTAAAGGGTTAAAAAACACTTCTCTTCCCAGATTTCCTGATCTTCTATCCAGATCGCCACCAAATTTTGGTAATCGTGATATATGGTGACAACCTTTGTTGTGTTCAAATTTTAGGCAAATCAAAGCACCAGTTTTCAAGATATCCATAGATCCAGAATTTGATCTGATACGGATCCAGATTTTATTTAATCTGGACCACAATCAACGTCTGGATCCTTTTGATGGTAACAGTGTTTAATGCTATGTTAAAATTTGAGACAAATTGGATCAGTGCTTTTTTAGATACTGCGCAGGACACACAGACAGACACATAGACAGACTGAATTGCATGCAATAGACTCAGCTACCAAGGTTAAATATCTGTGACCCCTTTAACACTTATATCAGCCAAAAATGGCTTTTGTAGTGGTCTTGGGAAATGTCTATGTGCAGACCAAGAGAAGAATGTCTTTGAAAATTACCACTAGAATGACTGGCTCGATAACCAAACCAGTAATTCCAGTAGTAAATTTTCAAAAATAATCTTCTTGGTCTGCAAATGGACATTTTCTATGAGAAAATTGAAATTTTCCTGAACAAATTTGATGGTCAATACTTGTCTTATAATCACCAAAATGAATATTATCACCATGTAAAATATTGCATAATTTACTGCAATGTGTTCCTCTGCGATTCCTGATGATATTGCTTATATGTCTTAGTGGCATGATAAAGATCAATAGAGAATGCTGAAGGTTTATGTAACAAAAGACAATAAATATGCCTCTTCCCACATTGAGTTTTGCTTATCTGATTTAAATGTTGAAACACTCAGCTGTTTGATTTTTAGCTCAGCGGCCCTTCTGGGATAATAATGTCATGGAAGTGATTGATCATCCTTCAGCTATCTGTCTGGCATCTGTCTGTTCATCAACTTTTTCTTTGAAAGATTACTCCTCATTAACCACTTCAACAATTTTGATTAAACTGTGTTGAGAGGACCCTATTATATGGCATTGGGCATATATCTATATATTTGATTTGTAAATCTTTTGGACAACCATCTTCAATTTTAAAATAATTGTGTTAAACCCAGTCATTCCAATGATTCATTTTCAAAAATAGTATTCTGTTGGCCTGCAAATGAACATTCACTATGGAAAAGTATCCATTTTCTTGACCAATCTTTGCTATTGAATGGTTAAATAATTGAGACTCATACTCGTGCAGGTGTCATATTTTACATTAACCCTTTAACACTCAAATTTGTTAAGAAAAATTCAATTTTCTCATATAATATGTCCATTTGCAGACTAAGAGAAGACTATTTTGAAAATTGACCACTGGAGTGACTGGCTTGGTTAATGATTCAGTCATTCCAGTGGTAAATTTTCAAAAATAGTCTTCTCTGAGTCTGCAAATGGACATTTTTCAAGACTACTGCAGAAGCTGTTTTTGGCTAATATGGGGGATAAAGGGTTAATGAAACTACTACCGCCATCACCATGCCCCAAACGGACATTAAACGGAACAAATTTCAATTTCCTTGGCAAATCATAGTATCCATTTTCTTGACCAATCTTTGCTATTGAATGGTTAAATAATTGAGACTCATAATCGTGCAGGACTAGATTTTCATAAGCAATCTTACTTTCTGAAGCCAGTAAAAATTTATTTTTCGCAAGCTATGCCTGCAAGTAGATTGTTTATACAGTACAGCTCAGGAATAACATAACGTTTGTCCAAAACAAAATAAAACGTAGGCAGCAGTCTTCTAATCCAATTATGTTCAAGATATTCAACATAACCTTTCTTGCTAATGGACCTTTCCATTTTTAGCT
Source organism: Chaetoderma sp. LZ-2023a (assembly GCA_034401795.1). Classification (NCBI taxonomy): domain Eukaryota; kingdom Metazoa; phylum Mollusca; class Caudofoveata; order Chaetodermatida; family Chaetodermatidae; genus Chaetoderma; species Chaetoderma sp. LZ-2023a. Next base: position 78,746,850 of record CM067374.1, read on the forward strand.
ATGCCCCGCCCATCAATAGCTAAGCTCCACCCACACCTCGCCGTGTTGGGATTGATCGATCCCCGAATGCCCTAGCTATCAATTTCCTGAAAACTATACAGGGAAGCTGTTGAATATTTTGTAACTAATTTGACTGGGTGCTGTTGCTGCCTATGGCAGCAACAGCGCCCAGTCAAATTAGTTTCAAAATATTCAACAGAATATTTATTAAATAGTAAAAGCAAACAATTTGTACAACAGCGCATAGACCGTCATCAAATATGCGTTCGTGACATACCTATCGACGTCATTCATGACGTCATTCATTATGATGTCATTCTACACGTCACGCAGTTCATTATGACGTCATGTGGTGGGTGGGTCCTCTGGAAAGGTGAATTAACTAATATGTCTTTGTTTTTGTTTTGACAGAATGTTAAGTTATTTATGAGTGGTACCGTATCTTCAATGATAGAACATTGTCTTCCTAGTGTATAATCAAACTTTCCCATTTATCCATCAATCACATGACGTCATAATCAACTATGTGACATGTAGGATGATGTCATAATTAATTATGTCATGAGTGATATAGATAAGTTCGTCACAAACACTTAATTGATGATGGACTAAGCATTGTTGTATGAATTGTATGTCTTTACTATTTAATAAACATACTGTTGAATATTTTAAAACTAATTTGACTGGGCATTGCTGCCATATCAAAAGCACCCAGTTAAATTAGTTTCAAAATATTCAGCAGTTTACCTGTATGGTTTTCTGGAAATTGATAGTGAAGGAATTGACGGATCAATCGATCCCAACATGAGCGAGGTGTGGGTGGAGCTTAGCTAGAGGTTGGCAGGGGATTAGCTCAAAACTGTATTTCCCCATTGTCCTCTGGCTAGGAAAGGCTGATCATTCAGCATGGTAATAATCATGAAGAAATCATATTAAACCTTTTAACCCTCGAATTTGTTCAAGAAAATATCCATTTGCAGACCAGGAGAAGACTTTTTGAAAACTTACCACTGGAATGACTGGCTCGGTAAATAAAAAAACATTTATCAAGGCCATTATAGAAGCCGTTTTTGTCTGATGTGAGTGTTAAAGGGTTAAACCCTGTGCTGTAATAATATACATACTACAAGTAATGAGAAAGAATGAAAGCGGAAGCTAATTAGGAATTTTAGATGATCTAAGGAAAAGAGACTGATTTTATACTGGCACAGTAATAAGCTTACATTCTATCAAATTATATATATCCCTTTTGACTGCCGCTCCAGACAATATGTGAGAAAATCAATATTTTTCGCATTAATTTTTCATTTTCTATGAATCCCTTAGCTATTCTAAAGCCTATGTTTGTAATTAGCATCAGGATTAACAAACCAAATTTACTCACTTCGTATTATCTAGATAATATTTGCGGGATGCAATTTATAGTTAAAATACCTAAGTCCGAAACGATTACCTTCAGTCGGATTCATAAAATATTCAGAGATACGTTCAGCTAGTTCTCTTAACCCTTTAACCCCCTAATTTGTTCAAGAAAATTTAAATTTTTTATTAAAAATGTCAATCTGAAGACCAAGAGAAGACTATTTTTTTTAATTGACCAGTGGAATGACTGGGTCGGTTATCGAGCCAGTCATTCCAGTGGTAAATTTTCAAAAATAGTCTTCACTTGGTCTGCAAATTGACATTTCTCAAGACCTCTGTAGAAGCCATTCTTTTGGCTGATATGAGTGTTAAAGTGTTAAATCATGTGCTAGAATACTATGTACTTGTGAATGCAAAATAAAGCTCCTGAAGTCTGTCAAATGGACTCTTGTAATCACATGGGAAAAAATACATTTTCCTGTCACTTCATACCATAGATTGAGAAAAACATAATATCACATAAAAACCTTATGAGTGTCTCTATCTGTAAACCCCAACACGCAAACATGTATATAATTCCTGTGATGAGTACATCCGCATGGATCGAAACGCCATAAAGTCATATCTCAGAATGGGTTTGGAAATTCCTCTCCAGCTGCGATACTATTTATAGTAAGAGCCACTCATCTCTATCACTAATTCCCTGTCAATACCAAAAGTGAACCCATTGTGTATATCCACACACATGTGCAAAACAATGGCACACCTAAGCCGTGTACCACTCAAATACTGTCAGTCATAGGGACCCTAAGTTCCAGTGAGCATGTGTGTGCACTGTGCTAAATGGCAGGGACCTTAAATTCAGGGTCCAGCTAGTCGGTGAGCATGTGTATGCACAAGCTCAGTGGTACGGTCCCTAGAGGGACCCTGTGGCCTATAAATAGGAGGCTCTGCACCAGTGTCAGGCATCTGACTTTTGTTCTTCAACTGAAGACAAGCGTCAGGTATACTTCAGCGTTGTGACATATCACGTTTTACCAGTTTCAATTACTCAGCAAAATATATTAGGAGCCAATACAGATAATCTCCAACCAGAAATAATCCTGCCCTTAATTTCAAAGCTATTCTCACAGAAGTAGCAGGAGAAAAGGGATGGTAGATGCCTCACCCTCATAATGCCTGCCGACATAGAATCAAGGGAAACAAAAGACTTCAAACTTAGTAGTCCGGAGCACTATAGGGATCTCCAAAGAGACTCGCCCACAGCTCAGCCCATTACTTTCCCAAGACTTTAGTAACGGAAACAAAATGTGCAATGCAGCCCTACCTAACCTTAGGATGGGGCATGCTTCTTACTGCATTACCCAGGTTCTAACAGGGGACCCATGTGCAAACATAAACACTCCATTCAGGAGAGCAAAAAGGAAGCGTACAGGATATATCGTCTCTAGGATCTAACAATGGAGAATTTAGATAAATTTTCTCTAGAGTGGAATGATGGTCATTAATGCTACACATTTACCCCTTTAATGGTCAAGATTGGTCTAGAAATTTAACAGAAACTCTGCAAGCGTCAGGCGAAGACTCGAGGTGAAGTTTAACAATTTCAGCTCAAATCAGAGTTGATTGCCCCCAAATCACCAAGTAAGTGAAGGACATATATTTTAAGATGAAAATTTCCGTCAAATAATGTTAAAATTGTTGGAATAAGAGCATGTACTCCTAATTCTAAACATTAATCTATGTTCTAAATTTGGGTTTTAGTCTCTGGTCTGACAGAAAAAGCTGAATGGAAACAACCAATAGTCACATAAATTTGTGTACTTTCGTATGATTTGCTCAGGCGCTACACAATATATCAAGCGTCATTGTATGCAGATAATAAGCTTTTCAAGAGCATGATTTAATCAAGCTATTGTCAAAAGACTCATCTGTACACTAGTATGGATTCCATCAACTTTAAGGGCTAGAATTGAGGAGGAATGAAGTTTGGACTGATTTCCCAGGGGATTTGTGGGCTTCGGGGTAAGCTATACATATATTATGAAACCTGTTGAGTTGTGGTAAGAGTTTGCCAGAATGTCTTTGTCGCGTCAGTTAGGTAATTTCTCAAACTCGACCTCAGCTTGAACAAGAAGTACAGTATGGATCAGAAATAAGTTAAAATGTGTTTCCAAAACAGAAACATGTTAGTTAGTACAATTTTGAACACGGTAAGAAATGTTCTGTTGATTATTTGGGGCTTAATTTGATTGCATGCCATTGCTGTCTAAGCAAAAATTTAAAATCTAAATGTGATGTGTTTGCTTGTTGCGAACCTGACACAAACTTGCTAGTGTCAGTTGAGTCCGGATGTCGGAGTCTGCTGAAGCCCTTACTTTAATATTGTCTGAGAGGTGAAAATTAGTTGTGAGCGGAATTGTTAGAAAATTTCTTATGCCATCATGTTTCCAAAATCTCCCTTAAGTAAAACAAATGGTAAATGGATTCTCCTTCTCAAAAGAAATTTCACTTGTGCTAGACCTATGTGTAAAATAAATACATGTGTTTAATATGACTAAGAGAGTTTGAGTATACCAGATCTATAAATGGACATTGCTCATGACCATTGCAGAGGCTGTTTTGATCGGCTTCACCATTAAAGGGCAAAGTTGACAGAAGAGGGTTTAAGATATTAGTTCAACCTAAACTCCATTTATAAATAATGTGTGATAATGGAGGATTCCATTTTATCCATCAATCATATGCCATCATAAATCAATTACGTAACGCGAAGGGTGAGGTCATAATCATTGACATCATTAATGACGTAGATAAGTTCCTCACGAACGCTTAATTGTATGTCTTCACTATTTAATAAACATGCCGCTGAATACTTTGAAACTAATTTGACTGGGCGCTGCACTATTGCTGCCATAGGGAGCAACAGCACCCAGTCAAATTAGTTTCAAAATATTGAACAGTTTACCTGTAGAGTTTTCTGGAAATTGATAGTCATGGAGTTCAGGGGTCACTCGATCCCAACACGAATTGTAGGTGGAGCTTAGCTAGAGATGGGCTGGGAATAGATAAACCTGGATTCCTCCATTGTAAAGACAAACTATTCTGAAAGCAAACAAAAAGGATACATAGATTGGTCAGCCTTGCCTAAGAAATAAGCATTCTCAGATGCTGTCCTTGCGTTCATTAACCCTTTAACCCTCATGTCAGCCAAAAATGGCTTCTGCAGGTGTCTTGAGAAATGTCCATTTGCAGACCAAGAGAAGACTATTTTTTTTATTTACCACGAGTGGCTGGCACGTTAACTGAGCCAGTCATTCCAGTAGTAAATTTTAAAAAGTCTTCTCTTGGTCTGCAAATGGACATCTTCTATGAGAAAATTGAAAGAAATTTTCTTGAACAAATTTGATGCCAGCGTGCAATTCATGTGGAAAATGTTACTATTGTTGACTTAATTTTGAATTAAATAATGTCATATCTATTCTGACATAAATTCAGTGTGTTTGTTTCTCTAACATCGGCTCCATCAAGATTTCTTCTCACAGTGTCATCCCAATTAAAGACATTGCGTGATATTCTTCGCTAATGTTTTATTCTAGTCAGACCGATTATGGTCTGTAAGTGACAAATGTAATCAATTACAGGAAGCCATAAACGTACAGTATCACATCTGACAGGAGAACTTTCATTTTGTAGTGCTTTTGGTTGGATGATGGATAGTCATGGCCTGTTCATAACTCATGTTTTCATTCAACTCACCTGAACTTGAGAAATCTATAAATGTGGTCATTCTGATTGCAAACTTCATGAATGCATAGCTAAAGGAAATGCAAGTTAAATATTAACCCTTTAACACTCATATCAGCCAAAAATGGCATCTGCAGTGGTCTTGAGAAATGTCCATTTGCAGACCAAGAGAAGACTATTTTTGAAAATTTTACCACTGGAATGACTGACCGATAAAATTTGCGATAAAATTTTCTGGACCAAATTCGAGAGTTAAAGGGCTAAAACACAAAAAGTAATCTGAAAAGAAGAAATGACAAATTATTATTTTATTATCATGAATGATGAATGATGATCCATACATCCAACTTGTGAGGTAATAGATTGTAAGTTGGATCCATTAATTGACCACACAAAATGTTGCATGAAAAGTTGCTTGGAATGGATACACACTACATGTAGCAACTTGTTCAATAAAATATGAGTACTGGTAGGTTAGGCTAACTCTTTAACACTCATGTCGGCCAAAAATTACTTCTACAGTCATTCAGGTCTTGAGAAATGTCCGTTTGCAGACAAGGAGAAGACTATTTTTGAAAATATACCTGGCTCGATAACCAAACCAGTCATTCCAATGTAAAATTTTCAAAAATACTCTTCATCTGCAAATGGACATTTTCTATGAGAAATTTGAAATTTTCTTGAACAAATTTGATGTTTTAAAGGGGTAAAAAGGCATGATCGATGATCGGTTATAAGAATCAATCTTCAATCTTTTTGCGTGCAACTTGTTAAAATTTAATACGCTTGACAACCCTAGTGGTTCTCCAACATTCAATAAGTTGCACGCAACTTGATACAGCATAGTGTACAGCGTATATCAGACATACTTCAATAAGAAGTGTTTGCATGGAACATCAATCAGCAGCTGAACAAAAACTCAGGAATCATAGAAATTTAATTTAAAATGTAATCATTACATTCTATATCAAGTACAAAATAGGAAGTCAGTGGACCAGCTAATGGTTGCTGCACCAGACCATGGCTATGAGTCAGTCCAACGGTACATGAATAGTCTGTAAAATAATTTAAAGGGAAAGTTTGGATGTAGCCTAACGTGGCCTTTAACCAAATTGAACAAGTACATTTTTGTATACAAAATCGGAAGCTAATCATATCATAGGAGATTCCAGCCAAATTTTGTTCAAATCAGCATAGCGCTTAGAAGATTAACTTTTCTCAACTGTAATAATGAAATGCATTTCAACTATAAAAGTATCCATGATTCTGGTTATGACAGATATTAACCCCTTAACCCTCGATTTGTTTTAAAAATATTCAATTTTCTCATAGAAATTGTCCATTTGCAGACCAATAGAGGACTATTTTTGAAAATTTATCAATGTAATGACTGGCTCAGTTATCGAGCCAGTCATTCCAGTGTTAAATTTTAAAGAATAGTCTTCTCTTGGTCTGCAAATGGACATTTCTCAAGACGACTGCAGAAGCCATTTTTGGCTGGTATGACTGTTAAAGTGTTAAGCTACTCTATAGACAAATAACAACTGCTCAAACAGCAGATCAACTCATTGTCATCTCTTCTGTTGTTCCAGCATTGGATTGCTCTATTCAGTTCCATTAACGCTGTCTTTTAACCCTCAAATTTGTTTTAAAAAATTCAAATTTCTCATAGAAAATGTCCATTTGCTGGCCAAGAGAAGACTATTTTTGAAAATTTGCCATTAGAATGACTGGCTCGGTTATTGAGCGAGGCATTCCAGTGCTAAATTCTCAAACATAATTCTCTTGGTCCGCAGATGGACATTTCTTAAGACCACTAGAGAAGCTGTTTTTGGCTGATATGAGTGTTAAAGGGTTAACTGCATTCTGTCAGTACCATCTATTATAACATTTTAATGGTCAAGCCGGTCACGGATGGATTAATCTACTAAAGGGATTTAATGGAGGATTCCAGTTTCTCAGTCAATCATATGATGTCATCATCAACTATGTGTTTGTGTAGGATGACGTCATAATCAATTATGCCATGAATGATGTATCTAAGTTCATCATGAAGGCTTAATTGATGATGGACTAAGCGTTGTACGAATTGTTACAAATGTCTACTATTTAGGCAGCAACAACATCCAGTCAAAGTAATTTTAAATATTCAACAGCTTAACTGTATCGTTTTCTGGAAATTGATAATGAGGGAGCTCAGGGATCGGTCGATCCCAGCAGAGGCGAAGTGTGGGTGGAGCTTGGCTAAAGATCGGTGGGGAATAGCTAATAGTGGATTTCTCCATTAACTTATTTTACACACCTGCACTAGCAATGTAGTGAAGTATTGGCTATATGAAGGATAGGCCTGATGCATGATCTACTCTTGTTCGAAATTCAGGCTTTGTTTGCATTTAGCAAGAGTAGACCATGCATTAGATTTTCTTCATATATAGTCAAGACTTGGTTGTATAATAATAATACATGTAGGTTGTTATTATCCCAAACATTTAGAAAAATACGGCGGGGATATTGCAATCGCCTCCGACGAGGCTCCGTGAAGGTCAAATGTCATAAAAATTATATGCCTCATACTATGTCATCCAAAACATGCGGCTATTCCTCCACTTGGCTTTGCTCTGAAGAGTCATTTGTCTTCTTTCTTCATTGATATAATCAACATCATCTGCATATTCCATCTCTAGTAGCAGTATCTAGCTTGGAGATCAATTGGATCTTTTGGCTTTGTCGAATGTCCTTGACCAGAGGATAGAGATGCAATGAAGCAACGGGTGATGTGCGCTGCTGATAAACCACCTTCCAAATGAGCTAATCCATGTTATTAAGACTGTTGCTAATCAAATGCATTGTTATACCCTGCCAAAACTTTGGGTGGTATTATGTGATGATTTCATACAGGTCAGCAGACGGATGGATGGGTTGGTGTAAGAGTTGTTTCCCGGAGATAACTCTATAACTGTCTATCAGAGATTGTTTTGAAACTTCATAGACCTATCTGGGGAAGAAATCTATCGAAATTGATGATGGTCAGAAATCCAAGATGGCCACCAGCCACTGGCAGCCATCTGGAAAATTGTTTTCAGGATAATGACTCCATGACAGTTTATCAGATTGCTTATGATGTAATCCTACATGCCACGTATTTGATTATGACGTCATATGATGGATGGATAAACTGGAAAGATCCATTGAGATCTTTGCCAATTTAATGTCCATAAATTCGTCAGTACTAGAAATTCCGACATACATTTTGAAAACAATTGTTCTGGTTCCACAATAATAGGCCAGTAGCCAGATGCTCAAAAAGGCCTTATTTATCATTTTCGTGGTCCATCCCTGGCAACAAATTTCTGAACTCATACCATGAAACTAGACACTTTGCAAGATTAAAAAATGCCTGTGGCCAACTGTAGCTGTCAATTAAGTTTTACACAGATTTATTAAGAGAGAAGGTGTAGCAACCGACATGAAATGATTAAAATCTTTTTAAGAAAAATTTCTCAAATAAATACTAGATTTTCACTTAAATTTAGATTTGGTGTATGCTGGTATATATGTTTGATCAGGGCAGCACATTTTAGATGATATAAAATGTAGAATTTTGAGAGAAATCTGAATTTTAGTGCAAAATAAAAGGTCATTATAATACTGTTTTCGCTTTGTGGCATCATACCATTTCCATTTTCAAAAATCTTTCGTCATTAATGCAGCAGTATTATGCATCAACACATAGGCTAATATAATCTATGTTGCAATAAATAAGTTATAAAACGCTACTATCTCAAAAATGTTACATAAGACACATTCTTTAACATTATTGTCAAATGTAAACTTTAGTTTCTAGCCTTGACTTATTCAGTTGTATCTCAAGAATATCATGTCTTTAGCCTTAAAGGTGCATATTTAAATTGTGTGCCTAGATGTATGGAAACGAAATAAATATTAACATATGATGATTTCATCTGATATAAATTAATAAAATATTTTCAGTTGTGAAATTGAATTAGAGACTCGTTCATGTCTCTAATTCAATTTTACAACTTTAAGTGTTATTAATTTATATCGAATGAAATCATATGTTAAAATTTATTTCGTTTTCTTACATCTATGCACACAATTTATGCCTCTAAAAGTACACAATTTTACCAATTATATTTTCAACCATTTTGGTGTGAATATGCACCTTTAAGATGAACAATTGGTTTCAAAATAAGTAAAGCTGCCTTTTCTTGCATAAGATTACTATATCTTCGATATGATCATACCACTGTGTATAGAGAACAGGAGAAATCAGTTAAATAATGGGAGTTCATAAGGGAGTTTCATAAAGGGTTAACATTGTTATGATTATTTATATATGAAATATCATGTAAATATACACATATTATAAACAGATAATGCCGTTTGATTGCATCAGCACTGTGGCATAGTATTATTCCTCGAAACCCCATCTAGCAAATGCATGACAATAATGTTTGTGAATATGAAGAGGACAAATAGTCATACTTAATCTTCGTGAAATTCATAATGGCTACATGTCTCCAGACCACATCCACAAGATCCTACGCATTGAAGATCATTTTCCGCTGGCTGCATCTCACTGAGCAACCACTGTTGCAGTTCCAAGTTTGTAGTGAAAGGAGCTGTTTTGGTGTGCGAAGACCCGTCAATACTGGTTAACAGTAAGTGTTCCATCTACGATGTTCAGGTTGTGGTATGGTTATGATAGGTAAACCTAAAGCTCTGTTCCAAATTGCTGTTTGGTTCTCCGTATGTGAAGAAGTGTGCTTTGGCATGGTGGCATGTTCATGTTTTGTTTCTGAGTCTTAAAAAATTCTACGTATTGTATTCTGTAATAGGTATTGAAGGAAAATCTTATAGTAACAATGTACAATCTAACTGTACTGCATTCTTGACAATTTCATCAGTTGTTTCAAATGTTTCACATAATCGAATGAGTAAAAGGTGGAACTACATAAGTGTTTGTAGGGCGATGCATTCCATATGTCAGCAACTCGATGTGGTGTTACATCCAGTAAGAGCGTGTATATCTAGTAGGGTATTGGTAATAGCAGGACATAAAGCCTTCACAACACTGTTTACATCAATAGAGCATCGTCTGTTCGCAACTCCTTTTTGAAAATTGATGTGGAAGATTGAAGCATATGCCATGCACAATACCAGTACGTCTGTGTCAGGTCTCTCAAGTGTTATGCTGACATACCCTTGCTTAATCGCATCATGTGCGTGGAAGAGAAGCCGTGTATTTGCTTCTTAATGCGACCATGCTAGGCAGGACTTATTTGGTTCACCGGAGCCTGTGATAAGCGTGCAGTCATTGCCATCATGTCTACTGCAATGTACTATATACATCATAAGAATTGGTGCAAGTGCTGACTGTATGGATATCCATTTCTCTTGGAAGAAATTTGCCATTGATGCTTTAGTATTGAGATGACGCTGTCACACTGCTTTGTCAAAGGTAGTGATGGCATACTTATGATTATAATGATTCTTGTATTTCCACTTCGCGGCTTGCATTCAACTTCAACATTAGTTTCAACATCTCGGATGCATATTACTCAAAGTTACACCACAAGGGTGTGACCACTGGCTTGGATAATGAGCATCAAGCATTTGTCAGCACTATCAACTATAACAACTGAATTATCTGGGATTGTTTCCTCCAACAGATTTACCAACACTAACTACTGTGTCTTTCAAAGCCTTCCAGCAGTTATTGCAATTGAAAGAAGAATGTTTGCTAGTTCATGCGAGAGTACATCTTGAAGATCATAAACATTGACCTCTGCTATGATAACAAGATGTGAGAAAATGTTTCTGTTAGAAGTAAGATGGATTATATCAAATTTTGTTCTAATTTTCCTCTTGCGCATGATGTTTTTTACGGTTTTGTATTTTTATGAGTTCATAGAATGGTTCACCAGCATTCAATCGAGAACAGATAGCATCATTAAAACATTTCTGTCCAATCACCACTGCATTGTTCAGATGATCTTCTACCTCCTTCAGCAAACATACTACAATCTACAGAGATTCTTCGAATCCAGAGGAGTGACTGCTTTTACCAATTTTAACCAGGCAAATGATATGAAATCCTCGAAGACAAAGGATAAGATTAGCAAACACTTAAGGTATATGGCTTGTTATTTCATTTGCCATAGAGTATATAGTCTCATCAAGTTATAGAGCTGTATATCTTTTGGCCTATCTTTTGTGTGATGTAATATGCTACACTCAACATTGTGTAGACATCATGATGATGTATGTAGGTGATGCATCAATAGTCAGGCAACAACCAATGAAAGCCTGTACCTCAGTTGACATTTCACTGCCAAATGCTGACCATTTGTGGGAATCGCTGAATGTCACTTTCATTGTATGAATAAAGCTTCTTTTCTGGGACCAACCCTGAAAGGATCCATGCAGTGCATATGCTTTGTTAGCTCACGTGGCCTGAAAGGCCAAGTGAGCTTATGCCGTGGCGACCGTCCGTCGTCTGTCAACTTTTTCTTTAAATGACTTCTTCTCAAGAACCACTGGGCCGATTTCAATTATATTTGGCAGAAGCATCCCTAGGGAATAGAGATTCAATTTGTTCAAACGAAGCCGATCGGCCAAAATCCAAGATGGCCGCCAGCCAAAATAGCCGATTTTTAGAAACACTAAAAAATCTTCTCCAAAAACCGCTGGAGGAATTGATTCAAAACTCATAACACATCATCTAGTGCAACGGTAGGCCCAAGTTTGATCAAGGCAACCTGATTGGACGATTTGCCTGGCGGCCATCTTGGATGACCTAGTTTTCGCGAAAACAACTTCTCCCGAACCGCTGAAGGGATAGACCTGCAATTTGGTGAATATGGTTAGGGACAAAGGTCCATTCAAGGTTGTTCAAGGGAAGTTTGTACGTTAAAAAACATGGCCGCCATCAACCAATCAAAATTTTGCGTCTCTTGGTCATATTGGCTTTTTTGTATTTGATGTATTTTGATGGCGAAAATTACTTTATATATGCTTATTTTTCCTGCCATCTTAGTTTGTTTTCCCGCCATAGTCTCTCATAGTAAAGCAATGGGCCCATAGTAAAGCAATGGGGAATTCTTCTCAAGAACCACTGGGCCGATTTCAATTATATTTGGGAGGAAGCATTCATAGGGCATAAAGATCTAAGTTTGTTCAAACGAAGCGGATCGGTCAAAGTCCAAGATGGCCACTGGCCAAAGTGGCATATTTTTAGACACTTTAAAAAATCTTCTCCGAAACCGCAAGAGGAATTGATTCAATACTCATAACACATGATCTATGGCAACGTTAGACCCAAGTTTATTCAAGCCAACCTTATTGGCCTATTTGCTGGGCAGCCATCTTGGATGACGTAGTTTTCGCGAAAACAACTCCCAAACCGCTGAAGGGATAGACCTGAAATTTGGTAAATATGCTTAGGGACCAAGGTACATTCAAATTTGTTCAAGGGAAGTTTGTACGTTAAAAAACATGGCCGCCATCAATCAATCAAAATTTAGCATTTGTTGATCATATTGGTTTTTTGTATTTGCTGTATTTTGCTGGCAAAAATTGCTTTATATATGCTTATCAGTGTGGCGAGTTCAAATTTGCCACTTTCGAGACTGTCGGATAAACGGTTTGGCTGCCATCTTGGTTTGTTTTCCCGCTATCGGCTCATAGTAAAGCAATGGGGAATTCTTTAAACGACTTCTTCTCAAGAACCACTGGGCCAATTTGAATTATATTTTGGAGGAAGCATTCATAGGGCATAGAGGTCTAAGTTTGTGCCAAACGAAGCGGATCGGTCAAAATCCAAGATGGCCACCGGCCAAAATGGCCGATTTTTAAAACCACTTTAAAAAATCTCCGAAACCGCTTCAGGAATTGATTCAAAACTCATAACAAATCATTTATGGCAACGTTAGACCCAAGTTTATTCAAGGTAACCTGATTGGCCTATTTGCTTGGTCGCCATCTTAGATGACGTAGTTTTCGCGAAAAAGACTTCTCCCGTACCGCTGAAGGGATAGCGCTGAAATTTGGTAAATATGCTTAGGGACCAAGGGCCATTCAAATTTGTTCAAAGGAAGTTTGTACGTTTAAAAACATGGCCGGCATCAACCAATCAAAATTTAGCTTTTTATCATATTGGCTTTTTTGTATTTGATGTATTTTGATGGCGAAAATTGCTGTATATATGCTTATCAGTGTGGCGAGTTCAAATATTCCACCTTCGAGACTGTTGGATAAACGGTTCGACTGCCATCTTGGTTTGTTTTCCTGCCATAGGCTCCCATAGTAAAGCAATGGGCCCATAGTAAAGCAATGGGGAATTCTTTAAACGACTTCTCAAGAACCACTGGGCCGATTTCTATTATATTTGGCAGAATGTAGTCTTAGGGCATAGAGGTCTAAGTTTGTTCAAACGAAGTTGATCGGCCAAAATCCAAGATGGCCACCGGCTAAACCAGCCAATTTTTAGAAATGTCTTTAAAAATCTCCGAAACGGCTAGGGGGTTGATTCAAAACTCATGAAACATCATCTAATGCAGGAGGAGAACCAATTTGTTCAAGAAAACCTGATTGGTCCATTGGCTTGGCGGCCATCTTGGATGACCTAGTTTTCGCGAAAACAACTTCGTATCCAGAATCGTTGAATGGATTGGGCCGAGATTTGGGAAATATGATAAGGGACTAAGGGCCGTTAAGTTTTGTTCAAAAGTAGTTGATACATAAAGAAACATTGCTTCTGTTTTCTTGTTATAATTCTGCTCAACTCTGTAGGGTTCTACTTATTGTTGATGGCCTTTCTGGTTGAAATGCCTATGATGCAGGTGAGCGATACAGGCCCCTTGGGCCTCTTGTTATAATTTGACCTCTAATAAATATTCTGTGCTTTTGAAAGCAAATTGGTATTTTGGTGGACACTGTTTTTGTCAAATTTATGTCATTTACGGCCATTTTGAAATATGTTGTAAAGATCGTTCTCACAGTCAGTTAAAAATTATATCCAGATGATCCTTCTACTTCAGAAGCACTCTAAAAGATTGTTATCGGCAACAATTTGTGTGAATGATATTTTGTTTTGAAGACCTACTTGTATTTACTGTAATTAAGAAAACACCTGTCTATTGTGGTCACTCCTTCCTACTTGATCATCATAGAAAGTCTAGACTGTCTATTAATTATTAATAATACAATTAAGTCACTCTTCAAAATTGGAAATAAAAGGAATTCGCTTACAATAAAATAATAAATGTAGCTAAATAAGTAGGCTACAATTTCTAATGAAGTAAGTATTTGAAGCGACAGCTCATCACATTCTCATATCTTACCGATTTAATTAGGCATTCACTAATCAACCTAATTGGCATATATTAATGACACAAAACATATAGATAGATGAACGTATTTTGAGGTAAGCAACATTTTCAACTAAGCAAAGAGAATATGCAAATTTATTATGTGTTTATTTAGCTATTTTAATTAGGTAAATATATTAATTAGTCTAATTACAATGAAACAATATTAATTGTCTCAATCAGTGTGGCTAGATAAATACATTTGACTTATTTGGCTATTTCAAGAAACGTTTAAGTGTATTTATCTGTGATTTCCCCGTCTGTCAAAATAGTACCCCTCTAATTAGGGTTGTTGTCTAACTAATTGTAATTAAGACAAATTAATGAGAGTTCCACATGGCAACAGGCATTTTCCCAGAAGCCAAGGTATGTACTAAGGTGTTTTGGCATCAGAAATTTGATGCCAGGGGTGGACCACGAAAATTATTTCTTCAGCATCTGGCTACTGGACTATAAGCACAGTTATTATATTTAGACTAAGGAATGTAATTCAGGAATATGAGATGTCATGTGTTATTGTTAAGCATGACCTGATATAATAAAATCCAATATGACAGTCCAGATGAAATGTCATAAGTGACATCAGAGATTTGTACAGCAATACACCAGGCCTGCTCTCCTGGCTTTTCTTACCATTTATTAACATCATTATCTGTGTCTTCGCTGAAGATTGACAATGGACATGCAGAGCTCCAGACTATGACACCTCAGGGACTAACAATCGTGGACAATATGGGCTTGTATTGTGGTGGTGTGTACAGCCTAGGGGTGTGGGTATGTGTCGGGTGGTGAAATATATAAATTCATTGTATATTCAATACATATAAATTGATATAAATACATGGGTGTGTATTAATTTACATGGCTTTGGCATTATGATGTATCATAAATAAATAATGGTTATCGAGCCACCCAAACTTTTCTTTTGTCACTTATTAAAATCGGGGTGTAAGATGTCTATCTATGTGTCTGTATTTGTGTGCATAGGCAATAAGCTGTATCTAAAAAACTACTGATATGATTTGGCTCAAATTGTAATACAACAAAGAAGCTTGCCTTGCAGGAAGATGTCCAGACTGTTTACAATGTGACAAAAAGGATCTGCAATCTCTGATTGCTATTGTTGCCTATGCCATACTACCATTTCTCATTAATTAAAATATTAAGTTCCAAACATGATTGTTTGGTGGGTGGTCTGTTCTCTCCATTATACTCAATTGTCCGGTACTTCCCATTCGGTAGAATGAATTGCTGCCCTTAGTTTACCTGACACCCCCCCCAACAATGCGTTATGCCTATGATGGGTCCTATGTTTACATACAAATTCTAGCATTTTGTTGATTTGGCAGCATCATGTCAGTTTGAATTAGCTCACTCATTCAAATGTTCAGCCATGCAAATTTACAGCTAGTTATCCCATCTACAGAAGAAAATTCCCACCCACATCTCCCATTTTCTGTTATTTATCTTTCTGTTTGTGAATTTTCTATTTCTATTGTTTATGTGTATTATGGTAATTGGTTAATAGTTAGATTTGTGGCGAGCCATAGTTTTACTAGTATCCTAAATTTACAATGTGCCTCAGGCTCAGGGTATTAAATTACATAACATTGGGGTGTTATAATGTGGCATAATAAAGTATGGTTGTTTGGTCACCCAAGCCCCTCTGTTTGTCACTTATTGCTGATAGCTTACCACCATTTCCCATTAATCAATGTATTATATATCCTGCAGCCCATCATTGTCAGCCATGCTTCTTTTATTGTGTAATTTCATGTACTTAATCATTTCATTGTCAGGTCAGCCGAAACCGGCACCTGCAGTGGTCTTAACTAATGCCCATTTGCGGGCTAAGAAAATACTATTTTTGAAAAGTTACCATTGGAATTCCTGGCTCGATGACCAAGCCAGTCATTCCAGTGGTTCAATTTTAAAAATAGTTTTCTTTTGGCATGCAAATGGACATTCAATAAGGAAATATTGTGATTTTCTTGACCAAATTTGATGATTAAAGGGTTAATATTGTGTTATTGCTCCCCTCGATGCTAGACTTGTCTAGGTGTAATATTTTATGCCACAGACAATAATACTTCCACACATATCTTTTTCAAGAGTGTAATTGTAATCTTGCCCTTCTGGACCCTTAGACATGGATGTTAGTACCATAGCCATTACTTAAATAAGTTGCTACCTATATTATATAACTGGATTTTGTGTGGTCATGCTGTTGCTCATAGCTGTTGCTGTGCACATCACATTGTTTCCAGCGCTTCCAGTGATGTTTAATTAAATAGCCTTTTTGGTCTGCAAATACATATTTCAATAAGCAAAAATTTACATTTTCTTGAACAACCATGACCATTAAATGATTAGGTTGACCCTATGAATACATACATATATAATAATGCAGCTCTTGGTTATGCAAATTTGTGGTTTTACATCTAATTATGTTTGTTTAGCCTGAAGAGCTGTTACCAATATCTAAGCGACATCTCATTTCCTCATATCGTTACTGGCATTTTAGGCCTCTTTTATTGGCTTAATGTAATTTGGTAGACTGAAGTAAACGTTTGCAAGATTCCATATTAGATTCAATTTTTTATTTTGACGACAAGTTTCAAAAGGTGATAGCTATAAGACTAAATTTATTAACCTCGCGAGGACCTATTGTAATCGAGTCTGTCTGTGTGTGCGTGTGTCTGTCTGTCTGTCCGTCCATCCGCAACTGTATCTAAAGAATTACTTATCCGATTCGTCTCAAATCTTTACACAACGAAGGAAGTTGCCGTGCAAGAGGATTTCCAGAGTTTGGCCATGATGCGGATAAAAGAATCCGGATCGGATTAAATTCTCAATGTATGCATTTCTCGGAAACTACTGATCCGATTTTGCTTAAATTTTAACACAAGAATGGGTGCGACGATTAAGGATTCCACAATGTTGGCCGTGATTTGAAGACATCCGGAAAATAAAAAAGTCTGGAAAATCCAAAAACTGAGTCTGCATTTCTCCGTTGTTCTTGTTATTTTTTAACAAGCTTTCGCACACAAATGCACTTCATCACGTCCTGATTTATCCTTTGAACCTTTGAACCGGAAAGGTCAGATATCCAGCCTTAGGGAGAAACTCCATATACCCGAAAGGTCAGATTTCCGGCCCTGGACATATAGACTGATGTCATAAAAGAAATTAAGCATATACACATGGAGGCCGTTTTTCCGGTATACTCTCTGTCAAAGGCCGTAATAATGGCCTTTCATGTATATAGGCTGGAAGTATAATGTTAAAAATTAATTTTAACGATGCTATCAGTATAAGCTCTGGTTGGCGTGTTGACCACAGAAATAAATTCAGGGTTCAAAGGGTTATGTGCATTTATGTGTGAAAGCTTGTCGAAAGATAGTTTTAAAAGGTACATGTATCGCCTTATGAATCCTGTTATCGTTATCAACAGACTTAATAAACTCAGACCTTTAGGTTCTTTTTGCATCCTGTTTTCATCAATTTTTGTCCAACCCATAGCGAAGCGGAGGACCTCGACATAGCGATCCAAATGACGTCCGGTGTGCGGCGTGACAAGAATTAGGTAAATGTTAAAGTTTTTCAATGAATAATTAATTCATCAAGGACTGATCCGATGTTCATAAAACTAAACCCCTGTTAAATTACCCTGGGCAAACCATGGTTGCCCATTGTCAAAACATGGTAAAACTGGTTTTGCCCATGGTCATCCATGGTTTGACCATGGATGATAAATGGCATCATGGTCAAACCATGGTCATTATGATACAAAACAAATTGCTCCGTCACAGGCTCACCATGGTTCGAACATGCTCAGACAACTTTGACCATGGTCGTCTATGGTCAACCTTAATAGCTTTGACCATGGTGACCATAGCTCGAACATGGTTTGGAATAGTATATCTATGTAAATATGTATTTAATGGCAGCAGAGCATGTTTTATGTTCACATACCATTAAGTTAGCAATCCAAGTCCACCTATGTAAAAACAGTGAACGTGTCCCAGACTGAGCCTACAATATTGTAAACACAGGTCATGAGCTGCGGTAATAATTATGAAAATATATAATATTTGTTTTGTTTTAGTTGGTTTATTGGCCGCTTACACCGAGATGTATTTGGGCCATGACTCACTCTTAGAGGTGCTTCCCCGCAGGGTTGCGTTGCTTCCCCGAAGGGTTGCTCTAAATAAGTGTTAAAACTGAAAAAAAAAAAAATTATGATGTTGCTCGGGGTGTATGCGGTGCCTGTTGCTGCCTAATGAACTGTTGTTGGCGGGTGTAAGTGTTGGATGCAGTGTAAGAGTGGGTGGAAGGAGGGGGGGGGGGTTACTTTATTTCACTTGGGGGTAGGATGGGGGACTCAGGGGATTCCACAGTGGGTCAGAGATTAAGTTTGCATTCTCATCGAATCAGGAGGAAAATCAATTCCGCCACCACCACCATGCCACACACCCTCCCCCAAGGCCTCCTACAAAAGCCCCACTAAACACGGGTGTTGGAACCAAGAGTCCAGCTACCCCGCCAGTGCCCCACCACACATTATTAAGCCCATTTATTAGAAATATTGTCTGAAATGGCCACTCAGAGTCAAATTATCAGAATTTTCCTGGGGGAGGATCCTAGGACCGCCTACGTATCCAGAGTATTAACCCAGGGACCCACCCCATACACCCTCCCCCACCCCCATTGCAGCCTAAATACTCTCTCCAGGGTTGAAGTTTTTCAGAATTTTCTGATCTCACCTCCAGGGGGATTTGGATGGGAGAAGAATTGGATGGCATGGCGAGTGTGCATCCATGCGAAATGAGGTGTGGTGGGGTGGACACCCTTGATAGGGGGTGGAGGGCAGTCTGTAAAATTAAATCTATAAAATGAACTCGGGTGAGAATTATGAAATAAAAATATTAAGAGATGAAAATCATTGTCAATGTTATCAAATAAAATTAATTAAACTTAGATAATTTCCATGTGATTAAATAAACAAGAAACATGAAAACTAGAGAACAGAATATCTAGTGTTTGTAAAAGAAATATCCTGGGCAAAAACTTAGAATTAAAACCTGTTGCTATTTGAAATAATAGGTTGATTGCGAATGATGTTATATAATGGAAATTTTTTTTTTTGCAATTCAAGCACTGTTGTATGCACACTCTCAGATGTTCATTTACAGTTCGAGAGAAATTTATATTTGAAAATTTTCGATGGAATGACTGGTTCGGTTACCGTACCAGTCAGTTCAGTGGTACATTTTCAAAAATAGTCTTGTTTCGATAACTGCTAAACTTAAAGAGAAAATACATTTAGGTTGTCGGAAATATAAAACAAAGCGAAACGCCACGTCCGAGATAGATGCAAGCAAACCGGCAGCAACTTGAGTGATGAATGCTGGGATTTACATTCAGCAGAATCATGAAAACCCTGAAAACATTTTAATGTACACATTTCTATGTGAAATAATAGTGAACAACCAACCCGAGAACCAACATCTTATAACTCTTTCCCAACTAGTACTCCAAATGTCTCCCCAAGCTTGTAGGGTTTTTTTTACAATTTTCTAATCAGTCCCCAGGACTCCCTAGGGGTGTTTGGAGGGGGTAGAGTGTGTGCATCCATGCCATAAGGGGTGGGCCACCCTTAATCGAGGTAGAGGGGAGGGCAGTCTGAATGAATTAATCTGGAAAATGAAATTAGATAATTTCCATGTGATTTAAAAAAAAACCCAGAAAAAATTAAAATGGAAGATCTGGTACATGTAATTACAGAGCAAGAGAAGACTATCCTTGAAAACTTACCACTGGAGTGACTGCCTCGTTTATCGAGCCAGTCATTCCAGTGGTAAATTTTCAAAAATAGTCCTCTCTTGGTCTGCAAACGGACGAGATTAGAAAGGCCTGTGTTATTATTAAATCGTGATAATTGTGATCAATCTGGTCGCTGTGAACTTGCCATTTGAAATTTTGACCCCAAATTGTTCACATTTCTAGATGACCCCTAGGGGTGATCACCCATGCAGTTTGGTCAAGATATCTCGAGTTATAAGAAAGAATTGCAACACCACAAATTTACGAAAACTAGCACCACAAATTTACGAATACTGGTAATTACATATTTTTCTTCATTATTTCACTTAGGAGAACCCCCTGTTTGACAGTGAGGGCTGCAAGACTACATAACATTGATTATTTCAGCTGTTTTATCTCACGCCACCTCTCTTTAAGATAGAGTATTACGTACCTGTGTGACCGCATGTACTCATTCTAAACATGCAGACGATCCCCCTCGGAATAATAACATATTAAATACTATAATAGACGCTATCTCGGTGACCTCGCACCGGTCCTGCATGTGTGACTTCATCCTGCGTTTGCATGAGTAGATCCCGTCTCTCGGAACTGCTTTTCTTTAAACGAACCTTCCTTCAAAATCCAGTTGCTGCTGGGACGGGGGGGGTGGGGGGGGGAGGAAATGGATCCGTTTCAGGAACCAGGAAAATGTATAGAATACTTCTAATGCAAGCTGTACACCACCAGGAAACACATCAGTTGGCAGGTAAACGAATCTTGTAGTGAGCTCACACAGCCAATGGCGGTACATCTTATTTTTAAATTATCTTTTTAGAGCCATACACGCACAATCTTCTTTTAAAAATGCTTGTATACCTATATATAGACAAAGGCTGGTTTAATGGACTAAGGGTCAGATTAATGGGCTTTCGCCAGTTGGCCAAAGACTTCCATTTCCCATCTGCCCCTATTCCTTTAAAAGAGGCCAAACTGTGACCAAAGGGCCAGCTAAAATTTCTCTATCTGACGAGTGATGAATGCTGGGATTTACATTCCCAGTTCAACATTGAGCTAACCTCAGACAGTGAGATCTTTAACGTCCACCTACATGTAAGGAGACGGGACGTAGGTTTAATGTCTCATCCGAAGGACAGAAATATATAATAATGATGAAGATTTCTGCATATGAATGACTATGAAAATCTTGCGATGGTTGACCTACATTGGCATTGTTTGAGATAAAATTTATACATTCAGTGTTTATATTATTATGTTTCTATGCATATGACATTTACTATTTAAATCTCAATATTAATGATGATTACATAATTTATGGGTAATTGAATAATTAAGACTACATGCAAAAATACATAAGTTTATAATTAAAGAGTTACCTCCCTTAGTAAATTAGATGTCAAACATGGTCGACCACGGTCAAATCATTTTTCTCAAATCATGATTGACCATGGTCAAAACATGGTTGACTAAGGTCCTATACAGTTTTCATAAATTTGTTTGATCATAGAGATTTTACTTTTTTATTTTATTCGACCATGGTCAAGACATGGTCGATGTATAGTATCACAGTCAGTACCATGCTCAAAACAGGGTCGACCATGGTCAACATTCACCATAGTAAGATTTTGACAATTTTCAAGATTGACCATGGTCAAACCATGGTCAACCATGTTTGACCATGATAAAATGGTAAATATTTTGCAGGGGCTTAGAGATGTGATCTATACCATCATTACATCTAATCTCCATAATTGAAATGATTTTCAAATTTGTGCCATATTTTTCCAGGCTTTGGACTTAGCTAATGTTGCACCAAGAATTAGGAATATGTTAGTTTTTTAATGGACATTTAATTCATCAAGGACTTGTCTGATCTTAATACATCTTTACAGAATTGCTCTATACTATCATTGCATCTAGTCTTCATCATAATTGAAATGATTGTCAAATTTTTTCCATGCTTTTTCGGTGTTTAAATGTTAGTCTTTCAATGGACATTTAATTCATCAAGGGCTTATCCAAAGAAATAAAACTGCAGATTTGTTCTACTATCATTGCATCCAGTCTCCATAATGATTGTGATTTTCAAAATTTGTCCATACTTTTCCGGGGGTTAAAATGGAATTACAATATTTTTGTGTGGTATAAATCCTGCCACAGCCAAGATTTAGAAGAATGTTAGTTTTTCAGTTGACATTTAATCAATCAAGGACTTATCCAATGCCATTACAACTTTACAGTTTTGTTCTATACCATCAGTGCATTTAGTCTACATGACAATAAATATTTTTTACCGGGTTTGGAATTTATTTTTGTTTGATTTATATCCTATTAGGACTATTAGACTATTTATTAACTTCAGAATTAGAAGAATGTTTTTCAATGGTCTTTTAATTTATCAAGGGTTTATCAGATCCCAATAAAACTGTAGAAATTTTTTATATATCATCCTTGCATTCAGGGGTGGTGGTATACTATTTAAAGAAATCCTGCCACACTGGATGTGTGATATGCCGACAACCTAAAGGGCTCAACACATGGAACACAGTCCATCTGGTTGTCTATTTAGTTGAAAACCATATCACTATTCCAATTTTCCACGTCAAATTTTGAGGAATTCAGAATGAAATAGATAATCAACGACTCCTGTTCTGCTTTCTTAGAAAAAAATGCAATCAACTCATCAAATGCATGCTTCACTCAGAGCGGAGAATCACCGTTAAGCGTGATGTAATGTTGACAATCATCAACGTTTTACACCATCTGACACCACACAATACAGTGCAACGCAGAAATAAGTTAACGTTGTGTGCCAAAACAGGTACGGAAACATGTTAGATAGTACCATTTTGAACATGATGTAAGTAATGTTCTGTTGATTATTTTGTACTTAACCCTTTAACACTTATATCAGCCAAAAACTGCTTCTGCAGTGGTCTTGGGGAATGTCCATTTCCAGACCAAGAGAAGACTATTTTTGAAAATTTACCACTTGAATAACTGGCTTGATAACCGAGCCAGTCATTCCAGTGGTAAATTTTCAAAAATAGTCTTCTCTTAGTCTACAAATGGACATTTTCTATGAGAAAATTGAAATTTTCTTGAACAAATTCGAGGGCTAAAGGGGTAATTTGATTGGAAAACATTGCTGTCTAAGGCAGCAATATCTTCCAATCAAATTAAGTTCAAAATATTCATCAGTATGTTTTATTTAGTTATTTTTTAGCTGTACTGTACGCGACCACCATTAAAATGCTGCCGGATTCAGTTTATTCCTCTGTGTGTCTGTGCTGATGCCTGCTAGCTCGGTGTCACTAAGTCACTGTCTTTAAAATTGGATGGTAGAAAATCAATATGTTTTCTTCCCGTTATGCCGTTCACAGCGATGTCTTGCCAAAATAAACGGCGTGTGTTGTCTCTCGCTAAATACAGAGAGCGATTGGCATGGTTAATGTCAACCATTATACTGCTAAGACTTTGTCCAAGAGTATCGGTTAAATTTGGATGCCCTTTGAATATCTGTATGAAAATAATAGGAAACCCTTTATGTGGCAGTACTCATTCTAAGGATCCAATGTGGTGGCAGCCAAGAAACACTACTGACTATGCACTCTAAAAAGGGATTGCATTACAAAAGATGTAAGAGACACGCCATACATTTAGGAGATATGTGAAAATGCTTGAGAAGTATAGAGAACACTACATTATTGTATAATGTGAACGTGAATCTTCAATATTCACACTAAATACCATCGACACCAATTTAATAAACCTTCTCATCACAAATAATCCTGTATCCCAATTTCAAACCAAATCACATTCTTTCTTAAAGTTCTCGTGTCCCATTTAATATAGACCCTTTTGCATGAGATATGAGATGCCTGCTGATTCCTGTTGAATTTACCCAGCATGCAACACTACCCAGCATGCAATTTCCTGACTCCATAATCATTGTAACTACTGGACACCATATTGTCTGTATGGGCCAGGATTTCTCAAACAAAACCAACCTACCTACATGTGCAAATCGTCATTTCTCATCCAGCTCTGGAAACGTAAACATGCATGTAGCGCGTACTATTCACGACAGTAACATTCGATAGCCCGCATTCCACTACTGTTCAGTGCAACTGTGTCAATTTCCAGAAGAAAATTAGAGAAAGCTTATATATATTTTGACAATAATCTGCATTCAGTAAAATTATTGTCAATATAATTATTAGCTATTGCCCTGTAGGTGGAGCTTAGAATACACCTTCCGTATCCTCTGCGTGTCGTAAGAGGCGACTAAAGGCGGTAAGGGTGAGGTAACCCTGACAGAAACCTCGAGTGCTGAAGACCGCACGGCGCACTCTAATAAACCATGGATTCACGCACTTAACGCTTATGATCATGTCGATAGTCACTTACAGGACTGGCGGTATGATCAGCGAACGAAAAGAAGAAGATTATTAGCTAATGCGATTACTACCTGGTACAGATTTGATACTAATTTGAATGAAAATTGTTGCTACAACAGCTTTCAGTCGCTATATTCTAAAATAATCATCATTTTTAGTCGACTCTTGCTACGGATTTGAATAGCAATTTGACAGTAAGTTGTTGGTTTCTAAGGCACCAACAACATTGTCGAATTGTTATCCACACACATGCAATCAGTATATTATTATTTAGGTAAAGTGAGCGTAGGCCTATATATGCTTTGTCGCCAAGAATAAATGATTAGCAAACGGCGTGTATGTTTCATTGACAGATTTGTGCATTTGTTTTAAATGCATTGGTCGAACAGAAACATACACCCGGTAGCTAGGCGAAATATTTACTTCATGCTTGCAAAGCGTATTTTGGCCATATACTCACTCTACTTAGATAGTAATACTGAGCACCGTGTGATTCTATGGACGACAATTTGATAACCTTGTTGGTGACTTAGTCAGCAACAACTTAGTCAAATTGCTCTTCAAATCCGTGTTGACTGAAATTTATGATGATTATTTTAGAACACAGACTGAAAGCTGTTGCAGCAACGCTTTTCAATAAAATTTGTATCAAATATATAGCAGGTAGTAATTGCATGACATACTAATTGTTTTGACACCAATTTGACTGAATGTTGGTGCTGTCATTGATAGCATCAACTTTTACGCAAATTAGTGTCAATGTATATAAAAGCTTTCTCCTATTTTCACCTGGACATTGACACACTTTCTCTGAACAGTAGGCCTATTGAAATACAGACTGTCGAATTACTGCTGTGAATATGCCCTAAGCGAATGCTTATGCTTCCAGAGCTGGAGAACAAATGACTATTTGCATGTGCAAGCAGGTTGGTTTTGTTTGAGAAATCCTGGCTTGTGCAGACAATAGACTAAACAAATATGGCATTCAATAGTTGCAATGATTATGGAGCCAAGGAATTGCATGCTGGGTAGTATTGCACGCCAGGTAGCATTGCATGCTGGGTAAATTGAACAGGCATCTCATATTTCGTGTCTATATTTAATGGAACACGAGAGCTTTAACAATTAACCCTTTAACCCTCAAACTGGCCAGAAACGTCTTTTGCTGTGTTCTTAGAAAATGTCCATTTACAGAGCAAGAGAAGACTATTTTTGAATTTTTAATTTAAAATTATTTTTGAAAATTTACCACTGGCTTAGTAAATGAGCCAGACATTCTAGTTGTTAATTTTCAAATGTAGTCTTCTAATGTCCAGCAAATGGACATCAATAGATCAATTTGTTTTATTTTTTTGACAATATTTGTTTCTTGTATCTTGTATATATGTTGTTAACTCTTACCACTCTGATGTCAATATTCTATCTTTTACTGTGTCAATAGCAAAGAAACTGGTGTACATTTTCCAACAATTTTGGTGGACGATGTTGCTGTCTATGACAGCACCATCTTCCACCAAATTTGTTGAAATGTAAACACCAGTTCATCTATTAATTTAATTTAAAAATTACAAATTTTGACATCAGAGTAGTATCGTTTAAAAGTGTTAACTTATCTTGAGTTACATCAATAATGTTGTATTTGGTATTGTATAAATTTGCTGTCCGCGCTATATTTATTTTGTGGGATAAATCACTGGCCAAACAATGAAGGGATCTGATCTGTCACACAAGTATCTGACATCATAATCAAATACACTTGTTAGCTGATGTCACAGTCAAAATGGTAGAGCTCAAAAATCGAAAAGCCTGTCACTGAAGTGTAGGAATTATCAATTTAGTAAACATTCTATTGAATATTTTGAAACTAATTTGACTGGAAGCTGTTACTGCCACAAATGCATGCACACATACACGCCTAAAATAAACAATACATGGTCATGTTTGTCCAGGCCTACACGAAGCATAGGATGGCTTGACTTAGTGATCTGAATCAATGTCTTACACTGTCCGATTTATGAACTAAGTAGATTGTAGAAATTTATCAAAATACCCGGACAGCTAAACATGTTCAGGCACAGGTCTCTAGTCTAGATCAGAACTATGGTAGCGAGCTGTAGATGTATAAACAACTTAGCAACTACTTTATGGACAATCCATAATCATATTCTCTACTCAACATGAAAGTGAATTTGACAAGCGATATACATGTAGCGTTAATTTAAGCTGGACAATCAATATATAACATTAATTTAAGCAGTGCAGTTTTATGTTCGTTACCCCAGACGCAAATTGTGAAACTCGATTGGACTTGTATTAGTTTTAATTTTTAGCTCACCTAGGTGAGCTTATACAATCGCGATTTGTCTGTCATCTGTCGTCTGTCAACAATTGTAGCAAGTTCCGCCATTTGTTGATAGATTAAAACCAAATTTAGCAGATATGTTCCTTTTGTCAATATCTATTTAGGCTATGAAGATGAAGAGGCCACGCCATTGGTAAATAATGCCTATAATCACCAATATTCCTGCATTTATTCATCCACATTTTTTACCGTGACCATTGACCCATTGGTAAATGTCATCTGCTGGGTCAATAATGTCAGGGATGGCTGCCCCATTGAGCAATGGTACCTTTCCCATTGGTCAATAATGTCAATGACACTAATTTTCTTGCATTTCATCATCCAATCTGTTTACTGTGACCATCTTCCAGTTAGTAAATGTCATCTGCTGGGTCAATAATGTCAGGGATGGCTGCCCCATTGGTCAATGGTACTTTTCCCATTGGTCAATAGTGTCAAGGACACCAATAATTTGGTGGGATATTATGTGATGGCGCCATCTGGACAGGTGGTAGAGGGGTTTTCTCATGATAACTCTGTTACTGTTTATCGGATCACTTTAAAACTTCATAGGGTGGATGGACTAGGTATGTAGAAGAAATCTTTCAAAATTGGCAATGATCCGAAATCCAAGATGGTCACCAGCCACCGGTATATGGTGGTTGGACTAGGTCTGGAGAAGAAACTCATCGAAATCAACGATAATCCAAAATCAAGGATGGCTGCCAGCCACTGGCGGCCATCTTGAAAATTGGTTTCTCCATTTCTGTTTAGCAGATCCCTTAGAAGCTTCATGGGATGACAGAACTAGGTCTAACGAAAAAAACATATTGAGATTGTAGATGATCCGAAATCCAATTTGGCCACCAGCCACCGGCAGCCATCTTGAAAATTGATTTCAAGGCAATAACTCCATGACTAATTAGCGGATCATGTTGAAACTTCATAGGATGACTTGTCTACTTCTGATAGCTCTCATTCATTGATTTGCCATCATGTCATGGTATTGTGCACCATTTGTGTAGCTCTTGTTGTATCAGTGGTAAGGATGATTGCCGCATTGGTCAATAATGATAAGGACCATTAATATTGCCATCTGTCTATGGCAACAGTTATAGTTGCCTGATGGACCAATGCTTGTTGTGACTTAATTAATCTAAACATGTTTACAGTTCCTTACTAGCTAGGTGAGCACTATGGCCCTTGGGCCAGTTATTTAAGTCCAAGATAAAAATTTTAATTCATTCTAGAAATTTTGTTTGATTTTGTCATTTACAGGTAATTCTGGTTCGATGGAATGAGCCATACCAAAAGCTGGCAACTTGTGATGCTCAGGGTATTATATTTGTCTGGATCAAGCATGAAGGACGCTGGTCAATAGAGCTGATCAATGACAGAAATAGTCAGGTAAATAAGTTTTCACGCATTAACATTTTTAGCTCACCTGGCCAGAATGGGCAAGTGAGCTTATGCCATGGCGACCATCCGTCCATCTGTCCATCAACTTTTGCTTTAAAATGCTACTCCTCATTAACCGGTTAGCAGATTTCAACCTAATTGGCTGGAAGGACGCTATGGGGTAGGCTTCAGAACTTGTATACAGAATTTTGATTGTTCAATTTTTTTTATGAAAATCTGAGATTTTATGAAAAATTTACCGCAAATTGTCAAAACTCTTCTCCTCATTAACCACTGGGCAGATTTCAACCTAATTTGGCCGGAAGGACCCTATGCATATAGGCTTCTGAAGTTATATACATAATTCTTATTGGTCAATATTTTGGGTGAAAGTTTTAGATTTTATGAAAGATTTACCAGAAATTGTGAAAACGCTACTCCTCATTAACTGCTAGGCGGATTTTAACCTAATTTGGCTGGAACGACCCTATCGGACTAGGCTTCAGAACTTGTATACAGAATTTTGAGTGGTCAATTTTTTTCTATGTTCATGATGAATTTTCCGGAAAAAATGGCTGGAAATCATTTAAAACGCTACTCCTCATTAACTGCTTGGGCGATTCCAACCATACCTGGTTGAAATTACCTTATGGTGGTAGGCTTCCAAACTTGTATACAGAATTTTGATTGGTCACTTTCTGGCAGCCATCTTGGATTTTCTCAAAATTGTACGAAATCAATTAAAAGACTACTTACTCATTAACCGCCTGGCCGATTTCAACCAATACAGCTGGAAGGATCCTAGGCGGGTAGGCTTCACATATTCTTTACAGAATTATGATTACTGTATATTGCCTATTAATAACTGCATCCTTAATAGAAGTCGCATGCCAATTTTCGAGGTTCAGCCATCCTAATTTCTTAGCAGTTTTAAAACACCCAATGTATCTAATAGAAGTCGCATCCAAATTTCAGCAGTTTGTGTAAAGAAAATAATTTTTTTGAGAGTTAAATAACTTATAAATGTTGAATAAAAAGAGATTTGAAACAATATTTTGCAATAACTTTGTGGAAATACCATAGAAATTACATCACATTCTTGTATGATACAACTCTCAACAAAAAAAGTTATTTTGCAGATCGGATTGAATGCATAATATAATACTCGGTTACCATCATGTAATGATTATATATATATATATATATATATATATATATATATATATATATATATATATATATATATATATATATATATCTAGTACATTCCGAGTTCCCGAGTCCAGTATATTAATTTGAAAATAAAAGATTTTGACACCAGTGTGGTAAGGGTTAAGGGGTTAGAATATTCAACAGTTTGATGCTGGTTTGCATTAACATTCAATTAACCTTTCTGGTTTTAGCTATGCCCCGCCCATCTCTAGCTAAACTCCACCCATGCCTCGCTCATGTTGGGATCGATCGATCTCTGAACACCCTGACTATCAATTTCCAAAAAACTACACTGGTAAGCTGTTGAATATTTTGAAACTAATTTATTAAATAGCAAAGAACAAAGATATACAATTCATATAACGTGTCAGACTATTTGAGATTTGATGATGGTCTATATGGAACCCTTTGTAACGTAATGATTGTGATCTGAGCTGATTATAGCGTCATATGAGGTCAGATGATGGATGGATACTCTAGAAAGTTGAATTACTAATGTGTATTCGTTCCAACACTGGCCATCATGCCTCACAAATCAAGACGTTTTCTTACATTGAGAAATACAATCTATCAATATAACACTATATATCGCGATGCAATAATAATTTCTTGTAATTGAGTTTTCCGAGTTCAACCTGCATCACCCCCGAGTATGACAATTGATGTTGAGTAACTTGGTCCAGTTGTGGATTGAACGAGTACATATTTCTAGAAGAAACTTGTGCAGTAATGGGACAGTGATTTAATTTATTTTGGTTAACCTAATAGTGTAAATTTCTAAAACACATTTATTTACAATGAGATATTAGCCATTGTACAGTTAGCCAACACACTTTTTGGAACCATCTTACTGCCCATAATGTCCTTTAATCAGGTGGTCACTTAAAGAGAGCAATTAGATAGTCATATTGCTTTGCGTCGATGTTCTGCGGAGGTGAATGGTAAGCCATGTTTGAATGTGTATAGACAATGATGTGCTCTAATTATGCTGTAAATTGGTTATGGTTATTTTGAATAATGAACAATTTGGAATTATTTACCTGTACATATGTTCTAGTTGCAACTCACAACTTAAAGTATAAGTCGATCAGTATGTCTTTCGATGACAATTTATTTAGATTTCTTGCAAAGCCAACTTTAGAATTCATAACAATAGTATGTCACATGCATTGGTGCTTAAACGTTTAAGTAATTCACCTTTCCAGTGTATCCATCGATGATTTGACGCAACAGCACCCAGTCAAATTAGTTACAAAATATTCAACGGCTTACCTGTATAGTTTTATGGAAAGTGGCAGTCAGGGAGTTCAGAGATCGATCGATCCCAACACGAGCAAGGTGTGGGTGGAGCTTAGCTAGAGATGTGTGGGGCATAGCTAAAAATGGAAATGTCCATTGTTTGCCTTCCCACGTCAATAAGCTTCATAGGTGGGATTATCTCAAGACATGCTTTATGGTAACGTTCTAGCCACATTTCCGGTTCCAAGTCTGCTTTTTCCATTAATTTGATTACATAATCGCTTTGACAGGCTCTAGATTTCCCTCTGGATTTATTCCTGTCTACGTTTACAGAAATGCATAAAACAATTACGGTGATAATTGCTTTCTCTTTCTTTGTGCTCACATGAGAGCCAGTATTCACCAAGCTCATCAAGTGTATGATCTAATCATCGTGTACAGATTTATGTTTTTGCCAGATAGCTTTTCTTGACTTTACCAAGACAGAGGTTTGGGGCTGTGGTTGACTGTGGGCTGTCATTGTATGTAATGATGAGGTCAATTTAACTTCAGACAAATTAGTACAAATTCGATTATCTTGTGGTGTGACAGGCTGTGATGAAAATTGTGAGCAATTGAGATTGGGTTAATGCGTTTGACTCACCCCTACCTCTTGAGCAAAAGGTGCTCATTTGTATAATTATGAGCTTGCCTGACCCAAAGGGTCAAGTGAGCTTATGCCATGGCATCTGTCCGTTGTCCGTCCATCATCTGATGTCCATCGTCTGTCCGTCAAATCGCATCTCCTAATTTAAGCTTTGAGCGATTTCAAGCAAATTTGGCTGGAAGGACCATATGGTGGTAGGCGCCAGATGATCTATACAAAATTTTGATTACTCAATATTTTGGGGCGGCCATCTTGAATTTCTGAAAAGTGGCGGGAATTTGTTTAAAACGCTACTTCTCATTAACTACTTAGGCAATTTCAAACAGACTTGGTGGGAAGGATATTAGGCAGATTGGTTTCAGAACATATATACAGAATTTTGATTGGTCAATTTTTCCAGCAGCAATTTTCGGAAATCATTAAAAATAATACTCTTCATTAACCGCTTGAGCGATTTCAGGCAAACTCATCTGGAAGCACCCTAGAATGTTGTGTTTCAGAGCTTATATGCAGAATTTTGGTGGCCATCTTGAATTTTTTTTAATTGGCTGTAAATCATTTAAAACGCTACTCATTACCCGCTTGGTCCTGTGGTCATCTTGTTTTCCAAAATGACATCTCGGAACCTGCTGTATGGATCAGGCTGAAACTCATTAGATATAATTTCATCGGTAACTAAGGGTGATTAAAATTTGTTCAGAAGAACGTGATACTTTATAAAACATGGTTGTCATGGACCAATCAAAATTTTGGATTTAATGGCCATATTGGAATTTCTTATTGGCTGAATGAGTGTTCATCATTAAATTCCCACTAAATATTGATTGTACTGAATTCCCAATTTTGTATTTTATGTCTTGTTACTACTGAATTTATTTCTTATGTCTGTTCAAATGTTAATGGTTCAAATGCTAATGGTCCAGGTAAGCATTAAGGCCCGTGGGCCTTTTGTTGAATTATAAACTCATTTGTTAGCTCACCTGTACCGAAGGGCCAAGTGAGGTTATGCCATGGCTGCCGTCCATCTGTCCATCTGCTGTCCATCAAATCCCATCTCCTTAATGTTTTGAGCGATTTTAGCAAAATTTGGCTGGAAGTATCCTATCGTAGTAGGCTTCAGATTTACTCTTCAGAATTTTGATTGGTCAATTTTAGGGGGTGAAAATTTTAGATTTTATGGACAATTTACCGGAAATTGTCAACACAAATCTCGTCCTTAGCCGCTTGGCAGATTTCAACCAAATTGACTGATAGCCGATTCCTTCCTTGCATTTATAAGTTGAATTGCAAGGAGTACAAATCCAAATGTGGGTGTTGTTTGGATCTTGAGATGCTCTTTAAGGTGGCGCTTGTATATTATCTTGGTACTAAATGCAATTTTGTGCATGTCCCAGTGTTATAAACCTTCTCTATACATAAGATAAGAATGATATGGAATTTATAAACCATAATCTATCGGTGCAATGCAACATTTGAGACGAGATTAGCATCCCTTTAATAGCTGGATGGATTTCAACCAACTTTGGCTGGAAGTATCCCATCGTCGTAGGTTCCTGAATTTTTATTCAGAATTTTAATTGGTCACATTTTTGATTGAAAATGTTATATTTTATAAAAAGATTTGCCAGAAATTGTCAAAACGCTGCTCGTCCTTAGCAGTTTGACAGATTTCAACCAAATTTGACTAGAATAGGATGCTACCATAGTAGGATCTAAAGGTTGTATTAAAATTTTGCTTGGCCAATTTTTTCGTTGAAAATTTACCGGAACTTGTCAACACGCATCTATTCCTTAACCACTCTTTGGATTTCAACCAAATTTGGCTAGGGAAACCATACTGTGGCAGGCTCTAGAAGGTCTATTCAGATTGGTTGATTTTTTGTTTGGAAAAGTTTTACTGGAAAATTTACTGGAAATTGTCAAAATATCATCCTCATTAGATGGGTGACTGGTTTCAATAAAATTTGGCTAGAATGACACTATCGTGGTATGTTTGAGGATTTCTATTCAAAAGTTTGCTTGATCAGCTTTTGGTATGAAAACCTTAGATTTTATGAAGGATTTACCGGAAATTGTCAGTTTGGTGGATTTTATCCAAATCGGGCATGAAGGACCCTATCATAGTAAGCACCATTGGTAGGCGCTAGAAACTCTCAGAATTTTGGTTGTTGATCTTTTGGTGGGCATCTTGGGGAATTTTCCAGAACCATTTAAAACGCTACCCCTTAATTAATGGCCCGATTTCAATAAAACTTGGATGGAATGATCCTATCATGGTATAAAGCTTTAGCATATCAAACGAGAGTTTTGATTAGTCAATTTCTTTGGCCAGGTTTTCACGTGAGCTTATGCCATTGTAACCATCTGTCGTCCATCAACATTCGCTTTAACACTGAAGAAGGCCAAAATCGCTTCGGCAGTGGGCTTGGAATATGCCCATTTGCAAACCAAGAGAAGACGATTTTTGAAAATCTATCACTGGAATGACTGGCTCGATAGCTAAGCCTGTCACTCCAGTGATTAAAAAAACATCCTTCTTGGTCTGCAAATGGATGTTATTACTACATTACAACCTACCTCCTTGCATTACTATTGCTCTTTCCTTCTCTGAAGGAAAGCGTAGTAGGATGAAATTTTTACAGCCAATGTTTGCTGTGCTTTGTGGTTACAGAGTGACTGAAGGCTTCTTCAGGAATCTCCATACTCTGTCCAATGATGAGACCCATAGCAATTCGCTTGAATGCTATATCTCAGAATGAGGCAGGAAGAGGGTTAATACATAACCCAGAGCCAATGAGTGAGGAGTGAGTCATAAGGCATAATGATAATCTTATTGGCTGATAGCCGTCACATGACTTTGTTGTAGCAACCAAGTCTTCATTCCTTTCCTACAAGTGAAGGAAGGGGGGGGGGGGGGGGGTGGTGTGGTGGGAAGTGAAAAATTGTATAGCCAGTTTTAAAAAAGTTTTAAACTTTTCAATACTGCTGTGGGATTATCTCAAGCGTTCAAAGGGTCAACAAGATGTCGGACAAAAAGAAAAGACCTAAGATAAGTGGTTGTAGGTCTTTTTGATCAATATTGATTTTATTGATCATTTCTATTTTCGTGGTAGGCGTGTTACCAGTTTTGTTTTTTTACGCCCAGAGTGTTTTAGACATTGTTATTGTCTATAATTGCTTCTTCCTTACAGTAGCTTGTTTGAGTTACCTATGTACATGCTTGGTTAACATTTGAGCATGAAATCCATGATATCTCATTAACATACTCTCTTAAAGAAAAACCAATATTAAATAATTTAGAGACTGGTTTGGTCTCTATTGTTTAATGGGTTCAGCGCTGTCTGATCCCTTTTTATCTTCGGGACTTTATCATATCAAATCTTTCTCTGTTACGATTCAGATTTGGAAAAGTCTCCGAAGAAGAGTAACGTCAAGTCTAAAGAAAAGGAGATTGCTCTTCATTCTATTAGATGTCCTAACACCAGCTGCCATAGATTCATCAAGACAGATCATTCTGGCCATGTGTGCCTTAAATGCACTTCATGCTCTGTCAATTCAATCTGTCTTATTTGCAACTCATGGTCCCAGGCTACTAGACTTGCCTTTTTCAAACCAAACACACCTGATCACTCTAAAGGGAATTCTTCTCCTTTAGTGTCTGCGATTAAAATAAAGGCCAAACCCGAGCCCTCACTTGATTCATCCATCCTTGAAAGGATTGTATTATCAATGGAATGCCTGCAGAAACAAGTGAGCAATATAGATGCGTCGATTGATGGCAGAATTAATAAAATGATCCTGAACCAGTCAGCTTCCAAAGTTTCATTTCCTGATATTGTTGAAGGGAAAATGTCGGAACTGACTGTTCCTAGGAAACGCTTATTCAAGTCCAAGAGTGTTTTACGTCTTACTGATCTTCACTGTTTCAGGGGTTCAAAATCATCAATGACTGAAAAGAACAAAAGTACAAAAAAGCCTCAGGTTTCACCTCGTTCATCGCTTCAGAAGCCAGTCATTTCTACTCAAGCATCTTCTACAGTCAACATTCCGCATCCTGCGCCTATGAGGACTGAGTCAGGTTCATCCTTTCTCGGGCCCGAGCGGGTTGTAAGTCGGTCCGGCTCTCCATCAATCAACATTCCGCAGCCTGCGCCTGAGCGGGTTGTAAGTCGGTCCGGGTCTTCATATCCTATCACTACTGCTTCTTCACTGGCCGGATAGAAGGATTCCCGACCAGAGATGTTCAAGGATCTCACATCATACATTGTTTCTACTGTTTCTCCAGCTAGTCTTCCGGCCACGGGCCCGGGTTTCTCCCAGCCACGGGCCCGGGTTTCTCCTGGGCCTGGGGATGGACTGGTCTAGGTTACCAATTTCTTCCTTGGGGCCCGACCCAGAATTCGATCCGGGTTCGGCCTCTGGGGAAATTTTGGGAGTACTGTTGGTATCAGTTCCAGCCCCGGGTCCGGGTTTTGCCCCGGACCCGGGTCGGGAAGCCAGCCAACTTAAGTTAACGATTTCTTCTTGGGGTCCGGACCCGGATTTTTATCCGGCTCCGGCTTCTAGGGATTCTTCGGGTTCTATTTTTCTCTCTAGTCTATCTCTTTCAGGCGTGTCAGAATTAAAATTTAAGATTTAAAAAAAAAATTTCTCCGGCCCTGGCCAGAATCGGGACTGGTCATTCCGGCGTGTCAATTAAATTTGAAAATTTCTCCCGTTTTTCCCACCCCGGCTCCGGCCTAGTCGGTACTGGTAGTTCCGGGGTGTCTAATTAGAATTAATATTACTTCTAATTTTGGTCAATCCTCATATGACTTTCAAATGTTTCCCCATTTTCGGGGCCTAGTTGGGCTCCGGAGCCGGGTTAGTTCTAAATTTCTTAGTCATCCTCTATTTAACTGTCAAATGATTTCTGAATGGTCGGCGGGTTCTCTCTGGGATTCTATTAGTATAGTAAAGTTTATTTGCTTTTTATGCCAATTAGCTGATTTGCATACATTTACAGTCAGGTTTACAATGTCAACAAAATATAAATATACAAACATACGCATTATTAAAATCAATCAATAACACTGATGCCATCACGTTCACTGTATGCATCATGTTGTTCAGTTTTGCATGATCACGTGACTTTTGTATTTTAAATTATCCTAATGATGTTTATTAGTAATCCCAGGGAGGGTTCGGGGTCGCATATGGGATTATTAGATCCATTCCCGGGTTCCCTATGTCTGTATGGATCTCATCTCTCTCCCGGTAGTTTACTGTCTATTTCTTAGCTTTTTCTTATGATTCTAATTTCTGGTTCCATCCTCCTACACATTTTCTGATCTGTCAGTTTACTACGCAATTCTAATTAGCTTTGTTTTGGTAATTTTTTCGCCCCGAGTTAGAGGCGCAGTTCTATTCGCGTCGTTCATCTTTTTGTATAGTACTCCTTCTCCCTTCTAAGTTGGCGGGTTGGCATACTTTCTAGACGTTAGGAGAATTTACCGATCATGCTATATATTTTATCGTGAATATTTCATTCTTTTAAGACTAATTTTATCATTTACCATTTATCACCCCTGTTTTATTGTATAATATTCATTACCTAAAGTTAGATTAGATTTGCACTCTTGGTGTTTTGTGATTTCTTTATTATAAGTTTCTTTCCCATATTTTGCTATTCTTAACTGTCCCAGTTCTTATCAGCGAAACACGTAGACCTATTTATTCGGCAGTCTATTCGTCCTAGTCTCATTTCGTCACGGTGACATTATCCCTTTTTTCTCTTCTATATACCCATTTTTCAAAGTTTTTTCGTGTTCTTTAGCTAAAACATGTTATTTAGAGTCATGTTCTTTCCCACCATCGCTGGATTGGTGATTTTGGGCCCAAAATTTATCCTTTTCAATCCCTTTTTATCTACCTCCGGTAACTGTCAGAATTGTCATCACCGTGTATATAGGTCGTCGTCAATTCGTCCCGTATATATTTCGTTCCCCTTTTGTTTACATGGAGTAATTCCTTTTGGATATTATTCGTTCTTAACTTAGATCAGTTCTATTTTAGCTAATTCTTTCTGACTATAGCGGGACTCATTCCCCTCACATAAGTTTCTATGGGATTTCTATTTGCCACTTAACCTGATAAATCACTATAAATAGTTTTTCTTTATTTCAATATGTACAACTTTTAATTGGTATGGATAATTAGAATACGGATATAACGCTTTTAACTAAGAAATATCGCTTTCTCTAAACTCAGCAGACATTACTGTCCATTAGTATACCAGGACAGATCTGATATTTGCTATGTTCTAGCCAGTAGATTAATCAAATATTTTTCTTTTCTAGCCAAATAGTATATATTTTAGCCACATCTTTCTTTAATTTCACTTAGGGTCATGTTTGCAGTCAGTCCTCATCAATTAATAGCCTGCTTTAATTTCACAGTCCAGATTCAATACGGTCTTTCTATATAAAATATGTATTGATTATTTGAACTTCATATGTTTAAAAGTTGTTTTTTGGGCATATTGTTTTAATATGTTCAGCAACATAAACATGAATTTTTGTTTTGCATTTTGTTACACTGGAATTGTTCAGGATTCAATCAATCAAGAAAGTTAAATTATTTTTATTCTTTAGCCAATGATTTTTCCAATTCTGCACGTGGAAGTCAGACTTCGTTCTTACTAGCATGTGGCTGATTGGCTGGTGGCTAGATTGGTCCCTGATATAAATTAATGCTAAGTCTCTGGCTGATCTCATTGTAATATCCTAATTTATTTATCAGACTCATGAACACTTTGATCTAATTCTGAGATAACTCATGAAATATCTTAACCATCTTATATCCTATCTTTTATCAGCCTAGCCCTAATATGAATTTGAGACTTTTTAGCTTTTATTCTTCATTTATATGTTTCTTTATTCAGATATTAGGTATCATACAAGTATGGCTTCCGTGGGTAGGCTTCTTATGCTCTTGGTTATTAGATCTTCTTGTTTTATTCTTTATTTAGTCCTCTGATATCCCTTATTACGTGGTTGATCAACTCTTATCCTCATGGACACTTCACTGTTGTCTAGTTCTTCAATCATGGGGGTGGGACCAGTTTGGTGTCTGTTTCCAAGAGTGCTTGATAATTCTTCACTGGTGTAGATCTCTCGATATTTCCTTCCGCTATTTACGATTGATTTATAATCATCCTTATTGGTGGTCTTTCCATTTTTGTCTCGTTCGTAGCAAGGGTCGTTATACATGATATCTTATTATGGAAAGGTTCCTCTGATTCATGTTTTACCCACTTGGGGGTCTCTTTCGTCTTCTCTCATGGGAAGTTAGCCTCCATCCATTCCAAATGTTCAAACACTGATATTCACTATTCAATCTCTCATGGTAGGCAAATTAGTGTCGGCTAGGTCCTTACAGAATAGTAGACCTCATGGTTCCAGTAGAGAAGGTGATGCCTTGGTTCCTTTGATGAGAACACCTTTCCAGTTTTATCTTAAGGCCAATGGAATCAATCTCTAGATTCTCTGATTCATCGGATCTTCATCAAGTTTCTATCGTGGTTCATTGCCAGTTTTGATTAGGTAGTCAATCCCTTTTGCTAGGGGTGCCTCTCCATCCTTCAACTCTTCAGGCTATCCTTTTCACAGATACATCTCTGGAAGGATGGGGAGTCCTTTGGAATTCCATAAAGATTCAGGAATCTGGTTCCTTCTAGAATCTTCTTACCACGTCGATCTTTTAGAACTGTGGACTGTTATTCCCTAGCTTGTTGGGAACCCATGATCCTCGGTATGTCAATCCTCATCAGGTCTGACAATTTCACAGTAGCCGTGTTCATCTATCATCAAAAGGGGTGGGGGGGGGGGGCGTTCCAGGCCTGTTTCCCTGGGTCGAGAGATCATGATCATTCTCTATTGGTGCAGGTCTCTCTACATTTCTTTCAAGCATTTCATTTCCAGGCAAACTGATTTTCTGGCTGACCCATGATCTCGCCCTTCAAAGATACCAGAAATAGTGGGAATTGTAAGAGGCTGTAGTCCAGTCATTTTTCCTCAGTTCCTCTCGCCCCGTATAGATCTGTCTGCTTCTCTCAATAACAGAAAAGATATCCACTTTCATATCTCCTTTCCCGGAATCTCTGGCTCTCAGTAGTCTCTCTAACCCAATCTTGGGACATCGTATTCTCCTACGCTTTTTCCCGCTACGATTCTCATTCCTCTGGATCTCAGAATGATCAGGCAACATCCCTGCATAGTCCTGTTATTAGCCCAGTTTTGCCGACTAAATCCTGGTTTCTGGATCTCCTAGACCTTCTTGTAGATCTCCCTCTGCTACTCCCTGTCTCCCACGATCCATTTTCCCAGAACATAGGCAGGATTTTCCATCAGAACCCGGAAATATTTCGCCTGTCAGTCTGGAAACTGTGGAGTTGCCCTCGCCTCCGTCAATCTTTTCAGTGAGATCTCAAGAACTATTAAAAAAAAATTTCTCAGATCTTCCACTCGAGACATCTATAAAGCTAGATTTGAATTTTTCAAAGAATGGTGTGCAGACCATTTATCTTACCTTCTGAGGCCTCTGTAGCTCAGGTCACTGAGTTTCTGTTCTTCCTCTTTGATCAGAGGAAGAATTCAGTTAATATTATTAGATCCTATCTTTTTGGTCTGAATTCCTTCGTCGAGTGTCTAATCGATCCTTAAGTCCAAATTCAGAAACATTTCGCTATCAGTAAAGGTTTGGGTACTTCTCGTCCTCCGTTTAAGAGACACATTCCTTCCTGGAACCTTTAGTTTATATCACAGGTTCTAGCGGGGATACATTTCGAAACTGGTTTCTGTGTGCTTGATACATCTTACACTAGAAACAGTTTCTTCTAGCAGTAGCATCAGCTATCCATGGCTCTGAAATCCAAGCTCTTTCAGCTGAATTAGTTAGATTTCAAGTTACGGGTCATAACCTTATTCTCTATCCCAGGGCAGAATTCTTGTTCAAGACTCAGTTTAACTCTTGAGTCAACCGTTGATAATTCATAGACTCTTCTTTGTTGCCAGATGATTCTGTATGGTTCCCAGTCAAGCCCCTTAATATGTACAAACTTCGTACTGATTCTAAACGATCCGACATTAGACATCTTTGGGTTACATTTGCATATGGTCTAAATCGTCCTGTCTCCTTAATCACTATTTCCCGTTGGATCGTGGATACTATTAAGATTTGCTCTGAATTAGCTTCTCCAGGAGATAATCCTCTGGTGGGAGTCAAGGCCCATTGTGTTAAGGGCCTTGCTCCATCTTGCTCTCTCTCTCTCTTTTTAATGGATCTTCATTAGATTACATCATGCTGGTTGCTAACTGGAAGTCAGGGAACACCTCTATTAACCTCTATGTTATAGATTTTAGTCCCTCTTACTTTTTCTATAAAAAGATTCATACGGTAACTTCAGGGACAATGACTCGTATTCCTCATTCATCCTCTTCTCTTACTCTTCATCTTCATTCTCTTTAGTCTCTAGGTGGGGTTAGTGGGAATTCATTACTTAATTCTCATGTGTGTATTTCACCCCTTTTTTCATATCATCTCTCTCATCACCCCTATTATTCATCTCTTTCTTGCATGTTCATCCTCTCTTTCTTACTTCCAGGGGTCATTTATGACCTTCTTTATTATCTTCTCGTTATTCTTTAATTTCATCTCTTTCAAGATGCTTGATAGAGCAATTCTTAGAAATTACTATCTCTTAGTATCTTCCTTACTTGTTATTTCTGACTTCATATTCTTTCTCTATTTTTACATCAATTTTGCGCGAAAATTTGCCTCCCTCTGGGTTTTGTGCAATGTTGAAATCTGTATTTGAGCAATAGTAATACAAGGAGGTAGGTTGTAATGTAGTAATAACGACCAGATGACCCGGAGGGTCTGGTCTTATGTTTTACTAATTACATATACCTACCTCCTTGCATTACGGCCCACCTCAAGCCTCCTCTGTCCTTTTTTTTTTTGGTCATATCTTGTTAGAATAGTTATATTCAGTATAAGATATTCACTATCTCTCAGCCTTAGAGTATACCCAGATATGTAAGTTTTTGACATATTTGGGTATTTAGTAAAGAATTTTTAGTCATATAATGTCCAGAACCGCTGAACAGATCAGGCCAAAATCTTGGAGATATGATTAACACCTAAGAGCCATTAAAGTTTGTTCAAGGGCAGGTGATATGTAAAAAAACATAGCCACCATAGACAAATCAAAATGTAGTGTGTTTGGCAGCAATATCAAAGTTTTTATTTGATTGATTTTGAAGCTGAACTTGGTTTTAAATAATTTTTTTGTCTCTGGTGATTTGTAATGTAACATGTTTGAAACTGTCAGGCGGCCATTTCTGATCATTTTCCTGGCAAGAA
The DNA here is from genome assembly GCA_034401795.1 of Chaetoderma sp. LZ-2023a. NCBI lineage: Eukaryota > Metazoa > Mollusca > Caudofoveata > Chaetodermatida > Chaetodermatidae > Chaetoderma > Chaetoderma sp. LZ-2023a. The sequence goes on from CM067374.1 coordinate 78,788,817, forward strand.
TTCCTATACTAATGCAATAGGAAAGTTAAAATATCTTCTCAATAACCATTTGACCAATTTTAACCAAATTTGTTCCAAAAAATTGTTGGGCTTTTAATTATTGATCCAAGTTTATGGATGGATTTTGTTACTCCGTCTGTCTGTTTCACCTTATTTGGACAAAACGTGGCCACATGCTTCCTTATATCAGCAGGGAGTACAATGATGATGAGGTCAATGTTCACGGTCAGTTTGAACTTGGTATAAAACTATTTTTGCGGTTAAATTTTTGATTAACATTCCTCGGCATGGCTTCACCTTATTGGGACTAAGCTTGGGCACATGCTTCCTAGTATCAAGGGAATGAAGCACAATCATATTGAGGTCAAAGGTGAAGCCATTGTACCATTTGACCTGTATAAAATGCAGATTAACACTACCGGTAGATTCTTCTGCGTCGCTGAATTTTCCTTTATTTCAGAATTGGTTACATTATTGGCACTATAAGCAGGGTCATTCAGTCGTGTGACATGAGATTGATTATATATATGTAATCAATCTTAAATTTTGAGAGCCATGTGTTTAACCCTTTAACACTTACCACTCTGATGTCAAAATTTTTAATTTTCAAATTAAATTAAAAGATGAACTGGTTTACATTTTTTCAACAAATTTGGTAGGAGATGGTGTTGTCGTAGACAGCAACATCTTTCAGCAAAATATTTGAAAAATGTACACCTGTTTCTTTGATATTGACACTGTAAAATATCGAATATTAAAGTGCTAAGGGTTAATGACTAACTTTGTTAAAAAAATTTTAATATTTACTTATTGAATGTCCATTTGCAGGCCAAGAGAAAACTATTTTTGAAAATTTACCACCAGAATGACTGGCTCGGTTAGCGAGCCAGTCATTCCTGTAGTAAATTTGTAAAAATATTCTTCTCTTGGGCTGCAAATGGGCATTCCCCAATACCACTACAGAGGCCGGTTTTGGCCGGCTTCATCGTGAAAGGGTTAAAAGTTATCTCTTAATTATTAATTAACCAAGAACAGCCTCTCAATCCATCTTAAGCTAACTGTAATATTCATTTCACGAATTATTCAAAATATTTACTATTAAAATCGTTTCCATATTGGCACTTAGCTAACTCGACGCTTTCTCCCAGAGTAATTGTGCTCATGCCATGCAGTAGAGGCCATCAATGCCACTATGGTACTCCTAGTTATCACTTTTAGAGAAATTTTCATCGGCAATCTTCCAGACAATTGTGCATTATCTTGTACAGTGACAGCTGCGCCATTCCTTAATGTCTGCAAGGAGACACACCAAGAGCTCGATCATGATTTCTAATGTTGCATAACTATGGAGATATATTAATATTCTTACAGCTGCGTAAAATGGCTTTCCTAGGAAAAAATCAGTATTTAAATGGGAATAAAATTACTGATATAATAAGATTGTGGGATTGAGGGCAATCACACCACCGATGCTGCCCTAGCCCGAATGTGTACTGACCCCATAGGCAGCTCATCACCATAATTTGGTATGGGACATGTTTTTCAACGATTATGGGCATCGTTAGTTGAGTAAGACACAAGTGTGCATAACAGGGAAACCCAATGAATTCACCTTTACAGAGTATCCATCATCATCTGACGTCATAATCAGCAAATGGCGCTCAGTCAATTAGTTCCAAAATATTCAATAGCTTACCTGTATAGTTTTCTGCAAATTGATAGTCAGAGAGTTCAGAGATCGATCGATCCCAACACGAGCAAGGTGTGGGTGAAGATTACCTAGTGATTGGCGGGGCATGGCTAAAACTGGAAAGGTCCATTGGGACACCTGGTGGCATAATGTCATCCGCAGTGAAATGTGTCGCTTTAACTTTTAAAAGTAGCCATTCCACAATATGATGTGGATGTAGGATTTCTTATGATTATAACAAAAAAATGAATATTTCAATGTCTATGCACAATAAAAACACTGCGATTGATACAGTGATAAAGCATAATATTACCTACATGAATATATTTTTTAGCGTTAGTAGAATGGGTTCACTATTTTAGTCTGATATTTTGTTCGAATAACTAATACAATTATGAATAAAAGAATAGATTTTTGTACCTTTCTAATTTTCTTTTATAAACGAGATTGGCTGGGAAAATATGACCACAGAAATTACTGATAATAATGCACCCTTAGTCAAAAAGTACTTAACTCTCATAAATCTTGCTATGGGTCCGTCCACACACGCACACATGCATGCACACACACACACAAACACACACGCGCGCGCATGCACGTGCACATGCATGCATGCACGCACGTACACACACTACATGCAGATATACACACACACACACGCACGCACGCACGCACGCACGCATGCACTACATGCAGATACACATGCACGCATGCATGAGCACATATATGCATGCACTCACATGCCCTTCTCTTCAAAACACAGGAACGCCTTTACAAGATTTTTTACTATTCCCCCAGTAGAGATCGGGACTCAAAATATCATTCTCCTGTTCATTCTGAAACTCTTCCGATGATCAAGGCGCAATTGATCATTTTGAGGCCTGGTGCATCACATTATCATCATCAACATAACATGTAGATAAAGCCAGTATACGCCAGCCAGTATATATCCAACCATAATTCAAAAGTTTCTAATTTTTGACAATTTATCACTGGAAGAACTGGCTCGATTATCGAGCCAAACAGAACCAGTCATTGTAGTGGCAAATTTTCTAAAAATATCTCCTCGGTCTGCAAATGGATATTTCTCAAGATCATTGCAAAAGCCACTTTTGGCAGACTTGAGTGTTAAAGGGTTAATATAATACAATGAGGTAAAAGAAGGTACAGGCGTTTCTTGACTACATGCACCAAGGTATAAGTATGGCTGTATGGGTATATTGTGCAAACGGCTATAAGATTGATCGTTTCGTCACTTTGCTGACATATCTAAATGATTTATTGTTGTATCGTGCAGGCTGATCTAATGTCATGTCAATTCTGCAGCGATTTGCTGATAGATTATTCTAGATTGTAATTTGCCGCTGTGAGCTCACACAGCTTGGAAAATCTCAGGAACAGTTCTGGGAAAGCATAAAAATGTGCATAAAATCACTATTCTTGTATCGTTCAATAAAAATTACTCAAGTAGATGAATGAGGGGTTTGTAATCGGATTGATGATATCCCTGAATTAATGGCTGTAGTTAGTTACGTATCCAGCATTTAAATCTTGACTTTTAGCTTGTCAAATGTTTGACCACGTTTGCATGATTAAACATTAAGTGCGGGATTACATAGCCAATCTGCTTTAAGCCCTTTGTCCAAGAAGTCTCAGTACATCTCAAAGTAGAAGCAACCTTAGAAGCTATATGTGGTATGAAATTAATGTGTTGATATTGCTATGCTGGCAGGGTCAATCAGTCCTTCATTTTTGCTCACTGTGTCTTGTCCTCAGCCGTAATTCTTAGCTTCCTCAGGTCCATTCTTGACTTGAGTGTACCGAGTCCTGCTTTCTTGAGGTCACCTCGTAGCACGCTTAGCAGATTTATGCAATGACGTCCTCTCCTGGCTTTGTATTTGCTGGTTCCGAGTAGGACGAATTCCATTCCATCACTGAAATAATAGTATTTTCGCCTTCAATTCAAACCAAACTCACACTGAAAAGCTCTCTTGAATATTTGGAAACTACTTTGAATGGATGATCTTGCGGCTGTAAGCAGTACATATGCTTCTTACACCAATGCACCTTCATAACAATGATGTCATTCTGGCTGAATCGCTCCAAATGAGCACCAGTCATAAGTAGACTGAATGGCAAGAGTGCCAGGTGAATAGTAAAGTGTTTTTCAAAATATTCAACATCTTCCCTGTATAGGTACCTTGAAATATAGAGGTTTAAATGTTTCAAATCGATTCTAACACACGTTAAAGGTAGGTGAACCTTAGCTAGCCATGGGCATGGCATGGCTAGAAATGTATCCCTTTATGTTATCAGCAACAAGGAGCAGTGCATACAGTGCACATATTGTCTTCCTGATCGATACCTTGCCTTATATAGAGATCCATTTCTCGCCATGCCCCGCCCATTTTGCACATGTTGGCATTGATTTATATAGTTTTAACAAGGACTTCTCAGAATCCCATTTCAAGGTAACTATGCAGGTGCGCCATTGAATATTTTGACATTAATTTGACTGGGTGCTGTTGGTGCCATAGGCAGCATAGGCAACAACAGCACCCAGTCAAATTAGTTTCAAAATATTCAATGGCATGTTTATTAAATAGTAAAACCATCAAAGACATACAATTCCATCCATGTGACAGGCTTTTCAACGTTCATGATGAAGCTAGATATGTCATTCACTAGGAATTTTAATTGTGATGTCAGCCTACCTGTGATGTAATTGAACGTCATAATACTTAAGTGACAGATCAGATCAATCCATTGCGACATTTGCCTATTCAGTGAAGTGTCCGGCAAACCTGTCATCAGTTGTATGAGGGTAGGGTAATGCTCTGAGCTCCATCTCATTGTGACATATCGTGGAATGAACACACTGACACTCGCAAAGCCCCCAATGTGCTTATACCTGGCTGAGATAAAAGATTAAATCAAAGAGTACTAGAAAATCTCATAAGAGATACCTAAAGACCATTATCTATTCTGTACATATTTAACAAATAGATATTTTGGACTGGTCATATTAGGTATTCATCACCAGATGTAGACAAATGAATGTATAAGAAGAATATTATAACCTCAGCTAATTGTTCAATGTGTGAAACCAGAGATATCTTGATAAATCTGGAACAATGATTTATGAATAATAAATGGTGTGTTTAATAATGCAATACACTTTGCATGACTTATCAGTTTTAGAATAAGATGATCAATTTCATTTTCTGTCTGTCTGTGTCTGTCTGTCTCTGCCTGGCAGTCTGTCTGTCTGTCTCTGTCTGTCTGTCTGTCTATCTGTCTATACCTGCCTGCCTGCCTGTTCATTATCATTGTCAGCAAGTGTCTGTTAAATTGTTATCTTAGCGCTACTTACTATCATATATCTCAAAATGTGTGTAACATGCTGGGATTAAGCTTCGACATATGCTTAGCTATGGCTATTCACCTTTGCAGAGTACCCACCCATCATATGATGTCATAATGAACTGCGTGATGTGTACAATGACATCATAATGAATAATGTCATAAATGATGTCGATAGGTACGTCACGAACGCATATTTGAAGATGGTCTATACGTTGTTGTACAAATTGTTTGCTTTTACTATTTAATAAATATTCTGTTGAATATGTTGAAACTAATTTGACTGGGCGCTGTTGCTGCCATAGGCAGCAACAGCACCCAGTCAAATTAGTTACAAAATATTCAACAGCTTCCCTGTATAGTTTTCAGGAAATTGATAGCTAGGGCATTTAGGGATCGATCAATCCCAACACGGCGAGGTGTGGGTGGAGCTTAGCTAGTGATGGACGGGGCATAGCTAAAAATGGAAAGGTCCATTGGATACATCACAGTGACATTGGGATCATGAGATCAATGTCCATTGTGACCTTGGCTTAAAATTCTGCTTTTAACATTTAATTTTTCTGTTTATCTCAACATATCATTTTATATCACAGGATCAGTTCACCCTATTGAGATTAAACTAGGACACATGCCCGCTGTAGCCTATATCAACTGGTTATAGCACAGTGACATTGAGATTATACGGTCAAAGGTCAAGTTGGCAGTGAAGTTTTTGGTGTAGCTCAACATATCTTATATCGCAGGATTGGTTCATCATATTGGGACTAAGCATTAACACATTCAATGCTGAAATTCTGTATCTGCATTTAAGCAACCACTCAGGGTAGAATTTAAAGTATATATCATCGGAAGACTTTCTGGGTTAGTGGACAAATTCATTTAAAAATAATTGACAGTACTCTTTACATCATCCAGTCTTTGTGAAACATGTATCTGGTCTGTATAATGTTAAAATGTTTTGGTCAGGCATTTTACTTAGCATTGATCCAGCAGTAATATCCTCCTTGTTCTGCTGCTAATTGGGTCTCATGTCAATCATATTTTTATTCAGATCACAAAATTATTCCAAAATGTAGAATATTTATGAGCAACCGGAGAGAAATATGATTATAAATTGATGACTAATTTTATATCTCTTCAATCCGGTGCCACTGTTAGCTGGTCTAATGAGATCCTATGGGAGGTTGTCATTCTTCTTACAATGGAAAATTTTAGACGTCTATTGGCGAGTTATTAATTATTTTGCGCTAATTTTTATCCTACTGACTTCCTTAGGGTGCTATCAAGGCAGTCCATGACATTTTGTCTATCTCACGGGTGTCCCATTAAGCTACAGGCATATCCGTCATTGTCATTGATTCTCTCACAGTGCTGATACCCACAGGTCATTGCTACATTACCACACATTTACACAATTACACGTGACAAGGATGTACTCGGAGGTTATCATAATGCAAATTTTGGCTTATTTTTAACCCTTTCACCGACAAATTCCTGAAAACATTCTTTACTATATAAGGCCGTACCAATTTATCTTTTTGTTTTACTAATCCGCCTAACTTAATGTTTCTATATCTAAAAAAAAAAAATTCTGGAATTTTAACGCATTATTTTCAACATTCTTTACATCTTGCAATTAATTTTTCGCAGCCAAATGATTAATACTGTAAAGTCTTACAACTTCTAAGCTTGAAATGGTGCATTGCTTTTGTATTTTTTTCCCCCATCTCCGATCTTGTGTTGTGGGTGGGAATTTTCGTAAAACAAAGCATTAAATTGGTCTGGCCTAAAGCTTATTCTGTTGAATATTTTGAAATTAATTTGACGGGATGCTGTTGCTGCCTAATGCAGCAACAGCTTCCAGTCGAATTAATTTCAAAATATTCAACGGTTTTCCTGTATGATAACTTTGAAAATGAGATATGGGGAATTCACCAGTGAAAGGGTTAACAGCTTATGGAATACAAAATATACTTAGACATGGAACATGTAGGTTTGTTTTGTATAACTTATTAAATTATTAATTCACATCAAATGTCTTTGTAGTACATGAGCCAAACTGAAAAGAGCTACCATTAAGAGAAGCTTTTAATAGACTTGATAATACTTGGCATCCATGCTAGCTCAATCATTCATTGGACGAGGGGGACAAATTTTAGTCAACAGCCCCTTTGATTTTGAATTTGAAGGTCGTTTTCAACGTTACAAATGTCAAAACAAGATCATAATGAGTATTTTGCAATTTTTAATGTTTTAGACAACATTTATTAATTCTATGCTGAAAAAATAAATAAAAATCTCATGCACCAGCGGCATCTGTATCTGTTACAAGGTATACATTTTAAATTATCCATAAATGTAAGGGAAAATGCAACTAAAAATTTTATTTTCAGCATATCATATTAGCTTAGTTTGAAATTATGTTTAGTGTAGTATGTCCTGCTTCCACTGGTTTGGAGACAGTTCATTGTGAGAATATCATTCAGTGTTTCTTTCTTTGCACACTCCGTTGTCCTCCTCCTCTGCTGACTCAATTCATCATCTTGTCTGGAGAAAGAAGAACAGCATAAACAGTACTCTTCAGCAGGACCTCAATTTGCAAGTGCTCACTTCTCCATATGTTATTCATCTTGCTGGACTAACTGTCACTTTCCCTTGATGTTGCTGAATTGTTCTTGGCACGCTTTACCCTGCACCTACTGGGGCTTCAATGTACTGTGTTTTATAAATGGCTTCTCACACTACACTTTCTTCCCATTCTTAGTATTGCCTCCTGTTTCTCTAAGCTTTTTATCTCTGAATGCTTTCAGGATGATCTGGGGTTTTCATTTGTTAACTATGTAACTCCTCTAGCACTGATTTGAGTGGCATCTGGAGTTTTACTGTCCTGCTGGATAAGCCAAGGTCTGTCATATCTCGTACCTCTCTGTAGGTGGCTACTAGATAATCTTTCTCTGGACATTTTCTACTGTCAACAATAATAACGAATGCAGTGAGCGATGGCTTCGCGTGAAGCCATTCGCAAACGAAGTGAGCGTATATAAATAACATGTACGTACGTGTAATAAGGAAAAATCAACAAAACATGAGACGGAGAACCAGGATAAACTACATATACCTTGCGACTGTGAAAGCATGGTTTCTGGTGACGAGAATTTTTGATTCCGGTTCAGGTTTATGATATAGCTTTTGTGGTTTCTTTTCATGGGCCCCATTGCATTATGGGATATGGTCCTTCATTATGCGTGTATTTCCCCAGTTTTATTTAGGTCAACCTGCTCCGCATTTTCAATGTCCAAAATTTGTGTGATGTTGTTATTACGGAATAGCGTACATTTACTTCAGAATGTACAGAGATTAAATAGTATCAAGCACACCAGGTAAAAGCGATGTCTACTCCTATTTATGCATATATAAATGCAATACGAGGCATCATTCACTGTCTCGTATTATTTTTCACACCTATGGCCGTGGAAAGTCGTTAAAAGTTCCTGATCTCGGCCTACATGTGATGTAATTTATTGTGCCGTATTAAACTTGATCAACAGATTGGATTCATCAATTGCTGTCTCCCTTACGTTATCATTGAACCGCTTACATAAGCACTTGAATCATGTGCTTTATAGTGATGGAATTGGTAGGCTCTGTGGTTTGTGCTTGAGTGTCTTGGAGCACTCCTTATCTATCTTACTTAGTGGCTTGCTACTTTTAATAAACGTCATTCTTGCCCATCCAACAAATCTCTCAACTTCTTCTCATAGCTACCTGCTTTTCTGTCATAAGTGTAATGTCCGCCATAAAAGCCTTGATGGGTGTTTGATGTATCCCGAGTTTAATGTTGGGCCTCAACATTTAGCATCCACTGATGAGCTAATCAAGTCAACTGTGGCTACAAAAGCATTACCAGTGACAATGCCTCGCTCTAGTCTCTACCAGTTTCCTGTTGTGTTGTTCACTGTCAATTGAAAGAAGATCTTGTCCACTAAGTATCCATAGCGGCTTCTATAACTTTGAACACTTGCTGTACATGGCATACCCAGTGCTGATCCCAACCTCTCTTAAGTCACTGAATTTGATCTCACCTGTATCAAACTGCTGAGTTGGTAGTTTAGCAAATTAGTAGCGAATCATCTATTAACCCTTTAACCATCAGATTTGCTCATGAAAATTTTAATTTTCTCATAGGAAATGTCCATTTGTAGACCAAGAGAAGACTATTTTATAAAATTTATCACTGGAATAACCGGCTCGGTTATCGAGCCAGTCATTCCAGTGGTAAATTGTCAAAAATTGTCTTCTCTCAAGACCACTGCAGAAGCTGTTTTTGTCTGATATGAGTGTTAAAGGGTTAAGTGGTCAATGTAACCCCTGTTTATGGTAATATTACTTAGCAGTTTACCGAATTAGCGACAATTTTTATTTGAAGACTAAAGAACTTTTCTATTCTTTGCAATTCTACATGTATCACGCTTTACACATTAACACTTCTGCAGTGGTCTTGAGAAACATCCATTCACAAACCAAGAGAAGCCTATTTTTGAAAAATTACCACTGGAATGGCTGGCTCTGATAACCAACCGAGCCAGTCATTCCAGTGGTAAATTTTCAAAAATAGTCTTCTCTTGCTCTGCAAATGGACATTTTCTATGAGAAAATTGAACTTTTCTTATACAAATTCGAGGCTTAAAGGGTTAACATGAAAAAACCATGGGAATAATGTTAATGTGATCTGTAGAAACCAGCATCACCCTATATTTCATTGTCCTAGCTGACTCCCATGTATTAAGATCTTTAGAAATTTGTGGAAAAAATGTGTATTATTTGACAATTCAAGGATGGACCACCTAAGTATTGTGTGCATTTTATTTTAGTTTTAAATTTAAGTTTTTCATTTTTAAGACAATAAATATGTCTTGAAAGCTGTTAGATCAGATGATGTTTGTGATGTTCAGGTTAGACATTCAACTATAAACACCTGAGGGTTGTCTGGCTCCAGTATAAAGCAATAATGGCCATCTTGCTCTAAAGATACAGACTAATAAAACAAAACACATCTTCCTTTGGGCACATTAAAATGTTATTGCTGGCTTAATACATTCAAATTGGAATGTTCAAAAGGGTATATTCTAATAGAATTTATGCAAATGAAATAAGATCCAGGATAAAACATGATAGATTGTCTGCGTCTCGCAGTTCTAGAATAGCTAATCAGATTTGGTGATGTAAGTATATATTAGTCAAAACAGTCAAGCTCCCAGTCAGATTTGTTTCAAAATATTCAACAGATTACCTGTCCTTGGAATTGGGCTTCTGGGAATACAAGTGTTAAAATCGATTCAAGATGGATTCCTTTATTAGCTTAGAGTAGACTCAGTGTTTGGGATTTAGAGGAAATTCTCGATCGAGAATGAGTTAGCTAATGGCAGCAACAGCGCCCAGTCAAATTAGTTTCAAAATATTCACCATCTTACCTGTATATGTTTTCTGGAAATTCATAGTCATGGACAAAATGTGGTTGGAGCTTAGCTACAAATGGGCAGGGCATAGCCAAACCAGGACTCCTCCATTGGCAGGTATACATCGAGAAGTATTTTTGAGAATTTAATACTGAAATGACTGGCTCTGGCATTGAGCCAGCAATTCCGTGGTAAATTTAAAAGAAATTTACTTTTCTGTTGACGTGCAAATTTACATTTTAGGTATGTTTGGTAATATTAAATGGTTAAATGGTTAAGACAAAGAACAGCTCTGAAATAACTTAAAGGGGAACACAAACAGAAAATGGTCAAAGCACACCAAATGATGCTTTTGTACAATTTAATAAAAATAAATCTTATTTGAATGTTTTGAAATTTCTAAATAGTCAATTTTGCCACGGAATGTCATTTCCTTCCATTTAACATGATACTCATGGAGTGATGTCATCACGTGAAAGACGGTTGTGGTATCATGTCATCGTGTGAAGAATAATTTTGCTGTTGATCATGATAGCTCACAATAGCTCATTCAAACATCATTATATTAAAGAGACGATACAGAAATATTAGCGTTTGATCAGCTTGAATCTGAACTGATGTCCAGCTTCATAATTCTATTAGACGCCAGTTTCCTCTATTCAGTTTCGCCTATTCTGAAAACATGTATTGTGTAATCTGAATCCACATGGTTGATGAGTCATGCAATGACGTCATTCAAAAAATTAACAGTGATTGAGTTTCTGAGAATTTGTCAAATGCTTTTTAATTCATAAAGTAATAACAACTTTTATTTTTTGAGTTTTTATTGAAATCTAATTCTCGTCTGTAATCTGCTTTAACATTTTTCCAAAATAAAATAAGGCAGAAATGTCTTTCAATCCAATTATGTTCAAAATATTCAACAGAATGCTGATTACATCATGTTCAAAATTGGCCCAGCTAACATGTTTCTGTTGTTTTGGGGAAACATATTAACTTATTTATGAGCTGTACTGTAGGATTGGTTATTTTGTGATAGCCAATGTTCATAACTTATAGATTCAGAATGAAATAAGTTAACATTATGTTGTATTGTGTTCATTCATCTATAACTATTGTTTGCCCATAGTTTGTAAAGTTCTGTTCCTGCTGCCACCAATAATGCTTTTATTGTCTTTCAGGTGACTGACTTTGCCTGGTCTCATGATGGTCGTATGGCACTAATCTGCTACAGAGATGGATTTGTCCTGGTCGGGTCAGTGGCTGGGCAGCGTTATTGGTCATCTATGCTCAATCTTGATGGCACACTTATCACGTGTGGTGTTTGGGCTCCGGATGACCAGAAGGTGATTGGCTTTTATTTTCATTTATATTCAGAAATTTGTTCTGTTTCTATTGGTCATTCTGATTGATGTAATTCTGTGTAATGGTCAAACGGGTGCCATGAGGGAAATTGAAGATCTTGTGATTTATATTTGCCAATTACAGAAAGGTACAAATTAATTTATTTAGAACCCAATCCATCAACTGATCAATATGGTCTTTAACCCTTTAACGATCAAGGCGGCCAAAACCGGCCTCTGTTATGGTCTGATTGAATGTCCATTTACAGGCCAAGAGAATACAATTTTTGAAAATTTAGCACAGCAATGACTGGCTCGATAACTGAGCCAGTCATTCCAGCGATAAATTATTTTAAATCCTATTCTTTTGGCTTGTAAATGGACATTCAGTCAATAGATATTTAACTTTTCTTGACTAAATTTCACCACTAAATGGTTACCAGTGAGATGGTTAAAATGTTTTTTGCAATGATATTGAGATATTGAGCCATTTAATGGCCAAAAGAATATTTTATAAACGTTACCACAGGAATTGTGTCAGAATCAGATCTTTCGTTGATATGTTTGCAATAATATTCTCTTGCGTGCTAGATAGAAAATATGTGCATTCTTTCTCATCTCAGAATTTCCTGTCCTGGAATGTAGAGCATATAGTTTAGAATGTATCAACAGTTGCTAGTGGAGAGAATACATTTGATAAAAGTATTGCTTTGTGTGAGTTCTACGACAATTTAATGGACCTTTCCACTTTTAGTTATGCCCCGCCCATCTCAATCTAAGCTCCACCCACCCCACATCCGTGTTAGGATCAATCGATCTCTGAACTCCCTGACTATCAATTTCCAGAAAGCTATAGATGTAAGCCGTTGAATATTTTGAAACTAATTTGAATGGGCGCTGCTGCAGATGCCTATGGCAGTAACAACGCCCAGTCAAATTAGTTTCAAAATATGTGACAGAATGTTTATTAAATAGTCAAGACATACAATTCGTACAACATGTCAGACTTTTAAGGGTTAAAGATGGCCTATATCGAATCGTTCATGACGTAATGATTATGACATCATCATACAGGTCACTTAGTTAATTATGACATTCTATGGCATCAGATGATCGATGGATAAACTGAAAAGGTCCATTAGCTGACCAATCATCTGATGTGCTTCTCCCAGCTACCTTCTTGGAGGCAGTCTGTCATTTTGCAGATTTCTACATTAGCAAGATTAGAAAATTGTTCATCAAGAGGAGAATATTTGTGAAAATTTACCACAGGCAATTCAGTGATAAATTTAAAAAAATAGTTTTCTTGATATTTTCTATGAGAAAATTAAAATTTTCTTGAAAGGATGTCTGGTCCTTTGTATTTGCCATCCCAAGTTTAGCTCATTAAGCTTCATAAGTACAGTCCTCATCCTAGGCCCGCACGCAGCATTCCGGGTATTTAATGGAAATCCAGACATGGGTCATTCTTATAACAATGTCCAATAACTATCATTCATTCAGTCTAAGTTTTTCACCTTACCAGCTCTTCGATATGTACTCAGTAAAATCCCTGCCACCCCCACCCTCGATCTGCATCTCCAGATTCATATACATTAAGATATATAGCTCTAATCCTTTTCATCTATTTACATGCTTTACATTGTTCCATTCGTACTCGTTTATAATTTAGTCACTGTTATTGTTCCTTTCATATTGTTTTGTCATTTGGTTATTGTTTCGCTTTCATTACTTCAGATTGAGGACCATAGATTGCAGCTTGTCTAGTTAACCCTTTCACACTCATATTATCCAAAAACGGCTTCAGCAGTGGTCTTGAGAAATGTCCATTTGCAGACCAAAGGAAGACTATTTTTGAAAATTTACCACTGGATTGACTGGCTCGATGACTGAACCAGTCATTCCAGTGGTATATTTTCAAAAATAGTTTTCTCTTGGTCTGCAAATCAACATTTTCTAAGAGAAAATTGAAATTTTCCTGGAGCAAATCTGAGGGTTACGGGTTTAAGGCAGAATCATTACCTCAGCCCTCACTAGGCCTGGTGAGCGTCAATAAAATCTATGGCGCCTTCATATTTCACCCAAACCCTATTAATTTGTTCTTCATTTACTCAAGTCTGGCCCATGTGACATGATGGTGGATCCCTCATCCGCTTTCTAGCATTAATCATAAACATATTTTAATCTAGGTGCTATTTGGTATGAATGATGGTCAGATAGTCGTCATGTCATCGTCTGGTGTGATGCTGGCCCAGGTGACGGCTCTGGAGGGTGGCGAGATTACGAGCATGGTTTGGTCCTGTGAGAAGTTCTACATGGACGAGATAGACAGTACTACTGGCCTGAATAGAACCAATAATGTATACAATACTGGTGGCAATGTTGCGGCAATCAGAACACAAGCAGGTATGGTGACATAGCTAGTATAGTTTTCTCATACTAAGTTATAAATATGGAAGGGGTTCTTGGATTTAATTGACAAATCTGATCTGTTACTCAAGTTATTATTATTAAAATTATCCCTATAAAATTTTCATTTTCCCATAGAAAATGTCCATTTGCAGACCAATAGAAGACTATTTTTGTCATTCAAGTGGTAAATTTTCTTTAAAATGTCTTCTTGGTCTGCGAATGGACATGTCTCAACACCACTGCAGAAGTTGTTTTCTTTGCTGATATAATTGTTAACTTTTTAACACTCATATCAGCCAAAAATAGCCTCTGCAGTGGTCTTGAGAAATCTCCATTTGCATACCAAGAGAAGACTATTTTTGAAAATTTATCACTGGAATGACTGGCTCGATGTCCGAGCCAGCCATTCCAGTGATAAATTTTCACAAATAATCTTCTTGGTCTGCAAATGAACATCTGCTAGGAGAAAATTAAAATTTTCTTGGTAAAATTTAACGGTTAAAGGGTTTATTTAGTGACATTTAAAATGACAAAGCTCTGTCAAAAAAATTTGTAAATAAGGCACATACGAATTGTATGTCTGATGAATTTACAATTTAGTAAACCTAGGCAGCAACAGCCCCAGTCAAATTAGTTTCAAAATATTCAATAGATTACCTGTATTAGTTACTTTGAAATTTAGATTTTGCGAATTGATGTTTCTCAGAATTCCAGCACATGTACATGTAAGTAAGTGGGCAGAGGAAAGCTAGAACTGGATCCCTCTATTGTTCCACTTATCTGATACTGAGTTATAAATTTCAATTGATTGTAAACAGTAATGATTTGACCTTTAACCCCTGAGACCCAATATCTCAATTTTAAGACAACTATACTGGTAATCTCTTGAATATTTTGAAACTAATTTTACTGTAACCTGTCTATATGTAAACGCATACAGGCACACGCACACCTATATGTACGCATACACACGCAGACGTATCTTACCAAGTCCCAGACACACTTACAGTTTAACATTAACTATAACTCTCAATCATCCTTTCCACAGCTTATTGAGAATTGATTTGTTGTATTTAATGGCGAAAATGTCAAAATTGCTAAAGGTTGTGCTTTTGTTTGACATTTTCACATGTATGTCAACATTGTGCCGGTTAGTACACACTGTGAGCCGTGATGGTTTCTATGCATGGACACATTAATATGCATTAACATTCATGAGAGACTCCTATTAGAAATACAAACGTCTTATAGCAAATAACTGAATGAGAGCTTTGTTATTCAAGGGTAGAACTTTCTGCTGGCATTTTATAAATATTCATTGCTCTTGATCAGACTAGTTTTGTGACAAGACAGCGTTGCTGCTGATTAGCGGGTGTCGACCGTCGTTCATCAGTAGTAAGGGATGAGGACGAGATCAGTTTCTGTATGGAAATTTAACCATATTTCTTCTGAAGTCATAGAAACACAGTTTCGACTGAGAAATCGCGCTATATAAAGCGTGCTGAATATTTTGAAATAGACTCAATGACTGAAATTATTATTTAAATACTTAGGCAATGGATAATCTATAGCATGGCATGAATATTTATAATCTTATATAGATGAAAGAGATAAGTGTCTGCCCTGGAATTTTTTGCTCATTTTTCTATAATTCGCTTAAATACATTTCTTGGCATTTTAACAAAAATAAGTAAGTGGCAATATTTTGCTTGACTTCTGGGAATTAGTCTACTCTTCCATGAAGGTCATGTTTGAATTGGGACTTTGAGAGCTGAGTTATAATCTTTTCACTGAATTTCTTAAAGTACATGACAGGAAAACAGACTTACTTGGAGAATTTAAAGATGATTATGTTGTTATTACCATTATTGCCATTTCAGGAAACTTGTAAAATATTTAGAAAACAAAGTCACTGATGTCTTGCATAGGATAGCAAGTACTTACAGTACAACTGTTTCTTAACCCTTTGACCCTCAAATTTATTCAAGAAAATTTCAATTTTCTCATAGAAAATGTCCATTTGCAGACCAAGAGAAGACTATTTTTGAAAATTTACCACTGGAATGACTGCCTCGGTTATCGAGCCAGTCATTCCAGTGGTAAATGTTCAAAAATAGTCTTCTCTTGGTCCGCAAATGGACTTTTCTCAAGATCACTGCAAAAGCCGATTTTGGCTGATATAAGTGTTAAAGGGTTAAACAGTTAATTGTTAAACTGTATCTAAATTGACTTTAGCCAATATCGCCATTTACGTATCTGATGAAATAGGTTCTTAAACATTTAACAGTTATATCAGCCAAAAACGGCTTCTGCAGTGGTCTTGAGAAATCTCCATTTGCAGACCAAGAGAAGACTATTTTTGAAAATATACCACTGGAATGACTGGCTCGATAACCGAGCCAGTCGTTGCAGTGGTAAATTTTCAAAATAGTCTTCTTGGTCTGCAAATGGACATTTTCTATGAAAAAATTGAAATTTTTAAAAACAAATTCGAGAGTTAAACCAATAGGAATTATGTTTATGTTTCACTATTAACTCTTTCAAATATAAGGGGATCAATTTCTTGCTATGACCCGCCCTTTTCTAGTCAAGCTCAGCCCACTTGTTTAAGTGGGTTGGAATCTATTTGAAACATTGAAGCCTAATTTCCCAGAATCTCACTTTCAACGTAACTATGTAGGGAAGATGTTTATTAAATTGTATATACATCAAAGACATACAATTCAGAGACTTCGCCTTTCATGATGAAGTTATGCCACTTTGATTGTGACATCAGCTAACATATGACATATTTGATTATGGCGTCAGATACTTGAGTGACCCCCTCCATCCCTCTATTGATGTTAATTTTGAAAACAATGTTTCTGTAAGCTATGGCTATCTAAAAGAACAATATTCAGCTTTGTACTTTGAATGTTTCCATGAACAAGAAGAGCTTTTCACTAATGAATTCCCCATATCTCATTTTCACGAAATCCATACAGGAAAACTTGAATATTTCAAAATTAGTTTGACTGGAAACAGTTGCTGCCTTAGGCATCACTTCCAGTCAAATTAAGTTCAAAATATTCAACAGAATAAGTTTTATATCGTAAAGAATCAACATTTTCCGGGATTTGTAGACAAAAGTGTTAATGCTAGGCAGGCGAGCAGTGTGTATCGATACTGCTTTATTTGCAGCCATAATGATTATGCTATCGTCCTTATGATAAATTTGCAAAAATTACTCAAATTCATACCAGGAGATAGTCCATTTTGTTCAATGTATTAACTGTCTCCATGCTGCAAGCCACCAAACAATAACTTCTATGAGCGAAAGCTCTTGATGTGCAGAATATTTTGGAACCAATTTGATTGAAAGTTGGTAGTCACTCCACCAACAACTGTCAGTCAAATTGTTTTCAAAATATTTAGCAGGTCCAGCGATATGACCCCTGGGGCCAGCTTCACAAAGGTACGTAAGTTACGCCACGCCCCCCCCCCCCCCATCTAACTTAGACGCTATACTTAAGTCCCGCGTCTACGTCAGTTTCACGAAAGGCGTCGTAAATAAACGCCTGAATAATAAAACGCGTAACTTAGACGCGGAGCTCTCTAGTACGTTAAGGCGAGAATCGTCGCCGCTTATGACATGATCCAGCTGACTGCAATGTGACAGCTGTCAGTTGTTAATTATAGTACGGGGTCAATCAGTACAAATAACTTCTAGCGTGAACCATATAGAAAGTGCAATTGCATATTTTAACGGCAGCGAGACGACAATTCAATGTTCGCCGCTACATTAAACTTGGTAAGCGTTACCTTATTTCGTGTTTTATTTTGATAAACGTTGTCGACATAATCATATTTGAATAAATCCTATAAATAGCAATTTTCTTAACATTGATTTTTCTAATGTGTTTGCAAACTAAGAAAGAAAACACCAAATGAGGTCAAGGCATAGGCATTTTTAGCGCGACGTCATACCTCTCTTATTACAGAGAGAGTGACTTAGAAGTAGGTCAGGCTGAAGGTGCCTATGAGTCAACGCTCTCTAAAATGGCAGAGGGCTATTTCTCGGAAATGCAGACGAACCTGTATAGCGGACATACACGTCTACGACGCACACTCGCTTTTGGGACGAATTGATGACTATCCATAAGAGTTGAGTCTTACTGTTAGGAAAACACGATCACATACCATGCATGCACCTAAAACCCCACAGCCGGTGAGCTGCAATTAGCGACCACCTATCTTAGTGACTATATTTTGATGGTCCATACAGTGACAGTTATAGACAGGTTTGCTTGTATACCTCTACCAGTATTTCGTTGATTGAAATAACATCACCTCAAGAAAGCAGGACTGAGATCGATAACCATTTCACCAATGAGGGGTGGGGGGGGGGGGGGTTGTTGCGCATACCACTGGGTGGCAACCCCCACTCCATCACATCCCCACCTCCACATAAAACCAGGGTTTTCAAGACTTTAACTGTATAGATAATGTCAAGTGATTTCCTGAAGTAAACAATACCATCTGATAGCAGACCCTCATTCTCCTGTTGTTAGTTACTGTTATGACATTGTAACCACATCCAGAGTTTTTAGATTGCATCCCTAGTTGTGGAATCCTAGTACAGGATCACACACATTCTTGTGTTAAAATTTGAGCTACCGTTAAATTCCGTGTATATTGCGCACTTTTTTGCTCAAATTACATGTTATAAAAAGCTACTGCGCACTATACACAAGGATAAATATTTGTCACATTTTTTCCCCCAGAATTTTTCGTCAGAATCGCAAAATTCAGGGCTGACATATGATTTTATGGATCGGGAATCAGTCGGGAATAACGATCGCATTCGAACATGTCTATAATGGTACTATCTCTACTAGATCATTAAAATGTCTTACTACTGTCTAAATATTGTGTTATACCTTTATTAAATACCATAAAGTGTTGTAAAATGATCAAATAAACCATCATTTAACTTTTTTACAGCGCCATTGTTTCCTGTAATTTGTTCTAATTTATTTCTATAAAGGGAGGTTACTCCTGTCTTCCCAAGTTGAACATAGAGATGTTTAAAATCCATAGATTGCTACACAGATACGGACATAAATGTGTTAAAAAAAGAATGCTAGAGCCGATGTTTTTCAAGGTGATCTAGCATTTACATAGATATAGAAAGGAATGTTTTATATGTACTAAACGGCACAATGTTTTGACCAATTGGCGGGCAGGATGATTATGATTGACAGGTTACGGTTAAAGGTCACAGCCGTCAACGTATGACGAAGTAACTGTAGAAACGAAAGGATGAGAATAGAAAATCATTTCAAATTGAAGATAATTCAATTTATTTAATAAACAATGCGTGGAATAAACTAGATTATAGTACTATATTATAATATATTATGATGATGATATACTATAATATATTATATAAACCCCACCCCCACTCAAACAATACCCACAATTGATCACTGTCGATTTTGTAAACGGCAGGCGGTCAGCTCTATCACCTTTGTTTATTGTACTTCTGACCGCGTTAATCAACCCACCCCGCCCCACCACCTGACTACACTGCCTGGGAACCGAGTCTTGAAACCACTCATCTACTGCGTATATGATTGAACAAAATCTCATGGGCTCGCCTTTGATATAGTTATCAAAGTAATTACTGACACTGTTAGTGTGAGCCAAAATGGATTTGAGGTGGTTTTTTAAAATTAAAATCGATTTTATTCTCAAGTATCAGTGCACAAAACTCATATTTTATGAATTGAAACAAAATAAATATCCGATTTTTTATGTCCTAACGACCATTTATGTTAATGAGCTCTGCTCAAATCAAATTCGGATTCTAACCTGTTCTGATGGAAATTATATTTGTATTTTTATAACATTCAATAGTTTAATACAAAATATTTGCTAAAAGTGTAGGCGAATGATATTCCCATGATTAAACAACAGAGTAATGCACACCACAAATGAGATTTTATAAGGAAAGTGTATTCAACACGCAGTAAGTCATTGATTTTTTTTGTTGCCAGTTTTCGTTCACATGTCTCTCAATCTTACTGCGCACTATACATGAAAACAACGTTTTTTCAGGCCGATTTTGGTTAAATTTAGGGGTGCACACTATGCACGATAGCGCAATATACACGGGATTTAACGGTAAATTAAACCAGAAAATTATTGTTAACACTGTCGTATGCGTTAATTCTAATTCCAATAATGAAGGATTATTGGGTTTGAGCAGCATTTCAGAATTGTCATCATTTTATTTGTGCGTTTGTGTGTGCGTGCGTCTGTGTAGGTGTTGTGCGCACGCGCTTGTGTGTGTGGGTCGGGTGGGTGGGTGGGGGTGGGTATGCGCGCGCGTGCGTGCATGCGTGTGTTTGTCGGTCTATTTACGTGCTTTATAGCATGTCATGTAATTGTAATTTAAGATGGACCAAAATAAAAAATACCATGCAAAAAATGGCTATGATATTTTCATAAATTACCAACAAATAAACACCCTGGAGATTGTATTGCTCACCTGGAACCTCAATATTTGAATCAGAACACTGGAAAATAAATTTCAAAACACATTTTGGCTGAAAACATACACATCTTGGTCAGAAATGCCAACATTTTTTTCTTGAAATGAGGTAATTTGAGATTAAAACCAAAACATTTGGACAGAGATGTATATATCTTAGCAGCAAATATGGAAATCGCAGGTCAAAGTGTAACACGTTTGACCAGAAGTAGGAAACTTATGATCAGAATTACAAATTCTGTGCTAGAAATGTGCATAGGATAGTAGAATTATGTAAGGGACAGAGGTATTATCTTTTGAAAATTACAACAGTCTCCAATTACCAGTTCATACAGCAATGTGAATTCTGTACTTGATGAATGATACCCCTGATTGAGTTAGAAAATCACAATTTTTCATTCATCAGGTACAGAATTCATATTCTGTATAAACTGGTAAATTGAAGACTGGTGTAATTTTAGATTCTTATATCCAATTTTCAGTACTCATTGTGTCTACTGACAAAAATGACTGAGTAAGGCCAGGTACATTAGTGACTGTACACAATATGTGTATTTAGACACTAACCCAAGATTATTTGTTTACCATCTAGGCCATGCAACTCTTTAAACAATATATGCCAGTCTTATTAACTACTGGTTCTGCAACAATTAACCATTTTGAAATCATTGTCATAACTTGACACAAGGGTTAAATAAAAACTTCAATCACTAAAACTTGATTTTTTCTTTTTAACTCATTCAATAAATACAGTATTTGCCTTAAATATGATTATTGATGTAATGAACTGTAATTATCAGAGTGTGTTGTTAATAACAAGTATATATGAGACTTTGAAAACAGTCTTTACACACCCTTTGGTCACATCCATCACAGGTGTGTGCTTGTCATTCTGAGATTGACTGAGAATGTCTGTTGGGAATTTGGTACCAGTATTACAGATGTTATTCCATTTACTGCATCCAATCATTTAATAGTGATGAAGAAGAAATCATAGAATGCATCTCATTGCAAGGCCTTCTTATCTGTTACACTAGACATTTATTTGGTGCACACTCATCACCCTGGCACAGGCTACCAAACAAAGGAAAGTACTTTTGAATCATATAATATATTATTCACCGGTTGGGCCCCCTGGAATTGCAGTCAAAGAGAATGCTATTCTTGGAATCTTATCACTGGAATGATTGACTCAATCACCAAGCCAGTCATTCCAGTGGTAAGTTGTCAAAAATAGTCTTCTTACGGTCTGCAAATGGAAATTTTCTATGGGGTAATCTATATCCATTCGCAGATCAAGAGAATGCTATTTTTGAAATCCTATCTCTGCAATGATGGGCTCAATCACCAAGCCAGATATTCCAGTGTTAAGTTGTCAAAAATAGTCTTCTCATGGTCTGTAAATGGAAATTTTCTAGGTGACAATGTATATCCATTCGCAGACCAAGAGAATGCTATATTTGAAATCTTATCACTACAATGATTGGCTCAATCACCAAGTGGTCATTCCAGTGATAATAGTCTTCTCACTGTCTGCAAATGGAAGTTTTCTATGGGGCAATGTATAATCCATTTGCAGACCAAGAGAATGCTATTCTTGAAATCTTATCACAGGAATGACTGGCTAAATCATCAAGCCAGTTTGTCATTTCAGTGATAAGGTGTCAAAAATAGTCTTCTCATGGGTCTGCAAATGGATATTTTCTATGGGACAATTTTTTTCTTGACTACATTTTCTCATTACAGGCTACATACATCCTCTGCAGAATGAAATTCCATACTTTTTCTATACCTTTTCCAGACCTAATAAATCAATTTCTAGTCCCATTTTATGTCTCAAATCTGTGTCCATATGAAAGCTGCCAAATTTTTCAGAAAAATTATGAAATTTGTAGAAGATCATCAATATTTTGATTATTATCTATATTGTTTTGCAAATGAGAATCACATCTGACAATATTTTAATTTCCCATACATTTTCCAAAGCTGTAGGAGAAAATATTAAATTTTCCATAATTTTCAAGGCCTGAATATATTGGTTTCTTATAATTCCACACTTTTCCCAGACTTTCTGTGTACTTGTGTATGAACCATGCCATTAAAGGGTTAAACCTTTCCCTTGAGAAATATTTTAATTTCAAGGCAGCCATACTGGAAAAACTTTTCTGTACACAGGTCTGCCAGTTTGTCTGTCAATAAGTTTGACATTTGCATGATGGAACTTAACAACTTTCATCATTTGTTCCTTTTGACAATATCTATTGTGGCTATGACAACTGCCCTGCATTCAAAATCCAATATGGCTACCTGATTTAAACAATTCAGATTCAGAGAGTGTATATTGTGCCACAGGTTCATAGGGCTGGTTTTAACAAAGGAAATGGAAGTCACTGGAAATGATTCTTGTTTTCTTGTTTTAACTCATTAGCCAGCCAAAAACAGCTTCTGCAGTGGTCATGAGAGAGGATTATTTTTGAAAATTACCACTGGGATGGCTGGCTCAATAACCAAACCAGTCATTCCAGTGTTAAAATTTTAAAAATAATCTCTTGGTCGGCAAAGGGACATTTTCAATGAAAACATGAAATTTATTTTTCAATTCAAGGATTAAAGAGTTAACAGCTCTTTTCATTAAACCATTGTGAAAGCTTGCAGGATGCGGCAACTATTTTTTAGATTTTACCACTTGAAGAATTGGCTCGATAACGAAGCCAGTCATTCCAGTGGTAAATTTACAAAAATTGTTGTCTATAATTACTGCAGTACCGGTATTCGAAAATTCATTTACCAGAAAAAGAGAATTAACTTGTGTTATTTATGACAAAGGATAAAGGCTAAAATGGCTATAAATAACTGGCTGATTATTTTGAAAACAATTTGACAGTAAAGAACTTAAGGAAGCAACAACACACTCAATCTATTTTCAAAATAATCTGCCAACTATTATCTGTCACCTAGGGCATACAATTGCGCCTTGGCTCGATTCACTATTCATATTCTGACAGTTAGACTGCTCCTATAGTGTGGTCGTAATAGACAGGCTTTATCGATTAAATTAAATCCCAGATTTGAAGCGTCATTTTTAGAGGACGATGGCTCGATTATTTCAAACAACAAAATATTGCCTGTACTTTTAGATCGAAGATGTAGCTTTGACATGTTAGAAGCGAGGCGGGGCAGAAGATATGAACTCTATCAGAACAGCGAAACCGGCATGGAAACACTTTCTGAAAGACGCGAAACGCAGAAACTTGTACTACTATACAAAATAATTAACGGGATGACCTGTGACACTTTATCTAGCTATCTCCGGCCCCTCGAAAGAACAAACCCGTATCTTATCCGTAATCAATTAATGTACACACCACCAAGATGTCGAACAGGGCTTGGCAGTGGGTCATTCTTCCCATCAACTGTACGCGCGTGGAACGCTCTCCCAGATCCTGTCAGATCATCTGCTACACTTGCAGAATTCAAGCGCAAGCTGAAAGCCATGTCTCCATCCCAATCTCCACCTAGGTGGTATTATGCAGGCATAAGACCTGCCAATATCGCCTTTGCTAGACTCCGTAATGGCTGTAGTAGCCTAAATAGCCACCTAAATGACAATTTCATATCGGAAACCCATATGTGCTCCTGTGGATTTCCAAACGAATCACCTGATCATTATATTTTCCATTGTCCATTATACAATAACAAAAGGACATCAATTAACAACGGGTTAACACTAATTAATGTCTCTCCAACTACGCTTACAGCTAAAGACTTACTTTTTGGCAATGAGAATTTCGATCCGAACACAAATATGCAAATATCCACAATCCTCTGCCAATACATTGCTGATACTGGACATTTCAAATAATACACGTCCGTTCTTAATCTATTCTTTCCCGCGGTCTGAACACACATTCCAACATGATCTAAATAGCTGCCATACTAAGTGAAATCCCAATAATGATGTTATGATTCTGAATTATGACCCCGTGCTCCTATACTAATCACCCACCGCACGATGTAAACACTAGTAAATATTACCAATCAGTACATTGGCAGGCGCCAGTGGAAACCAGCCTCCTTTTCTTTCCACTTTATCTCCTCAATCCTCTTCCTACCACCATCTAAGCTCTATCTTTGTCCAACTCTTCACGAAACTCGCTTTCCCTCCCACCATATATGTCTATCTCAGTATATTTCCTTAACTTATATACTGTATAATGCTGTAAATCTATATACATTTTATACCTATGTAACCGCCTCTTGCTAGTAATAGAATGTACATAGCTCAAGTGGGAATCACACTAATAAGATACGTCTTAATGTGTTCTGACTTTAACAGAAAAATAAAATTTGTTTAAACCACAACAGCGATAGGGATATTCGAAAACTGGTGACTCATTTTGGCAGCTTAAATTACGGTATATAGTAAAGCCAAACGTTTCAGTGATGATCTGTTTGTGTCGATAGCAATGCATTCGGGAAAATGTGCGAAGTTCCAAAGTGCACAAAAGAAACAGATATGAATGAACAGATCTAATTGTAACATGTGTTCCCGATCTAAATGTTGACCTAATTAGCCTCTCGCGAATACTCGCCGTGTACGCTGGAAAAGGAGATTCTGAACGTGATGTTCTGAGTTAGACGTGGGTCTCAGCATGCGTACATTACGACCATATTTATGCCCCCGCATAAGTTATGCGCTTTTCGTGAAACCCGATTTACGCCCCCCCCCCCCTACCGTACTTACGCCATATTTACGTCCAATATCGTACTTACGCACCTTTGTGAAACTGGCCCCTGAAATATGTTGTCCGCAAAAATTCAACAATCAGATGGTCAATTAATTCCCAGAACTCTAATGATCAGGAGTCATATTCTAAAAAATGTGTGTAGCTTGTGCTAAATCAGAATGTTGCGTTTGACACTTAGGCCATACTTATGCATGTTTCTATGCTTAAGTACTCTAAATGAATATGGCCCGTGGTCTGATAATGAACATTGGCACCATTTTTAGCTGTGAATCAAAGCCAGTATATGTCTGCCTGAGTCAGGAAACCAATTTGACAAGATACATATCACAGCTTTAAGACAGGCACACTTATTTTTACAGGTTTCAGTTAGTATTTCATGCTTAACATGCCATCTGTTGGTTCAGCTTTAATTTTGTAATGGTTCCTCTACAGAAGCAGAACGTTATTATCAACAGGCTAAAACAAGTTCTAAAACAGAATGTAAGGCACTAAGTCAAAATCTGATCGATAAAGCTCATTCCTTTTGGTCTATTAAGCGCTGCAGGATGATATATCATACCCATTAGTTAGAAATTGAACATCTGCAATGACATTATCCTGTGGTAACTTATTGTTGATTATATTTTTGTCTCGCCTGTGAAGCAGAAAGCGAGACATATGTATCTGTTTTCCGACAGCGGCGAAGTCAACAATGTTAAGTTTTTGCATTTAGCAAAACGTTTCAGTTTATATTTCAGGATCAGTTAATCATATCGCAACTAAGCTTGGCTATGTGGTTGCCTATACTGTTAGGGAGCAGCATGATGATAATGAAGTTGTAAGGTCAAAGGTCAAGTTCATAGCAAAACTTCTTGGCTTATCTTTCAGGATTGGGTAATCCTTTTGGAACTAAACTCGGATACCTTGTTACCTATAATGTTAGGAGGCAGTATGCTGACACTGAAGTCACAATGTCGAAGGTCAAGGTCATTCTGACATCTACAAAACTTTGTTATTTTTCAATGGTATGTTTTTAGGCTTAGCAAATCTTATCTGGTTATATTTCGGGATTGCTTAACCCTAATGGAACACAACTTGGGTACATGGTTGCTTATACCAAGAGGATACAGGATGGTGACATGGAGGTCACACGGATAAAGGTCAAGGTCATTCAGACCTTGCTATTTTACCTCTGTTTTCACAACGTTAAGCTTTTCCGTTTAGCAAATTATATACATTTATATTGACATCACTAGATACAAGGTCAAGGTCATCACAGCTTTAATATTTCACCTCTGTCATGTTTGTATTTCCATTCAACAAATCATGTATATATCAGGATTGGTTAATCCTATTGGAACTAAACTTGAATATATGGTTACCTATAAGGTTAGGACCAGCATGATAACACAGAGGTCAGAAGGTCAAAGGTCAATGCCACTGTGACAAACAGGAGACAGGCGAGATTTAATTCCGTGGAATTCTTGTTTTTATGCTTTCTTTTTATTACTACCAAAGCAGTAACCTTTATCAAAAGAGATCTATGTGATCTTTATGCAAAGGGGTTAAGTATGTATTCCTACAATTTCCTGTGAATGAATCAAATAGGTGGTCCCATTTTCACCATGATTTTCTTGTTATTTCCAACTACTTTGTCCAATTTATGTATTTAAAAAAAATGTCCACACATTCTTAGCCAGTATGTAGTTTCCATGAGTTTACAACTTCACATGTGTTTCAACGAAGTGGAGCCTCGCCAAAGACTAGAAATAAGTAGTCCGTATTTTACCTATCCCATACACATAACACGCTCCAGATTCATGCAAAGATCTCTGATCTCTTCTCCCATTTATTTTTAAGTCATTGTGAATACATTGTGCTGAACATTGATCTACTCTAGTAAAAGAAAAAGAAGAAATCATTATTGCCAAATTGTAGTGCTGATGATAAAGATGTTTTATGTTAGTGTGTTATTAGAACACTTGTGAATGTATTGTTACATGTGAGTTAAGACAGCATTACGTCTGTGTCAAGCGTAATTATATATATATATATATAATATGTAAAGAAACAATCTACTATATGAGCAGAATTTTCTAGGTGTGCCTAATCAAGAGGAGGGGTCATATTCACGAAGGGTACAAAAGTACGAAAAAAGGTGAAAATATGGTGTAAGTTAAAAAGATGTTGAAGTCTGTATTCCTCTACGTTAGATGAATATTTAACCACATCTTCATGAATATGATGTAGTCTGGTCTTGTAAGTTGGTGTAAGCAGTTAGGAGTGTATGTAACTTAGGCACTCTTCATGAATATGATGTAGTCTGGTCTTGTAAGTTGGTGTAAGCAGTTAGGAGTGTATGTAACTTAGGCACTCTTCATGAATACGGCCCCAGAACTGGACTGATGCCACTTATTGATCTCTACATGAAAGGAGGATTCCAGTTTATCCATCAATCATATGACATCATAATCAACTATGTGACATGTAAGATGATGTCATAATCAATTACGTCATGAATGACGTAGCTAAGTTTGTCATGAATGCTTAATTGATGACGGACTAAGCATTGTTCTACGAATTGTATGTCTTTAATATTTAATAGACAGGTTGTTGAATATTTTGAAACTAATATGAGAGGGTGATGTTGCTGCCGTAGGCAGCAATAGCACCCAGTCAAATCAGTTTCAAAATATTAAACAGCTTACCTGTATAGTTTTCTGGAAATTGATAATCTGTGAGTTCAGGGATTGATCGACCCAACACAGTAACAATGTCGGTGGAGCTTAGCTAAAGATGGGTGGGGCATGGCTAAGATGGAGTTCTTCCATTGGATGATGGCTCGACATAGTGATTCCAACAGCGTGTGATGGCCACTGTGATCATGTGCAAAACAAAGGCTTCATATGAACGGTACATTTTCATATTTTTAAAATGAAGCTGCCAAGAAATCAAGTTTAAAAAATTGAAATGCCGTCTGACTTTGATATTTGCCATTCACATCATTGTCCCATTCTATTTTTCAGCCTCATTCCCTCCAAGTCCTAGCACATCACATATGTTGGCTGTGTGCTTTAAATGGGGCACTATTTACCTAATGTCCAGCTATGATGACCTATGTCCACGTGTCATCAACTCAACATTAATCGGTAAGTAGGTCCATTTAACTTGTTAACCATTTAGCGGTCAAGCCAACCAAAATCGACTTTTACAAGAACTATCTTTAAAACTTTACTATTGGAATGATTGTTTCGGTTATCGAGTCAGTAATTTTAGTGCTAAATTTCCAAAAAATATTCTATTTTCCCGTATATAGACACTAATGAAGCAAACATTTTAATTTCCTTGACCGATCTTGACCATTATCTGACTGGTGTATTTCTGCAGACTATTTCATGTTTTTTGACTCTGGATATGCTGAATATCAGTGTTCAAAGTGATCTATCCATCTTGAGCCTAAAGGGACATAAGAAAATGTTACCAGTAATGGACCTTTGCAGTTTAGTGTGGTACATGGTCACTATCAGTCTAAGCAAATGAAAGAAAATCCTCTCCTTTTGGCAAGTATTGTTCTGCTTTACTTCCCTTTTGTGAAGAGATTTCTCACTATTTCACTGAAATTAGTTGAGCAATCGTTTTGTGGGCTGCCTATTCTGTTCGGCTAATCAGAGAAATAATGCGCGTAGTAACATACCATTCACCAAATTTTTCAAATATATTGTCCTTGAAGTGAAATGGTGTTCATGCAGTAACTTTAGGTTTACAATCAAATGGGCCTTAATTTGTGTCAGTAGAAGAATGGTTGCTGATCATTTTGGGAACCATGTCGCTAAAAGATTTTGCTGTCATGAATTATTTTAGCATAGTTTCTAATATGAGCATCAGTTATCATATGAAATGAAATATGATTGAGAAATCTGGATGTTCAGTGGTCTGGTTTAAATGGCCGCCATATGGAATGGCTAAATGGTCCAACATGGTCTTTTAACCCTTTAATTGTCAAGGTACTTCACAAAAATTTAGATTTTCCTCAGTATATGGCCATTTGCAGGCCAAGATAAGGCAATTTTTGAAAATGTATCACTGGAATAACTGGCTTGATTATCGAGCCAGTCATTCCAG
Organism: Chaetoderma sp. LZ-2023a; assembly: GCA_034401795.1. Classification (NCBI taxonomy): domain Eukaryota; kingdom Metazoa; phylum Mollusca; class Caudofoveata; order Chaetodermatida; family Chaetodermatidae; genus Chaetoderma; species Chaetoderma sp. LZ-2023a. The sequence goes on from CM067374.1 coordinate 78,818,468, forward strand.
TGGTAAATTTTTAAAAATTGCCTTATCTTGACCTGCAAATGGCCATTCCTCAAGACCACTGCAGAGGCTAGTTTGGGCCGGCTTGACCATTAAAGGGTTAATCATTAATGATCAAGATTGGTGAAAAGATTTCGAGTCAGTGGTAAAGTTCAGTCATTCAAGTGGTAAATTTTCAAAAACAGTTCTCTTCACCCTTTAATGGACATTCATTAAGATCATGGCAGGGCCCAATTTTGGCCGATTTAACCATTACAGGGTTAATATAAGTCAGTTAAACCTTTAATTCTCGAATTTGTTCAAGAAAATTTACATTTTCTATGAAATTGCCATTTGTAAATCAAGAGATAATTTTAGAAAATTTATTATTGGAATGACTATTCCAGTGGTACATTTAAAAAAAAAATTTCTTGGTCTGCACGTGGCCATTTCCCAAGACCAGTGCAGAATCTGTTTTTTGGCCAGCTTGAGTGTTAACAGATTTGTTGTCGTCGTCGTAAATGACATTCTGTGTCCAGAAGCTCTGCTTTGAGATGGCAGTATCCATAAATCAGTGTCTGTAAAATTGTATCCTGTCAGATCAATATGACTTCTCTCTGTACCATAGTCCACAGTCATGCTCAGTCAGAATGCACAATTTTGGTTGTTTCTCTAAATACTTTGTTAGTCATGGTCAGTGTCAATCATTAGGCACCTCAGACAATGTCCAAGAGTGTCACTTTTATTTAGAATTAAAGCATCGTGGACTGGGTCTGATTAATTTCATAGCACCGGATATCTACAAGTATGTTTTTTTTCAAGGACAGGTTATCCAATATGCATGCCTAGTCTCGCCCCCCCCCCCCCCCCCCCCCCACCCCCCACCCCTTTAGCGTATGTTGAAGTAAGTATGTGTTGAAATATTAATCAGTGAAAATATTTTAATATTAATATATCCCTATCAAGTATATTTTTCAGAAATAATTGGGGAGCGATGTAATAACTTCTAAAATAATACGGTCCATCTTTACCGCCATTTCAAAATTGAAAGCATCTAAATTTAAGAATTCTCCTGTGGAAGAGCCTACACCCCGGTTCTGCAACAGTGGGATACACTTTTCCATTCCCAAACATCTCCCTAAGTATACATGTGCCTAGGGGGCGCTATCAGAATTAGTCTGGCACGGGTAATTTCATTAATTTGTGCTATTATGGCTAATAAAGGGGAGGATCTTTCGAACGCAAAACTAATGTGGTTTGTGGAGCGTGTGTGTTTGTGTTCTTATGCTTTATTATTAACCTCACATAATAGAGGGATCTGGTCTGTGACTCCAGTATCTGACATCATAATGAAATAGTATGACATACAATGTACCTCTATCACGAAAATATCGGAGTCTGTCACCAAAGTGTACGAATTGCATGTTATGAATTTATAGCAAATTACTTTCAAAATATTCAACAGTTTACCTCTATTCTTATCTTGAAATTGGGATTTTGGTATTGCAGGGTTGAATGTGTTAAAATCGATACCAACTTTTAGCTAGAAATGGGTGGGGCATGTATAGAAATGGGTGGGGCATAGATAAAAATGAGTGGGGCGTAGATAGAAATGGGTGGGGCATAGATAGAAATGAGTGGGGCATAGATAGAAATGGGTGGGCATAGATAGAAATGAGTGGGGCGTAGATAGAATGGGTGGGACAGAGGTAGAAATGGATCCCTTTATTCAAGCATCTCTCTGAATAGTGTTTATAATTGTTTAGAAACTTAATCTTAAGCAATTTATCCCTGAGTACAACAATCATGCTTGAAGACAGAAAAAATATGAAAACGGCTAATACAGTGTTAAAACTAATTTGATCAAAATTGGTTGATGCCTAAGGCATGATATTCGCTCAAACTGTTTCAAAAATCATATCTGACTTGTAATTATATCATGAATGTTGGAGCGACAAGTTCCTATATCTCACCATACAAAGCAGAAGTAAACAAATATTTTGTTGAAATATTTTTAAAACTAATTTGACTGGAGGTTTGTGCTGCTAGAAATAACAACATCTTCCAGTCAAATTTAGTTTCAAAATATCAGTTTTCCTATAGAGTTGCTTTTAAATCAAAATATTGAGATGATGAGATTGAATGGTTAACTGCGGTGTTGTTTCATTTGGCAGGCATTCAAGTGGACTGGTCAAACTGCGGTGAGGTGCTGGCGGTCGCGGGCTTCCAAAGGCTTCCTAATCTGCACTGTTCAAATGAAGTACACTTTTACAATAAAGAAGCCTGTCTCACTTATAAAGTCGTCGTACCATCTCAGGTAAGACTGCTATGATGTATGAAGTTATGACCCTCACCCTATTAGGTGAAGAGAATATAGCATTCGTGTGTGTGTGTGTGTGCGTGTGTGTGTCAGTGTGCGGGCGCGCATGCGTGCCTGAAGCTAGTGTCTAAAAAATGTCTTAAAAACTGCTATGGTGCATGAAGTTTTTCCCACACCCCATATGGGGAAAATAGTATTGCATTCATGTGTATGGGTGTGCGTGCGTGCGTGTGTCTGTACGTTCGTATGTGCGTACGTGCGTGTGTGCGTACATACATGTGTGCATGTATCCGTGCAGGCAGATGTGTGTTTCTGTGTGTCCATAGCTGTGTCTTAAAAACTACTGATCCCATGTGGCACAAATTTTAACATAAAGGATCTTACTGTGCAAAAGGATTTTGAGACTTTGGCCATGATATGAATGTGTGCGTGTGTGTATCTGTGCGTTCGTGCGCGTGCGTACATACATGCGTGCACGCATCCGTGCAGGCAGATGTGTGTTTTTGTGTGTCCATAGCTGTAGCTTAAAAACTACTGATCCCATGTGGCACAACTTTTAACATAAGGAGTCTTACTGTGCAAAAGGATTTCGAGACTTTGGCCATGATATGAATGTACTATGGTAATATCCGAACCCAGTTCCCGATGGATCAAATTCTGAATCTATGGATATCTTGGGAACCTGCATGTCCGATTTGGCTCAAATTTTAACACAAAAAGGGTGTAACTCTACACTACGATTCCCCACCTTTGGCCATGATCTGGATTTAAAAACCCTGATCTGAATTGGATCAAATTCCGGATCTATGTATATCTTGGGAACTACTTGTCTGATTTGGATCATTTTTTAACACTAAGAGGCTGACCATACACTAGGATTCCACAACTTTTTGGCATGATCTACTAAGGTCTGGAAAATCTGAAAAATCTTTACAACATGACAAAAATGGGATTGTGAGCGGCTGCAATCTTGTTTTGAAAATGATTTGATTGACAGTCATGTGTCTTAAGCATAAGGCAGTAATAACTTTGAGTAATGTTACTGTCTCGCCTATGCACATCAGAAAGTGACATAACCATCACGTATTTCAACAGCTGTGTTGTCAACTTCAGGTGGCATTGCCATTAAAAGAATTTTACTGAAGCTTTTTATTGCCATGGCACGTGTTTTTGAACGGGGCCTCTCCTAACTTCAATGAAGCTTTACTGAAGTGTTTTATAGACTTAGTATATTTTCCTGTTTCTTTGGTTAATATTCTTTAATAGTATTATGCAACAATGAGTTACAGATTTCATTCAAACATATGCTTTCTCTTCTATTCAGAGATGGAATCACCATCATTGATATAGTTGCAGCATAAATGTGTTTGACACACTCCATAGCAAAGTTGTTAATCTGTAGCCTGCAGTAACATCTATATGAAATCTATGGTAACTTGGCTTTCTGTCAAAGCAAGATGCACTATGGTCATACCTCTCTTAACCTTTTATCCCTCAAATGTGTTCAAGAACATTTCAATTTTCTCATAGAACATGTCCATTTGCCGACTTAGAAAAGACTATTTTTGACAATTTACCACTGGAATGGCTGGTGCGCATATCACACCAGTCATTCCAGTGGGGAATTTTCAAAAATAATCTTCTTGTCTACAAATGGATATTTTCCAAGATGATTGCCGCAGCCGTTTTTGTCCAGCCTGAATGTTAAATGGTTAAGCAATCAAGATGTGAGCATTAATGACAGGTCGTCTCTTAATGTAAAATTTCCTCAAGAAAACCACAGTTTTTGTTGAACCCATACCGAAGCGGATAATCTCAACATAGCAATCCAAATGACGTCCAGCGTGACAAGATTTAGGTAAATGTTAAAGTTTTTCAACTGACAGTTAATTCATCAAGAACTTATCCGATGTCAATAAAACTTTACAGATTTGTTCTGCGCTATCATTGCATCCAGTATCCATCATAATGATTGTGATTTTCACATTTTTTCTATACTTTTCCGGCGTTTGGGCTTATAATATTTTTGTGTAATATATATTCTGCTTAAGCTTTTTCAGTTGATATCAATCAGCTTTATTTTATGACATTAGTGCGTTTACTCTACATGAGAATAAATAAGATTTTCTAATTTTTTTCCTATTTTTACCGAGTTTGCTCTTAATTTATTTTTGTGTGATTTATATCCTGCTTATTCCCAGAATTAGAACAGTTTTAAAGTTTTTCAATGGTCTTTGAATTTATCAAGGGCTTATCCGATGCCAATGAAACTTTACAGATTTGTTATATATTGCATTTAGTTTGTAGCAAAATTAAAATGAATTTAAAGTTTTTTCCATACTTTTACATGGTTTGATTTGTCTCCTTTTCAAGAATTAGAATAATGTTAGAGTTTTGAATAGACATTGGATTTGTCAAGGAGGTATACTATTTTAAGAAATCCTGTCACAACTGATGTGTGATATGCGGAAAACCTAAAGGGCTCAACACGCGGAACACCGTCCATGTATGTATGTATGATTACTGTATTCTGCGGCTGTAGTAGTAGAAACATCCTACAGCTGCAATCAGTTCTTCTTCGCTTTTGCCCACTGTGTCTTGTCCTCGGGCAAAATCCTTAGCTTCCTCAGGTTCATTCTTGACTTGAGTGTACCTAATCCTGCTTTCTTGAGGTCACCTCGTAGCACACTTAGCAGATTTATGCAATGATGTCCTCTCCTGGCTTTGTATTTGCTGGCACCGAGTAGGGTGAATTCCAAGGCTCTCTGTGCTGGTGTGTCTTCCTGCATCCTTAGTACATGGCCAAACATGGACCATCTTTGCTTGGCAACATTTACAGACAGCGGCGGTGTATTACACATCTTGTGTAGTGCATCGTTGGAAATTATGCTCTCTGTCTAGTGATGGTGCGTAGGTGTTTGCTTTTGGCAGGCATCAAGTTTGTGTAGATCTGCCTTTGGAGCTGCCCAGCTATTACAGTTATACATCATCAAGGATACACAGGTTGCATTGTATAAACGTAGTCTTTTTACCAAAGGCATCTTTGATCTACGAATCCATAGCTTTCAGAAGGACTGGAAAGCTATGTTCCCCATGATGCAACATGCAACAATGTCAGCAATACTGCAAAGCAGTGAGCCCAGAATTTTACTTTTCCTCCATGGTTCACCGCCACAGAGTGGATCATCATTTTCTTTAGTTGCATGCTTTGTAGATAGGTATATGTGGGTGAACTCTGTTTTAGATTGATTCATAAAGAGATTCTCAATTTTTAGTTTGCTTGCAGCTATTGGGAGAAGTTCGTCAAGGGGTTTCTTTTCCTCATCTATAAAGTCCACATCGTCGGCATATTCCATCTCTAGCGGCATGCCCAGTATTGACACCGGGGTTTTGGTCTTGTGGAGTTTTCCCGCACGGATTTCAATGCAGCAGCCAGGTAACAGGTGAAGAGCACAGGGGATAGACCATCTCCCTGTGGGGAGTCGATTGATGTCTCAAACTCTACAGACTTCACTGACTTGACTCGTACTCTCAGCTTGGTGTCTGGAAGCAGTAGTCTCACTAGTTGTAGCTCATCTTCATTGCAACTGGCCTGACGTAGTACATCTAGGATCTTTGAGCGCTTAATTATGTCGAAGGCTCGTAACATGTCAATGCCCATTTTGTGGAAATCCCAGTGTTTGGACATGACTACTGACACAAGCATGCGTTGAGTCCATACAATGTCTGCGCAGCTGCGTCCACGTTTGAAGCCACTTTGACATGATCCGGTGAAGTCATCGATCTTGTCTTGGATGCGGTCTAGAGTAACATTGGATAGAATTTTCCGTATGCTGTTAAGGAGCACAATGGGCCGCAGATTGGCTGGGAGGGGGGGGGGGGGGGGGGTGGGGGTTGCCAGGTGGCTTCTTGGGCTTGGGTAGCGCGATAAGGATGCCTTGGCCTACAGCATCGATGGGAAGGTGGTGCATAAAAGCTGAATTGATTGTGTGCGTGATCGGTTTTGAGATAATGTCACTTGCATATTTGAATAGTTCATTGCTCATGCCGTCGGGTCCAGATGCACGTCCATCTGGTTACTTATTGAATGCCCATTTTCAGGCACAGAGAAGACTATTTTTTAGCTCACCTGTCCTGAAAGGCCAAGTGATTTTTATGTCGTGGCGACCATCCGTCGTCTGTCCGTCAACTTTTCCTTTAAACGACTTCTTCTCAAGAACCGCTGGGCCAATTTCAATTATATTTGGCAGGAAGCATCCTTAGGGCATAGGGATCCAAGTTTGTTCAAAGGAAGCCGATGGCCATCTTGGATTTTGGTCGATTTTTAGAAACGTCTTTAAAAATCTTCTCCGAAACCGCTTGACGGATTGAAGGAAACCTCATGAAATATGATCTGGGGCAAGGGCTCAACCAGATTTGTGCAAGGGAACTTAATTGGTCAGATAGTTTGGCGGCCATCTTGGTTGACCTAGTTTTAGCGAAAATAACGTCTTCTCCAGAACCGCTGAAAGGATCATGCCAAAATTTGAGAGATATGATTAGGGACTAAGGGCCAGTAAAGTTTGTTCAAGAAAAGTAGATCCGTCAAAAAACATGGCCGCCGTGGGCCAATCAAAATATAGCATGTTTGGCGGCCATATGGATTTTTTTATTTGATGTATTTTGAGGCCAAAATTGGTTTTATGAGGTTTTTGGGTATTCTGATCTCAAATTTTCGAAACTGTCGGATAAACGGTTTGGTGGCCATCTTGGATCATTATCCCGCCAAAAGCTCCCATACTAAAGCAATGGGAAATTAAAAATATCTTCTCGAGAACTTCTGAGCCGATTTCAATTATATTTGGCACGAAGCATCCTTACGCATAGCGATTCAAGGTTGTTCAAACGAAGCCGATTGGCCAATTTGGCCGGCGACCATCTTGGATTTCGGCCAAGCGCTGAATCAAGTTTGTTCAAGGGAACTTGATTGACCAAATGCTTCAGTGGCCATCTTGGATGACCTAGTTTTCACAAAAACGACTTCTTCCCCAGAACCGCTGAAGCGATCAGGCCAAGATTTTTAATATATAATTAGCAACTACGGGCAATTAATGTTTGTTCAAGAGAAGTTGATTCGTCAAAAAACATGGCCGCGGTGGACCAATTAAAATATAGTGTGTTTAACAGCCATATTGGGTTTTTTTATTTGATGAATTTTGAGGCCGAAATTCGTTTTATATAGGTTTTTGGGTATTCTGATCTCAAATTTGCAATTTTCGAAACTGTCGGATAAACGGTTTGGCAGCCATCTTGGATCATTTTCCCTCCAAAAACTCCCATACTAAAGAAAGGGGAAATTTAAAATGTCGTCTTCTCGAGAACTGCTGGGCCGATTTGAATTATATTTGGCAGGAAGCAGCCTTATGGCATAGAGATTTCATTTTGTTCAAACGAAGCCGATCAGCCAATTTGGCCGGTGGCCATCTTGGATTTCGGCCGATTTTTAGAAATGTCTAAAAAAATCTCGTTCTCAGAAACGGCTTGGGGAATCGATTCAAAACTTATGAAACCTCATCTAGACAAAGAGGTAAGCCAAATTTGTTCAAGACGACTTGATTGACCGAACGGTTCGGCAGCCATTTTGGATGACCTAGTTTTCCCAAAAACGACTTCTCCAGAACTGCTGAATGGATCAGGCCAAAATTTGGGAGATATTATTAGGGACTAAGGGTCATTAAAATTTGTTCAAGGGAAGTTGGCTAGTCAAAAAACATGGCCGCCGTGGGCCAATCAAAATGTAGTGTGTTTGGCCGACATATTGGATTTTTTTATTTCATGGATTTTGAGGCCGAAATTGGGTTTACATAGGTTTTTGGGTATTCTGATCTCAAATTTGCAATTTTCGAAACTGTCGGATAAACGGTTTGGTGGCCATCTTGGATAATTTTTTTGTCAAAAGCTCCCATGCTAAAGCAATGGGAAATTTAAAATGTCTTCTCGAGAACTACCAGGACGATTTCAATTATATTTGGCAGGAAACATCCTTAGGGCATAAGGATCCAAGTTTGTTCAAATGAACCCGATCGCTCAATTTTCCCAGTGGCCATTTTGGATTTCGGGCAATTTCAGGAAATGTCTTAAAATCTTTTCCGAAACCACTTGGGGAATCTTCATCTAGGCCAAGAGGTAAGCCAAGTTTGTCCAAGAGGACTTGATTGACCAAATGGTTCAGCGATCATCTTGGATGACCTGATTTTCACGAAAATGACTTCTCCAGAACCGCTGAAGGGATCAGGCCAAAATTTGGGGCATTAAAATTTGTTCAAGGGAAGTTGATCCATCAAAAAAACATGGGTGCCGTGGGGCAATCAAAATGTAGTGTGTTTGGCGGCCATATTGCACTTGCAAAAATGTCCACAAACTCATTTAAAAGACTGCTAAACCACCCACCAACAATTAAAAAAAAATTGAAAGGGCCTCTTGTTAAGATTTACCGCACCAATGACAGGCTCTGTTATCGAGGTAGACGTTGCAGTTGTAAATTTTCAAAATTAGTTTTCTCTTGACCTGCAAATCGGTATTCCGCAAGGTAATTGTAGAGGATGATTTTGGCTAAAGAAGCTATAGTTCTGAGCGAGAAATATATTTAGGAAATACTCCATATTTTTGGTGAAATATAACGCTATTGACATATTATCACATACTAATTATTATACATAAATGCAGACTGTGTCACTCATATCTGTTACTATTCGTTCTTGTGTTTTTTAGAACTATATTATGTGTATCATATTCTAGCCCAAAGGAAAACATTGCCCTCATAGATATGAAGCGCAAGCGCCCAAAAAGCATCCACTATATACTCTAGTGTTCTTTGTGAAATGGTGGTGACTTCTGCTGTTAAATTTGTGTTTCTAAATTTCTAATTTGCATCATCTTGACTGCTGAGTGGCCACATATATAAAAGATCTATGTTCAAATGTTAGTGTTGACCAACTAGACACATTTTATACTTATAATTCTGTATATGAAATTTATAGACCTATCCGCTATTATTTCTTTATTTCTTTAATGATAATCAACTGCTATGCGAACTCCTTTTTGGTCTTAGGTTTTGTATTGCTCCCCAGAGGTTCTTTTGTTTCTAAACCAATTTTGTCTCGCCTGCGAAGCAGAAAGCGAGACATATGTGTCATTTTTCCGACAGTGACTTGACGGCGTCAGCAATGTTTTTGCGTTTACCAAAAGTTCTCGGCTTATATTTCAGGATCATTTAATTCTGTTGCAAATAAACTTGACTCTGTGGTTGCCTATGTTGTTAGGAAGCAGCGTGATGCTACTGAGATCACAAGGTCAAAGGTCACGGTCACTGTAACCTTGATACAAAACTCTGGGGTTTTTTCAATGTTAGGTTTTGCATTAAGCAAAACTTCTCGTCTTATCTTTCAGGATTCATTAATCCTATTGGAACTAAACCTGATACATTGTTGCCTATAATGTTATGAGGCAGCATGCTGACACTGAAGTCACACCGTCAAACGTCACGGTCATTCTGACCTCTACAAAACTTTGTTATTTTACTATTTTAAGTTTTTAGGCTTAGCAAGTCTTATCATGTTATATTTCAGGATTGCTTAATCCTAATAGAAAACAACTTGGGTACATGGTTGCTTATATCAAGAGGATACAGGATGGTGACATGGCGGTCACCAAGTTAAAGGCTACAGTCATATTAACAGAACTAATCTTGGACACGTGGTCCCCTTTAAAATAAGGAAGCTCCATGCTGATAGTGGCATCACTAGATCCAAGGGCAAGGTCATCATAGCCTTGATATTTCACCTCTATCATGTCTGTATTTCCATTCAGAAAATCATTTATATTTCAGGATTGGTTAATCCTATTGAAACTAAACTTGAATACATGGTTACCTATAATGTTAGGAAGGAGTAGAGGTCAGAAGGTCGAAGGGCAATGCCACTGTGACAAATAGGAGACAGGTGAGACATTTAATTCCGCGGAAAATCTTGTATTTGTTTTGGGAATTACTAAGCAATTCTTCATGACCCCTGAAATAAAGGTTATTCTACTTTTACTCAGCTATATTCATTTTATATAGGTTAATAAACCCATCATTGTCGATCATGCCATAGGGTTAAGGCCAAATGAAAATATAATTTAACAAATGTATGAATTCAAGTTCTGATTGATTTTCTGGTAACCTAGCATGGTTTGTCATGAGAGAACATAGTGTTAGTGCTGTCATTTGTCACTTTTCTGATTGATTTATTCCTTTAATAGTTATTCCAGGGAATTGATGTTAGCAAATAGTGATTATATTAGAACCTGAATGAAAATGTTATTACTCCCCGTGGGTATCATATTGTATTACGGTCTTGGTTCAGGGGGGGGGGGGGGGTGTTTGGGAGGGAGTGGTGGTGTATGGGGGAGGTGTTTTGGTCCAGCAGTTTTAGTGGCCTGAAATCAATATTGTGCTATATTGCTGCAGATATTTACTAAACCAACATTTAAGATCCTGCTAATTTTTTTAAAGAACTTTCAGGAAAAGCTTTTCAAAATATTCAGCATGTTTCTTAAACGGTTTCACGCATGCAGATTTCTGTGTGATAAGATCATACAGAGATTATCCACACATTCAGCAATATAACTGTAATTTACAGTAATTTTTGGAGAATTCCTAATCTCACCCGCCCACCCTTTTTGATGAACTCATCCTTTAATGTTTTAACATCAATCTCATGAGGGTTCTTCAGGTCCCCAAGTGTAACTTCCCATCCTAGTTTGTTCAAGACCACTCTAGAAGAACCGGATGTATCGTGTTGGGCATTCACGCACTCGCACGCACGCACGCACGCACGCACGCACGCACGCACGCACGCACACACACACACGATGCAGCCCACAGTGTTCATGGGGAGACTAAAAATAATCATTAAAAATTTAATATAGGGAAATGCAAATATAAACTTATGATTCTATTGTTTCTTGCCCTCGCAGTAGTTCCGCTTGCTAGCCCTTTAACACTCCAGGCAGGCAAAAAGGCTTCTGCAGTTGTCCTGAGAACTGTTCATTTAAGAGAACACTATTTTTGACAAAAAAATCAAGCCAGTCTTTCCAGTGGCAAATTTTCAAGAATATTCCTCTCTTAGCAAGCAGATGCACCTTTTCTAAGAGAGAAAATTTATATTTTCTTGAACGAATGTGAGGATTAGATGACATTCACCAAACTGCATTTAACGTGGTGAGCATCAAAACATGAGTCAGACTCGGATTGACTGTATCGCAAGTAACTCTAGTGAGCTAGTCATAAAGTATTATATACACACAAGTATATCCTTTTCAATGACCTTGATATTTGACCTCGTAACACGTGCACGCACAGACATACACTACCTTACTCAAAAACAAGAAAACTGTAATGTGTTGCATTTCCTTCAACAGAACTGTGGCAAATTTGGATTGATTTACTCACTGGATTTACAGGTCGGATCTGAAACTGGTCAATGTTTCTCCAAATTGTTTTGAAAATAAAAGCATTGGGGACATTGCAATCATCCATCTGTCTGTCTGTTTGCCTGTCTGTCTATCAGGGGACTGCGTCAGAAGGTCAATATTTGTGAAAGCATGCAGATTTGAGATGACGCCATGTGACTGCATATTCTAGTGTGGTATTGTAACCCTGTATTGTCCAAGATCTGCCTATAGATAGCAAGATATTTCTGGATAATGATTCCTGCAATTTATCATGATTTTACCATTCTGGTTCAGTTGTGCTACACATCTATACAATCTGATAATATATGTACTGCAATCCCCAAGCACTGAACATTTATCCAACAATAAATCCATGCAAATATCCAATGATACAGGACACTTGAGCAGCACTCGTTGACTCTACGAGTCAGACTCGAGAACACATAAACTACATAATCAAGTATGTCATTTGTTAGACAATTTGATTTTCTGCAAGTCTTAGAACTGAATAATTGTATATCCAACCATAGATAGGAAGATAAATAGATGGATGGACAGATAGAACTGGCAAATAGATAGTATATAATTTATGCAGATGAGAGATGACAACGAATCTTATGGCAGCATTTACCATTCTTTTTTGAGTAGGCACAATTTATCCATGACTACTTTATGTATGTATCGCAATGTTAATATTAATAGCGCCATCAGTATCCATTATTGTGTAAAATTGGATGGTAAAATTTATTAGCTTGCTGGGGAGATCTGTCCAGTATAGCAGTACCTGTGGTGTAAGTCATTTGCGAGCAGTCTCATCTAGAATACATCAGGCAGCGATAAGGACCATTTCATATAATGATATAATGCATGCGCGCTTGACAAGCTAATAACTCACATCAATTTGCTACTGTATGCTTCATTTGCAATTCTTGTTCAGCTTCACATTGGATCACTCATATTGGACAGTTCCTCATATAAATAATACATTTTATTTTCAACTAAGAGATAAGGAGATTCAAGGTAACTAAGTATGATATCTGTTTAATATTTTGAAAACATTTTAGCTGAATGTTCTTGCTACAAAAGACGGAATGACATTCAAGGGGTATGGGACAAACATGTCCTCGTGTAGACAATAGCTTAGGGCTTCTACAGTCTGAGCTAGCGCTTCAGATCTTCTGAAGAATATAAATACAAAACGAAGGATTATGCTTGTCACAAATATACCGCTATAATGATCCTATTGATCCTGCCTTCAAAAATGTAATCATAAGCTTGTCTCGGCTCCAGTAATGGATGTTTAGTTTGATAAAAATGTATTGTGTAATAAGAATTTTGCACTCAGAAAAAAGCAATTTTTTCTGTCTGAGTAATTGATATGGTACTTAAAATTTACATCAGTTTCCCATACAGAGTGACTTAACGAAGTTGGCCTGTTATAAATATGTCAACCTTTTTAGCGGCTTGATTAAGACAGCTATGAATATTGGTTTTCTGAAGCTTTGTCATGGTACTTGTTATGTAGATTAATTGTTAATCAATAGATATCTTTGTCAAGCCATCATAGCAGAATGATGGAGTAGGTGTTTACTTTTATTACAACTATACAGATTCTGTCACAGTTATTTACTTTTATTACGACTATACAGATTCTGTCATAGTTATTTACTTTTATTACAACTATACAGATTCTGTCATAGTTATTTACTCTTATTACAACTATGCAGATTCTGTCATAGTTATTTACTTTTAGTACAACTATACAGATTCTGTCATAGTTATTTACTTTTATTACGACAGATTCTGTCATAGTTATTTACTTTTATTACAACTATACAGATTCTGTCATAGTTATTTACTTTTATTACGACTATACAGATTCTGTCATAGTTATTTACTTTTATTACGACTATACAGATTCTGTCATAGTTATTTACTTTTAGTACGACTATACAGATTCTGTCATAGTTATTTACTTTTATTACAACTATACCGATTCTGTCATAGTTATTTACTTTTATTACAACTATGCAGATTCTGTCATAGTTATTTACTTTTATTACAACTATACCGATTCTGTCATAGTTATTTACTTTTATTATGACTATACAGATTCTGTTATAGTTATTTACTTTTATTACAACTATACAGATTCTGTCATAGTTATTTACTTTTATTACAACTATACAGATTCTGTCATAGTTATTTACTTTTATTACAACTATACAGATTCTGTCATAGTTATTTACTTTTATTACAACTATGCAGATTCTGTCATAGTTATTTACTTTTATTGCAACTATGCAGATTCTGTCATAGTTATTTACTTTTATTACGACAGATTCTGTCATAGTTATTTACTTTTATTACGACAGATTCTGTCATAGTTATTTACTTTTATTACGACAGATTCTGTCATAGTTATGGTTTTGTAAAGTTAACCTTTTAATTTGTTCAAAAAAATTTCAATTTATTTCGGTTATCGAGCCAGTCATTCCAGTGATAAATTTTCAAAAAATAGTCTTCTCTTGGTCTGCCAATGGACATTTCTCAAGACCACTACAGAAGGCATTTTTGACTTATAAGAGTGTTTAAGGGTTAATCCATGTTGAAGATTCTGATGTGCAACAACTGTTCTGTTAAATATTTTTTTTGAAAATGATTTGACAGCAATGTCTTCTAGTCAAATTGTTTTCAAAAGATTCAACATTCCTGTATGATTTCCAGTAAATTGAGATGCTTAGAAAGTGGTTTCTCTATGATGGGTTACCCAAGATTAAGGTCATGTAACCTATTTTTTTAGCTATAGTCACTGCCTGCCTGCCTGCCTGCCTACCTGCCAACCCACCCGCCTCCCTGCCAGCCGGCCAGCTGGCCTGCCTTGCCATCCATCAGTCCATCAACTCCATCGGTCTGTTTTAGAGCTATTGGCTTCTAACTTGGGGTGTGTGTACCTATAGGCAAAAGCTGCCACCTGTAAAGAACTAGGTCAGTGTGACCTAATTTCTTGGTAATATAAACCAATGGTAAATTTTCCTATTGGAATCAATAGTTAATTATTCAGGCTAGAGTTTCAAGAGTTTATCATATACACTAACCAAACATGGTGTAAGGATGCATTGTAGGCTAATGGCTTGTTAGTTCGCGTGGCCAGAACAGGATTACGCTATGGTTCTATTGATTGTCTGTCATCTGTCTGTCAACTTTTTCATTAAGTGGTCTCTTCTCAAGACCCACTAGGCCGATTTCAATTATATGTAGCAGGCAGCTTCCCTAGAGAATAGAGATCCAAGTTTATTCAAAAGAAGCAGATTGGCTGGTGGCCATCTTTTGTGCCTTTAAAAATCTCCAAAAGTGCTTGGCAGATTGATGGGAACCTCGATAAACTTGATCTATGGAAACAGATAGATCAAGTTTGTTCAAGAGAACCTGATTGGTTGATTGGCTTGTTCGTCATCTTAGATGACCTAATTTTCGGCAAAAAAATTCTGAACTGCTGAAGTGGAGGGGCCACAATTTTGTACATATTTTTAGGGACTGAGGGTCATTCAAGTTTGTTAAAGAGAATTTTGTATGTTAAAAACATTGCTGACATCGACCAATCACAATTCAAAATTGTGTGGCCATATTGGAATTTCTTATTTAATGGATTTTGTATTCAAAATTGTTTTTATATAGGTTTATGGGTATGGTGATATCAAATTTTACACTTCCTTTTGTCAGATAAATGGGTCGGCGTCCATCTTGGATTATTTTCCTCCAAAATCTCCTACAGAAAAAGAATGGGACAATTCAAATGTTTTCTTTTCAAGAACCACTGGGACGATTTCATTTAATTTTGCAGGAAACAGCCATATGACATAGAGTTGATACAAGATTATTCAAATGAAGCTGGTTTTCTGATTTGGCGGGTGGCCATCTTGGATTTTAGGACCTCCGAAACCCCTATAGGAAATGAATGAGAACATGTTTAAAAGACTTCTTCCCATGAACCACTTGGTCGCTTTTAATTATATTTGGTAGGAAGCAACCTTACGACATTGAGATCCAAGTTTGTGCAAATGAAGCTGATTGGTCGATTTGGGCCGTGGGCAACTTGGGAATTTATGCTATTTTTAGAAACATGTTTAAAGATCTTTTTCTCTGAAACCATTTGTCCGATTGATTTTAAACTTGAGAAACTTCATCTAGGCAAAGTGCTGAATTGAGTTTGTTCAAGAGACCATGATTGGTCAATTTGCCTGGCTGACAACTTGGATAACCTAGTTTTCACTTAAACGACATCTCCGGAACCGCTAAAGGTGCTAAGATTTTGTAGGTTAGGGACTAAGTGGTATTCATTTTTATTCAAGGGAAGTTGCGACATTTACAAATTGTCCGTTATCGACCAATTAAATCATAGTCTTTGTCAGCCTTATTGGATTTTTATATTGGCTGGATTTTAATGGTAAAAATTGCTTTAAATATAGGTTTAGAGGCATACTGATTCCAAATCTTGGAATCTGTTGGGTGGTTGGTTGTTGGATGTTGGAAGTTTAGCTCTGACTATGGAGTCTTTGATAGTTTTGTTCCTTCTGTAGCCGAATAGCGGCAGTTCTGGGAAGGCTATCCTGCATCTATTGCTAGCTTCCAAAATTGGCCAATATTTTTTTATGGTATTCTTGAGGAAGATTCCTGTCCTGTTGAAATCGCATACGAAGACCAGTTTTGATAGTGTGGTGTTTTTGCATGTGTCGGGTGCGGGGTGTAGGAGCTCTGTCCTGGTTCTAGCATGGCCCTTTGTCCTGGCAGTGTTCAGGATGGTATCAGGGTAACCTCTGTTTGCAAAATGGTTGAGGATGGCCAGGCTGTTCCTGTTATAGTCCTCTATGTGGGTGCATATTCTTCAGAGTCTGAGGAACTGTCCATAGGGGGACGAGTCCTTGCAGTTGGATGGGTGCTCAGAAGAGTAATGGAGGTATCCGTGCGTGTCTGTAGGTTTGGTATACAGGTCAAAGGTGATCATGCTGCCGTCGGTGTTTTTCACCATAGTGCCCAGGAAAGAGACTTGTTCTCGTGATGATTCCATAGTAAATTTGATACTATGGTGAGAAGAGTTCATGTGGGTGACAAAGGCGTTCAGGGCTTCTGTACCATGTGTCCAGACCATAAAAATGTCGTCTATGTATCTGACGTATAGGGATGGTTGGAAAGGGGCTTTGCTTAAGAGTTTGGTCTCTAGATCAGCCATGAAGATGCATGCAAAGGTGCATGCCACCTTCCTGTCCATGGCGGTTCCTCCTATTTGGAGATAGTTGTCTCCATTGAACTCAAAATTATTGCACTCCAAAACTAGTTTTAGGAGAGTCCCCGTATGGAGAGGTCTCCTGGGAGTCCCTGTTTCTGACAGAACTTAGCTACTGCTCTTAGACCCTCATTGTTGGGTATGTTCGTGTAGAGCGAGGTGACGTCCATAGTGACTAAGAGGGTGCCTGGTGGTGTTGGTCCATATTCTTCTACTTTGTTTATGAAATCCGTGGTGTCTCACATACGATCTAATTTTGGTGACGTGTACTTTAATGTGTTCACCAACAAAGCTGCTGATTAGCTCTATAGGGCAGCCATTACCACTAATGATTGGTCTGCCTGGTATCAGTCCACCTTGTTTCTGTATGTGGACCTTTGGTAGAAGATAAAACCTAACTGTTTTTGGTGGTTTTGGGATCAAATCGTTAGCGGTTGTGGGGTCAATTTCTCCATCTCTGATAAGTTTGTCCAGACATTTTCCTACCAGGTTTGTGTGTTTGGTAGTGAGATCTGAGTCAATTATTTTGTAAAATCTGGGGTCGGCCAACTGGCCATTTGCTTCCATTATGTAATCCGTTTTATTTTGGACCACATTGGCTTGCCCCTTATCTGCTTTTTGATCACGATTGTATGGTTTATTTTCAAACCGTCTAAAGCGGTTTGCTCCATGCCGTTTAGGTTGCTCTTGTGTGAGTGCCTATGGATGTGTTTGCTAAAGTCATATCTGATTGCTTTAAAAAAGGCTTCAAAAGGCAGATCCATGGTGGTTGGTCGCATAGAAGTCTTTTTGGTGGCAAATTTTCTGATTATGACGTCCTGGAAAGAAGGCAGAGCTGGCGCCGGTGGGATGTCACCGGTGTCAGCCCTCACTTGCAAGAGTGTGTGTGGTGGGTGCGGGATTGGTGTAAAAAAATGTCTGAGGCGTATGCATCTGAAGAAGGCCTGTAAATCTGTATACAGGTTAACCATTTGTGGTTCTGAGATTGATGGGCTGAAACCCAGACCTTTATCCAGGAGACTGATGGTACCCTGGTTTAGGGGTAAGAATGAAAAATTGAAAACAAAAGGAGAGACATAAGTATCATTATCTTTGTTCACTGATCTGTATACAGGTTAACCATTTGTGGTTCTGAGATTGATGGGCTGAAACCCAGACCTTTATCCAGGAGACTGATGGTACCCTGGTTTAGGGGTAAGAATGAAAAATTGAAAACAAAAGGAGAGACATAAGTATCATTATCTTTGTTCACTGCATCGTTGTTACAGTTTGGATTTTTTAGAAATTTAAAATTATTGTTAATAAATGTTATAACAGATGGTGTGCCAGAGTGTAGTCATCTCCTTGAGGCCGCCCGGTTCTGTATTGCCTGGAGAAGTTTTTCTATCGCCTTGATGCTTCTCGTTCTCATTAGTGGTCTCGGGTCGCTGCGTGGATGCCTGTAGTCATCATCCCTGTAGCGATAGTCTGGTCTTCATGCTTGCCTCTGGACTGGACGGCGGTTTGCACCTCTAGGCCCACTATGTTGCTGGCGGCGGCTGTTTTGGATACGTGTCGGTCTTCTTGAGCTGGATGACCGGTGTAGGCACCCGTGCCTAACTGTGGTCGTGGCTATGGCCAACTCTGCTTCCTTGGTGGTTGAGCTGTCGTTTCAGCGCTCGAAGGCTGTTTTGAGCCCTTTTACTACCTGGTACTGCTGCTCTAGTTTTTTCGTGGTGTGCTCCACTACTGTTTTGACAAGCGTGGCTTCGAAGGCCTGAATGTGGTCTGCCCAAGCACGCCTGAAATCAGTGTTGTCTGATTCAGGGCTCCAGATTATTCTGGTGTGTAACACGACGGGTGCTGAGCCGTCAGCAATGGATTGTTCTAGTTTCTCTAGCTGGACGACAATGTTCACCTGGAATTCCTTTCTAATAACTTTTATAAAAACCTTTTTATAAACTCTTATTACCGTTTCACACTTTCTAGCCTATGGTTCTATGTTTCACAACAACACTTTATTTGTTCGCTACTTCTCCATGAAGATTCAACAAGGAGCCCCAATGTTCACCTGGAACTTTTCAGTCTTGTGCTCCTGTTCTACACAAAACACTTCTTACGTCTTGATAAAGAACAACAAAACTCATCTGGAGTCCGTTATATCATTTTATGTCTCATTTATTTATTTATTAAGTGACAAGTTCTGTGCTTATGTTTTACAATTAAACTTATTATTTGTCCATCAAATATGTCACGAAGAACCACAATGCTCACCTGGAACTTTCTAATCTTGTGTTTTACATTATAAACGTGTTGTCTGTTCATCATCATGTTTTCACGAAGTAAAACATAGAATAACAACGCTCATCTGGAATTTTTCCTTATATTTTCTCTCTTCCCCTACACCCGCAGTCTTTTGTCCTTATGACTATAAGCCTATGACCTGATTTATTGTCAATACTGTGTTGGTTATATATATGGCAATAGCCATCCTAGTTACTTGTTTTGTTTATTTTATATAAAATACTAGGACCGCAGTACGCTAGGCTCATTGTGCGAACCTGACATGTGATCGACTATACCTGGCTATTCTAGCTCGTGTGGTGCTTAGGAGTCATTTGTGTAAGCCTCTTCCTGATGTAGCGGATATGTAACACCGCACACTGGATAGATTGTGTAAAATTGGCCAGTTACCTTAGGGCCTCTTATTATATTGAGGGATTGTCTCTTTCTACGCTCCTCCAGCCGCAAGGCTTATTAATTGTCTGGAACTCCCATCGCCAATCTGGCATGATCTGACTCCGGAAACTATTGGGGTTTCCGAGCGGTGAAAACCAAAGTGCTGATTTCGCATACTCATATTTCACTCTGTATCTTCGGATACCAGTTAGCATAGATAATCCCGCCAAAATAGGATGCAACGTAGGAAGCACTGCGAAAACATTATATTTATTTTAATCCGGCCAGCAGTGCATCTCTGGGCATTTTGAAACTTAACCCTAATGACAGGCAAACGTTAGTCCCCGGGATCAGATCTCATATGGTCTGCCCCGACACCAGGTGACGGATAGGATGCAGATCTTCATCTAACTCTGTACAGTGACTGGGTGTGCTCTTGGAACCCACCACGCCCTCACTGGAAGATCACTATAGTTGGATATCTGTCTCTTACTCCCCACCATAAATTTGTATGCACTTTTCAATTGCTTACATAATAATGACTTGTTCTACTGATGTTGTATGTGGTTGCGGTATGATATGTAACAGGATCATTATATGATTCTGGAGCTGTCACTCTGTAACATGCCCGCACGCTATCTTTCTAAGGGAGATGCTCCGTAAGGTGACCATACGGAAACCGAGCATCTTCGCCAGTCAGGCTCATGTAGTAAAGATAGGTAGAAATCCCTGCCACTTGTGGCCAAAAGCTTGGACATGAACCTAACAACTAAATGATAGTTTAGGATCTAGCAGAAGGACCGCATAAATAGCAGAAGGATAAAAGCAGCAACTACCAATACAGTATCTTGGACTTCATAAGATGGCAGTGTTGAATTCTACGGAAATCATCCACCCCATCTTCACGTAATACAGCGTGCATCACATCAATTATAATATCACTAGGTTGACTCACACTACACACTTAGCATATGTTTGAACAAGAGTGCCCCTTTTTGCCAATTCTCTTCCTCTGCTTCGGCGTTGAAGATATTTTCCTGTGATGGGGGCCCGCGCGAGGCACTTGTCTCGCAATAATAATATTTTGTTAGGGGTGTAATGGTTTATATTAAACTACATAAGTAGCCTCATTAGGATTCTCCCTTGCAGGGATAGCTCATGGACATATACGAATCTGTGAGGTACCTCTGACGAATCCACGTTAACAAGACCAACTTAATTCTATGTACCTCTACGTTAACAAGACACCAACTTAGTTTTATATACTATATATTTTCTCCCTTGTACTAACAAACGAGTACCATTGTTTGTATAGTTCCATTTTTAATTATTATGTCTAGACTCCTAAATTGAGTTATGGACCGTCATACCGGTGACACAAATAGTTGGGACGAGACAGTTCAATCTCGGCGGCAATGGTCGCATGGCTCCACTGGAACGTTATCATTCCACCGGCTCTAGAAGTCAGCCTTTGTACTTTTTGGAGCCGCGAAACATGATCCGTAACTCCAAGAACCACAGCTAACCAGCCCTACCCCGCATCCTGTACCTGCGGTGCAATGGAGCGGAGCAGCCGAACGGGCCAGCGCATACCCCACAAGCTACACTATCAATGACAGCATCAACATTCAGTAAAATTATTGTCAAAATAATTATTAGGTAATGCGATTACTACCTGGTACAGATTTGATACTAATTTCAGTCTCTATATTCTAAAATAATTAAAAATTTTAGTCGACTCGCTATGGATTTGAATAACAATTTGACAGTAAGTTGTTGGTTTCTAAGGCACCAACAACATTGTCGAATTATTATCCACATGCATGAAATCAATATATTACTATTTAGGTAAAGTGAGCGTAGGCCTATATAAGCTTTCTCGCCAAGAATGAATGCTTAGCAAACGGTGTGCATGTTTCGTTGACAGATTTGTGCATTTGTTTGAAACGCATTAAGTGAAACAGAAATGTACACAAGGTATCTAGGCGAAATATTTCCTTCGTGCAGGCAAAGCATATTTTGGCCATGTACTCACTCGACTTATATAGTAATACTGAGCGCTGTGTAATTCGCTGGACAACAATTTGATAAAGTTGTTTGTGCCTTAGTCAGCAACAACTTACAGTCAAATTGCTCTTCAAATTCGTAGAAAGTATTGACTGAAATGTATGATTATTATTTTAGAACACATAGACTGAAAGCTGTTGCAACACTTCAATAAAAAAAATTTCAAATATGTAGCAGGTAGTAATTGCATTACATACTAATTATTTTGACAACAATTTGACTGAATGTTGGTGCTGTCATTGATAGCAACAACTTCCATGCAAATTACTGTCAATGTATATAAAAGCTTTCTCCTATTTACTCCTGGAGATCGATGCACTTTGTCTGAACAGTATTGAAATAAAGACTCGAATGTACTGCCGTGAATATGCCCTACGCGCATGCTTACGCTTCCAGAGCTGGAGGACAAATGACTATTTGCACGTGCAAGCAGTTTTGTTTTGTTTGAGAAATCCTAGCTTGTGCAGACAGTAGACTGAATGAATATGGCGTCCAATAGTTACAACGATTATGGAGTGAGGGAATGGCATGCTGGGTAGCATTGCATGCTGGGTAAATTGAACAGGCATCTCATATCTCGTGCAAAAGTGTCTATATTTAATGGAACACGAGAGCTTTAAGCAACCTATAGAGCATGTAGGCTCAGTATTAGGCAGCTGAGTATCAAGGCCCTTGGGTTTCTTGTTAGATTACTAAAAACTGTTCATATTTTTGGTGCTGTGACAAATAGAACTACACATATGTCAAAACAGGTGGTATTTCTGGTCGCATTGCTAACACATTTCAGATTCAATCTCATATGTACCATGATAAGTGCTGTCCGAATTAACTCTTTGTCACTCAAGCCGGACAAAAAAGGCTTCGGCATTGGTCTTGCTTACCAATAGAAGACAATTTTTGAATATTTACCACTGGAGTGACTGGCTCGATAACCGAGCCAATCAATCCAGTGATAAATTGAAAAAAATAGTCTTCCTGGGCTGCAAAAGGATACTTTCTTTGAGAAAATTTACATTTTCTTGAACAAATTTGATGATTAAAAGGTTAAAACAGCTCTACTGTTGCTATCTATGAACCACATTCAAAATGAACACCTTTGAAACCTTCTTCAAATTCATAAAAATACATTGAGTTCTAATACAGCAAGATCACTACCATTAACGATCATAAATAAGTGTTAAACAGCAATATTATATACAACTATATTTTAAAATCATCTATTATTTCTTCGCTCACGACACGCGAATGTTCCAGGAGAAATATATCATTATTCTCTATAGATCAAGCATGTGAGTATTATGTATTCCAATACCTTTAGCATTTTAAGATGCACGCCTCCGACAAAATTACCATTAATCAAATTTAATACGCAGAAATGGCGGTTAGATGGCTTTCCTTGTATTATCCTGATTAATGCATATGCAATCACTTATCCCGAGTCTCTGCTCCCAGTTTCCGCATACTAATCTGACTCCCGGGTGGCCAGTCACTTCTCTTTATGGTAGGAGGTTTGGACAAAATTCTCATAGAGATTTTTGCTGATGGTTGTATAAATTTGATTAGATGTCTCTCATTCTTATTCCATTCTGAATTCTATGCAGTTGTATACATGTACTATACAGATGTGAATCTGTGATGATTATTTTTGAAACATTATCACTTTAATGGATAAATTTAGTTAAGAATACCAAAAGATTGCTTATTGAATGTCCATTTGCTGACCAAGAGAATATTATTTTGGAAATTTTACCACTGGAATGACTGATTCGATTACCGAACAGGTCATTTCAGTGGTAAGGCTTCACAAATAGTATTATTTTGGCCAGCAAATGGGTATTTTGGCTTTTGACAAATGGTTTTGGCCGGCTTCAACATAAAAGGTTTAACCAAGTACGGATCACACCCATCAAGGGAGATAACTGCTATGGTTTAAAAATTACCATATATAGAAAGGGAAAAAGTACTTTCATGAAAACCTTTCAATGATATGACTGCCCCTGTATAAGATTTTCCAAAATCTATTATCCATTTCTGTTCAATCATTTGTCTCGCCACCTTTCTGTCTCAGTGTGTGTTTGTGTGTGTGTGTGTGCGTGCGTGCGTGCGCGGCGTGGGCGGGCGTATGTGCATGCGTGTATTTGTCCGTCCATCTCATTCGGTCTTGTGTGATAACTCACGTTTTACTTGATGCATCTTTACAAAACTTGGCTGGAACATTGCTCTCTGGGGACACTAAGCACCATCTTTGCTTTGGGATCAAAAGATTAACGGTCACGGTCATGTTGGCACAATTATGAAAATTGCATTTCCGCATGATATCCCAAGTTCTACTGGTGGAATCTTCAACAAACTTGGTGTCTTGATGCGGCCTCTTGAAGGTTAATCTAAAAAAAGGGGTTGTGTGTTTGTGCATGCATGGATATGTTCATGGATGTGCATGCATGTGTGCATGCATACATCATAGTTACCAGGTTACGCTGAGAACATGATCACAATGATCATGGACTTATTGAAACATATTTTCTTGAACATATATCTTTCTGAAGGTTATTTTGCAAAATGCTTTTTGCTTGGCAAAGCATGAAATTAAAAATGGACAAGATGAATAGATTTCCTTGTGACTGATACTGTGTTTTCCAAACGTGCCAAATAGATATAAACTGAGGGAGATACAAGCTACATTGTGATCAGACAGACAGATTTAATGTTATTATTGTAAAACCATTAACACACAAGCCAGACAAAACGACTTTTGCTGATGTCTTGAGAAATATCCATTTGCAGACCACGAGAAGACTATTTTTTAATTTTATCCTGGAATGACTGGCATGGTAACCGATCCAGTCACTCCATGATAAATTTTCAAAAAATAATCTCTTGGGCTGAAAAGTGGCATTTTCTATGAGGAAATTAAAATATTCTTGAACAAATTTGAATGTTAAAGCGTTAACATGATGAACACTGATAGTTCTCCTGAATTTAGCACGCCAAGATAATCACCTTTGACGGGCCGTGTCGAATGTATTGAGTAATGTATTGTTCTCCTGCGTGAGCCATATCCGGACATTGGCGGGAATATCACGTTTGATAATAACTCATTGGGATGAATGTGACCATTGCAATATATGTCTGTGTTGACGGATTTTATCGCCAATTGGATCGGAAGCAGCGCCATGTGAGCGTTAATTTTTTTTTTACCCAGATGTGCCAGCGATATGATTTCAAGATATATAAACGTGATACATACTGATCATTTTGAAAACACTAGCTGAAGCTAGGGTATCCATACCTCAAAGTCAAATTATTCTGAAAGTACAATTTCAATTAGTACAAAATTAATACTGTCTGCATCATATATAGGTAGATTAACCCTTTAACCCTTGAATTTCATCAAGAAAATTTAAATTTTCTCATAGAAAATGTCCATTTGCAGACCAAGAGGACTATTGTTGAAAATTTACCACTGGAATGACTGGCTCGGTTATCAAGCCAGTCATTCCAGTGGTAAATTTTCAAAAATAGTCTTCTCTTGGTCTGCAAATGAACATTTCTCAAAACCAGTACAGAAGCAGATTTTGGCTGATATGAGTGTTAACGGGTTAAGATGCTTATTACTTAATATTGTTTATATAGCGTTGGTTAGAAAATTCTTGCAAAAGATATGTCAGACTAGAACAAGCTATTTTAATCCTTCAACATTCAAACTGGCCAAAAATTGCTTTTGCAGAAATGTCCATTTGCAGACCAAGAAAAGACTGTTTTTGAAAATTTGCCTCTGGAATTTGCCACAATAAACGAGCCAGTCATGCCAGTGATAATTTTCCAAATAATTGTCTTCTCTTGGTCTGAATATGGACATTTTCTATGAGAAAATTGAAAACAGGTAAGCTTATCCATCTATCTTGCTATCTGTCAGCACGTTCATTGTCCATTCATCAACTTTTTCTTTAAAACAACTTTTTTCAAGCAGCCCTATTGAGATTTCACTGAAAGTTCTTTTTTACATTATCAAATATGATGTTTATTATCGAGCCCTTAGCGAAGATTGGGATATCGTGCCCTTAGCAAAAATGAGGATGGCTCAACATATCCAGTCTCCAGAGATGGAGTTCTGTTATTATTCAATGGAAAATTAATTCAACAGTCTTTTGTTATATACAATGATTGCAAGCAGGTGTAGAGAAACATATATACATGTATATAAACATGTAGAATGTGGACCATTTGCTTATCTCTAAGACTTGCTGAGACCAGTAGTGCTTGCGCTGCAGGTATGGTAAGCAGTTAGGCTTTAGGCTTCAGTTGTGGGCTATGTCCATATCTAGCTTCCTCATTGAGCAATATCATGGGGATCTGTGTCTGGCATGCAAGTTGCATTTTCAAGGTCAGACCATCCAGTGCTCAATCATGTTCACTGATTTTGCACAATGCTCATAGCTTCTGTAGGGAAGAGACATTACTCTTCCTCTGATCTGCCTGTCCCAATATGATAACATGCCATACCATGCCATGATCTGTATAATAGGTTACCATGCCAAGATCTGATGATTGGTTACCATCCCATGATCTGTATGATAGGTTACCATGCCATGATCTGTATGATAGGTTACTATGCCATACCATACCATGATCTGTATGATAGGTTACTATGCCATGATATGTATGATAGGTTACCATGCCATACCTTACCATGATGTATGATAGGCTGCCATGCCATGCCATACCACACCATGATATGTATGATAGGCTACCATACGATAATCTGTGTGATAGGTTATCATGCCATACCATGGCATGGCCTGTATGATAGGTTACCATGCCATACCATACAATGATCTGTATGATAGGTTAATATGGCATGATCTGTATGATAGGTTACCATGCCATGATCTGTGCGATGCGATACCATCCCATGATCTGTATGATAGGTTACCATGACATACCATACCATGATCTGTATGATAGGTTACCATGCCATGATCTGTGCAATGCGATACCATCCCATGATCTGTATGATAGGTTACCATGCCATACCATACCATGATATGTATGGTAGGTTACCATGCCATGATCTGTGCGATGCAATACCATCCCATGATCTGTATGATAGGTTACCATGCCATACCATACCATGATCTGTATGATAGGTTACCATGCCATACCATACAAGGATATGTATGATACGCTACCATGCCATACCATACCATGATCTGTATGATAGGCTACCATGCCATGATCTGCCTGGTAGGTTACCATGCCATGATCTGTGCGATGGGATACCATGCCATACCGTAGAACACCTTAATTCATGACACTGCCTCATCTGATGTGTGATTTGTCCCATACATTCTAGTCCCAAAAATTGTACAATCCCAGAAACGAACCCTACTTAAATCATCTAAAAAGTATAGTATGATTCAAACTAACATCATGCCATTTGTAGCATATTTGATAACACGGACTACTGGGCTGGTACTGGGGCAATTCTGGGTTGTATTGTTCAAGTACTGACCCAATAACATGCATTATCAGGGACAGAGATTGCTGTGGCGATGACACTGCTAGCAATATGTAAACATATCATCTTCTCAGTAGGTAACATACTGTATCATATTTTCATTAAATAATGAGCTTCAGAAATTTAAGTAATAGTGTGGTGGTGGCGGGAAGTGTGTACTGTCAATGGTGACATGGTTTAGGATGTTGATATATGGGGGTTGGGGGGGGGGGGGGGCGGCGTAACTTGGCTGGGTCGGAAGGTCTGTCCTCCAAATTTTCTAAAATCAAACTGAAGCTGTGTTCTCCAAATGATTTAAAATAATTAAAACTGAAATAATACAATTCATGCATGCACACACTCACGCATGCACATGCCCACATACGCATGTACATTACATACCTCCCACAAGCACAAGGTGTTTTTTTGCAGATTTGGATGTTTGAACCCTCCAAATGTCCAAATCTGTAAATTTGTAATTTAAAAAACAAGCTGTGCTCAACAAGTGTTACAGCGTATTGCTTAAATATGTGAATAACAAATACTAAAAGAAATTGGCTCCAGTTAAAGCCATGACTTTACAAGAATAGTCCCTTGTCAGTGCTTTAATATAAAAATAAGATCAAATTCACTTGGCAGCAACAGCTCCCAGTCAAATTAATTTCAAAATATTCAGCAGCATATTTATTAAGTAGTAAAGACATACAATTCGTATAACAATGCTTAATCCATCACCAATTAAGCGCTCGTGACGAGCTGATCTACATCATTCATGATGCCATTGATTATGATGTCATCCTGCATGTCACTTAGTTTATTATGACATCATATAATGAATGGATAAACTGGATAGGTCCATTTGTCAAAGGGGATGGGGAAACATACATCTTTATATTTACCGCACATGTGCCCCCATCCCTGTGGATCCGCCACATTTGTTACAAATTTTATGCTTTTATATGTTCTAAGAAAACTTTGGGGCTCATCTAAAGTTTGTGGTAGGCTTCTATGAGTGAGTAAGCTTTTAATGGTACAAATATGGTAATATTATTCTGATCTGTTGCTCATCTTCGCAGGGCAAACCTCTAACAGCATTGACCTTCGGCCACAATGATAAGCGGTTGTTTGTGGCCGCTGGTGTCAACGTACATGTTGCCTGGGTGTTTAAAAAAGTGCCGCTGCTACAGTTCATTTGTCAACATTGCATACAGAATCACATCACAGCAGAGAAGAATGCCAATAAGCTTAATCTACCTGCTAAATTGCGCCAGGGAGTTAGATCGCTATTCTCACCAACTGTTAAAGTAAGTCTACATTTGTTTAACCCTTATAACTCTGATGTCAATATTCTATCCTTTAGTCTGTCAATAACAAAGAAACTGGTGTACATTTTTCAACAATTTTGGTGGTCGATGTTGGTGTCTAGAATAGTAACATCTTCCACCAAATTTGTTGAAAAATAAACATCAATTCATCTTTTAATTTAATTTGAAAATTTTAAATTCTGACACCAGAGTGGTAATGGTTAATCCATTTAATAACAAATCCCTAATAAAATTAAAAAAATTTACGAGATAAAGCATATTCTGTTGAATATTTTGAGATTAATATGACTGGAATTACTGGCTTCCAGTTATATTAATCACAAAATATTCAACAGCATTCCTGTACTTGTTAGCAGTCTAATGGATGATTCCAGGGTTGGGGTTCAAAGTATGTAAATCAATCCCAACACACTCAATGCATGGGTGAAGCTTAGCTAGAGATGGGCGGGGCATAACAGAAAGTGGATTCATCCATTAGCATATGGCTTGCTGTACAGGCCACATAATGCTAGGATACAGCTGTATGTGAGATACATGAAGTTCACACAGCGTTCAGTACAAAAAAGCTAATCACAAAACAATCCTGTTTAAATGTAGTCTATTCCAGTGGTATGATTTCTAACCTTTCTTGGCCTACAAATGTATATATTCTCAAGAGAATGATAGAAGACATTTTTTGGTTTGCTCGATCATTAAAGGTTCACATTCACCCCAAAATGCTTGAAAATAAATGTATTTAAATTGTATACTTTCAGGGCTTAAATTCTGTACCTCAATGTAATGAGACGAAATAAATCGTAACATATGATAATTTTATTCCGCATAAATTAATATAATGTTTTAGTTGTGAAGTTGAAATAGGGACTCTCATGTCTCTAATTGAATTTCACAATTAAAAAAATTAATTTATGCTTAATGAAATCGGCGTGTATTAAGATTTATTTCGTTACATTACATCTAGGCACACAATTTAAGCCTCTAAAAGTAAATAATTTTAATTTCAGGCATTTTGCCGTGAATGTTCACCTTTAAACAATAGAGGGATGCAATCTGTCACCCAAATATCTGACGTCAAATACTCCACATGTTAGCTGACATCACAATCATAATGATGTAGCTCTGTCACGAAAATCTATAGGTCCGTCACCAGAATTGTACGAATTGTATGTCTGAATTCACAATTTAATTTGATGAATAATTTAATACTGGATGCTGTTTCTGCCATATGCAGCAACACCCACCAGTAAAATTAGTTTCAAAATATTCAACAACGTATCTATATATCTACCACCCTTTGTTTCAGAGTTACATACCTGATCCGTTTAAGCTGCGTGAATTTGTCAGCCTGCCGCCACCGGGTAATGAGCGCCTCTACTGCACAATGATTCACAATGGAGACGAAGCATCGGGCATCCACTATACCCTGTATCTTGAATACTTGGGCGGCCTCGTACCTCTACTCAAGGGCAAGAGGACCAGCAAACTGAGACCAGATTTTGTCATTTTTGATCCTAAGATTAAAGCATCTGGATGTAGTACAAGTAAATTCCATTCTTTACTACCATTTATTAACCGTTTAACATTCAAATTTCTCAAACTATTTAGCACTGGAATGGCTTTGCCCGGTTATCGAGCCAGTCATTTCAGTCATAAATTTTCCAAAATGGTCTTCTCTTGGTCAACAAATGGACATTTCTCAAGACGACTGAAGAAGGCATTTTTGGGTAGCTTGAGTGTTAAAGGGTTGACTATGACTCCTATTACTCGTTTTCCGCGATTCTACCTGTAACTCATGCTGAACAGTTTATGCTTGATTTGGTGTCTTATGAAGCAATGGAGGAATCCAGTTTCCATCTCTAGCTAAGCTCCACCCACAATTTGCTCGTGTTGGGATCAATCAATCCCTGCACTTTCTGAATCTCAATTTCCAGAAAACTACAGGTAAGCCGTTGAATAGTTTGAAACTAATTTGTCTGAATGCATTTGCTGGCTATGGCAGCATGCCCAGTCAAATTAGTTTCAAAATATTCAACATAATGTTTATTAAATAGTAAAGACATACAATTCATACATCAACACTTAGTCTGTGATCAGTTAAGCATTTGTGATGAACTTATCTAAGTCATTCATAACGTAATTGATTATGATGTCATACTACACATCACATAGTTGATTATGACATCATGATTGATGGATAAGCTGAGATCCTCCATTACTACTATCAGTCATTGTACTTCACTTACTACTCTTTTCCAACTAACCCTTGCAGAACAGAAACAACATATTGTTTATAATGTAGGAAATATTCTGTTGACTATTTATCCCCCTGCTTTAGCGAAAAGCGGGGAGGATTATGTTTTCGCTTCCGTCCATCCGTGCGTCCGTCACACACACACAGGTTTTCTTTCGATAACTTTACTTTTGCTTGGAATATTGTGACAATACTTCATGGGAAGGTTGGCTATGGTAGTAGGCAAATGCACCTTAGTTTGAGGGTCAGTCAGCCGGTCCCTCAATCCGTCCATCCCTTTGTCTCTGTATTTGTGTCCATCCGTTCGTCCGTCCAAGTTTTGGGTTTTCGTTCAATAATTTTATCTTTGCTTGGAGTATTGTGAGGAAACTTCCTGGAAACATTGGCTATGGTACTAGGAAATTGTACATTATTTTGTGTGTCAGTCAGCCCATTCCTCCATCCCTTTGACTCTGAATTTGTGTCCGTCTGTCTGTGCAGCCCCCCCCCCCCCCCCCACTTCAGTGAAAAGCGGGGGCGGATTATGTTTTCACTTCCGTACATGCGTCAGGTTTTCTTTCGATAACTGCTTTTGCTTGGAATATTGTGACAACACTTCATGGGAAGGTTAGCTATGGTAGTCGGCAAATGCACCTTAGTTTGAGGGTCAGTCAGCCTGTTCCTCCATCCGTCCTTCCCTTTCCTTTCCTTTGTCTCTGAATTTGTGTCCATCCGTCTGCAAATTATGGGCTTTCGTTCAATAACTTTATTTTTTCTTGGAGTATTGTGACAAAACTTCATGGGAACATTGGCCACGTTTCTAGGGAAATGTACATTATTTTGTGAGTCAGTCACCTCGTCCCTCCGGCCATCCATACCTTTGTCTCTGAATTTGTGTCTGTCCGTCCGTACAAATTTTTGGTCTTCGTTCAATAACTTTATTTTTACTTGAAGTATTGTGACGAAACTTCATGGGAACGTTGGCTATGGTACTAGGGAAATGTACATTATTTTGTGGGTCAGTCAGTCTGTCCATCTATACATTTTCCTCTGAATTTCTGTCCGTCCGAGTAAGTTTGGGATTTTAGCTCCCATTTGTCTGTGTATCCATCCATATGCCTATCCAAATCAGTGGGATTATGTCATCCCATGAACATGGCTGCCGTTGCGGGGTGATTATTTGATTTATATCATCTAATTTGATGGTGGGCTCTATGACTGCAACAAGTTTCAATCAAATTAATTTTAGAATATTTCACATCTTTTGTGTATAGCTGTATTCAATTTGCGCGACTTGAATTTCAAATGTTAAAGGGTTAATTATTGCATGTTATATAACAAGCTTCATAGTCCACATAAAAGATATAGGAATGCTAATTGTATGACAAACAATAATGCAGAAACAACAAGACCAATCACAGATTGCAGATCCTCGCCCTACAGTTTTTGTCACATTGTAGAAAGTTTAAAAATTTTATGGATTTAAAAAAACTTTTCTAGTTCTTTTTCGAATCACGCCCATGATATTGAATCCTGGTGATGGTCACCCTTTTCTGTGTCAAAATTTGAGCCAAATCTCTCCATGCATTTCCACGATATTCACATTTACAAAATTGTTCCAATCAGAATCTGGGTTCTTATTTTGCACAGGCAAAATCTGAAAATCGTCTTGCATGTCACGTTCATTTGTTATGTTAAAATTTGAGCGGAATCAGATCAGAGGTTTTTGAGATACAGCTCTAAAGACACAGACAGACAGACGACGTGCACACGCACGCGCACAGACAGACCCGAACGCAATACGCTTTTCTCCTTACGGGGCGAGGGTAAATCCTGAATATGGTGTATTCTTCAAAGTTGTCAACATTTAAACACATACTATGAAAGGAATAGAGGGATCCCATCTGCCACTCAAGTATCTAATGGCGCAATCAAATAGGTCGCATCTTACCTGACGTCATTCTCAAAATAATGTATGTCTCGCCAAAGTGTATGAATTATATGACTGATAAAACTGATTCCAACATGCGTACAAAGTGGTCAGCTCTTAGCTAGAAAATGGCATGGCATAGCTAGAAATTGGATGCCTCCTTTCAACTGTGAATCGCAATGAAATGTTCTTCCTTTAGTAGACATATTTTCAAGATCAGTCTGACTAGTAGCTGTAAGATAACATTATCAGTAGAAACTAGAGGAAGCAACACTCTGAAAAACATATATAGAGAAAGAGTAATAATCGCTACCCAGCCTTTTGACAGATCTGGACAGGCTGAGGATTGGAATACCATTAAGTCCAAGGTTGTTATATTGTTCCATGCTTACAACTGTGTTCAGTTATGAGATCTGTTACATATATTTCAATTCCAATTTCTGAATGTAATAATCCGCCTATTTTAAACAAATTTCTGACAAGTTAATTTTAATTGCTTACATGGGTTAGCTTAACCTTATGATATATTAGCTATCATAATTAGCTACTGTCCAGCATGACCATACTGATGACATCAAGTTATCAGGTAATGGACCTTTTCAGTTTTAGCTATCCCCCACCCATCTCTATCTAAGGTCCACCCACACCACACTTGTGTTGGGATTGATCGATCTCTAAACTCCCTGACTATCTTCTTCTTCTTCTTTTCGATCGCTGGTATCACACTTGGAGAGGCGTTCTCAAGATGAAATCTGTGGTTTTCTGCGGTTCTTCCACAGGCCCATACAGCTTTTCAAGAAAAGAGGTTGACAAAGGCCAGATCTCTTCTCTCAGCAGCTTATACGTACTGCAACATTGAAGTATGTGCTCTGTGGTCTGTTCTGCTTCTCCACAAGGACAAGCGGGCGATGTCGTAAGGTGGAACCGCCTGTACATGTGTTGGTTTAGTCTGTTATGTCCAGTTCTGAGACGAAAAATGGTCACTTGCTCTGGCCTCGAGAGATGATGGTAGGCATCTTCTGATTGAGGTGTTCTATAGAGTGATTTGATGATAGTCTTCATCTCTGTATGCGTAACCATGTTTTCTGTCTGATTCTCTTCTGCACCCACCTTTGCCATCTTGTCTGCTTCCTCATTTCCTTGGACTCCACAGTGTGAGGGGATCCACTGCAATGCTATCCGAAAGCATTTGATGGTTTGTAGTGCTTCTTCAAGTTGTGGCAGCTTACCTTTGGTGATAGCCTCAAGGACGGAGCGGGCATCAGATAAAAAGACAATCTGTGCAATAGGGTCTGCTGTTCTGCTGATGGTATTAGCTGCATGGACCAGTGCTTCGACTTCAGCTCTGTAGTTTGTGCAGTGTTTGCCTGTCGGTATTGCAGCTGACTCATGTTGTCCGTTTGGATACTGTATGTGCAGTCCGGCACCTCCGCTCCTAATTGCATCTTTGGCTGATCCATCTGTGTAGATCCTTATCCATGTCTCCTGAGGGTACATTTCTTCCAGCATGGCTAGGGTCAGGGCCTTCTTGCTCACATCACTGTGTTCATCTTTGGTTGTGAGATGAGGTACTGTGGTGCGAATAGCTATGCTCTCTAGTTTGTTTTCCCAGGGTGGAGGATCAAGGGTGTCGTTTGGGTCCTCTATTTGTGCGGGCAACATTTCTTGGTGTTTCCTTTGAAGTGCTTTTGTCTCTTTCACAAAACTTGATCTTTTAAATCTTCCTGATGACAGCTGTGCTTGCCTGATCTTCTTCGGGTGGTTGTTGAACGATTTGAACTTTGCAGCTTGGATCAGTGCTTTGCATTCCCTTCCTTTACTAAGTGGGGGGATGCCTGCTGTCTGCTCCATTTTTTCTATTGGTGTTGATCTCATTCCACCAGTGATGATGCGCAGTGCCTGGTTTTGTACTCTGTCAAGGTTCTGTTGATGACTATCAATTTCCAGAAAATTATACAGGTAAGCTGTTAAATATTTTGAAACTAATTTAACTGGGTGCTGTTGCTGCCTGCAGCAACAGCGTTCAGTCAAATTAGTTTCAAAATATTCAACAGAATATGTATTAAATGGTAAAGACATACAATCCGTACAATGTGCCAGGCTATTAACTGTTAAAGACAGCCTATATCGAGTTATTCATGATGTCATGATTATGACATCATCACACACGTCACTTAGTCAATTATAATGTCATATGATGAATGGATAAACTTGAAAAGGTCCATTCTATATGGAAACAAGTGCCAAGTATGATAGTTAATAGATTGCCTGGGTAAGCTTTTTCTATTGCCGTTGCTAGATATTCATCTGTGTGTACCTTTGAACATTTGCAGATCAATAGATTATTTTCAAAAATTAATCACAGGAATGACTAGCTCGATAACCGAGCCATTCATTCCAGTGGTAAATTTTCAAAAATATTCTCTTGGTCTGCAAATAGATATTTTCTATGAGAAAATTGAAATTTTCTTAAGCCAATTTATTTGTTAAAGGGTTAAATCGGCTTCATCTCATATTTTACGATGGTGTATTATGAATAATATGTTTTCTTATCTCTCTGCCAGATGAAGAATCCAAGATGACTAATGGTCACATTGACAATACCAGCGATTCAGAAAGCGACATTTCACTCGATGGCTGCGGATCTCCTAGGATGTCACGACGTAAAATGCAACGCCAATTTCGTCCTGAAAAAGTTGATCGGAGCATAACATTCCGCACTCTGGATGAGCTAATGTTTAATGATAACTTGCCAGAGGTGAGCTGTTTGTCTCAATGTAATACAGGCAATATCTTGTAGATATACATTCTGCATTCTACATCTAAACATGTTATTTGTCATTGATTACCATTATAGTTAAGGGCTTCATGGGGCTTGGTACTTGTACCCTTCCCCAGAAATTGTGACCATTCACTTACTGTAGAATATTAGCTGCAGGTAGCAGCTCAATAAACCGCTATGTCCCTTAGTCAGTCAGTCCCATCAGTCAGTCAGTCAGTCTACCCTTCCCCAGAGATGGTGACCGTTCACTTACTGTAAAATATTAGCCGCAGGCAGCAGCTCAATAAACCGCTATGTCTCTTAGTTAGTCAGTCAGTCAGTCAGTCCTTTAGTCTGTCATTCAGTCAGTCAGTCCTTCAGTCAGTCAGTCAGTCAGTCAAGCTTATTCCAGGATATCGTTTCAAGAGTTTTTCATATACAGTAATCAGACTTGGTGTATGCATGCATGGTAGGTTCATGGTATGTAGCATAGCAAAAGTAAGCCAGTGTGACCTACTTATCATGCTTCACCCATAGCTACTGAGGTGTTAACAACCTTGTTTTACCCACAAGATTTTTAGACAAATGTTTATGATGCTCTTTAATAAATGTAGCTATAATGTCTCGCATAAGAGCAAAATACTAACCATAACTATGCACTCAATGCTATGTCTTGATGAAGTTATGCAAGTCCTCCTGAATGGAGGGATCAGATCTGTCACTCAAGTCTCTAATGACATAATCAAATACGTCACTTGTTAGCTGATGTCACAGTCAAAATGATGTAAGTGCGTATACGAATTGTATGTCTGATGAATTTACAGTTTAATAAATATTCTGTTGAATCTTTTGAAACTAATTTGACTGGGAGCTGTTAGTGCCTGCTGTTGCTGCCTATGGCAGCAACAGCTCCTAGTCAAATTAGTTTCAAAATATTCAACCGCTTTCCCTTGAAATTGCAGATTTATTGAAACAGATTTCTTTTCCTTAGAATAACAAGTTGCTGGAGGTAACATCAAACATCTGGGGAACAAAGTTCCGGCTAGCCGGTGCAGCGGGCTACCTCCCACCTGATATGGGACAGGTGCTATATAAGACTAGCTTACTTCATCTTCAGCCACGACAAATGACTGTCACAATCACGGAGTTAACTGCCCATGGCATACAAGCCTCGGGGAATTCGTATTCACGAGATCCACATTTTACCCCAGCTGGTATGGTAGATGATGACTCTGATACAGGTATGTTGTTTGTGATGGAAGGGCTCTCCCATTGTAACACATAGTACAAGTATGTAACCCTTTAAACCATCCAGTTTTCCAATGTCTTCCTTTCAGGTCCACTTTGCAAGAGAGCTGTTATTACTACATTACAACCTACCTCCTTGCATTACTATTGCTCTTTCCTTCTCTGAAGGGAAGCGTAGTAGGATGAATTTTTTACAGCCAATGTTTGCTAGGTATTGTGGTTACAGAGCGACTGAAGGCTTCTTCAGGAATCTCCATATTCTCTTTAATGATGAGATCCATAGTAATTCGCTTGAATGCTATATCTCGGAATGAGGCAAGAAGAGAGTTAATCCAATACCCAGAGCCACTGAGTAGGTCATTAAGCGCAATGACAACCTCATTGGCTAATAGCTATCACATGACCTTGTTGATAGCAACCAAGACTTCATTCCTTTTCCTACTCTATGAAGGAAGAGGCGTTAAAATTTACAAGCCAATTTAAGTTATTTATAACTTGTTAAAATCGCTGTGGATTATTGTAAAGTGAAGCAAATATCATCGAGATGTCGGATAAAAGAAAGAAACCTCCCAAGATAAGTGGTTGTAGGTCCTGGTGTTTTAATAATGATGTTTAGATCATTTCTATTTTCGTGGTAGGCGCGTTACCAGTTTTGGTTACTTGTGCCCAGAGTGTATAGACATTTGAGTTGTCTATTTGTGCTTCTTTTTAACCAGTAGCTTGTAGAGCTATTGATTTGATATGCTTGTAAGGTATTGAGCATGAATCTATGATTATCTCGATAACATACTCTCTCAAAGAAACTAAAATAATTTTCAAATTTGAGATCGGTAGGGTCTCTATTTATAAATCATGGGATTAGCTGTGGCTAATCCTGAGTCATATTCGGAGCTTTACTCTATCGGATCTTGCTGATTTTATGATTCAGATTTGGGAAAGTCTCCTAAGAGGTCCAAGGAGAAGAATAAAGAAAAGAATGTGAACCATTCAGTTAGATGTTCTAATAGCAGCTGCCATAGATTTATTAAAGCGGATCACTCTGGACATGTCTGTTCCAAGTGCACATCGTGTACTCTTGAGTCAACCTGCTTGATATGCGGGTCATGGTCGCTAGCTACTAGAATGTGGTTTTTCAAACCAAATTGTCCTGTGACTTCTAAAACTAAAAAGCCGGGAAATCCTTCTCCACTAGCGTCAGCGGTTAAAATAAAGGCCAAAACCAAGGCCAAGACGGATTCGGCCATAATACTCGAGAATATTGTTTTGTCAATGGAATGTCTCCAGAAACAAGTCAGTAATATAGATTTGTCTATTGACAGCAGGATTAATACAATTATCCTGGACCAGTCAGACTCCAATGCTTCATCTCCTGACATAATTGAGGGTGAAGCATTGGAGCTGGCTGTTCCAAGGAAGCCCCTATTCTACTAAGTCTAACAAACTATAGCTCACTGATTTGCATTTTTTCAGGGTACCACAAAGAATGGAAAGAACAAAAGTATGAAGACTCAGGGTTTCGCCTCGTTCAGAAGCCAGTCATATCGCTCCAGGATTCTTCTTTATCTTCAGTCTACATTCCGCAGCCTACGCCCGTGAAGACCGTGTGGTCTCGAGCCCGAACGGGTTATAAGTCAGTCCGCTTCAGTCAACATGCCGCAGCCTGGGCCCTTGCAGACCAAGCAAGGTCTCGCACCTAATCAGGTTATAAGTTGGTCACCTGTCACTACTACGTCTTCACTGACTGGGCCGAAGGATTTTCCGACCAGAGTGATCCAGGTCATTGCACATCCGCTGTCCTCTACAAAGCCAGTTGCATCTACTTATTTTATATATCTGCTGTTACTCCGGCTAGACTTCCGGCCCCGGGCCCGGGGTTTTTCCCGGCTCCGGGTCTGGACGTTTACCGGCTTAGATTACCGATTTAATCCTTGGGGTCGGACCCAGATTTTTGTCCTGGTCCGGCCGTTAGGGATACTTCGGGTTCTGTTTTTTTGCCGGCTCCGGCCCTGCTCTCCCAAGGGTTTTCTCCTGGGTCTGGGTCCTCTCCTGTCTGGTCATTTCCCGACTTTCCCACCCCAGCCCTAGTCTAAATTTTTATTTTTCTCCCGGTTTTCGTGGCCCGAGTCAGGACCTTTCATTCCGGCATGTCAAAATCAAAATTTGAAAAAGAATTCCGCTATTTTTAACATTTTTTCTCATGTTTCCACGGTCCTGAACGGCCTAAGGTTCGGGACCGGGTTTAGTGGAACCGCGCCCTGGTCCCTTTTGTGGACCCTGGTTCGGCTCATTTCTTTGGAGAGGTGTTTGGGCCTTCTATCATCTTATTTGTTTCAAATTTTAATTTTTCTTAGCTAGATAAGTTATTTCCTTTTTTCAATGGGATCTTTTTTTCACCTTATTACGTATGTGCATATGATTGTCTTATCTAGCAGTTCTCTCATGCAATATGTTGGTAGCTCAGGCTTCATTCTCCCCCCTTTCTGCGTGTTATCTCTCCTTGCATTCTCACAATTTAAGTTATGGTAATTTTTATTCGTTTTCAACCTGTTCTCGCACTCTTTCCTATCTGTCAGATTACTGCGCAATTCTAATTAGCTGTGTTTTGGTCATTTTTTCATGCCGAGTTAGAGACGCAGTTCTATTCGGGCCATTTATCTGTTTGTATAGTACACCTCCTCCCTTTTATGTTAGCAGGTTGACATACTTACTTTCATAACTTTAGGAGAATTTACATGTCATTCTATATTTATCATGAATATTTTGTTCTTTTAAGGCTATTCTTCCCAATTTATCACCCTTTTGTTTTAAAAATATTAATTTCCTAAAAGTTAGATAGATTTGCTCTCATGGTATTTTGTGATTTTCATTAATATAAGTTTCCTTGCCGTATTTCGTTGTTCTTTAGTAGCTGTCAGGTTTATCGTCATCGCTTTTTTCTCTTCTATTTACCCTTTTTTTCAAGGCTATTTTCTTATTTTTAGCTAAAACTTTTTATTTAGAGTCATGTTCTTTCCCACCACTTCGGGATTGGTGATTTTGGGCTCGAAATTTATCCTCTTTCATTCCCTTCTTATCTACTTCCGATAGCTGTCAGATTGTCATCATCGTTCCTGTCACTTTTTAGATAGGTCATTGACAATTCGCCCGTATATATTTCATCCCTTTTTGGTTTACCGTTAAAACTCGACTAAGGGACGCAGTTTTTTGGTCAAAACACATGTACTAGAAAGGGGGGTGCGTACTATAATCGAGAACATTCCTTCCGCACATTTTTGGGTCGAAATTTTTCTTAAAAAAGTAAGATTATACCACGGAAATTGAACTAAATGTTACCCTAGCCAATTCGTGCCGCCTGACGACTATGTTTAATGTATACTCCAAAAACATCAAGCGGAAGTGAAATTATTAAATTGGGGCGCCTAAATATTGCTTATTCTTTAATACATATCACTTATTACATCAAAATTAATCCAGAATTTGACATAAAATGGTGTCGAGAAAAGATACGTGTAGAAATCACGTGATTCGCCTCGAATCGCAAAAGATCTTTATTCTAATTAGAGCGAGTACTCGGATATAAATATTCTGGACTCGGAACTGGGAAATTGCTATATATTATCATTGCGCGATAGGAACTGAATGTTCCCGTACCTGTTTGATAACCAACTCCCGTTAGCGCATAAGATTACACAGCGCCTCCAATCACAAAAGAGCCAGATAACCAACTCCCGTTAGCGCATAAGATCACACAGCGGATCCAAACGCAAAAGAGCCATTACAATCTGTTTCTATCACGCGATTTCGATGTTTTCAAGGAGACATTTTATGCCAAAATTAGATTGATTTTGATGTAATAAACAATCTTTATTGAAGATACACGATATTTAGGTGGTCCTATTTAATAATTTCTCTAACATCATGATAATTTTTAGTCATGCATTAAACATGAGGCGGAGTGATGGTTATTTTTGATACCAATTTTCGATTTTTTAAAGGTACGTTTTTTCTAAATTTAACAGCGTCTTATACTTGAATACAAGAGTTTTTTGGGCTGATTTTGGTCAAATTTGGGACAGCGTCCTATATTCGAGGGCGGCCTTTAGTCGAGAAATTACGGTACATGGACTGTTTTTTTTGGTTATTATATAGATCCTATACATAGATCAGTTTATTTTAGCTAATTCTATCTGGCTATAGCTGGACTCTCACCCCTCCCATAGGTTTACTATGGGATTTCTATTTGTCACTAAATCTAGTTAAAACACTTTAAAAAATTTTTCTATAATGTTTCAATGTCTACAACTTTTAATAAGTACGGCCATTCTTCTATCATGCTTTGTTATGAGAAGTTACAGACCAAGTTCGAGTTTCAGGCGTATACATACATTTTTGATGGAGTTATGCCCCCTTTCGAGTTAAAAATACAAAAAATATCAGCTTCCCGCACTTTTTTTCGCACTCCTTCAAGATATTTAAGCGAAAATCGGTGCATCGCTTTAGTATAAGGACTTACTTAAATATTAGTTTTCCGCACTTTTTCGCAGTCTTTCAAGATATTATACTGAGAATTGCTACATTGCTTTGGTATGAGAAGTTACAGAGCAAGTTCGAGTTTCAGGTGTATGCGTCAATTTTTCATGGAGTTATGCCCCCTTTCGACTTAAGAAATCCGAAAAATATTAGCTTTCCGCACTTATTTTCGCACTCGTTCAAGATATTTACGCTAAAATCGGTGCATCGCTTTAGTATAAGGACTTACTGAGCAAGTTCGAGTTTCAGACATTTTTGTCAATTTTTCATGGAGTTATGACCCCTTTCAACATGAAATATGAAAAATATTAGTTTTCCGCACTTTTTTTCGCAGTCTTTCAAGATATTATACTGAGAATTGCTACATTGCTTTGGTATGAGAAGTTACAGACCAAGTTTGAGTTTCAGGTGTATGCATAAATTTTTGATGGAGTTATGCCCCCTTTCGACTTATGAAATATGAAAAATATCAGCTTTCCGCACTTTTTTTCGCACTCCTTCAAGATATTTGAGGAAAAATCAGTTCCATCACCTTAGTATAAGGGGTTACAGAGCAAGTTCGAGTTTCAGACATTTTCGTAAATCTTTCATGGAGTTATGCCCCCTTTCGACTTATGAAATACAAATATATTAGTTTTCCGCACTTTTTTCGCAGTCTTTCAAGATATTATACTGAGAACTGCTACATTGCTTTGTTATGAGAAGTTACAGACCAAGTTGGAGTTTCAGGCATATGCGTAAATCTTTCATGGAGTTATGCCCCCTTTCGACTTAAGAAATACGAAAAATATCAGCTTTCCGCACTTTTTTTCGCACTCCTTCAAGATATTTAAGCGAAAATCGGTGCATCGCTTTAGTGTAAGGAGTTACAGAGCAAGTTCGAGTTTCAGACATTTTCGTCAATTTTTCATGGAGTTATGCCCCCTTTCGACTTATGAAATACAAAATATATTAGTTTTCCGCACTTTTTTCGCAGTCTTTCAAGATATTATATTGAGGACTGCTACATTGCTTTGTTATGAGAAGTTATAGACCAAGTTCGAATTTCAGGCATATGCATAAATTTTTGATGGAGTTATGGCCCCTTTCGACCTATGAAATACGAAAAATATTATTTTTCCGCCCTTTTTCTCGCAGTCTTTCAAGATATTCAACTGAGAATTGGTACATTACTTTATTATCAGAAACTACAGACCAAGTTCGGGTTTCAGGCGGTTGTGTCATTTTTTGATGGAGTTATGTCCCCTTTCGACTTATGAAATACAAACATATCAGCTTTCAAGACTTTTTCCTTCTCCTTCACCATATATAACTGACACTTGGTTTATTGCTATGTTATGAGAAGTTACAGATCAAGTTCGAGCTTCAGCTGCTTTTGACAATTTTTAATGAAATTTTTGACTGTCAATCTCTAAATATTTATATCACCAGGTAGGGGACATGTATTGCAAAGCAATACTTACAGAATGCTTGCTTAAATAGACTCTTGAACACTTTGAACTTTTACTGAGATAACTCAAGAAATATCTTTACTATCAACATCCTAACTATTATCAGCCTAGTCCTAATTGGAATATTGAGACTTTTTAGCCTTTATTCTTCATTTATAGCTTTCTTTATTCAGATATTAGGTACCATACTAGTATATCTTCCATTGGTAGGCTTCTTATCTCCTCTCGGTATTAGGTCTTCTTAATTTATTTTATTGTATTATGTGTATAACTGATGTGCACACTTCATTTTGTAATCAGGATCGATT
Source organism: Chaetoderma sp. LZ-2023a (assembly GCA_034401795.1). NCBI lineage: Eukaryota > Metazoa > Mollusca > Caudofoveata > Chaetodermatida > Chaetodermatidae > Chaetoderma > Chaetoderma sp. LZ-2023a. The sequence goes on from CM067374.1 coordinate 78,861,527, forward strand.
TTTAATCATCCTTAAGGGGGGGGGGGGGGTGCGGGTCTTTCCATTTTTGTCTTTCTGGTTGCAAAGTTTGCGTTTTTATACTTAACATCTTTTTATGGAAAGATTCCTCTGGTCTGTGTTTTTACCCACCTGGAGGTCTCTTTCGACCTCTCTCAGGGGAAGTTATTTCCCTACCTCCCAATGTGCGGATAATGGTATCCACAATTCAACCTCTCGAGGTAGGCCAGTTAGTTTCGGCCAGATCTTTCATCAGATTCATAGGCCTCATGGTTTAGGTATAGAAAGTGATTCCTTGAGCTCCTCTGATGAAAAGACCCTTCCAGTTCTATCTTATGACCCACTGGAATCAGTCTCTAGATTTCTGAATCATTGGATTTTCATCAATTTGAACTCATGAACCAATGCTGGTTTTGGAAAATCAGTCAAATGTTATTTGGGGTCCCTTTTCATCCACTATCTCCTCAGGCCATCTTTTTCACGGATACATCCCTGCAAGTCCTTCTGGGACTCCAAGAAGATTTCAGGATCCTGGTCCCTCACAGAATCTTCCTTTCATGTCAATGTTTTAGAACTGAGGGTGGTTTTCCATGCCCTAGTTCATTCGGAACCCCTGATTCTCTGTCTCAATCTCTATCCGATCAGTCATTTCACATTAGTCTCATTCTTCTATCAAGGGGGGGGGGGGAGGTGTTTGTCCAGGTCGGTCTATATCTGTCGAGAGTCACTGATTGTTTTTCACAGGTACATGTCCCGCAGCTTTCTCTTCAAACATCCCACATCCCAGGCAATTCGATTTTTCTGGCAGATTAGTTATCTCGGCCTTCCAGGATCCCAAATTCGGAAGGGGAGTTGATAGAGTTTGTAGCCCAGTCAATTTTTCTCAAGTTAGGTCTTCCCCTCATAGACCTGTTTGCTTCTGGCAAGAACAGATAGATACCAACCTTCATATCTCCCTTTCCGGAAGTCATGGCTCTTTCAATAGACGCTCTAGCTCAGTCTTGGTACACCATGTTCGCTTATGTTTTTTCCCCTTCGTTTCTCATTCCTCTGGTACTTTGAAAGTTCAGGCAACTTCATTGTGTGGTCCTGTTAATAGCTCAATTTTGGCCGACATAATCTTGGTTTCCAGGTCTCCTGGTCCTTCTTGTAGATCTTCCTCTGTTACTTCCAGTCTCCCACAATCTATTGTCCTGGATCAGAGGCTGGATTCTCCATCAGAATCCACAAATCTTTCTCTCAGTCTTCGTCAATCTCTTCAGTCAGTTTCAGGAACTTTTGGAGATATCACTCAGAACTTCCACTTGTAACACTTAATAGGGTTCAGTCAATTCTATCCTTCCCTCTGAGTACTATGTGACTCAGGTCACAGATTCCTAGGCTTCCCTTTCTATCAGAAAAAGCTCTCAGTTATCACTGTCAGTTCTCATCGATTTGGTCTGAACTCCTTGTCAAATGTCGTCTTGACCTTTCGGTCCAAGTTCAAAATTTGTTTCACGACCTAATTGTGGGTATGGGTAATTCACGTCCTCCTTTTAAGAAACCCCTTCCTTCTTGGAACCTTTCGCTTGTATCACAGGTTCTTGATGGGAGACATTTCAAACCCTTAAATTATGTTTGTTTAAAACAGCTTACCATCAAAGAAGTATTTTTATTAGCAGTAGGTTTAGCTAACCGTCACTCTGAAATTCATGCTTTTCTGCTGATTTGGATAGTTTTCAAATTAAGGGTATTAGCATTATCCTTTATCCCAGGGCAGAATTTCTGTCAAACTCAGTCAGCCATTTTCTTGGTTAATCCCATTATAATTCATCAAATGTCTTCCCTTTCAGAAGAATCTGTACATTATCCCTGTCAGGTCCTATCATTTTTGCCTGGATTCTTTTGTCACACATCTACATAGTCCTTCGGTTCAAGATCAGTAACATTTCACGGTGGCTTTAGGGTTTTGGGAAATTCTCATTCTCCCGTCAGTAACACCCTTCTATCTTGGAACCTATCCCTTGTTCTTCAGGTCCTAGCTGGTAAACTCTTTAATCCTTTCGGGTCTGGTTGTTTTAAACATCTTACTCTCAGAGCATCCTTGTTATTAGCAATAGCTTCAGTTAGCCGTCTTTCGGAAATTCATGCATTATCTTCTGATTGGGATAGTTTTCAAGTTACGGGTATTAGCATTATCCTCTATCCTAGCAAGCCTGGAAATACAGTAAGGTTCCTGTCAAGGACATTGTCAGGCACCAAATTATCAAATGTCAGGCACAGTCTTGCCTTTTCCTGACATTTTAGCAGGCAGTGTGCAACAAGAGAGTCTGCATACACATGTTGACAAAGCCATAAATATGCATATGCCTTATGTGTATCACGATCATTATGACACATGTTTAGTTGGTTTTTGACGTGTTTCTAATAAGTTCTAGTAAAGAACACTGTCAAGTAGAATAGTGTTGACAGCCAGCAAATTCTGGATGTCCGGTACTAAGTAGCTGGTGCCTGGCAAAGTGTTGGATGCTGTTGAAATTTCCAGGTCTGTCCTAGGTCAGAATTTCTGTCCAAACTCAGTTGGGTTTTTTAGATAAACACATCATATTTCTTAGGCTTTCTGCTTTATCTCCAGATGACTCTGTCTGGATCCGTGTTAGGGCTCTCTATATTTACAAATTCTGTTCAACTTGCAAACGATCCGATGATAGACATATTTGAGTTACATTTGTGGTAGGAGTTGATAGTCCTGCCTCTTTAATCACTATTTCACGTTGGTTCGTAGATAGTATAGGCCTGTCCTAGGTCAGAATTTCTGTCCAAACTCAGTTGGGTTTTTTAGATAAACACATCATATTTCTTAGGCTTTCTGCTTTATCTCCAGATGACTCTGTCTGGATCCGTGTTAGGGCTCTCTATATTTACAAATTCTGTTCAACTTGCAAACGATCCGATGATAGACATATTTGAGTTACATTTGTGGTAGGAGTTGATAGTCCTGCCTCTTTAATCACTATTTCACGTTGGTTCGTAGATAGTATTAAAATTTGCCATGAATTATCTTCTCCCGGGGACAATTCATTAGTTGGTGTTAAGGCCCATGATGTTAGGGGCCTTGTGCCCTTTTTATGGATCTTCTCTTGATGATTTCATTCAAGTTGCTATCTGGAAATCAGAGAATTCTTTATTAATTTCTATCTTAAAGATTCTGGTGCTTCTTCCCTCTTCTATAAAAATATAAAGAAGGTAGCTTCAGGGATCATGACTCTTATTTCTTCATCATCATCATCTTCTCTTTCTTCATAATCTTCATTCATATAATAATTTTATTTGAGATGAGTGTGAGTTCATTACTTCTTTCTCATGTGGGTATTTCACCTCTTTCATATCATCTTTTTCATCACACTGTTTTTATTCATTTCATTCTTGCATGATCATCTCTTATCTCTTGTATTCTTGGGGTCGTTTAATGTCCTCCTTTCTGCTCTCCTTGCTTCTGTACCATTTCTATTAGGGTTATTTATGAGAGTAATTCTGAGGAATTACTGTCATTTGTAGTATATTACTCTACTTGTTTTTACTAACTTCGTAGTCATTCTTTCTATTTTTTACATCAATTTTGCGTACAACTTTGCCTCCCTCCAGGCTTTGTGCAATGTTGAAATCTGTATTTGAGCAATAGTAATGCAAGGAGGTAGGTTGTAATGTAGTAATAACGACCAGACGACCCGGAGGGTCTGGTCTTATGTTTTACTAATTACATATACCTACCTCCTTGCGTTAAGGTCCACCTCAAGCCTCCCGTCTGTGGGGTTGGGGTGGGGGGGGGGGCCTTGCAGCTTCATTTAAATGGTTATATCTTGTTAGAATAATTATATTCAACATAAGATAATCATTATATTCTTCAGCATTTGGGTTTACCCAGATATGTCAGATTTGGACATATTTGGGTATATCTGAAAGAAATTTCCCATCATATAATGTAGAATATTTAGGTTAATTTTTAATTTCCGCTTTAGTCAGATGTTCAGAGTCGAGTAGTGATGGGATCATCTGCCTCTTCATGGATCTGCATAAAGCTGGATTATATGGCTGGGTTCGTCAAAGGAATGTAATCTTGGTTGCTACAACAAGATCATGTGATAGCTATCAGCCAATGAGGTTGTCATTGTGCTTAATGACCTACTCAGTGGCTCTGGGTATTGGGTTAACCCTCTTCTTGCCTCATTCTGAGATATAGCATTCAAGCGAATTACTATGGATCTCATCATTAGAGAGAGTATGGAGATTCCTGAAGAAGCCTTCAGTCACTCTGTAACCACAATACCCAGCAAACATTGTCTGTAAAAGATTCATCATACCACGCTTCCCTTCAGAGAAGGAAAGCCCAATAGTAATGCAAGGAGGTAGGTATATGTAATTAGTAAAACATAAGACCAGACCCTCTGGGTCGTCTGGTCGTTTCATAGTTTGAAACTAATTTGACTGGAGCATATTGCAGCCATAGGCAGCAACAGCTCTCAGCAAATTAGTTTCTAAAAAGTCAATAGAATATTCCTATTATCATAAAAATGGTATTTCTGGCATGTAAGTGGTAAACTCAGCACTGTAACACTCAAGTCGGACAATAAAGGCTTCTGTAGTTATCTTGGGAAACTTGCAGACCAAGAGAAGTGTATTTTTGAAAAGTTACCACTGGAATGACTGACTCGATCACTGAAGCAGTCATTCCAGTGGTAAATTTTCTAAAATATTTTCTCTTGATTCAAATGGATATTTTCGATGAGAAAATAAAAATTATCTTGAACAAATTTGAGTGTTAAAGTGCTAAGGGTACACACAATATATTGATATTTGATCAATAATCGTGATATTTTTACAACACTGATTTGAAGAAAAATCTGAAAATTGTGAATGATCTACGCCGACATGTTGAATATTTTAGAATTCTTTTGGCTTCAGTTCAGTTGTTGCCTTATATAACAGCTGCCAGTCAAAGTAATTTCAAAATAGTCACCAGTTTAGCACTAGATTTATTGGACCAGTATTATGGGTGTGTGCATGTGTTCTAACCCATGGCACCCACCCACAAAGACCAATTCCAATAATTATTAGCTTACCTGGCCTGAAAGGCCAAGTGAGCTTATGCCATGGCTGTCGTCCGTCTGTCCGTCCATCCGTCAAATTGCGTCTTCTTAACGGTTTGACTGGTTTCAACCAAATTTGGCTGGAACGATCCTAAGCTGCTATCCTCAGAATTTTGATTGATCAATTTTTTGGGTGAAAATCTTAGATTTTATGAAAAATCTATTAGAAATGGTCAAAATGCTACTCCTCCTTAGCTGCTTGACATATTTCAACCAAATTTGACCAGATGCATTCTATGGTTGTAGGCTCTAGAACTTCTTTTCAGAATTTTGATTGATCAATTTTTTTGGGTGAAAATCAGACTTTATGGAAAATCTACCGGAAATGGTCAAAATACTACTGCTCCTCCTTAGCTGCTTGACATATTTCAACCAAATTTAACTAGATGCATTCTATGGTGGTAGGCTCTAGAATGTCTTTTCAGAATTTTGATTGATCAATTTTTTGGGGGAAAATCAGATTTTATGGAAAATCTACTGGAAATGGTCAAAATACTACTACTCCTCCTTAACTGCGTGACATATTTCAACCAAATGTGACTAGATGCATTCTATCGTGGTAGACTCTAGAACTTCTATTCAGAATTTTGATTGATCAATTTTTTTGGGTGAAAATCTTAGATTTTATAAAAAATCTACCGGAAATGGTCAAAATGCTACTCCTCAGCTGCTGGACATATTTCAACCAAATTTGACTAGATGCATTGTATGGTGGTAGGCTCTAGAATATTTATTCAGAATTTTGATTGATCAATTTTTTGGGTAAAAAAACTTAGATTTTATGAAAAATTTACCGGAAATTGTCAAAACGCATCTCTTTCTTAACCGCTTCAAGGATTTCAACAAAATTGTGCTAGAATGATCCTATTTGGGTAGGCTCCAGATGCTGTATTCAGAATTTTGATTGGTTAATCTTTTGGGTGAAAACCATTATTTTTTTATGAAATATTTACTGGAAATTGTCAAAACACATCTCCTTAACAATTTGGCGGATTTTAACCAAATTTGACTTTGATGATCCTATAGTGCTAGAATTTGGACTTTTTATTTAGAATTTTGATAGGTCGATTTTTTCGGTGGCCATCTGTTTAATGTAAAGATTCATGTATATTTAAATGCAAATGTTTCAAATGCTAATGGTCCATGTGAGCTTAAGATATTTTAATGATAGTTGGTTTATGCCTCAGTTTAGATACGCAGATGTGCCTTTTGAAGGATACACCATTATTGGACCAATATTTTGCGTGAAAATGGGCTTTTTAATGCAAAAACACAATTTTTTCGTAAACCTCATATCATACAGGATCGTTTAAAATAATTTAATGAAACTTGGTATATGCCTCAGTTATGATACGCAGATGTGCCTTTTGAAGGATTCACCTTTATCGGTCCAAGATTTTGGGTGAAAATGGGCTTTTAATGCAAAAACACAATTTTTTTCAATTTTCTGGTAAGCACCATATCATTAAGAATCGATTAAAATAATTTAAAGGTTTTCATCTGATAAGATGTGAAAATGACAATTATATTATGTCATGGTACCGTAAAATTTCGAGAAATTCCGGTCATGATTTTGGGGGGGAGGCCTCATTCAATGTTGAATAATTCCTTTATACATAATCGAACACATACCAGGGTTTCTCAGCGTTGACGGCGAATAAAGGGCAAATTTTATGCTATGTAGTATTGCTGGGTGCACTCAGCCGTTTAAAAAGCTAACGCGAATGTTTTACACTCAGATTCTATAGCATCGGCCATTTTTTCGTAGCGGCGTCCCAAATAGGAATCGTTTATCGTGAAAGATCGTGAGAGAATGACAGGAATTTGTAGAATTGTACCCATATCTAATATACGAGTACCAAGCTCATTACCCGTTATTGACAACACCGTATCACGTACTATAAGATTGATGCGTCTGATTGGTCGGGAATACATGAATATTAATTTTTCCGGCAAGATGGCGACACGATCAGCTGTTTTGAAAAATAGTTGTGTGTTCAAATATGTCAATCTATGCATAGTTCTTGTACGCCACAAACTAAAAAGTGACAGATGACTAGATTAACGATATTGCCAATCGGGAAGTGGGATGCCGATATATTTGACACCTTTCGAATCTCAACTCGGCCTAATTAATGCTAGTAATTTGAAGAGTAAGTTATCTCGGAAATTGTAAACAAAGACACGCATCGATGATTGAGATTATCGGATTGTTTATCTATAACCTTATTGTGATTTCGCGACCAGAGGTAAACGAAATTGATTTATATAGTATTGGTTCAGCTGCTCTCTTAACACAATCTATAACTTTCTCGGTTAAATTAGTCATTGAGTGACTGAAAACTTACAAGTAACAGCACATTTACTAATAATCATTGATGACTGGAACTTACTAATAATTCCTTAGAAACCAAATATTTCACTATTGCCCTGGTTACAAACATTCTATCACCATTTACTGTGTGGCCAGTATCCTCTGATCAAAGATATAGACAACTGGGGCCCTGAAATAAACTTGTGTGCCCAAAATCAAAACCAATTGTCACATTTGAACCTGAAATTCCAGAACTCCACATTTACAGTCATTATAAATGTAAGATGTTGAATATTTTGAATCCAATGTGAAGCTGGTGCTGCCTTAGCCAGTTTAATTAGTTTCAAAATATTCAACAGAATTTGGAAACATTCGTAGCAAATTTATTATTCGCTCTTGTCGATTGAAAAGGTTAATCCAGTAACTAGTAGTCATACTCCCTCCTTGGACGATATATGCCCACCATTTATTATATTATTCATTTCATTTATGCGCTAAAATCTGAGGGTGGTGTATGACCATAACACCCGTTGTCGGGTCATAATGTTTACCAGTATATCCCTTAGTCTGAGTCTGCTCTGACTCAACCTGCCCCTGTGACAGATATTTAGACAGACTGTCAGTCTGTGACAGTCTGTCCAAATATCTGTCACTGGGAAGGGTTGAGTCAGAGCAGACTCGGACTATATATCCCTATGACCTTGCGCCGTACATGTATATTGTTAACCATTTAACAATTGAGTCAGACCAAAACTGCTGCAGTTGTTGAGGAAAGTGTACATTTTCCGACCAAAGTAAGATTATTTTTGAAAATGTATCACTGGAATGACTTGCTCTTGGTCTGCATATGGGCATTGTCTATGAGAAAATTTAAATTTTCATGAAAAAATTTGATTGTTAAAGTCTTAATATAACACTTCTAGAATTTGGATATTTCTAACTTATCCTTCCTATTTTTTGCAGGTGACTGATGGGCGATGGCTTCTAAACTCTAAACGGACTCAGTTTTTCCTGCTACGCCTAATGGATTTACTAACATGGATTTTATAAAAAATAAAAATTTGATGACCTGTGTTACTCTATAATCTAATTTTTGTATGGAAACAGTATATTTTAACTAAAACATGATGATGTACATTCGAAACGTGATCAGCTACTACACACATCAATGGCTGACAGCTATGCCGGCGGCTGTTCTGGATCGACTGCCGACTGTTATCAACCGTATTCCTGAGGGCTCAGCTAATGTGCATCTCACATAAGCTCTATGTATCATTTGAGATTGGGTGGGATTCGAATCAAATATCAATAAATTAAATTTAATCTCTTGATTATACCCACACGTTTTGAAAAAACTGCAGGGATATTGCAATCGCCTCCATCTGTCCATCCATCTCCTCAGAAAGCTTTTGGTAGAATTCAATCAAAATTATTGTGTAAATTACCGATATGCTTGTGGATTGGGAGACACCATTTACACTAGGCTCCATTCCCAGGTGGGGGGGGGGTGTTAGGTAGGGTTGACGGAAGACCGTCAAAGTTAAAGGAATATAACCAAATCTGGTGATTTACCATATCATGGCCCTATGGGTGTAGAATGTGAGACAACCTAATACATTAGGCTGTGAAACTGCTCGGGTCGGAAGAGGCTGATGGGGGAGGGGCAAAACGTCAACTGAATTTGTTATGTGAGTAGCGGCGACAGCAGAGTGAAATCTACACAATGTAATGTGCACAAGATCAAGGTAAGAGATGAATTGCCCATATCTCATTTTAATGGGAAAAAATTAAAATTTATGAAGGAAAGCTGGTGAATATTTTAGAATTAGTTTGCCTTTGCTGACCTGGTGAGTTGGGCAGCAACAGCTTTCAGTCAAATCAAAGTACTTGAAATTGGTTTCAAAATATTCACCAAGTTAGCGGTATCTATGGTTACCATAAAATTTGGAATTCAGGATTCAAAGTATATAAACTGATCCCAACACGCGCAAATCATCGATGGAGCTTATGTAGAGATGGGCGGGGCATAGCTAAAAAATTATCCATTAGAAAATCTAAATTTCTGCTCTGTCCTTCCTTTTGTCAATTCCAGTTTTTACTATGTTTAACCCTTTCGTGACAAGTCCTGAAAACAATGTGGCATGGCAAATGATGGTTGTAGCCTAATTTCTCAATCCGAAAGAAAATTACATTTTAGTATGATAACTGAATTAATTATACCTACCAACCATGTCTCATTGAGTCCATTCATTATCCCCATACCTACCTTGTCTCCTTGAGTCCATTCATTATCTCCATGTTTTGAAAAAATGGGGATATAATTGCCTCCATCCACTTATCTGTATGTCCATCATGCTATCTCCTCCCAAACAGTTGGGTCGATTTCAACCAAATTTGGTATGGCGGTTACCCACATGATTGCGCTTTACAAGACAACATTTAGATTTGGCCATGCCCACTGAAAGTCAGGGGGGGGGGGGGGGTCCAAAGTTCAAATATCCAAAAAAAATGTCTCATTTTACTCCCAAACTGTTGTGTGGAATTCAAAGAAATTTGGTGTGTGGGTTGCCCATAAAATTGTGGATTGCCTGACATTTATTTCTTTGGGTTGGAGAAGGGGTTAAAAGGTCAAGAAATTTATTGTAAGCAGATTGGAGTCTTCCAGATTTATCTAGATTTCTGGATTTTTCATAGACCACTCTCGCACACCAGTTGACACCCTCTCCATGAATTGAAATTAAGCCAAATGAGCCACTACATTCAGATAGGACTAGTGATTACTAGATTCTACTTTAGCCCTTCAAATTTTCTATGCAGACCAAGGGAAGACTATTTTTGAAATTTTACAACTGGAATGACTGCTCAATTACCGAGCATTCTAGTGGTAAATTTTCAAAAAGTCTTGCTCTGCTAATCAACATTTCTTAAGATCACAGCAGAGGCATTCATTGGCCACCATGACCATTAAAGGGTTGACAAATGAAATTGTTACCATTGGGCTGGTCATTGTATTAACCATGGTCAATTTCTACCAGCCTCTGGCTCATGTTAATTTTAACTCCTGCTCTCACAGATCACTTCCTCTGATGACATCCATATTTTTCAAATCAATCCACTCCAGTCTCTGTGTAATGAAACTAATTCAAACAAATTTGGTGTGTGATTATGGAGTGCAGAGGATATGCCCCGAGGGATGGGATGGGTAAAGAGGTCAAAGTGGTGAGCATGGGGATTTGCTATAATGCGTCATCGACCAAGCAATCTAGTTATCACTCACTTACCATCATTGTCGAAGACTTGATGCTTGATAAATAACATTATGAACAGGAATAATCAGAGATTGTAAACCACCGCCGAGACCACCCTACCGTTTTTGTCATATCCAAATTTGTTAAATCTTTATGTATGATCACACAGATCACAGCCAAAGTCTGGAAACCCTTGTTTAGGTTATATTGGTTTGTTGTGTTAAAATTTTAAACGAATCGGATCAGTAGTTTTTTAGATGCAATACTGGACGCATGCACACACATAATACCCTCTTTCCCCTTAGGGCAAGGGTAATAATCCAGGAATGAATAGCAATAAAGATCAAAAGTACCTGCAATCTAAAGAAACAATCTTTGAGTATATTTTGACAAATTTAATTGGAATCTATTGTTGTTCAAAACAACACCAGTTTCCAATCAAATTGGACTCGATATATTCAACAAATCTACTACACATGGTCCAGTCTGATTACCTAAGATGAGATTCTCTCTCTCCCTCTCACTTCGAGTAAACTTTATTTGATATTTATACTGCTAGCTTACAAATAATACAGTATTCAACCCTTTAATGCGCAAGCTTTACCACTGGAACATGTTGTCACCTAATGCAGCAACATCTTCCAGTCCAATCGATCTCAAAATATTCAACAATTTAATCACCAGTCCTACTAAGTAATATGACACTCTTACATAGAAGAAACTGTATTTGACATACATGTAGTTTACAATGGCAGCTTATACAATAAGTGATTCGAAATAAAATGGTACAGTAGATTTACATCAAGCGCATCAGATTTAACCCTTACCACTCTTATGTCAATATTCTATCTTTTAATGTGCCAATAGCCTGGAAAACTGGTACTGTTCTACTTCTGCTAATAGAAACTGGTGTACATTTTTTAACAACTGGTTTAGTAGATGATGTTGCTATCTACGACAGCAACATCTTCCACCAAATCTGTTGAGACAAGAACACCAGTTCTTTTAATTTAATTTGAAAATTTAAAATTTTGACAGAATGGTAGGGGTTAATAAAATGGTGCAGAAGATAGAATTACAGAATCATCATTTTCATGAAATCTCAACCAGATAACTGTCCTATTCGCCATATGATCCTGAAGAAAAAAATAGGAGAAACATTTATAAGATGAAGGAACAATAGAAAACGGAAATAAAACTGGAACAGTCAACAAAGGTGATTTCAAATGGCAATGGCAAGCTAATATGTCTCATGACTCGCATTACTTTAATAATGCATGTTACGGGCCCGTATTGACCCAGTAGCGGCCCCGTAACATGCGGTATCATGATAGATGATTGAGGAACAGAAATTAGACCGTAGACGCACGACAATATCTCCCTAGAAGCTAAATGACGGGTGTGATATAATGGTATTAATGGGCAAGCTATGTAAGGCTGCACTTTAAATCTTGTAGGCGTCAGTGTAGCTATTCAGCTGTATGTAATATTTTACCGATGCAATTATAAATTAGGTTAGACATTCTCACTAAGCGATTCCGGCCATCAGGGGATCGAGTACTCGGTTAAATAAAGGAATCGACACGCTATCGTTGACGATTTTCCGCTAGGAATTTCATTCACAGAAAACTATTTATATTTTCATGTAGAAATTTTAAACAACCTGAATTGACCAATCAACAGTGGATTTATAAAATTCAATCATCTGACGTAATGTAACGCTACGTTTGATTGGATAAAACGCCCGTAATGCTTGTGTATTTAGCGATCGAAAACTGGTGCTCTTAAAGCCGTCCAGACGGCGCGTAGTTTTCCACGTCAACTTGTTGAAAACCGTCCAGACGGCTTGTAGGTTTATTTGTACGCTTTTTGCGCGCCATCTAGACGGCTCGTAGGTTCCTTAGGGTTAATGCAAAAACTCACGATTTTTGTCAATTTTATCGTAAACACCATATCATTCAGAATCGCTTAAAATAATTTAATGAAACTTGATTTATAACTCAGGTATGATACGCAGGTGTGCCTTTTGAAGGATTCACATTTATAGGTCCAACATTTTGGGTGAAAATGGACTTTTTATTGCAAAAACTAAAAAATTTTGTCAATTTTCTCCTAAACACCATATCATACAGAATTACTTAAAATAATTTAATGAAACTTGGCAGGTGGCTTCTTTATGTGAAAATGGACTTGCCCTATAGTAATCACTGCGTCTGTCTGTCCATCCATCCGTCTGTCTGTCTGTCTGTCCGTCCACAAAATCTCGTAAACAGCATATCATACAGAACCGCTTGACATATTTGAATGATACTTGGTATAAGCCTCAGTTTAGATACACAGATGTGCCTTTTGAAGGATTCGCCATTATTGGTGTAATATTTTGGGTGAAAATGGGCTTTTTAATGTAAAAACTTTTTATCAATTTTCTCGTAAACAGCTTATATCATACATAACTGCTTAGGATACTTTGTAGAAACTTGGTATATGCCTCGCTTAAGATACACAGATGTGCCTTTTGAAGGATTCACCTTCATAGTAAAATACTTTGGCCACATGTCTCTTTGGGCACCAGCAATACTTGTGATTTTCTTTGAACTTTCTCTTTGGGCACCAGTGATACTTGTGATTTTTTTTTTAACTTTAACATTCACTTGATTTCTAGTTTGACTGAGTACTGTTGCTGCCACCGTTCCCAGTCAAATTAGTATTAAAATATTCAACATGTTTATTAAATTGTAAGCCCATCAAACCCACAATTTGTAAACCTGACATAGTTTTCTAACTTCATGATTGGGAAGACTATGTCATTATGAGCGTGATGTCAACCTACATGTAATGTGATTAGGGCCCCACAACGGAACGTGCAGATGCCCTATAGTAAGCACTCTGTCTGTCCATTCATCCATCCACAATCTCGTAAACAGCATATCATACAGAACTGCTTCAGATATTTTGATGAAACTTTGTGTATGCCTCAGGTATGATATGGAGATGTTCCTTTTAAGGAATTTGCCTTTATAGGTCCAAGATTTTGGGTGAAAATGGGCTTTTTAATGCAAAATCTCGTGATTTTGGTCGATTTCTTCGTAAACACCATATCGTACAGAATCACATAAAATAATTTAATGAAACTTTGCCGGTGGTTTCTTTATGATGGATAGATGTGCCTTTTGAAGGATTCACCTTTATAGATTCAATAGATGAAAATGGGCTTTTTAATGCAAAAGCTCATGATTTTTGTCATTTTCGTCGTAAACAGTATATCATATATAACCACTTCAGATTTTAAAAATTAAACTTGGTGGTGTATGCCTCGGTTATAATATGCAGATGTGCCTTTTGAAGAATTCACCTTTATAGATTCAATATGTTTGGTGAAAATGTGTTTTTTATTGCAAAAACTTACAATTTATATCAATTTCCTTTCTTTTTTTAAATTGTTTATTTTATTTACAATTTATATCAATTTCCTTTCTTTTTTTAAATTGTTTATTTTATTTATTTTTATTTTTTATTTTTAAAAATAATATGAAGGCTTTGAATAAAATTGCTGTCTACTACATAGAGAAATGTATTTCCAATGATTGCGGGGCCCTCTGAGTCAAACAACATTTTCTAGTTTTCTGTTGGTCTGCAATTGATCCACTGAGGAAAAATCTCACTTTTCTTTATAAAGAATTAGCAGAATTGCACCTGTTAGCCATTCTCCATAATATTGACCCCCTACAAATATCAGTGGAAAAATTATCGCTTGTTAAAATACACAGCATATTAGTGGAGTTTGTGTGTGAATAATGTAGCATTGATTGCATTGACGTATTAGCGCATACCGGGGTGTAATCATTTCTCTATTGAAAGCTGATTGTCGAACATTATAAATCTGCAATATTTCAAATTGTACTTGATATTTAGAAAATTATTTGGCTGATAGTTGTTGCTGCCTCTGCCAACAACAACTTTTAGTCAAATTATTTTTAAGCATAATTATGTGCAAGATGCATGTGAGAAAAAAACTGTTATGTGTCTGTCATTAACCCTTTAACACTCATATCAGCCAAAAATGGATTGAGCAGTGGGCTTGAGAAATGTCGATTTGCAGACCAAGATACAACAATTTTTGAAAATTTACCACTGGAATGATTACAGTTATTCCAGTGGTAAATTTTCATAAATAGTGGTATCTCGGTCTGTAAATCGACATTTTCTTTCAGAAAATTTGAGTTTTCTTGTCCAAATTCAAGTGTTAAAGGGTTAACATTCATATTAATTCACCTTTGCTAGAATAAAATCTCTATTTTGCTCAGGTTTCTTTATGTAAAGAAATGATGTATTTCATATGGTGTGTCATGGACTGCTGCTCTGCTGTCGTATTAGTATTTCCAAATAACCAATATAATAAGCGAGTTACACCGTTAATTTACTCAACAAGGCAACGCTGGCATGTGTCTATTGTCTAGGGACTGCATGAAAATCCTTTCAATTTCCGCCTGCCAACCCGCCTTTTCATCGGCTTACTGGCTAATTAGGAAAAACAACTGTAGAATATGTTGCGTTAATTTGAAATATCGCTCTTTGATCGGTGGTAGCTTAGATTATTACCCTCGCTCCGTTAGGGGAAAAGAGTATTGCATTCGTGTCTGTGTGTCTCTGTCTGTCTGTCTCTCTCTATCTGTTGGTCTCTATCTGTCTGTCTGTCTGTCTCTCTCCATCCCTCCGTCTGTCTGTCTTTGTCCATCCAACCATCTCTGTCTGTCTCTGTCTGCCTGCCTGTTGTCATCCACAATGTTTGCACGTTTTCTTATTTCTAGACAGATTTAGATCAAACCTGGTCAATATGTCCATGTGGGCATCTAATATATGCATTGTAAGAATGAATTTGATTTGATGAAAAACAACAAAGTTATTACCATTGAAAATTTTCTCAAGTATGGGGCCCAATGGGAAAAGATATTGTTTCGATGGCATGTTTTTTGTATTTAGAACTATTGACTTCTACCTTGTTTGATGTGTACTTTTGGCCATACGCTACAGCCAATATTAGAACTAGGGCAGTCTGACATAGTTTCTGAATAATATAGGTCAAAGGTCAATATTCCCATTGAAATTAATAGTAAATTATTGATGGAGAACCTGGTGTCATCTTTTATATACAGTAACCAAACTTGGTGTATGGATGCATTGTGGACAAAAGGTATTCCTCTGTCAAAAGTAGGTGAGTGTGACCTAAATTTCACAATTCACTGAGCATATAAATTGTCCGAGCTGTAGTTTCAGTAGGTTTTCGTATGTAGTAATTAAGCTTGGTGTATGGATATATTATGCCCTAATTAGTCAACAAACTTGGTATAGGTGCATTTTAGGCTAAAGCTATGAGGCATATGTATCATCAAACGTTTCATGGTTCACACAACATTACAGGGAAATATACTTCATGCTAATGTCATGATATCCTGTGTGATGCAGTGGTATTTGTGATGCATGGTGATGCGGTGGTATCCTCTGTGAGGCATGGTGATGCAGTATCCTCTGTAATGCAGTGGTATCCTCTGTGATACGTGGTGATGCGGTGGTATCTTGTGTGATGAATGGTGGTGGTGTATTCTCTGTGATGCATGGTGATGCGGTGGTATCTGCAATACATGGTGATGCAGTGATATCCTCTGTGATGCATAGTGATGTGGTATCCTCTGTAATGCATGGTGATTTGGTGGTATCCTCTGTGATACATGTTGATGCAGTTGTATCCTCTGTGATGCATGGTGAAGTGGTGGTATCCTCTGCAATGCATGGTGAAGTGATGGTATCCTCTGTAATGCATGGTGTTGCAGTGGTATCCTCTGCGATGGATGGTGATGCAGTGTTATCCTCTGTGATGCATAGTGATGTGGTATCCTCTGTAATGCATGGTGAAGTGGTGGTATCCTCTGTGATGCATGGTGATGCAGTGTTATCCTCTGATGCATTGTTATGTGGTATCCTCTGTAATGCATGGTGAAGTGGTGGTATCCTCTGTGATGCATGGTGATGCAGTGTTATCCTCTGTGATGTATAGTGATGTGGTATCCTCTGTAATGCATGGTCAAGTGGTGGTATCCTCTGTAATGCATGGTGATGCAGCGGTATCCTCTGTGATGCATGGTGATGCAGTGTTATCCTCTGATGCATGATGATGTGGTATCCTCTGTAATGCATGGTGAAGTGGTGGTATCCTCTGTGATGCATGGTGATGCAGTGTTATCCTCTGTGATGTATAGTGATGTGGTATCCTCTGTAATGCATGGTCAAGTGGTGGTATCCTCTGTAATGCATGGTGATGCAGCGGTATCCTCTGCGATGCAGTGTTATCCTCTGTGATGCATAGTGATGTATCCTTTGTGTTGTATGTTGATATGGTGGTATCCTCCATGATGTATAATAAAACCTTCAGCCAGTACATTGTGTATTACTTTCAACTATTTAGACGAAATATGTGGAAATCTCTAGAATTAAGGACATGCCATGCATGTAGGCTCAAGAACTTTAACCCTCAAATTTGTTCAAAAAATTTTCACTTTTTTCATAGAACGTGTCCATTTGCAGATAAAGCGGACTATTTAAAAAGATTTACCACTAGAAAGGATGGCTCAGTTATCGAGCCAGCCATTCCAGTGATACATTTTCAAACATGTCTTCTCTTTGTCAGCAAATGGATATTTCTCAAGACTACTGCAGAAGACTGTTTCGGATGATATGAGTTTTAAAGTAGTGAGTTGAGCGCCCTTTTGTCTTTCGTTGACATGTCTGACAATGCTGCCTTATTCACATCTATCACTGATTGTACATGTTAGTATAAAAGGAAAGCAGCACTCATGCAAAAGGGTTAGTTTTAAATATCTGTCTTTTACAGGAAAGGTCTTAATCTCAAAATCTTGCTCAATCTTGCAGTTAACATTCTACTTATAGAATCAGCATAATTTTAATCTCCCATTATAGTGTACTATGCTTGTGGCTATTTACAAATGCTCTAATTCTTGTATACTACCTATTTACATATTTGTGCATCCATGTGTGTGTGTCCATCTGTTTGAATGTATATGTACATAGGTATCCGTATGATGCAGATATTGAAGTCGTCTCACTCACTCACTCACTCACTCACGCACGCACGCACGCACGCACGCACGCACGCACGCACGCACGCACGCACGCACGCACGCACCCACACACCCACGCACGCACGCACGCACTCACTCACTCACTTTCTCACTCACTCATGCTTATATTGTTGATGCACTCACTCACTCACTCACTCACTCACTCACTCACTCACTCACTCACTCACTCACTCACTCACTCACTCACTCACTCACTCACTCACTCACTCACTCACTTTCTCACTCACTCACTAATGCTTATATTGTTGATTTATTTTTTGCAGATTTAATGCATCAATTACTTTTGAATGGTACCTTAGGGCAAAATGGCAGCATTCCATTTACATTTGATACAAATCTTCCTGGGGCCAAACAAACCTTCCAAACATCTGTTGAGGTGATGCATGATCCTGCAGACGTGATGCTCGCTATGTGTGGCCAGCTTGCAGAGACCGGCAGTGTCAGAACTATTAATTCAAATATCTTAGTTAGTAATGCTTGTAACTCAACTGAAACAAGTCCAACCAAAGGCTGTATTGTATCAAATGGGCCAGGAGTTAGATTGAGTAGTTGTCCTAATAACAAGACACAAAAAAGAACTTCTAGTACAAAGTCTCGAACACTGTCTCCTGCTGAAAATAACTTTCCCATTGTTGGCCAGAATAACGCCTTTAATTGTACATCCATTGATTCCACTGCTGCTCATGATTTGCTCAAATCTGCCACTACTTCCTCTAGTTTGACCATACATAGTGATGGTGGCAGCCAACCAAAGGTGATACAACGCTGCGCCGAGTATGCTCGGCAAACCATGGCTTCCATTGGACTCTCATTTGCAGATGGTGGGTCAGGAGATATAGCAACTACAACATGTGCACCTGTTACTGTGCGTGCTGATAGAGGTGACACGATTAATGTCAGTATCACTAACACTGCTGGTGTAAATGTAAGTGGGGTTGGGGTAGAAATGGGTCGAATGATGTCATCTCCTGGAGCTGGAGCTGCGCTTGGCAGAATCATGCAGCAAGATCGTCAGGATTCTGGCCCACGTTGGGCTGATCGTGCGTGTCAGGGACTAAAGTATATTGATGATGAGAGCCTTGAGGGTTCTATGGATATTCCTCTTGAAGCCAATACTGTGTATGATTGTAGTAATGTTACATTAGCGCCATCCACAGAAGGTAGTCAGAAACGATTATACTTAGCCCAAGCAGATAGAAATCAAACGGAAAGCCTCTCATTATCCGATAATCATAGAGCTTCTTTAAGTGGTTATCCAAGTGACAGCCTAGAATCATCATTATTAGACATTCGAAGCGATACAATGGGCTCCGGCCTTATGAACAAGTCTGATGAGGTAATTATTGGCAATGATGCTGTTATTTTTAAACATGGATCCTTAGATACAGGAATTAACATATTCTCTGATAAACCATGTTTGGGTATTCCTGATGATGAAATTACGCACAGTACCTCTCTACCTGCTTCGCCAATCAAGCGCATTACGAACACACAACGAAATAGAAAAATTAAAGATGACTTATTATTAAGTAAGGCTAAACTAAAATTAAGCCCACGTTTTCGCCGGAGACCACGGTTCGGTATTGACAGTTCTGAGGAAGATGTGACGTCATCTGCAGAAGAACTGAAGCCAGGACAGAGTTATAAGAATTTAGAGACATTCCAGAAAGCACGGCTCAAACAAAAGGTAAGTGTCAGAATTAATATAGTCATAGTCTCATAGAGGATAATATCTTTTGTTGTTAAAGTTCTTTTAGGCCCATTACATTGTAATCTCGTGATTATTAGTTCACTTCCCGCAGGGCCACACAAGCTTATGGAGAGATCTGATCTGTCTTTCATATATATGACGTCGCAATCAAATAGGTCAATTGTTAGCTGACATCACAATCAAATATGTCACTTGTTAGCTAACGTCACAATCAAATGACGTAGCCCATCACAAAACTCAAAAAGTGTACTAATTTGTACTCTTTTTGATAATTTGTAATTTAAAAACACTCAAATATTTTGAAACTAATTTGAGTGGGGTCTGTTAGGCAGCGACAGTCCCCAGTCAAATTAGGTTCAAATTATTAAATAGCTTGCTTGTGTATTGGTAAATTTCAACTTAATTAAGTTATGATCCTATTAACCCTTTGAAACCTGAATTTATTTCTGTGGTCGCCACGCCCATCCTGAATTTATAGTGATAGCATCGCCAAGATTTTAATTTTTTAAATTATACTAAGCCCTTTAACATTATACTAAGCCCATATACACGAAATGCCGTAAAAGACAGTACATATAGAAAACCGGCCTCCATGTGTATATGCTTAATTCTTTTATGGCTTCAACCTATAATCAAAGGCATGTCCAGGGCCGGAAATCCGGGCTACGGGTATATTGACTTTCTCCCTGAGGCCGGATATCCAGCCTTTCGTGATCAAAGGTTTAAGACCATAGGGTGAAATGCGTTATTATTTTTGAGAAATTCTTTGAAAAGAACATAGTCATTTACTACTAGTCAGATTTGAATAAAACTTGAAATATAATCTACCCCGTATAATAAAAGTGTGAAGATGAAATGCAGGAATTATGTAGCAGAGTTACGCAATCATACATTGTGCTCAGAATGCAGCTTCCTGTTGAATGATCACACGCCATTCTTCCTTTCCCTTTAGCTTGATTATTATCCCCTTCAAGGTCGAGAGGATATTTTAATGTTTCTGTACGTAAATGAATAATTGGTTTCCATGCAATAACTTGTGTTAGACTAATCGGATTTCGCTCAAATTTGGAATACAAGTTAATAATACTATTTAGAGGAATCTGTCATGAATATGTAACCTCTTTGTCATAATCTCTCGGTACAATGCAACATGCAGCATATGAGTTGAGTAGACCTTCAACTCTTTAACCCTTACCACTCTGACATCAAAATTTTTAGTTTTCAAATTAAATTAAAAGATGAACTGGTGTTCATTTTTCAACAAATCTGGTGGAAGATGGTGCTGTCGTAGACAGCAACATCGTCCACCAAAAATGTTGAAAAATGTACACCAGTTTCTTTGCTGTTGACCCGGTAAAAGATAGAATATTGACATCAGAGTGGTAAGGGTTAATGGTCAAGCCGGCCAAAAATGGCTTCAGTAGTGATCTTGAGAAAAGTCCATTTGCAGACCAAGAGAAGCCTATTTTTGAAAATTAATCACTGGAATGACAGGCTTGCGAACCGAGCTAGTAATTCCAGTGGTAAATCTTCTAAAATAGTCTTCTCTTTGTCCGCAAATAGACATTTTATATATGAAAATTAGAAAAGATTTTACCAAATTTTACCATTAAAGCATTAACATCTAATTACAGGTATGAAGGTTAGTAATACAAGTAGAAAATGTGGTTGTGATTTGTCATAAAAATGTCCAATTTCCACTCAGTTTGTAATATCAGGCCAATTCCCTAGACGTACATCAAAATGCTTCCTACGCTGTACATCAAGTCTCTTGTGTAGTAGCAACATGTATCTATTAATGTTCTCACGCAAGCAATTTGTCCATGCCTTCAAAGCTAATTAGCCTAGGGAATTCTCCACAAAAATTTACTGTCTGTAATAAAATATCGGAAACATTCCATTTTTTATCTTCTCACGAATTTATCAATTTTCATGCATCGGGTTTCATTATGCGATTTTTCGCCGCGTTCCGGGTGATTTATTATTATAATCTAATGGTCACGTTCCTGGAATATATTGCAGTATTTCTGATGTATGGATAGAAATTCCAGTCCTGGAGTCTAATTTCATTATTTCCATTCTTTATAAATCCCTGGTTGAGAAAGCAATTGCAAAATGTTCCAATATAGACGAGTAATAAATAAAACATGAGCTAAAAAGTCATACAATTTAAATTTGTTTCTGGATCATATTATTGTCTAGGTGCTATTGTCACTGCTATGTCAGGAAGGTTAGCTAGCTCGGGAAGTGGAGAAATAAACAACGGAGGGATCCGATCTTCACTCTCACTAATCGTTAGCTGACGTCACAATCAAAATGATCTAGGGACATCACAAAACTGGCAATGGTCCATCACGGAAGTGTCTGAATTGTATGTCTTTGAGAATTAAAAATTTAATACACATTCTGTTGAATATTTTGAAACTAATTTGACTGGAATGTTTTGCTGGCAGTATCAGCCCCCCCCCCCCCCCCCCTCCCAGTTAAAATAGTTTCAAAGTCTCTAGCTAAGCTCCGCCCACACTTCGCCTGTGTTGGGCTAGATCGATCCCTGAACTCGCTGACTATCAATTTCCAGAAAACTATACAGGTAAGCTGTTGAATATTTTGAAACTAATTTAACTGGGTGCTTTTGCTGCCTATAGCAGCAACAGCGCCCAGTAAAATTAGTTTCAAAACATTCAACAGAATGTTTATTAAGTAGTAAACACAATTCATACAACAACGCTTAGTCCGTCATCAATTAAGTGGTTGTGACGAACTTAGCTACATCATTCATTACGTAATTGATTATGACCAGGGTTTGAAATAGCTGTTTACCCAATTTCCCGGGGAAACCTTAATTTCAAATGGGCAACTATACATTTGCTATCGTCAGTACATCGGCCAACCATGACAAATAGAGAATTAATTACTAATAATTAATTCAGATTGCATTCCAGGCCGTTCGCATAGCACAATAGCCTCATAATTTCCATTCAAAACATGTAAAATGGGCCACGGAAATGTCAAAATCTTCTCTAAAACCGTGACAGATATGATTGAGAATAAGCTCTAAAATCGGTACCCACCTATATGTGTATTTGGAACGCCAGCCCCGATGGGCTCACCCCCTGCTCCAGCGAGATAAATGAAACGGGCGGATAGTGTTTTTAACTGTACAGTTTGAAGGTCGAATATTGCCGAGCACACATTAAATAGCTTTTTATTAGTTGTAATGATGACCATAGCCATCACGTATGGGCCGATCTTCAGTACGGTCGGTACACTGTCAAAATCACGTTAAGTAATAAAAATCAATTTTGAGTCCAAATTACATTCAATCGAGTACTCGATTTATTCTACTCGGTTTATTCGTGAGATAAAGGGGATTTCCTGGTGAATCTTTATCGAAATTTGACAAATTGTACAATTTACCGATCCACTTCCTGCCCGATTTAAGTCATTTACAACCCCAAAACAATGTTAAATGACGAAAATAGAATGTTTTGAGATGACTTCGTAAATAATACTATCATTATTAGTCATTTCACGACTTAGGTTTCATTTTGCAATTATTCCCTAGAGGGGGTAAATGAATTCACTATATTGAGGAATGTCTAGCGCTGCAGTAAAACGTTTGTCTGCTTCAATAGCTGTGAAATAATAATAAAATCGCCTTTTTCAAATCCAAACACTATAATGTTTGTCTGATTGTGATAGTTCAACTTCTGAGTACTGAATCACTTTGTTTTGGCTTTTACAGAGTTATATATATTATTGACTTCAGTCTAGTTTCTGAATAATTCTGACTTCTGAGTATCTCTAGTCTATAATTTACAGTGAACATGTTAATCTTTTCAACAACAAATCCCTGAAAAGGTAAACTCTGCAATGAATCATCTAGCAAATATTTTGAGATTAATATGAAATCCAGTCAGATTAACTTCAAAATATTCAACAGAATATGAGATAGTACTAAACTTTGCAAATGATCTGTTTATTCAGTGATTTGTCATTGAAAGGGTTAAAAAATGCTAATTCTCCACAGTTAATGCAACATTGCTGTTTCTGAGTAATCATGAGGTCTTTTCTTGATAAATTACCTTCAACATGTTTAAAAATAATACTCAAGACATTTTCTTTGTCGTTTTTATTAGCATATGTTATATACGAACATCCTTGACCTGTGGTGGCCAACCTGAAAATGGGTGAAATGGCGTTACACGTTGCCAAGGGGGAAACTAGATTTTGAAATTTATTTCTACCCCTGTAATGACAGTTGATTATGACGTCGTATAGTTGATGGATAAACTGGAATCCTCCATTATTCAAACTTATAAATTAACTATCTTCAAACCTGTCTCTAACAGCCGCCATAGAGGTCACCAAAAAGTCATTAACTCCTAGACAACATTTCTGACATTTTGATATTCCAAAATTCCATTCCGTATAGCTGGTGTTAATTTTGAATCAATGTTGCTGTATTGAAACTACAGCTGTCTATAAGACAGCAATGTATGTAAGTAACATTGTTCCTATGATGTACACAGGTGGTGAGTTCAGGAAGGCTAATGTTCAGCGAACATTCACCTATTTATGTTCGCTGTTCGTGGCAAACAATATTTGCCTTCCTGAATGAGTTGTCAGGCATAGCTTCGACGAACAATCCTTTACGACGTCACATGATATTTATGAGGGTTAACTTTTTGACAGATGCGATGCATTATGATGTCATATTTATTACGCTATAATGAGTATCAGGGTCACAGAAACAATCCACAAGCATAAACATATCGGGGGAGGACTAATATAATACTACGATCGCTAAGAATGCATTGGTATGCATTATTTGCTCTAAGGTAACCGGGGTTTGTATTGTTGTCGACTCTGGGGGCGAGCCTGTGACTATACGTTCTGTCGGATGGAGCTACAGACGGACAGACTGATGAATGTCTATTAGACTATTTACTGGATAGACCGATGTTATTTTCTCTATTCTGAAGGTTGACTATAATTATTCCAGAGAGCGACAACAACGCAGTCTTAACTTGTACTTTGTTTTTCAAATTCAAATTCAATAACTTTACATAGCAACTTTATATATTCAAAATTCTACATAACTCTCTGCATTTACAAACTTACTCACTGACATGCTCTCCTAGCTCTCAACTTCTCTTTTTTTTGGGTTTTTTAATAATAATCTCACACATATATAGCATACTAGTTTCCAGGCAAACAAACTTTCACCATTCAAACATGTCTGTTCAATAATTTGTAAAAACATGAATTTTCAGCAATATATTCAATTAAATACAATCCTTAATAATATCAGGCTTAAACCTCATGTAGCTACTTAACCATTGTAATGCTGAATTTACTGAATTAAATTATTATTGCAGGCAGACTGGTCTGCCAGCAATACAGATTCCATTTTAGAATTATAAATTGTTAATATCTGGGTTCAGCAGTATAATGGTTAAATCTCTATATTTAAAAATCTATATCCATAGTATGAGGATTTACCCTTTCATTTCAATGCTGTACTAATTGTATTTACTTTTTATAACATTCATACAAAGCAACTATTGAATATTTTTCAAATAATTTAACAGAAAATGTTTGCTGCCTCTGGCAGCAACAACCTTCAATTAAATCATTTCCCAAATGTTCAGCAGAATAAGTATAACATCATAAATTGCAATACATATATGTATGCCGTAAGGCTCAAAGGGTTAATACTCTCTTGTGCTGGTTGTATGTTTCTTCAAACACAATGGGTCAATTAATGACTTAGTAGCTGGTGGTCTGTAGAACTAGCAGATTATTTAACAATTAAACAGTTCAATAATAACTGGTAATAAGTCCATGTAAATATGCTATTGTTCCTTGATGAGCTGCTTAGTGCCACTGACTTCAAACCAGTGTAGACTGTACACAATGGGGTTTTTTTTGATAAAATTATTTTTACATTAAATATAAACAATATTATAATATAGTCAAATATTTCTTGGGCACGATAGCTCACCTGGCTTGAAGGGCCAAGTGAGCTTATGCCATGGCGATTGTCCGTCAACTTTGGCTTTAAAACACTACTCCTCATTAACTACTTGGCCGATTTCAACCAAATTTGGCTGGAAGGACCCTTTGGTCGTAGGCTCCAGAACGTCCATTCGGAATTTGATTCATAAATTTTGTGATTGAAAATCTTATATTTTATGAAAAATGTACCGGAAGTTGTCAAAATGATTCTTCTCCTTACCATTCTGAGCAATTTCAACCAAATCTGTCCCAATGGGCCCTATGGCTGTAGGCTTCGGAATATTGATACATCAATTTTTTGGCTGAAAATCGTAGATTTGATGAAAAATGTACTAGAAATTGTCAAATTGCTTCTTGATTCATCACATTTTTGGGTGAAAATTTTAGATTTTATGAAAAATTCACCGGAAATTGTCAAATTGCTTCTTCTTACCATTAGGAGCGAATTCAACCAAATTTGGCTGAAAGATCCTGTGGTGATGGGCTCTAGAACTCCCATACAGAATGTTGTTTCGTCAATTTTTTGGGGTCAAATCTTAGATTTTATTTTAAATGTACTGGAAATTGTCAAATTGCTTCTTTCCTTATTATCTTGACCGGTTTTAACCAAATTTGGCTGAAAGGATCCTATGGTCATAGGCTCTAGAAATTCTATTCAGAATTTTGATTGATCAATTTTTTTAGTGAAAATCTTTTATGAGAAATTACCAGAAATTGTCAAAGCGCTGCTTCTCCTTAATTGCTTGACATATTTCAACCAAATTTGGCTCGAGTGACCCTATCATGGTAGACTCTAGAACTTCTATTCAGAATTTTAATTGGTCAAATATTTTTTGTGTGGCCATCTTGGATTTTGCGAAAATTATCCATCATATCTATTTAAATGCAAATGGTTCAAATGCTAATGGTCCAGGTGAGCGCCACAGGCCCTTGGGCCTCTTGTTTATGCTTAAATTGGCAATCAATGCTTCTCAGTTGATAATATTATATAATTTGCCACAATCTTTATTTACATGGCAAAACATGGCGAGTCACCTATAAAGCTGTTTGCCTCGCCACAAAATGTTCGGCGCGAACAGCTTGATCAGAAGGGTGAGCGTATAACGTCACCCAACAATTGTTCAGCGAACGGAAAATATTCACGCTCCTGAACAGGCCCCAGCCTTTCTTGTAGTAACTCTGTATTAATTAACCTTGACATCAGTGTAATAATGGTTAACCCTTTAATGTTCAAATTTGGTCATAAAAATTTAATGATGTGTCTATTTAACGTCCATTTACAGGCCAAGAAAATACAATTTTTGAAAATTTATCACTGGAATGACTGGCTCACTTATTGAGCCAGTCATTCCAGTGGTAAAATTTCAAAATTTGTCTTCTGGCCTTTAAATCGACATTCCACAAGACCATAACAGAGAGAGGTTTTAGCCGGCATGGCTATTAAAGCGTTATTAATCGATTGTCTTTTACTACATATCAAGCTCAGACAGGGGTATTTATTCTCCGCAGAGAATGATAATTAATTCAGTTTCTCCTAGTTCTATGAATACTCTGATCATCTGATGAATATGATGAGGGAAGCCAGTCACGCTAACATGTTACCTATCAATGAATTAGCAATTGAAATGATGATTATACTTTTGAGTGAGGAAGCTTCATTCGTATAAGGTTTTGAATGACCTATCTTGATGTTTCACTATTTTCAGTAGATAATTCCATGTATGTTATAAGGATTGGGTCTTTCTTAATTCCTTAACCCTTAACACTCTGGTGCCAAAATTTAAAATTTTTAAATTAAATTAAAAGATGAACTGGTGTTCATTGTTCAACAAATTTGGTGGGAGATGGTGCTGTCGTAGACAGCAACATCTTCCAGCAAA
The DNA here is from genome assembly GCA_034401795.1 of Chaetoderma sp. LZ-2023a. Lineage (NCBI taxonomy): Eukaryota > Metazoa > Mollusca > Caudofoveata > Chaetodermatida > Chaetodermatidae > Chaetoderma > Chaetoderma sp. LZ-2023a. Next base: position 78,888,978 of record CM067374.1, read on the forward strand.
ATTGTTGAAAAATGTACACCAGTTTCTTTGACATTGACAGAGTAGAATATAGAATATTGACATCAGAGTACTAAAGGGTAACCTTTAAGATATGTTCAAGAAAATGTTAATATCTGCATGGAAAATGTCCTTTTGCATACCAAGAGATTGTTTTAGAAATTTTACTACTGGTATGTCTGACTCAGTTATCAAGCCAGTCATTTCAGTGATGGTTTTCAAAAATAGCCTTCTTGTTCTGCAAATGGAATTTTTTCAAAACCACTGCAGAAGTCGTTTTGGTCAACTGGAGTGTTAGAGGTTAAAAGAGGGGTGTACCCTATGTTTCAGTACAAAGTTTGGTCTTTTTGGTCTGACTCGTTTGGCCAGTTATCTAAGGTTATCAAAATAATTAACGTCAGGTAGACGAGGGGCTACCCACCATCCCGCCCCATGGCCCCCGATGGCATGAAAGTAGAACAAGACAGGGAGTTTGGGTGAACTTCAGAAAAACCATAGATTTTATTAACAAGGTTCCTGGGCCCAATGAAGGCCCATGTCGTGATAAGTCTTCATATGACATTTGCCATCTATGGTCCTCCTCTAACTAACAAACTAACAAATGATACATATTATTAAAGTTAAAGGTAGTATGGAGGCAAAATTATAGTGACAGTATTATAGATTATAGTACAGTATGAACAGTACAATAATGAGCAAGCGCGTAATTATATGGAACAGAACTGTATAGCATGTATAGGAAAGGACGTACATCTTGCTATGTATGGATATGGACATGTAGAAAGGCGGGTGGGAGGGCCGGGATTTTACTGCGTACTAGAGCAAGAATGCTTATTGATTTCGCCTGTGTTGCTAAAATTTTGTGGTGTGAGAAACTTTGATAGAATGGGGAACTTAGCTAAGGTGCATTATTATAAGGGGACTAATGGACGGATCTGATTGGGTCCGGCCCAAGCTCCTGGCCGGACAGCACGTGTGCAGGCCACCCGCCCACGCATCTGATAGGTCGGGGGTCAAGGCTATGAATATTAATGAGCTGGGCAATGTGGTGGACATGAGAACCTATCGAGCTTAGCGGGAGGGCACAAGCAAAGGACTGTATTTCCTGTGATTTCTAAAGGCCGGATTTCACAGTTTATCCGTTTAGGTTTTTACAACCTGGCACGGATAAACTCACAAGGCCGGATGCCAGGCTTCCCCTCTACCCACCCGGCGTTAATAAGTTATTAATGATATTAATATTCCCAATACTGTCACTAAACATTAAAAAGTGCACAAATACTCAGGCGTAAAATTATTTTAGTTAATGACATAGATATTTTACCAAGATGTAGTCAAGCCGGTTAGAGAAAGTCTGTTGTTTCGACATAATTTAAGCGTATATCAGATTTTATTTTGTAGGCGCATTTATTTTTTGTGATGGCAAGTCAATGGCATTCGCAGACATGGTTTGATTTTAAAAGAGAAAATATTATTTTTTTAGTTTTGATCGAATAATTTCAGAAAGTTTTTGTCATATCGGCCAATGAGAATATTAGAATGGCACCTTTCAGAAGATATATTCTTGTAGGAAGAAAATTTGTCCTTCTGAATGTCGATTGGATCTTTTTCGTTCTTCTTCATTCTCCAATTTTTGATTGAATAATTCTCATGTACATCAACTAGTAGAAAAATCTAAACACAACTGATTTTTCTGATAATTTTTTAATGTATGGCATTATGGAATTAAATAATTAACAAATATCTTGATCAAAGACTTCTTTATTTTGTGGTCGGGTAACAGGAAGAGACTAGCCAACCCTGAACCAGTAAAACTCTTCCCCGGGCTGTGCCACAGCTGCCCCTATGGATGGCTATACTCGATGCACACACACACAATCAAGAATGTCTAAGATATGATTGGTTAGAGGTAATCGCAAAGAAACCAGCTATTCGTCAAAAGATAATGAGATGCAGAGCAGAGAGTATAAAAGCTGCTCGCTCTGCAACTTAAGATACCGTTAAACCCGTCTAGGTATTCGCGCTGATGCCTCACCAATGACCCGGTCGACGTTACTTGTTCATCTTCTTTGCTCTTTAATTGACAGAGAGAGCACAGGGGAACTTTGAGATAAACCGCTCGGAGAGGGACATCATTTACATAGTCGACATCGCGAAAACATTTGTGAAAGTAATAGCGGCCAAATAACAGACAAAATTCTTCCCCCTTCACAAACTTCAAGCGTTCTTGTGCTCCTCAAGAAATCTTGTGAACGGAATATTCGTGCCGTCTCCTGATACGAAAGAGAAGTCAACACCAAATCCACTGCAGCTGAGCCTGCCGGCGTTTCCCATACCGTAACATCATCAAGAAACACCACTGTCGCCCACCACTTGCTGCGAAGGAACTCAGGAAGCCTCTGCTTGGTACTAGTCTCTGACCGAGTTTCGCTTCTGCCGCATCGTATAGTTTCATTCTGAAGGACACTTCTCCCGCAAATTGAAGAAAATTTTGTGGAAGCTAACTTCCACCATGCTGCCCTTTTCAACAGAAACATCTTGTGAGAAACAATTTCTTCCACACCACTCTCGTGACAAGAACCACGTGAAAACTGACTTCCACCACATCTCGCTTGTGACTGCTTTTCCGCGAGAAACCACTCTAAGAAGTTCCGCCCGCCCAGCTTTTGTGATCTCCGGCCATCGAGGATTAAGTCACTGTGCGACTTTGTTCCTTGGGGAATATACCTATCAAGGCTGGTCAAAGGCAACAGTGCCCACAATAGCAAAATCTAGACCCCACAACCCGCGGGACTTTTCTGTCACTGTGAACTTTCTACCACGCTTCTAAGACTTGAACTGTGCATGTTTCTATTCTTTCCAGAATCCTAGATATACCACCTTAAGTGCTGCTTATTTTTCTCCCACCTTTTAGTGGCTGTTTCATTTTTGCTTTAGGAAATGCTCAAAAGGAGATAACCCATCTTAGCCATCACCTGCCGACAACCATCTTGCGCCCCGCTCAATGTGAAAACAAATACTAGCATTGTAGTGGTGCCACTCTTTGAATACTTGTAAATACAAATAAGGATGTTCACCATTTTGCCACTTTTCTAAGTGAGTAACACACTTCGCGCAAAAGCGTAAAGGAATTAAAACAATGCTGCCATTGGAGATGCATTTTCCCACCACCAAAAGGCTATTTCCTTCGCGTATTCTGTAGATCCTCACACTTCACTTGGACCTCCCCTAAGTAGTGTAAAGGTCACCAGCAGACGTTTCTGCTGCTTTTCCCTGGCTCCCGTTCGATACTCCCGCAATCGAGGCGTGCCTTTGGACACCTCAACCTGTGCTGTTTCCGCTGGTCACGAGCCCCTTTGAGTAGGAAATACTGTTATGGATAGGAAAGCTGAGTCCCTTGGTTTGCCACGCCTCTCAGCTCACCTTTCTTCTTACCTGAAGCCTTCTGAGCATCTAATGATGCTTCAGCTCCAACATCTTGGTGAATAGATCAATATCTGCTGTGCATGCAGTGTTGTTCAGGATTTGGTAGGTCTCTCTGAGGTCTGTCTTATCTCTTCTTTCGGTCAGGTTTTCAAACTCTGCTCTACACAATTTCATGCAACTGTGCTGTACTTTATTTAGCCTTGTGATGTCTTTCTGGAACGTGGGTTCCAGATGGGACTACAATATTCTAGAAGTGGTCGTATCAGAGCTATATGCAAATTTGAAAGTCACTTGTGAATGGTCGGTGAAGCAGCGTTTAATCATACCAAGTCTCTGATTTGCTCTGGATGATATATGCTCTATTTGTTTGGACGGCTTGAGATTATTTGACATTATTATTCCCAAGTTCTTCTGATTGTCACACTCCAGAAGGGATTCTCCATTTAGTATGTATGTGAAGTCGATAGCTCTAATTCGCATTACTGAACATTTACTGGTGTTAAAAAACAGAAGCCAATTTTTTTACCATTCTGATAGTTTATCAAGGTCGTCCTGCAGATCTTGGCAGTCATCTATGGTCTTTATTTCTTTGTATATTTTGCGATCATCAGCAGAGAGTTTAGCAATACTATTGACTATATCTGGCAAATCGTTCACATAGAGTAGGAAGAGGAGCGGTCCTAAAATTGTTCCTTGCGATACTCCAGATATGACTGCTTCCCATTCAGAGTGGGTGCCATTTAAAACTGTTCGTTGTCTTCGATCTGACAGGAAAACTTGAAGCCATGTAAGGGTCCATCCTCTGATGCCAAGGTTATTTAGCTTAGGCATTAGTCTCCTATGAGGGATGGAATCGAAGGCTTTGCTAAAATCTGTATAAGTGATGTTGACATCCACATCATGGGATGTCATATGATCGAGTCCAATGGTCTAAGCACTCTAAAAGCTGTGTAAAGCATGAACAACCAGATTGGAATCCATGTTGGTGACAGGAGATAATTTGGTTATCTTCACAAAATTTTGTCATCCTCTTCAGGATTATCCTCGCAGGGATTTTGACAACTTGACATGTGAGTGAAACTGGTCTATAGTTTGTGGGATTAGTCTTAGATCCTTTTTTGAAGAGTGCACACATGTTAGCATCGAGCCAGTCCCGAGGTAGAATCCCGCAATTAAAGGAATAATTGAACAAAATTCCTAAAGATTTTGCCAGGCTTAATGCCTCTTTAAGGATCAAGGGATGAATCCTGTTGACACCAGATGCTTTAGACACTAAATTTGTTCATAAATGATGAGATTTCTACTTCATGTATTTCATCGTCATTAAGCGCTTGGTTACAGTGGATTTTTGCATGTTGGGGAGCATGTCTCCTGTCGGTTCATCTGTCATAGCTGAAGCGAAGAATGAGCTGAGGATGTTGACCGTATCCTGATCGCTAGTGTAAGTTTTGCCATCTTGCTTGAAGCACTCAACGGAAGTCTGGGATCTTGTAAATTTTGTGACGTAGTTGTAAAATGCATGAGGATTTGTTTTGAACTCTGACAGCTTGCGTTCATATGTTTTCTTCGCTTCTCTTATTGCAGTCTCGTAATTTAGCTCTTCAACCTCCAGTAGTTGTTTTTGGATGTGGAGTGCTGATTTCAGTGCTGTGTCTCTTACTTTTTTCCTCCTCTTCTTGGCTTGTCTGAGTGTTGGATGTCTCGTCCATGGGGCTTTAGAATGATATCCAGGTTTCATGAGCTTAAATGGTATATATTTCTCTAGCTGTTTGAAGTACATAGCTTTGAAATGTTGCCATTTTTCTTCCATCGTTCTGTGTCTCTCAAGGTGATAGTCCCAGTCATAGTTACTTGCTTCTTTATCCAATGAAACTAGGTCTCCGCGGGAGTACAGGTACACCTTACAAGCTGATTGAGATTTTTTTGGAATGAAAGCTTTGACAGTAGCTGAGATAATTTTATGGTCACTTTTGTAGAAACTCTTCTCGACTGTGATTTCCTGGATTAGTGAGACATTCCCTGTTACTAGGAGGTCGTTCAATGTATTTCTGTCGGGTGGGCTCTGTGATCATTTGAGTGAGGTAGGTTTCTTCCAAGGTATTTTTAAATTTAGTATCTGGTTTAGTGGTGTTGTACCTAGTACTAGATTGTGTTTGTATTTTCTTTGTCGAAGTGGCCTCAACAATTGTCACATTACCTCTTGCAGCTGTTTGCGACTTGATTGTGGTTGTACTGTATACATTTTTTGGCTCGCTAATAATTTAGTTTCCTTTTATCTTAGCATTAGGATGGGTCTGCTTGACAATCTTCAGCTTTTTGCGCAGTTTCTTATCATTTACGCGTTGTAAAAGGGTCATATCCGGGCAGACAAAAACTCAGTTTTGGATCAAACGGGAAATTTGTGCTGTCGACTTTCCTCATCAGTGTTGCATTTTTAGCTCACCTGGCCTGAAAGGCGACCGTCCGTCGTATGTCGGTCCGTCGTCCGTCCATCCGTCCGTGAACTTTTCCTTTAAACGACTTATTCTCAAGAACCACTGGGACAATTTTGATTATATTTGGCAGGAAGCATCCTTAGGGCATAGGCATCCAAGTTTGTTCAAATGGAGCCAATCAGCCAATTTGGGCGGTGGCCATCTTGGATTTCGGCAGAATTTAAGAAACGTCTAAAAATCTTCTCCGAAACCACTTGAGGAATCGATTCAAAACTCATGAACCATCATCTAGGGAAAGAGGTACGCCAAGTTTGTTCAAGAAGACTTGATTGACCAAATGGTTCGGTGGCCATCTTGGATGACCTAGTTTTCCCAAAAATGACTTCTCCAGAACCGCTGAAGGGATAAGGCCAAAATTTGGGAGATATGATCAGGGACTAAGGGCCATTAAACTTTGTTCAAGGGAAGTTGCTCCATCAAAAAACATGGCCGCCGTGGGCAAATCAAGATGTAGCCTGTTTGGCGGCCATTTTGGATTTTTTTATTTGAAGGATTTTGAGGCCGAAATTGGTTCTGTATATGTTTTTGGGTATTCTGATCTCAAATTTGCAATTTTCGAAATTGTCGGATAAACAGTTTGACGGCCATCTTGGATAATTTTCTCGTCAAAATCTCCCATGCTAAAGCAATGGGAAATTTAAAATGTCTTCTCGAGAACAATTAGGCTGATTTCAATTATGTTTGTTCAAATGAACCCGATCGGCCAATTTTGCCGGCCACCATTTTGGATTTGGGCCGATTTTAGGAAATGTCTTCTCCGAAACCACTTGGGGAATCTTCATCTAGGCCAAGAGGTAAGCCCAGTTTGTTCAAGAGGACTTGATTGACCAAATGGTTCGGCGACCATCTTGGATCACCTAGTTTTCCAGAAAACGACTCCTCCAGAACCGCAGAAGGGATCAGGCCAAAATTTGGGCCATTAAAATTTGTTCAAGGGAAGTTGATCCATCAAAAAAACATGGGCATCGTGGGCCAATCAAAATGTAGTGTGTTTGGCGGCCATATTGCACTTGCAAAAATGTCCACAAACTCATTTAAAAGACTGCTAAACCACCCACCAACAATTTTGAAAAAGATTTTGGTGCTCCAGGTGAGCGACACGGGCCCCTTGTGCCTCTTGTTTAATGTTTGCACCTTTTGTAAGTGATGAAGCTTCATAGGATCACTGGACTACTAGGTCTGAGGAATAAACTTATTGAAATCGATGATGATCCTAAATCTAATATGGCCACTGGTGGCCATCTTGAAAATAGGTTTCCGAATAACAACTCCATTTCCTCTATTTCATCTGAGGAGGAAACCTATTGAAACAAGATGATCCGAAATACAATATGGCCGACAGCCACCGGCGGGCATCTTGAAAATTGGTTTTCGGACAATAACGCCATGTCCATTTAGCAGATCACTTTGAAACTTCATAGGATGACAGGTATAGGTCTGAGGAAGAAATCTCTATTTTCTGAAAGCTGTCATTCATTGGTTTGTCATCAGGGTGGGGTATTATGCACCGTTTGCAGAGCCAGTCATTTCAGTGATAAGTTTTTAAAAATAGTCTTCTCTTGGTCAGAAAATGGACATTTCTCAAGACCACTGCAGAAGCCGGTTTTGGGCATTATGAGTGTTAAAGGGTTAACTCGTGAGTAATTTTAATTCATTGTTTGTGCGTATTAGCATAGACTTGTTCTATCACATCAACAAGTTATTGTAAGAATCCAAGGAGACATGTTTGTTCTACGTATAAATATGCTTAGCCATTTGTCTACTCGTAAGACATTCTCCAGCTTGCAGGTACACTACACTTTACGGTTCAGTCTTGAGGCTATATCCTTTTGTCTTTCCCACTGGCAATGAGCTTCGGGATAAGACTGCATGTATCCGGTGGTCAATTATAATCAAGACATCAAAGTTCAAAGTCTTTGTGATCTTGGTACAAATTTCTAAATTGACAAGATTTGCGCTTTATGAAATCTGATTTCTCTGTTCTTGCCCAATTTGTTTTTGCAATTTTGAGCACAATAATTAGGGCTTTGCTTGTAGGCCATGGTCTTTCTAGTTGCTTAAAGGGGATCACAAACGAGAATTAAATTTCGATATAAAAACCACCGAAAATAAAAGATTTTATCATATTTTTTAAATTGAAAAGAATTTGACAGATTTTCACAAACTCTACCACTGTTAAAATTTAAGTTCATTTCGACAGGCTATAAAATATCTGGTATGATGTCATTGTGTGATTCATCAACCACATGGATTCAGATTACTACACACATGCTTTCAAATTAGAAGAAACTTAAGCTCCTTGATGCAGTTACAAAGTGGGATATCAGCTCCTATTCAAATACTAGTTTAACAAATGGTAGTCAATAATTTCTATTGCATCTCATGAATATGGTGGTGTCTGAATGAGCTATTGTGAGTTATCAATCATCAGCAACAAAGTACTATTCACACGATGATGTCATAGCGCAACAATCATTCACACGATAAAAGAGAAATTGAGAAAACTGATGTCCATGGCAAAATGTACTATAAAGGAATTTGAAAATATGCAAATATGGATTTTGTTATTTAAATTATGCAAAATCATCATTTGGCGTGCTGTACCCATCCTGTGTTCGTGTAGCCCTTTAAATTAAAAAAAATAGTCTTCTTGTCCAGTAAATGGACATACACTTAGCAACGGTTTATTTTATTAACAAATCTTGAACATCAAAGTGTTAAATAGTGCTGTTGCAGGTAAGCACCACGGGCCTTGGGTGTTTTCTTGGATACAGTACTACAGTTTTTGCGGACAAGGATGGCAGTTCTTTAACACTAAATATCAGTGTCTCAATTTCAACACAACTAAACCGGAAAGTTGTTGAATATTTTGAAACTAATTTGACTGGAAGCTACAGCTCCAAGTCAAATTAGTTTCAAATTATTCAACTGAATTTTCCTTACATCAAACAGAATTTCTCGTTTGTGTTATGTAAGGGTTATGGTTTAACCCTTTAATGGTCATGCCGGCCAAAACCGGCCTCTGTCATGGTCTTGTGGAATGTCCATTTACAGATCAAGAATATACAATTTTTGAAAATTTACCACTGAAATAACTGGCTCGATAATTGTGCCAGTCATTCCTGTGGTAAATTTTCAAAAATTGTATTCTCTTAGCCTGTAAATTGACATTCCGTAGGCAGATATTTAAATTTTCTTGACAAAATTTGACCATGAAAGTGTTAAGACAGGTGAACTTTCAACCACCTGTCTTATAAAACTACCATATTTTGTCCTCAAAAGACATGTGGTCTCTAAATCAGGTCTCTAATTTTAATTTTAATTTTAAAATATCTGTACCCAATGACTCCACCCTCGTTAACAGGGACTGTTAAACATGGAGTCTTTGGGTACAGATATTTTAAAATTAGGATATTTCTGTAAAATCCAACGAGAAATGAAATTGTTGAAGTCACTGGAGATTTGAATCTTTTTTGCCCTCCATTTTTCGCGAGCGAACCAATCACTTGCTTATTGATTTTCTTTTGCTATTAAGCGCTTCATCGTGTCGTACTGTGTTTACTTAAAATTTTGTCACTTTCCTGCGAGAAAAAAATGTCAAACGGAAATTAGGTATCCCGTTGTCCTTGCGTATTGGTATTATTCACGTTCTCGCTTAGGTGACATATCAGATGCCGTTTCATGACACAGACAGATTAGCGCATGAATTTATGACAAAGCAAATAGGTTTGCTCACGGGAAGTGAGAGAGGTTTAATGTGAAATGGTTTCAAAATGACATTGGATCCAATCTCCCTATGCATACGGTTCATTTTCTTTCACGATCATGCCATTCACGGGCACTTAGCCCTTTACTGCCAGCGATCATTACAAGGGAGATAACTTAGTATGGTTTTGTATAGCTTTTGTAAAATTGTAAGCATTTGGGTGATTGTTTTCAATTTTCTGGATCTTTTGCCGATTTTTTCTAGATTTGGGAGTGGGGGGATCATGACCAAGGTTGTCAGGAATCCTAGGGTACTGTCACACCCTTTCTAGTGTTAAAATTTGTGGCAGATCAGATCAGTAGTTTTTTCAGATACCATGCTTTCATACAGGCTGGCAGACAGACAGACAGACAGACAGACAGGCAAGCAGGCAGGCAGTCATGTAGGCAAGTATTGCAGAATGTCAAAGTTGGTGAAAGCATTGGGATTTGTGATGGCGTGTCATCAACTGTGCGTTCTAGTTGATATTCTTTAACCCTGATTAACACTCAACTGTGCCATAAACGGCTTCTGCAGTGGTCTTGAGAAATGTCGATTTGCAGATCTGTGAGAAAATTAGAATTTTCATGAAAGAATGTGAGGTTTAAAGAGTTAATGTGGGTGTTCCTGGCTCAATCAGTGATGTGTATATCAAACTGTACAATCTCCAGGCTAAATCTATCCTCATCTCACAAGTGACTACTGACTACATGGTAATCTTTGGCTCATTTTAATACTGTTCTTTTTTACACAGCTACGAAAGGTCAGACATAAAAACGATTCAGAAAATGGCAGTGTAAAGGGAGATAACTGCTTAAGACGCCGCCAGTTTGTAATGCATAATAAGGCCCCGTTGTGGAATGAAAGCAGTCAGGTTTATCAGCTGGACTTTGGTGGGCGTGTCACGCAGGAATCAGCAAAAAACTTCCAAATAGAGCTCTGTGGCAAACAAGTGAGTACGGAAAGAAAACTAATGAGACACATTTTACAGGTTTTGACAGGGAATTGAACCAACAACTGATGAATACGTCACGCATCATAGCCCACAAACACTTCCACCACACCAACGCAGCAAGACTTGGGCGTTGGTGGTTGGTGTGGTAGAAGCGTTTGTGGTCTATGATGTTTGATGCTTTCATCGGTTGTTGGTGCTCCTGGAGGCTGGTGGTATGAATTGGTTGAGCTGCAGAAAGTCCCAAGCATGCTCAATGGGATTCAAGTCTGGAGACAGAGCTGGCCACTCGAGTTGCTCAATACCCTCATTTCACAGGTGGAGGCTAAGCACCTGTGCAACCTAAGCAGCTATGTAATCTGGCAAACACATTTTATTTTAAAATTGTACTAAAAGCTTATTAAAGATAATTACAGTTGATTAACATTAAAACCATAATATATATTTGAAATTTGTTTTTATGTAAGCTAAGCTGATTGTTTGAAGAAAGAATTTTTTATTTGGTTCAATAAACCCTGTATTTGAATGAAAGTTTCTGTGCAGGCGAGACTCGAGAGATTACCACTTTAACCATTTAATGGTCAAATTTGGTGAAGAAAATCTAAATATTTGATTATTGACTTGATTACTAACATTTGCGGACTATTTCTGAAAATTTACCACTGGAATGACTGTCTCGGTTATCGAGCCAGGCATTCCATTGATAAATTTTTAGACATCGTCTTCTCCTGGCCTGTAAATAGACCTCTTAGCCTGTAAATAGACATTCATCAACAGCACTGCAGTGGCGAGTTTTGGCCTGTAAATAGACATTCATCACTAGCACTGCAGTGGCCAGTTTTAGCCTGTAAATAGACATTCATCACTAGCACTGCAGTGGCCAGTTTTAGCCTGTAAATAGACATTCATCACTAGCACTGCAGTGGCCAGTTTTGGCCTGTAAATAGACATTCATCACTAGCACTGCAGTGCCAAGTTTTAGCCTGTAAATAGACATTCATCACTAGCACTGCAGTGGCCAGTTTTGGCCTGTAAATGGACATTCATCACTAGCACTGCAGTGGCCTGTAAATAGACATTCATCACTAGCACTGCAGTGGCCTGTAAATAGACATTCATCACTAGCACTGCAGTGGCCAGTTTTGGCCTGTAAATGGACATTCATCACTAGCACTGCAGTGGCCTGTAAATAGACATTCATCACTAGCACTGTAGTGGCCAGTTTTAGCCTGTAAATAGACATTCATCACTAGCACTGCAGTGGCCAGTTTTGGCCTGTAAATAGACATTCATCACTAGCACTGCAGTGGCCAGTTTTGGCCTGTAAATAGACATTCATCACTAGCACTGCAGTGGCCAGTTTTGGCCTGTAAATAGACATTCATCACTAGCACTGCAGTGGCCAGTTTTGGCCTGTAAATAGACATTCATCACTAGCACTGCAGTGGCCAGTTTTGGCCTGTAAATAGACATTCATCACTAGCACTGCAGTGGCCAGTTTTGGCCTGTAAATGGACATTCATCACTAGCACTGCAGTGGCCTGTAAATAGACATTCATCACTAGCACTGCAGTGGCCAGTTTTAGCCTGTAAATAGACATTCATCACTAGCACTGCAGTGGCCAGTTTTGGCCTGTAAATAGACATTCATCACTAGCACTGCAGTGGCCAGTTTTGGCCTGTAAATAGACATTCATCACTAGCACTGCAGTGGCCAGTTTTGGCCTGTAAATAGACATTCATCACTAGCACTGCAGTGGCCAGTTTTGGCCTGTAAAGAGACATTCATCACTAGCACTGCAGTGGCCAGTTTTAGCCTGTAAATAGACATTCATCACTATCACTGCAGTGGCCAGTTTTGGCCTGTAAATGGACATTCATCACTATCACTGCAGTGGCCAGTTTTGGCCTGTAAATGGACATTCATCACTATCACTGCAGTGGCCTGTAAATAGACATTCATCACTAGCACGGCAGTGGCCAGTTTTGGCCTGTAAATAGACATTCATCACTAGCACTGCGGTGGCCAGTTTTGGCCGGCTTGAACATTTACCCATTAATGGTTATACCAGGCCAAAACTGACTTCTGCTAGATGCTCTTGTGGAATGTCCATTTACAGGCCAGGAGAATACAATTTTTGAAAATCTACCACTGGAATGGCTGGCTCGATAACCGAGCCAGCCATTTCAGTGATAAATTTTCAAAAATTTTATTCTTGTATTTAAATTTTTTTGACCAGATTTTACCATTTTAAGAGGGTTAAAGGATTAATGATCATAAAAAAAATATAGTGACCTCGGAATCTTTATTAGCCAAATGTTTGTGACCTTTTCAAAAGTGCAGGGAACCATACCGTCCTATGTTGAAGCAAATAATTATGATTTTACATTTTGTGTTGTTGTTTTTTCAGGTGATGCAATTTGGCCGCATCGATGGTAATGCTTACACGCTCGACTTCCAACATCCATTTTCCGCTCTGCAGGCATTTGCTGTTGCACTCGCCAATGTGACGCAAAGATTGAAATGAATTCTCATTCCCTCCGACTCACCCAATCCATACAGTCAGCCATTAATAGAGGAATTCCATCTGTCAGTCAAGTATATGGCATCCAAATGAAATACGTCACAGGTAGGCTGACGTCACAATTAAAATACATCATGAATGGCATATTTAAGTCTGTCAGGAACTTAATAGTCTGTCATGTGTGAGAGTTGTATAGCTTTACTACTTAATAACCGTTTTGTGTAATATTTTGAAACTAATTTGACTGGCCCATTGTTGCTGCGTATGGTTGCTGCCATATGCAGCAACAGTACCCAGTCACATTAACTAGTTTAAAAATATTCAAAAGCTTACCTGTATAGTTTTCTGGAAATTGAGATTTAGAGAGTTCAGGGTTTGATAGATCTCAACACGGGCAAATTGTGGGTGGAGCTTAGCCGGAGATGGGTGGGGCACAGCTAAAAGTGGATTCATCCATTCATACAGCCAATGCTGAATATTAGTCCAGAAAATTGAGATTTCTGATTAGTGAATGGACATTTTCAAGCAAAGAGAAGACTATTTATTCAACTTTATCAGTGGGATAACTGCCTCATTGACTGACTCGCTTATAGAGCCAGTGATCCCAGGAGTAAATTTGCAAAAATAATCCTTTCTTCTGAATATAGACATTCCTTAAGCCCACCACAGAGGCTGGTTTTGGTTGGCTTGACCATTAAAGACTTAAATTGGTTTCACGTTTGTTCGCCTGTTCTTAAAATACACATATCCATAATCAAGTAAATGATTGCAGGTACACAGTGTCCAGAGCATTGTCTGTTTGGCATATGCCTTGCAATACTCTCACCCCACTTTGAGAACTATATTTTTCTAAAATCATTTGATGTCCTCTTTAAGATTATGTAGGTTATCACGCGATAAACTTGGGAGTTACTATTTTTTAATGGGATAACGCTACACTCATATCAGCCAATAATGGCTTCTGCGGTGGTCTCTAGAATTGTCGATTAGCAGACCAAGAGAAGGCTATTTTTTTTAATTTACTGCTGGAATGACTGGCTCGGTAACCGAGCCAGTCATTCCAGCAGTAAATTTTAAAAAATAGCCTTCTCTTGGTCTGCAAATCGACATTTTATATGAGAGAATTTAAATTTTCTTGAACAAATTCGAGGGTAATAGGGATAAACTAACACATATGACCCACACTATGCTTGGTAGTGGTCACAAAAATAGACAGCTTTCCGATACAATAACAGTAGACTACCAAATCATCGCTCAAAATCTTATGGTCCGCTACCATTTCCTATATATTATATGCAAATCAGTTGAGCAATTAGTCATCAGAGGTCAAAAGGTCACCAATTTTAAAATAAGGTACTTGTGCATTATTATGACTGACAAACTGCTAATAAAGGAAAATATGATATTAACATCTTGAAATGATAGTATTCGAGAACATCTGGCAAAGCTATAGGGCTAATGTTCATTTATGTCATGAAATGTTGTTACTATGACAATTGACAGAATGTCTATTTTTTAAATTGTAGACAGATGCATTTATGGAATATTAAAACATGGAATGAGCATGACATCACATCTACATAACCTAGGGTAATGAGTGACCACTTAAAATGTTTCAATGTAGTAGCCTCTAGAGTTGCATATTATACGCAACCCAGTTGAGTAATGGACCTTTCCAGTTTATCCATCCGTCATATGACATCATAATTGACTACATGGCATGTAGGATGATGTCATAATCAATGATGTCATTAATGACGTAGTTAAGTTTGCTATGTACGCATAATTGGTGACAGACTAAGTGTTGTTGTACGAAATGTATATCTTTACTATTTAATAAACTTTCTACTGAATACTTTGAAACTAGCCATATAGCGTTCTGGAAATAGATAGTCAGGGAGTGAGGTGTGGGTGGAGCTTTGCTAGAGATTGGCGGGTCCTACCTAAAACTGGATTACTCCATTATGTCATCAGACATCAAAAGGTCACCCATTGCTTAAATTTTGACAACTACATGCTGTTGTTACTGGCAAAATGCTGATAAAGGAATAATTTGGTGTTGTAATCCTGAAACGAAATTTTCATTTGAACTTTTAGCAAACTAACCCCTCTTGTCTCAACTTAACCCTTTAATACTCAAACTGGCCAAAAAACAATTTTGCAATGGTCTTCAGACATGTCTATGTGAAAGGCCTAGAGTAGTATTTTTTAATATTTACCACTAGAATGACTGGCGCGGTAACCGAACCAGTCATTCTAGTGATAAATTAAAAAAAATACTCTTCTCTCAGCCTGCAGATAGACACCAGCTAAGTAAAAAAAATTGTCATCTAAAATTTAAATATCTTTAAAAATATTGACTATCAAAATGTTTAATTGATATATCAAGTTATATTTTGAGCACTTTGAGGCACTATTGACACAAGAGGGGTTAATGAACTACAAAGAGGGGGAATTCTTGAATACGTTTTTATTACAACTTATAGATTATATTTAATTTCTTGGTAACACCTGTTAAATGAGTCTGCAGAGGTGACAATGAGAATATAAATACAGTAGAATTGTTAATAAAGATGTGGCAGACCTGCCATCTTCAGTTGCAGATAATCAAATGTTAGCTCCTCAATAATTCAACATATCCCCGTGGCTAGGAGGTCAGTCTGATGATCGATTGTTCCGTGATTAGCCCACTTTGATCTAGGTAAATAATATTATTGATGACATTTATTACATAGTGATGCCTAAATCTTGTTAATTATTTTTAAAATAATTTGACTGACGGTTCTTGTAGCCTTAGGCAAATTGTTTTCGCAACACTCAGCAAATTTTAATTGAAGCTTTGCTGGAAAGGAGCTTTGTCAGAGTTCAGAATGAAGATGAAATGAAAATGGCAGTTAAGCCTTTAATCCTCAAGCTGGGCAAAAAGGGATTTTGAGGAATGTGCATTTGCAGACCAAGAGAAAGCTATTTTTTCAAAAGTTACCATTGAAATGACTGGCTCGATAATTGAGAACTAGTCGTTCCATTGGTAAATTTTCAAAAGTAATCTCTTGCTCTGCAAATGGATATTTTCTTTGAGAAAATTTAAATGTTCTTGAAGAACTTGTCATGTTAAATGGTTAATAGTCATGATTCTGAGCTTTTCGTTTCTATAAGACTTTTGGGAAATAGGATATCTCTGTCTAAAGAGGATTAGGATTATATCTTGATCTGTCTGTAGCTGTTCAATGCATTAAAGAAAAACTTGTTGTACAATAGGCAATCACACAGACATTCTGATCTCATGCCACAACACACCAGGCCATATGCCACACCATACTAAGGCGGTGTAAAATACAAAAGTACTTTTATTTGAAGAAAACATACCATGCAACATACACACATGCACACACTCACACACGCACACATCCACCTATGTACACACGCATGTAGGCACACTTATACCCCCACCCACCTATGTACACATGCAGTAATTATACCCATTGTACAAGCAAGAATTGTATTCGTAAATTGTGCATGAATTTCTATTCAACTGTATTGTTGTTTATCTATGTAATTCATTTACATTGTTTATATCTATAGTTGTTTATACAGCATGCAATAATAACAAGCAGTATTTAAAACAACAACAAGCCAGGTTTTATAATAGAAAAGTAGCAATGATAAGATCATTGAATTCCCACAGATTTTTACAATAATACAATACTTACAATTTATATGTTCAAAATAATATAATATTGTCCGGCCATATAATAAATAATAATAATAATAATAATAATAATAATAATAATAATAATAATAATTTCTGAATATACATGTTATTGAAATATTCTGTTTCCCACTGGCATGACTTAGCTCAGTTATCGAGGCAGGCATTCAAATGGTAATATTTTCAAAAGTAATCTCTTGGCCTGCAAATAAACATTCCTCAAGACTACCTTTGCCAGTTTTGACTCTTAAACGGCTAAACAGATATATAGTTCGGTCCATTTGTTTAATTATCTTGTCTCTTGTTCTTGTTGTGTTCAGTAGATCCCATCTATCAAGCTGCAGGCCCTACAGACGAACATTTATCCGCAGTAGATTCCTATTCCTATCTTTGAATGTAGTCAATCAGATTCTGACAAACTTAGAGTCAAGACATATGCCAGTAATGAAAATCTATATTTGTTCGTATATTCCTCTCGTATTGATAATATTACATACACACAACTATTTTAACTGAACTGTCTGCCTGCCGAATTTCTGCAGACTACATTTTCCATGGGGTTTAACTTTGAATATGCTATTTATTTTGAAAACAATTTGACTGAAAGTTTTTGGTGACTTAGCCGCCAACAACTTTCAAGCAAATTGTTTTCAAAGTATTCAGTATATCCAGCATTATTGGCAATTGAATTTATTTCCTGATGGCTTGCAGCAGTCCGACATTTAATGTTGTAATATTAATGTTATTACTGGGAACACCGAGCTAGAACACGTAGGAAAACTTCGTCAGAGCACTGATAACTATAGCAGTGTTAGTAGTCACTAGTCAGTAGTTCATTACATGGTATATATTCACCAGTGTTGTAATACACCTTTCCCACATTGACATCATCAAGCCGGGATTCCCCTAAATCCACGCTCAGAGCAAAACTGCTGGCTGGTACCGCCGCCAACAAGCCGCAGACCCGCATTGAGTTACTTTTGCACTAAAATACACCGCTATCTAAACCGTTCCTATGATACGCTAAAATCATTATATTTTTTAAATCATATATCATTGGAAGCGCACTCAATTGCCGAAACATTAATGCATTATTTTTAATTTTTTTTTAACATTTTCACCAAGTTATTTGTGTATATAAAAAACACCATTCAACCTAGATTCATTAAATCAAGTGGACAATAGGGGATATTTTAAATTTGCAATCAAGTGTATTAAAGTTTACAAGACTATAAAAACTAATACAGAAATGTATAGAAAATTGGCTTAGCTTTCCAATGATGTATGACTTCAAAAATATTATGAACCTGGTTTTTCATATGCACTGCCTAAAGTGCACTGTATCCGATTCCCATAGTAAAATAATGCTGTTTGCGCGTTGGTTATCGCGGTTACCAGTCGGAATTGGCATGCGCGATGCATTCGGGGAAGGTATTTTACCAAAATACGCTAATGTGGGAAAGGTGTATTCTATTGCAGTGTCATGTCCATCATGCAGTCCTTATGGCTTGTTTGAGCTCATCAGTATTTTTGCAGCTCAGCCCCTGGTGCAGTTCAGAACTTAAGTCTCTGGACAGTCTCTCTGGTGTGAATAGCTCTTGTGATGCAACCTACTTGGTAATAAGCTTGCTGTAATCCTGGATATTACTAGGATCCAGGATGGCCTGTGTGTAGTTTTCTCGCCTTTTGCAAAGGCAAGTTGTTGTAAATAGCTGTAGATGTTATTAACCCTTTAACACTCATACCAGCCAAAAACGGCTTCTGCAGTGGTCTTGAGAAATGTCCACTTGCAGACCAAGAGAAGAAATTTTTTTTTAATTTACAACTGGAATGACTGGCTCGATAACCGAGCCAGTCATTCCAGTGGTAAATTAAAAAAAATAATGTCTTCATCTGCAAATGGAGATTTTCTATCAGAAAATTTAGATTTTCTTGAATAGATTTGAGGGTTATAAGGTTAATCTGTTTCTCTAGCAGATTGTAGTTCTGGACATACCAGGAGAGTATGCACCATTGTCTCATCTTCGGCTTTCCACAGTGAGAAGATGGTCAAACCACTTCTATTTCTGCTTGTACTGTATTAGTGTGCCTCTAAGCAGATGGTATCTTTGTGCTAATAATTTAGTTTGACCGGTGGTTTTGTGCACTGAAATCATGTCCTATTTACAACTTCCTGACAGTTTATGCGGTTGTCCATCTAAGTTGAGGTATTGCAGTGTTTTCTCAATGACTTCTTCCTCTAAATTTCTGTCCCAGTAGGTGTGAATCGGAGCAGACACAATTTCACGTTACTCTGCACTTCTTTCACCAGACTATATGCAGTGTTCAGGTTGTACATATAGAGGCTTTGCTTAGCTTTCACCACTCATCTACGTAATGTTTGTTGATTACCAGTCATTTGCCTCTCAAATATATACTTGTTAATAACTCCTCTATGCAGTATATTCAACTTGCCATCAAATATTGTTCTCATGATATTCTGCAGGTTTCATCTTTAGCCATGTTTTAACGGCTAAGCCGACCAAAACTGGCCATTGCTGTTGTTTTGAGGGAATGTCCATTTGCAGGACACTATTTTTAAATTTACCTCTGAAATAACTGGCTCAATGACCGAGCCAATTATGCAGTGGTAAACTTTTAATAAAGCCGCTTGTCCTGCAACTGCATGGATATTCAATGAGCACATGTTTAGATTTTCTTGACAAATCTTGCCCATTAAATGGTCCAGCCAGCCAAAATGGCTTCTGTAATGCTCTTGAGAAATGTCCATTTGTGGTCCAAGTGAAGACTATTTACCATATGAATCGCAGGCTCTATAACCAGTCTTCAGTGGTAAATTAATAAGGATGATAGAATCTTAGTAGCTATGGATTCCAGATTTCTTTTTATTTTCGGGACTTTTTCGGATCATTCTCAAAGTTGTGAAATCGTAGTGTACTGTCGGGCCCTTTCTGTGTTAAAATTTGAGCTAAATTGCACCAGTAGTTTCTGAAATAAGCACAGATCCCAAATTTTATCCAATTCAGATCCCGGTTCATTTATCCGGATGATGTCCAACAGCTGGAAATCCGCTTGCAGCACAAGCGCCTACGCCGTGTTAAAATTTGAGACAAATCAGATCAGTAGCGTTTTTACATACAGCCCGGAATAAGCTTTTGTGACTGACTGACTGACTGACTGAGAAGCATGTCGAGTTTATTGAGCTGCTACCTGCTGCCAAAAAATTAGAAAAAATGGTCTGCTCTTCACCTACAGGTTGATATTCACTAACAGAACCTTTGATTTTCTTGACCAATCTTGACCATTAATCGATAATATCCCTGTATCTGAATCTCTGGGATAAGCAAACACAGAAGCTGTTGAATATTTTGAAATTAACGACTGGAAGCCATTGCTGCCTTAATGGTTTCCAGTCATATTAATTTCAAATATATAACACAGTATGCGAAACATTATAAAAAATTAACTTTTTCTGGGATTTGTCGTTGAACGGGTTAAAGGACTGCAACTCATCTTTATGTGAATGCCAGATCAAAAGCGTCAGAATGGTCATCGCACAGACGAATATGAATTTACAATTAGATTTATTTGTTTAATTTAGTTACTAAGATCCTGAGTGATGGAACGGGTAATGAAAATATTGTAGCCAATTTAAGACTAAAATATCAATATCTCAACCAGGTTGGTCAACCGTTAAATGTTCTGCATCTAATTTTGCTAGAAGCAACTTCTATAATATTATATCCAACTTACTGTTTGTTACATCAGTTGTTATATTTTATGTTTATGACTCATTCTTAACCCTTCATGGTCAAGTTGGTTGAAGATGGCTTCCACAGTGTTCTTAAGAAATATCCATTTGCAGGCATTTTCTTGACCAATGTTGACTATTAGAAGGCTAAGCGGATGCGTATTATAATCTGCTGAACTTATGGAAAATAATCTGACCAAAGAAGTTCAATCAAATAATTTTCAAACTAATACCATATTGCTGCCTTGAAATCAAGGCATGCAAGGTTCTAAAGAAATAGCCAGTTAACTAATTATAGAACATTTAAATATAAGGATATATTTTAACTAATAATTTTCATAATCACACATGCCTAATTTCATCCAGGTTTAGGAAAGGACAATAATCCTGTTTATCAAACGTTTAAGTAATTATGCAACATCCAGTAAATTCACAAATATATTTTTTTACTTTTGGACAGATAATAATATTTGTTGTTACATCGAAGCACGTTTTCAAGGAACGTAAAGCTAGTGAGTTGAATCTGTGCTGTTGCTAACATTCCAAGCTAATAGTTAACTTTGAATACCATGTCCCCATGTCATTTACTACATTGTACATTCAAAGGATATATTTGTTATATATCATTGTTTGACCCTTTAACACTCATATCGGCCAAAAACGGCTTCTGCAGTGGTCTTGAGAAATGTCTAATTGCAGACCAAGTGGACTATTTTTGAAAATTTACCGAGCCATGAGCCAGTCATTCCAGTGGTAAATTGTCAAAAATAGTCTTCTCTTGGTCTGCAAATGGGCATTTTTAATGAGAAAATTGAGGTTTTTAAAAATGAATTTGAGGCTTAAAGGGCTTTAACCCTTACCAGTTTGATGTCAATATTCTACCCTTTACTGTGTCAATATAATATGTTAAGTTATGCAGAATTTTGAAAATAAACTGTACGTCGTTGCTGCTGACTTTCAGGCAGTGTTTTCAAAATACTCTGCATGTTCCCTATCTAGTTACCCTGTGTACGGCTAGAATTGTGAGTGGCTGATAACTATTCCCTATCTATTATAAAGGTGTGTGTCGTGAAAACTGTCTCTAAAAAGTACTACTTTAGTCCTCAAAAGTTGGCCATATCAAAGCATGTAATCATTATCTATGTAGTGACATAAATGGATGGATATCTAGTTATGCCCCGCCCATTTCTAACTAAGCTCCACCCATGCTTCCCACATGTTGGGATCGATTTATATACTTTAAATCCTGAATTACCAGAAAATCCCACTTTCATGTTAATTTTATGGCTAATCTGTTGACTATTTTGAAACTAACTTGACTAGGTATGGCAGCAACAGCGCCCAGTCAAATTAGTTTCATAATATTCAACAATGTTTATTAAATAGTAAAGACATAATTCGCACAACTGACAAACTATTCAAAGTTCCTGATGACCTCAGCTACGTCATTCATTACGTATTTATTTGTGACATCAGCCTACATGTGACGTAATTGATTATGACATGATATGCTTGAATGACGGATTGGATTCATCCACTCACCTTGTCGCTTGTGAAATCCCACTCTTAATTTCAGACTAACTGAGCAAAAGAGGAATCCATTTTGAGATGTGCCCCGCCCGTTTTTATGCATGTTGGAATCGATTTGTATCTTTGAAATCAGCCTTGCTTGAATCTAAATTTCAAGGTAACTATACAGATAAGCTGTTGAATATTTTTTAACTAATTTGACTGGGGCTATTGCTGCATATTCAAAATATTCAACAGAATATACAACATATAGTATAGTTATTCCGCTAGGCCTTAGCCTGTTCATGGCGAAGCTGGCCAAAACTGGCCTCTGCAGTGGCCTTGATGAATGTCCATTTATAGGCCAAGAGAATACTATTTTTAGCTCAACTTTATGAGGTAGCGTGAGCTATTGTGATACCTTGTGCGTTGTCCGGCAGTGCTGGTGTCAGGCGTCCTATTTGTGTTTAGCTCAACTTTTCAGTTCACATCTCAATGTTTTGTTATCCTGGTTGCAAATTTGGACGCATGCGTCTTTATAAGGACGAGGCATCACACAATGACAGTGGGATCATAAGGTCAAAGAGAAATATCTCTGTGACATTGGTAAAAAAGCTTTGGTTTTTTTCAGCATTAATATTTCCCGTTTAGCAGTATTGGACTCACACATATGTTTTCTTTCTCACTCTCACGCAACTACATGCAAATCTCACCAATCTGGCATTTTTATTAAAGTATAATCCTGTTAATGCAGTATTTACTATAAACTGGCAAACCTTATGGCTGACCTAACAATTTCAGACCTCAGTTATCAGATTATCTGTCATGCGACTTTTGCGGGGTAATCATGACCTCAATTAGTGCCATCTTGGAGCCCAGATATTCTAGAGAAATTGATGTTTTGTGTGTCTCAGAGCACTTCTCAGATGATTTAATTCCCCACCTTAGGGAATCTCACGCTTTGTGTTTTCAGAAGTTAAGAACTCAGTAATGAGAGGGGATGACAATTACTATAGGATTAAAAGGTCAATGATCGTGGTCACAGATAAGTGTATTGATAAGCCTTCTATATTTATTTTATGTTTGAAGTCAAGCTTCCTAGTTCATTACAAAGTTGTAAATTCGATCTTCATGGTTGTATGGCAACCCAATTATAGTTGAAAATGTTTCACTGGAATGACTGGCTCAATAACTGAACCAGCCTTTTCAGTGGTAAATTTTCAATATAGTCTCCTCTTGGCCTGCAAATGAATGTTCAATAAGCAAATATTGAGAATTTCTTGACCAAATCTAGCCATTAGTTTAGGGGTAAGAGAGTTTATAGTTTAAAAAATATATATATATATATATATATAATTTAAAGCATTTAATACTCCCAAATTGTATTATGTTAATTTCAAATATTTCTATCAAATGATCTATTCAGCAGTTAAACATAATATTGTCATCACATTTATATTAAATGAAATGGCCATTTCCCATATACTTATTAAATATATCCATACAATTGACATGCATATATGTTGAAACATTTTAAAATTAATTATTGTATATACATATAACAATTACAAATTTTCTATTTTTATGTGTAAAGTATAAAAAGCAGCATTTTCACACCTTTTTCCTATGTGTATCATTGTTATTATAAGCATGCTCACGCTATACGCTTTTGTGTTTGTAAATTATGTGCATGGATTTATATGTATTATTGTTATTGTTATGCAAATTTGATTGTCATTGATGACTGAGAATATTGTACATAAAGCCAGAGCTATTTAAATACTGATTTGCTCATTACTTTTATATTCGCTTGCTATTTATAATTATATATGACTTTGTTGCACCTCACTCTGTGAACCTTATGGTATAATCATAGAGTTTTCTTTCTGCATAATCATTATGATCCAGAAATCTTTGCATTTGCATACAAGTGTAGATTATGCACACACAGTTTGTGCCAAGATAGCTATTTATTTAGATTTCTTTATACTGAATAATATCTGATATTTGTCATCCTACAATCTGTCTGTAGTGAGCAACTGTACTACACCACTCTAGGGAACACACACACGTATAGGCATGTTTATCTCTGATATACTCAATGGAGGAAAATTACTTAATGTCATCTGCGACTGCCACCACCACCACCACCACCACCACCACCAGTCCACTGTATGATTACTGTATTTCTGACTTTACTAGTAAAAACACCCTACAGTTGCAGTCAGATCTTCGCTTTTGATCACTCTGTCTTGTCCTGAGCCAAAGTCTTTAGCTTCCTCAGGTCCATCTTTAGCTCGTCTTTGCTAAGTAAAAACGAACTATTGTGATAACCTGCACGTTGTCCGGCGACGGCAGTTGTGACGGCGGCGTCGTCCAATTTGTGTTTAGCTCAACTTTTCTGTTTATATCTTAAGTTTGGTTAATCATACTGGACCCAAACTTGGCCACATGCTTCTTTATAATGACACGACATCTCACAATGACCTTGGGGTCAAAAGGTCAAAGTCACTGTGATCTTTGTAAAAACCTTGCTTTGTTCAACTTAGACATTTCCCTTTTAGTTGAACTTTTCTGTTTACAGGTATACCTCATGTTTGGTTAATCAAATTAACTAGGACACATGCATCATTATAATGACCTTGGGGTGAAAAGGTCAAGGTTACTGTAACCTTGGTAAAAACCTAGTTTTTTCCAACTTTGACATTTTCCGTTTAGCTCAACTTTTCTGTTTATATCTCATGTTTGCTTAATCAAACTGGACCCAAACTTGGACACATGCCTCTGTATAATGGCATGACAATGATGTTGGGGTCAAAAGGCCAAAGGTCAAGGTCCCTGTGACTGACGCCATGCATAAGTCTGTTGTCCATCAGTCAACCTTTGTTTAAAAACTACTCCTCATTAACCACCTGGCGGATTTCAACCTAATTTGGCTGGAAGGACCCTATGGGGTAGGCCTCAGAAATTATATACAGAATTTTGATTGGTAAATATTTTGGGTGAAAACCTTAGATTTTAATACAAATTTACCGGAAATTGTCAAAATACTACTCCACTAACCGCTTGGTGGATTTTAACCTAATTTGGCTGGAAGGACCCTAATGTTTTCGTCTTCAGAACTTATATAGAGAATTTTGACTGGTCAAATTTTGTGTGTGAAAATCTTTGATCTTATGAAAGATTTACCGGAAATTGTCAAAACGCTACTCCAAGTTAATCACTTAGCAGATTTCAACATTCATTGGCTAGAGGGACCCTATTGGATCTAGACTTCAGAACTTGTATACAGCACTTTGATTGGTCAAGTTTTTTGGTAAAAACCTTAGATTTTATGAAAAATTTACCCGAAATAGTCCAAAACGCTACTCCTCATTGACTGCTTGGCAGATTTCAACTTACTTTGCCTGGAAGGACCCTATGGGGCTAGGCTTCAGAAACTATATACAGAATTTTGATTGGTAAATTTTTGGGGGTGAAAATTTTTGATTTTATGAAAAATTTAGAGGAAATTGTCAAAACGCTACTCATCATTAACCGATTGACAGATTTCATCCCTAGTTGGCTGGACAGACCCTATCCCAGTAGGCTCCAGAACATCTATTCAGTTACTGGGTCAATTATTTTTGTGAAAATCTTATTTTATTATTTTTAATTTTATTAAATATTTACCGGAAATTGTCAAAATGCATCTTCCACAACCGCATGGTGGATTTTATCCAAATTTGGCTGGAATGATTCTATAGTGGTAGGCTCTAAAACATGTTTTTAGAATTTTGGTTGGTCGATTTTTTGGTGGCCATTTGGATTTGTTGAACATTTTCCAGAACCATTTAAAACGCTACTCATTAATTAGTGGCCCCATTTTAACGAAACTTGGGTGGGATGATCATATGGTGGTAGAATGATCCTATGGCTTCAACGTAACAAACAATAATTTGTATTGGTCAATTTCTTTGGTAACCATCTTGGATTTCTAAAAAATTATCCATTATGTCTACTGGTATTTAAATGCACATGGTTCAAATGCTAATGGTCCAGGTGAGCATTACAGGCCATTGGGTCTCTTGTTGATAAGGGTATTTGATAAGCTTTCTATATTTATTTTATGTTTGAAGTCCAGCTTCATAGTTCATTGCAAAGTCGTAAAGTCAAACTTAAATGGTTGCATTGCAACCACATTTCTGGTTGATCTGGGTGTACCGAGTCATGTTTTCTTGAGGTCACCTCGCAGCAAGCTAAACAGATTTATGCAATGATGTCCTCTCCTCATTCATAAAGAGATTCTCATTTTCTAGTTTGGTTGCAGCTGTTGGGAGTAGTTCATCAAGGTGTTTCCTTTCCTCGCCTGAAGGCCACATCGTCAGCATATTCCATCTCAGTATGGACAATGGGTGTGTGGTGGGGGTAGGGGTGTTTGGGGTGGTGGTGGTGGATAGTTGGTCTTGTGGAAATTTCCCGCCAAGATTTCAACGCAGCAGCAAGCTAAAAGCACAGGGGATAGACCATCTCCCTGTGGGGAGCCAATTGATGACTCAAACTCTGCAGACTTAATGACTCGTACTCTCACATTGGTATCTGCAAGTAGTAGTCTCACTACTCCTAGCTCATCTTCATTGTAACTGACCTGGCGTAGTACATCTAGCATCTTTGAGCATTTAATTGTACTACTACTACTACTACTACTACTACTACTACTACTACTACTACTACTACTACTACTACTACTACTAAGACTACTACTACTACTACTACTACTACTACTACTACTACTACTACTACTACTACTACTACTGTAATGTTTTCATTGCATCAGATAAACTGAGATCAATATAATAAAGTAGATAATGCCAACATATAATCGACAGGCACCTGGAAATGGTGAATCTCGAAAATGCGGAAAACCAACATGTAGGTTAGAAAAATGTATTCCTAATTAAGACAAATTCACTAGCTACCAATTAAGAGACAAGTTTCAATTTCAGTCAAGCCTTACTTGTGATTCTGAAATTGTCATCTACCTACTAGGATGCAAATTATGTCAAAAACAATATGTATGCCAAATAAAGGGTCGTTTCCGCGTGCGTGCAACGACATATTTCGGACATAAGTTTCAATGAAGATACCAATGTAGCTGCCAACTTTAATCCTTCAGGTCACATAACTGATCAGGACTTTTTTCAATTGAACAAACACCTGTACAAGGAACTAAGGAAGAAACAGAAAATCACTGACTGTTTCGAGAAGCTTTTTTGTGATTAAATGCCTAAAAACTAAATGACCTTCTGGATTAAATATGGATCCAGGGCTACCGGATAAGAGGCCGGTAATGCCTTTTGTTCTCACATACAATAGAAGAAATGTAGAACTTGCTAAAATTTTCTAAGAAGAGTATACTAACTTACAAACCAAATTGGAAAAATCTTTTGGCTCCCAAGCAGTTATTGCTTATAAGTAAAATACTAGTCTCCGAAATCTTTTAGTAAGAGCAAAACTTATATGAGAAAAAAACTTATAAAATATAAGTTTTCAAAAAACAATGAACCCAAACTACTGTAATAGTTTGCTCGCTGGCACTCCAAAGGCGCTCATTCATAAGCTCCAGTCTACAGAATACCGTGGCTAGAATTATCTCACTCTCCGGTAAATATGAACACATCTCTCCAGTGCTTCATGACTTGCATTGGCTCCCAATAGAGCAGAGAATCCGTAACAAGATTCTTTGCTTGACCTGCCAATGTGTAAACAACACGGCGCCGATTTACCTGTCAGATCTCATACAGCCCTACGCTCCAGGTCGCATTTTCCGATCACAAAACAACAGAAATCCTAAAGTTCCGAAAGCAAAACTGGTAACATATGGACAGAAGACTTTCTCCTTCACCGCTGCTTCTGAATGGAACAATCTCCCTTTAGATATCAAAACATGCCATCTCTACAGTCTTTCAAATCAAGGCTCGAAACATTTCTGTTCCGTTGATCTTCAAGCGCTTAGAGCATGCTATTGCATGGAATTTTGCGCTATATAAATGTAATTATTATTATTATTATTATTATTATTATTATTATTATTATTATTTTAGCGCAGTCGCTTCCAAAATGCTAGGTGAAAGGTGCCATAGAATTGCCATGTTCGAACCCCACTTGGGTAAAAAAAATTGAAAACGGTCAAATTACATTCCAGATGATGAATGAGCGAGATCCTAGTGCCAGTACATCGTCAAAGACAGGGTTCATAGAACTAAATTATGCTTGACAATAATATAATATAAACTACTACTACTACTACTACTACTACTACTACTACTACTACTACTACTACTATGCCTCCTCTTCCTGCTGCTACTACTACTACTACTACTACTACTACTACTACTACTACTACTACTACTACTACTACTACTACTACTACTACTACTACTACTACTACTACTACTACTACTACGAGAACCTAGGCTGTTAAACTTCCTCCAATCATGCATGCAAAAATCTAATTCTACCTCTATTTTGAATTTTCTTCAATCATCTGCAGATCCTTTAAAATAGTTCTCACAAATCGCTTTAATGATTTGAACAAATGTTAGGTGGAATGTAATCTTCATACATTGATTGTCGTAGCTAATTATTAAGCATCCATTGAGTCTTGGTTCAAACACACATGCTTTATGTCAGCAATACACGCCCACCGGTTGTTTTAATGGGATAATGATTCTATATGCATACAGTAGACTCCAGATCCATTGTTTCATGCCATCCCGCCACCAGACTGGACCATTTCACATCTTTTTCTAAACTGTGCCAAAACTTACATGTATATTTTAAGATAAATTTTGAACATTTTTTATGACACCTTTCATTCCATATGTTTAAATTTGTTTTTAAATTTCAATTTATTAAATTATGGATATTTTGAAATGTGTGCTTAATGTTGCTTTAATTCTTATACTGCATCAAAGAATAGATTCTGAAAAAGCTGAAGAATGGAACACTGACCATTTTCAAAGAAATTGTGATGTTAACCCTATAACTCTTTAATGGTCAAGCCGACCAGAACCACCCTCTGCAGTGGTCTTGAGGAATGACCATTTACCAACCAAGAGATTTTTTTTTTTAATTTACCACTGGAACGAGCCAGTCGTTCCAGTGGTAAATTTTCAAAAATAATCTCTTGGTCTGTAAATGGACATTCATTAAACAAAAACCAATATTCTTGACCAGTCTTGAACATTAACCCTTTCACCAACACAAAAAAGTAAATTCTTTACGATATAAAACTTATTCTGTTGAATATTGTGAAAATAATTTGACTGGAAGATGTTGCTGCATAAGGCAGCAACAGCTTCCAGTCAAATTAGTTTCAAAATATTCAACACTTCCTGTATGGTTGTAGGCTCAAGATTGATGAAGAAAATCTAATTTCATTTTTTGGTATATATGTTCATTTGCAGGCCAAGAGAGTTATTTTAAAGAATTTTAACACTGGAATGAAAGGCTCTGTTATGAATCAAGCCAGTAATTCCAGTAGTAAATTTTCAAAAATATGTCTTCTGGGCCTGCAAAATTACCATTTCTCAAACTGCTGTAGGTGTTTTTGGCCATCTTGACAATTAGAGGGTAACAGTGTTACTGTCCCAGAGAGCAACATCTTTCAGATACACATTTTTTTCAAATGATCTACTGTTATTATGATCAAACCTGTTTGGGAGACGACCTGCCTTTTAGTGCCAACATATGGTGCTTCTTTATAAGTAATAGGACTAGAAGGCAATTCTTAGAAAATTTTAGTGACAATAGTCTTCTTCAACGATGTCATTTTAGTTTGATATTGATGGTCTGAAAATATCAATGTTAAATGACAGTTTTGAAGAAGACGATCATCACCAAATTCTCAATATTTGCTTCCTTCCACTTGTATTAAAGGTGCATATTCAGACCAAAATTCCTGAAATTAAAATTCTTAATATTGTTTAATTTTAGAGGCTTAAATTGTATGCCTAGATGTAATGAAATGAAATAACATGTGGTCATTTCGTTCCATATAAATTAATATAATTTTTTTGCTGTGAATTTGAATTCGGGACTGGTGTCTCTAATTCAATTTTACAACTTAAAAAAAAATTATATTAATTAAACTGGGATGAAATCACCATATGTTAAGATTTATTTCGTTTCATTACATCTAGGCACCCAAGCCTCTAAAAGCATACAATTTTAAGAATTTTATTTTCAAACATTCTGGTGTGAATATCCACCTTTAATTCTTTCTTCCTTTAACCCTCAAATTTGTTCAAGAAAATTTAAATTTTCTAATTGAAAGTGTCCATTTGCAGACCAAGAGAGGACTTTTGGAACATTTATCACTGGAATGACTGGGTAGGTTATCGAGCCAGTCATCCAGTGATAGATGTTCAAAAATAGTTTTCTCTTAGTCTGCAATTGGACATTTTCCAGGACCCTTGCAGAAGCCGTTGTTGGCCGGCTTAAGCGTTAAACGGTCAAGACTGGTGTAGATAACATATGTCACCAGTGTGGTAATAACCCACTTGTCTATGTCATGAATAATTGTTTGCACATCCTAAGGTGGTTACAGGTTCTACTGTATATGAAAGCTGGCAATAGAAATTATTTAGCTAATGCTTATTTTTGTATGTTTTTCTTCGATTAATACATGATCGATTAATTGTGCGTTTATCTAGCCATTATATTTTCCATGTCCACTTTCACGCATTCACTTTGCGTTATGTTGAACATAACTACTACTACTACTACTACTACTACTACTACTACTACTACTGCTGGCACCACCGCTGTTACTACTGCCACAACCACCACCACTACTGCCACTGCAACTACTACTACTACTGCTACTACCACCTAACTATCACATGATAATACTACTACTACTACTACTACTACTACTACTACTACTACTACTACTACTACTACACTAATTGTTTGTTTGCTGATTTTGACATTAGATCATGTGATAGTTAGGTTTAAAAATCTAGTCAATCTAATCCATTATATATAATACTTGTTAGCTTGATATTTGCTACTACAAAATGTAAGAATATAAAACAGGCTGAACACATTCTTTAACACACACACTCTCTCTCTCTCTCTCTCTCTCTCTCTCTCTCTCGCTCTCTCGCTCTCACACACACAGAGGTTGATACCACAATTTTATTGGGTAATTCTTTCCCATGAAAATAATTGACCACTTCTCAGAATATCGAAGGTCAAAAAGACATAAGCACACTACTTTCAGTTGTGTAATTATTATTAACATATAAATGCATTAATTAATATTTTTACGTTCTATTCCTAAAGACTGTCAAACAAAGGTTTCTAAGCTTGCGGTTGTCTATTGCAGTTGATGTATACTACGCATGTTCGTCTACTTGATATTTTGAAACGAATAATTTGTATAATTATTTAACCCTTTGCCCCTTGAAATGCCAGTGTATCAATTCCAAGACAAACCTACAGGAAAGCAATAGGCAGCAACAGCTCACAGTCAAATTAGCTTCAACATATTCAACATAATATTCCTTACCTCAGAAAGAATTTGTTGTTTCTGGACTTTTGAGTGTTAAAGGGTTAAACAAAAATTTGCTCTGAAATTCCAATATGTAATATAAAATAATATTAAATCAGAGTATTTACTGTCACTCATAAATTGGTGTATTTACAATTGAAAAGGAGAATAAAGTAGGTATATGCATATAATGCCATCATTTATGAGACATTTGTTTCTTGTTTTATCTTAATGTATGTCTCTTTGTGTATGCATCTACATTAGATTGTGTGCTGGGTGAGTGTATCTGCATGAGTAGTATGTACCCACAGAGCAGTGTGCGGTGAGAGTGGGGTTGGTGCTGGTACCTGGGAAATAACATCGTTCTACTGATGTGGGGCTGGGGAGGGTATTACATCTTGGCTAATGTGGTGTGTATCACAAAATTGCCATTCCTAGAATTAAATATATTACTAACTTATTTATTCTTCAGCTCTTCATTCTGTATTCATTGACGGTTCATTTTAAAAGGAACAATTACTGAATGTTGGGGAATGGAACCCATAACTGGCGACAGTGCCTAGCATCATAGCCCACAAATGCTTCCACCAGACCAACTTGGTCTGCTGGAAGCGTTTGTGGGCTATGATGCTAGGCGGTGTCGCTGACCAATGCCGCAAGACATAAATCTTGCTTTGTGTAGGTTTCTGACACACAGTAGACCCTCCACTATAACATAGCATAATTCTCACTGATTATTATTTTGCTCATTGGCCTGGTTGACCGCTCATCCTCAGTCCATCTATCCATCAACATTTGCTTTAAAACACACACTATTCCTAATTAACCTCTTGGTGGATTTTAACCAAATTTAACTGGAAGAACCATAGAGTGGGGTAGGACACATTAGATTTTTTGATGACCACCCTGGATTTTTCAAAATATCCAGGAAACCGGTTAACTATTGAAACATTACTCCTTATTAAATGGTGGGCTGATTTTGAGTCAACCTTGTTAGAACTTTAGTGTGGTAGGCTTCGGAAAACTAGACTGGCAAGACATAAGCTGTAACACAAACAGATTATTGACTTGTCAGACACCCCTGACTTTTTCTGCAGGCCACATATCTCACAAGAACAATACACACCCACCAGGTGATTGCGGTTTCTCTAGCAAACCTCCAGCACGATGCTTTCCTTCACGCTTCAGTGACCAGGCAATGATCTTATTCTTCTTTTCGTTCGCTGATCATACCGCCAGTCCTGTAAGTGACTATCGACATGATCATATGCGTTAAGTGCGTGGATCCATGGTTTATTAGAGTGCGCCGTGTGGCCTGGAACCTCCGTCTTCAGCACTCGAGGTTTATGTCAGGGTTACCTCACCCTTACCTACTTTAGTCGCCTCTTATGACATGCAGAGGTTACGGAAGGTGTATTCTAAGCCCCACCTACAGGGCACAGTAGGCAATGATGAAACCAATGATGTATGGAGGCAGAAAATGTACACAAGAATCCACAATTGCAATATTTTGATACAGTTCTTAACATTGAGCTCATAGATCTCAATTTCATCACATCACACCACGGGGACAATTTTCCTTTGTATGTGGAAAGTGTGAAGACATTGGTTCCATGATTAGTCGCCTTAGATGACAACAGATATGCATGGTGTCTTCCAATTGATACATACCCGAAACATGGATAGTCTACCAGCATCCATTCTCAAGGGCGTTGAGGAACATGGTCACTGGGTTGTTCACAAAACAACCGACTGGTTCTTGGCCATACCAAGGACATGAGCAAGGATGGATGGTCACAGGGTCCAAACAAGTAAAGGTACTGAAGGAGCTTGAAGAAGAATATTTCCCAAAAGAATTTGAATGCAGTCAACATCATGAAGAGTGATTTTCCATCCAACAATTTCTCAGTGAGCATGCTGTGAGTCTGGTTAAAAGCCATTAGTGACCTGGAAACCCTTTCCTTGATAACAATGATAAGTTACAGCTCCCTCTGATGTAACCCGTATCTTCATCTGTCTCGAAGCTTGAGGCAAAGTATAGCAGATTGGAATGCTTCAAAGTTATCCTGTATGATAAGACCAGTGTCCCGAAGCATGGTGAAGCAAGGAAACCTTTGTATTGTGATAAGAAGAAGACAATGGAGATTATTTCAACTTCCCAGGATGTACTATTGCAGCACTCAAGAACAGTCGACTATCTATCTGTAATATAGTCCAAACTTAAACAGCATGAACACTATGTTTCCGCTCCACACGTGTAGCTGAACTCTTGATGAGGACAGCCATTACTTGGGTCCCATATGTAATATATGGTCTCCAAAGCATATAGTGGATGTGGCACTATATATGAATGATAAAGGCACATTTGAAGTGCACCAGTCTGTAGTTGTGACTGAGAAGTCAAGTATGATATAGAAACGTTATGCATGTACAGTGGCATTGCATATCAAGACGGTATCTTAGCTGACATATGGACGTTATCCTACAGTCTCAAGGGTCTACTGTGTTTTACCACATGTACACTAAAATTTCGCTGATCAATTGAACCTATATCAGCACCTTTGAAGAAACTGGTATGGCACGTTTCCCCAGGATATACCTTGATTCTCTGCAGCTTGCATTTCTAATTGACTCATATCTCAATTTTATTCCAGATAAAACACCAGTCATGGAGAAAATAATCATCTGGTGATATTATGAATGGTATAATTGCATTTCTTGCCAAAAATGCATGTTTAGGCCCCAAGGTTGAGAACGTAAGTGGCTTGTAAGCTGAATTATTGGTACTTATCGGTTTTGATATGGCAGCCATCGTAGAACTCCAAGATGGCCGGCATATTGAATGTTGAGGAAATCGAATTCAATTTAAAATTTGAAAGATATCATATGGCAATGGGTAGCATATCTGAAACTTTTGGTGTTTTTATCTGGTATTTCTACATCATTTTCATTTGATCCTGAGCTGCCTGATTATGCACAAGACTTCCTAATTCGGCATTGCACATCTGGTACTGAACCGTGCCATATTTGAGATGCATAACAGTTTTAAGGAGCTTAATAGCATGGCAGCCAGCAGCAATATTTTATCCAACATGTGTGATCTTTCAGCCATTCGTTGTGGTTTGCAGCCGAATATTTCAGTTATCTTGCGAGTTTTCTTGCATGACCCCCGTATTCATTTGATATAGCTCAAAATATATGTGGTCGCTTGTCCGAATGGCATCGCTTTGTGTGTGCTTGACTCTTCAATATATTTTACTGTTCCATCAGGTTGTCGCTTGGTGGCCTATGTAGTTTGATTGTTGGTGTACACTACCTCTCCTCGAGTGTGGTCATGGGCCTGCCTACAGAAATTTGTCAGTATGTCTGACGCATAGGATACCCTCTTCACGTCAATGAAATGATTTTTTGTACATAGATGGAATCGGTGGTCACCCTTCAAGTCTCTTCAGCAAGGCCTGAAAATGTGGTGGGCGTATTCACGCACCCTTGCAAACAGGTGCCCTGCCTACAGAAATTTGTCAGTATGTCTGACGCATAAAATACCCTCTTCACGTCAATGAAATGATTTTTTGTACATAGATGGAATCGGTGGTCACCCTTCAAGTCTCTTCAGCAAGGCCTGAAAATGTGGTGGGCGTATTCACGCACCCTTGCAAACAGGTGCCAGCTGAACTAGTTTTGCATCTGCAATCTGGTTGAGAAACGTTCTCAAGATGCCAGTTAGCCGATTTCAACAAGGACATTTTAGGTACCCCAACAGGACTACCCCTTAGGTCAGTTTATCAACCTTAATAAAAACGTATTTTGATTAGGCGTGCATAGAATCACTAATATTCTGGAAACACCAATGACACCAAATAATAATTATGCCAGTACGTATAGGTTCAAATATATTGTTCCGTGCTGGCCTTGACAAAACAGATGCAGAAACATGAGAAAGAAACTGTTCCAAGAAATATGAATAACTAGTGCTTGCATATAATACATGTTTAGACTCACATATATTTGAATTAGTTTAATTATAGTATTAGTATTAATTAGTATCCATGAACATCAGTATCTCAATTTCAAGATTGCCATATGATAGTACAAATCTACGTCCTAGATAGTCAACAAAGTATATCTAATATTTCCAACAGCTATTTTTTATATCTGTGATTGAAATATAGGAGGAAAAAAAAAAAGGATGCATGGACCTATTTTTCCCTCCATGCACCATAATAGACATCATAACTGTCTGTTGTGATTGTCTTAGAACAACCAAACCACAACCGTGCAGTGTCACGTGCTTTTGTTAAACGTTTATACCATGTGTACCGATAATATGAATCGGCAGTAAAGAAATAGATTCCACCCTTTGACTCTCTGAAGGCTGCATGAATTGGCGGGAGGTGATGGAGCAGACGATGATGACGGAGTGGCCGATGTTTCGTCTTGACATTTCCTCGCTTGTGAAAGTTCACTTCCCAATAAGTATCACCTATAATAATAATAATAATAATAATAATATGATATAAATAACATGACACCCTACCTTACCCCACCCCGCAATGGCAGCCATCTTAGTGGGATGACATACTCCCACTAGTTTGGATAATTGAATGGATGCACCCACAGACGAAAGGGGATAATGATTATGAATAGAAACTATAACTAATAAAAAATTAGCCATCCCATGAAGTTTCGTCAAGATAGTCCAAGAAAAAGTAAAGTTTTCAAACGAAAGCTCAAAGCTTGCATGGACGGACAGACTGCCTGCCCCACAAAATAATGTGCATTTCCCTACTACTATAGCCAACCGTCCAATGAAGTTTCATCACGATACTCCAAGCTGACAGACAGAAGCAAAAACAATCACCTCTAAACACCCACACCCCCACCACCACCCACTTCGGGAAAGCTGTGCGTGCGTGTGTAATACTGTATGGTGAACAGTAGCCATGTGCTTTGTGCCTTTGTTATACTTTAAGTAGCATTAAAGACAACTTATGACAGTTGTCATTTTCAAATTTTTTCTTATGACGTTTGTGAATTACTTCTATTCAGAATTTTGATAGGCCGATTTTTCTGGTGGCCAACTTGGATTTTAAAACGTTTATCCTCCTAAACGAATAACCTGATCTCAATAAAACTTTGAAAGGGTCCAATGGTGGCAGGCTTCCAAACTTATAATCGGATTTTTTATTGGCCATCCAAAAATGCCAATAGGAATTATATGTGGTGCCATTCTATTATTTCCTCGTTGCCACAGTGAAATCCACATTATCTTCCAATTACTTGTATAAGGTAACTTAACAGTGCAGATGTTGTTTTATTGTTCGTTGGAGTCCATTTAATACATGGAGACCAGTTAATGCTTGTTTTCACCACAAATGGCTCAATAATTTGATTCCATGAAACAAGCCCGCTGATTAAACGTAGATTATGAAAGTATGTAAATTAACAACCAACTAAAGTGATATATATCAATAGCGATTGGGTTTAGATGATTGAAGGGTGATGATAATGTAGCTCACGGGGGTACGTGCTGGTCCGCCATATTGCTCCGCTCCATTGCACCGCATGCACAGGATGCGCGGGAGGGCTGGTTAGCTGCAGTTCTCGAGGTTGCGGATCCTGTATCGTGACTCCGGAAGGTACAAAGACTGGCTTCTGGAGCTGATGGAACGATAACATTCCAGTGGGGGCCATGCGACCATTGCTGCCGAGATTGAACCTCATGGTCTCATCCAAACTGTTAGTGTCACCGGTATGACGGTCCATAAACTAATTTAACGGTCTTGACATAATGATAATTAAAAATAACTACACAAACAATGGTACTTGTTTGCTAGTAAATGAGCAAAATTATACAGTACATAGAACCAAACCGGTGTCTTGTCTCCGTGGGCTCGCCGAAGGTACCTCACAGATTTGTAAATCCAGCGAGGTATCCCCATAAGGGAACATCCTAACGAGGCTACTTAAATAGTTTAATATAAACCAATTATACCCCTAACACACACAAAACGATATTGTTGCGAGAAGAAAGTGCCTCGCACGGGCCTATGTCACAGGGCATTGTCTTCAATGCTGAAGCGGAGGAAAGGAGCTGGCAAAAAGGGCCACTCTTTTGTTCAAACAAAAAGTTATGTGCAGTGGGTCAATCCTAGTGAGATTATAATTAATGTGATGCACGCTAGTTTACATGAAGACGCGTCGAATGACTTCCGAAGAATTCATAGGTCACCGTCTTATGTAGGTCTTATGTAGGTCCAAAGATATTGCATTGGTAGTTGCCGCTTTTATTTATGTGGGCCTTCTGCTAAATTCTAACCCACCATTTAGTGGTAAGATATGCTTCCAAGCTTTGGCCGCAAGTGGCAGGGATTCCTACCTATCTTTTGACACATAAGTCTAACTGGCGAAGATGCTCGGCTTTCCAAAGGTCACCCCACATAGCATCTTCCTCAGAAAGACAGCATGCGGACATGTTACTGAGCGACAGCTCCCGAATCATATGATGATCTGGTCATGTATCGCACCGCAACCATATATAACATCACTAGGACAATTTACCGTTCACATATGCAATTTAGAAAGTGCAATAGTATTTTTATTGCGGGGAGTAAGAGGCAGATATCTATCCCTGGTGACGTTCCCGTGAGGCCGTGGTGGGCTCTAAGACCGCACCCAGTCACCATACCAAGTTGGATGGAGATCTGCATCCCATCCGTCGCCCATGTGTTACAGAACTAACATTTTTACCTGTCATTATGGGTATGTTCCAGAATGCCCAGAGATGCACTGCAGGCCAGGTT
Organism: Chaetoderma sp. LZ-2023a; assembly: GCA_034401795.1. Taxonomy (NCBI): domain Eukaryota; kingdom Metazoa; phylum Mollusca; class Caudofoveata; order Chaetodermatida; family Chaetodermatidae; genus Chaetoderma; species Chaetoderma sp. LZ-2023a. Next base: position 78,927,428 of record CM067374.1, read on the forward strand.
ACATAATATAATTTATTTTCGCAGTGCTTCCTACCTTAGCGGGGGTATCTAAACTAACTGGTATCTGAAGATACAAGGGGAGTATATGCGAACTGGAAACTAGTTTTCACCACTCGGAAACCCCGATAGTTTCCCAGAGTCAGATCCTGCATATGTGTTACATATCCGCTACAGCCAGAAAAGAGACATACACATACTGTCTCTTATGGAGAGATTGTCCCTAACTACTTTAAAACTGTCCTATCGAGCTAGAATAGCCAGGTTTAGTCGGTCACATGTCAGGCTCCAGCAATGTGAGCATGAACAGTGACCTCAGTGTAAAATTGATGCTGGGGGAAGTAGTGATGCGGATATAATGTTGCTGTATAGTATAGCCTAGCGTACTGCGTCCTAGAGTTTTTATATAACCAAAACAAAATAACTAGGATGGCTACTTGCCATATACATAACTAACTAGTACAGTGTTAACAGTCTATCAGGTCATAGGACCTTGCGGTGCTTGTTAGTTGTAAGCACACAGAAATAAAGATAATATATACAGTATGAAACAGACAATATAAAAATGCGGACTCAGACAACCGGGGAGGTACCAATTAGTCATCAGTACCTATAACGGAATGAATGGATAAATACAATATTACAATAGTATAGCTACTTGAGTACCTATTGGTCATCGGTACGGAAAGAGTTCATAAATCACTTTTTTGCAGTGTACCGGGCAGAGTCCCACTAGACTGTGGCCTGAAAGTTAATTAAACACACGACATGCTGCGCGGAAGTTTGATACCACTTTTCAACGTGGTCCGGAACATCCGGCGAGTTATCCACCAAGAATCACTGTGGCTCTACGTCCTGTAGAATTTACACCGGGCCGCAAGTCCTATCTGCAGGGAAGCTCCTCTGTGAGTTGTTCTGGATTGGGAGTCCTTATTTATTTAGTTGCCCTCAGAACGCCGTCCGAGGGCTTAAAAAACTTGTGATGCGAATAAAAGGTTGCTGACTGGCGCAGATCTGAATTCCGATAGGCACTGCTGCGGTGCAAGATACCACAATCAGTAAGCAGTTAGCTCACGTCTAGCACTGCGCTGGTCCAGCAACCTTGCTGTCGGCTGTTCCTCGCCGAAGTGCTCTCGATTCTTGATTTCTTGCTCCTTTTATACTACTCGTGACGTCAGAGGCAGGATGCCCCAGCCAATCAGCGGGCTAGCAGTAGCCAATCAGCGTGCAGTCTAAAAGGGTGACGTGGCGATTTCCCATTCACTTAATACATACAAGTAATATTTAGAAAATAATTTTAGTGAGCCATTTACGCATAACTCGGCCATTTCTGGTCCGATTTAAAAAAGGTAAACGGTTTTGAAATCCTCGTTTCATTCTGGTCCTCACCCGCGACAAATCACACGTACCAATTTGGAACACCATAAGTATACACTCGCTTCCAATACTGACACGTGTTGCCAGGGAAGCTCCGATGTGCGCGCATGCACGCTACGCGCCCTTACGGACGTAGCTGTTTTATAGAAAGCTCTCTCACATGGCTTTATATACGCGTACTATCCTACCCAGAGGCGCATGCTTGGAATGTACCCAGAGCAGTCGTTCCGTACCCAGCATAGCCGGGACAGGCCGTACCCACCCAGCCATTCTGCGCTACAATAATATGATTGAGTGCTTATCAGTGGCAGGTCCTGTGGCACGTTGCTGCTAGCATGGCTAGGCATGAACCTACCTACTCTCTAGCTGGATGACTAAATGTATACCATCAAGCACAGGCAAGCATACATACATACACCTACAAACACCGACACAGGAACACACATCGAAATGCACTTTATGGAAAACAAACCAATGTTAACCATTCTTTCACTCGGAACTATTCCATCATCAGCATTAAGTGATTATTTATTGACATTCTCGACTATATTTCGTAGGCCTAGCACGCCATTAATCATAAACTAACATTGGCTATAGGTTTCTTTAAATGAAATTTATAACAGGAGTTACGCTATTGTCTTACCTGTCAAGAAGATAAAACTGACTTTATTTTTCTTTGACTTAAAATCTCGGAACACGGCATCAACATACAAACTTTTGATGCCAAATGCATCACGGATATGGCGGGGGTAGCCACCATCCAGTCTGATATGTCCCCATGTAGATGAATAACGCCAACATTGGTCACCCTGAAACAATAAGTAAGTTAAGAACATAAATCACCAGAAGTCCTGGACTTCTTATATTGCCTAAACAAGTATACCACAAATAGATAAATTCTATCGTCGTTCGCTTCATATCTCTGGAAGGGAAGGGGCATCTTCATTTCCTTTACTTCTCAGAATGGAGCGTGTTGAGTATGACCATGATATGCGGCTGTTGCACCTCGCATGTGTGTTCTCCTATCTCATCTAAGGAACATACTCGGATCACTGAAATACTGACTGGCAGAAGATTTCTGGGCATGCTATGTTGTCACTGTGGCTGTGAAAGCGGATAGCTGGCTGATTTTGAAATCATTGTGATGAATTTGTGCTGCATCCAATGACAGAACCACCATGAGGAATATTTATGTAGCCTGGCCAATCATGTTATAAATTAATTGACTAAAATTATGGTGATGATTTTGTAACCATCATGGTGATTTCGAAAAACATGATGATTATTATTAGAAAATCGTCATGGTGATTTCGGGCCACCAAAAACACCAAAATTATCACGATGAGTTTGCCACTGTCCACAATACACAAAATGGTGATATCAAAATCATCATGCTGCCAAAAGCATCATGATGATTTAAACGTTCAATATGAATATCTTTCCTTTCATCATAATAATTTATCAGGTTTATGGCATGAACTACGGACATCCATTGGCGTGATTCTTCCCTGGTGTGTATAGAACAGTTGACGTCTCTTTGCTGTTCTGGAACCCCAAACTTCTTTGCATTTACCGCATTCCGACTGGACACATAGCCTATAACGGACACGAAATAAGGACCGTCGAATCAGCAACAGGTAAACACCTACTCATGTATCCTTAAGATGGTTGATCTCAGTAGTCAGTTCCTTTATATAATATTTTGGATTCAACCTACCAATTTCCCTTATGTAAAGTTTTCGATTCCCCTGACTGCGAGGTCACATACAGATACAAAAGTAGTATAGTTACTTTGAATGGATGAATACAGTTTTCGCTATGCCCTGCCCATTTCTAACTAAGCTCCACCCACGCGCTGCCTGTCTTGGGATCAATCGAACCCCGAACTCCCTGAATCTCAATTTCCAGAAAACTAGCCTGACCGACTATTAAGCATTTATGACGGACTTAATTACGTGATTCATGACGTAATTGATTATGACGTCAGCCTACATGTCATGTAGTTGATTATGACGTTCTATGGTTGATCGATAGACTGGATTCATTTATTGAGATACCATCCTATAAAAGGAAATAGTTTATTTATTTTCCGCATATGTGTTAAAACCAATTTCTTCAACCACCCATAACCTGTGAATTCTCTATCATGCCACATTGTGAGGTCATCATAGCAATGCGCCACTACACGTAGTGTTCAACTACAATTGTTCTGTACATGGTTCTGTTACCTGTATAAGGTATGTTTTGGAAACACGTCCATAGTATATGGAGAAGGCAGCATCCACCTTGTTAGGCCCTCCAGGAAACACGTGTCCTATCGGCTTTGGATAACCAGTCTTTATTCCATGTTCAGCCATAACATACAACTTGTCATCTGGTATATAAAGAGACTCTACAGCTAAAACAAATTCTCATCAAAACATACTTGAAACCAAAACATATAACATTGAAGTCACATCACAATCTACACAACTGAAGAGAATCTGCACATTTTACTATAAGGTGCTGTATTGATCAAACACCAATCAGTATTGTATTTATAACTATTTAAGATGACCATGGTCACGAACCATTTTCCGTAATGTGATAGCAATGGCAAACAAGGGCAATCAAATATTGCAAGACCCAGGCCTCACGCTTTTGTCAAATTGTTCAAAGCTTTCTGATTTTCTTGATTTTGTTTAGCTTTTTCGGATTTTCATGATTTTTCTCGGATCGCGCCCTAAGTTGAAGAATCCTAGTTCATGATCACACCATTTATTATATTAAAATTTGAGCCAAATCGGACAACCAGTTTCTGAGATATCCATAGATCCCAAATTTGAGCTGATCTGGATACGGGTTCTTTTAGCCGGATCAAAGCCAACCCTCTTGGACGCCAAGTTCCTTCGTTGTGTTAAAATTTGAGCTAAATCGGATCAGTAGTGTTTTAGATACAGCTGCGACCGGGCAGACAGACACACGCGCAGACACGGACAGACAGACATGGTTACAATACCCTCCTCCTTTTACGGGGCAAGGGTAATAATAACAGTGGCCAATGTATACACCCAATTAAAATTGGCGTTACAAATTCTCTGTAAAATGTGTTAGACTCGGGAAATATTAGGCCTATGTGAAAATAGGAATTAATGTAGTGAAGGCTACAGCCATGTTAGAGTTAATGCTATAAGCTGATCTTGGCAATAAGTCAATAACATTACCCTGCTGAACCCCGAGTTTGTAATTTCAATGTCGCTGTGTAGGTGGCAGGAAGCTGCTGCTGCAAACAGCTTCCAGTCAAATTAGTATCAAAATATTCCACAGAATATTTATTAAATTGTAAAGTATTTGGGTGTTTTGGAATTTCAGCTTCAAAAGATTACCATGCAGGTACTGATGTTACCGAAACCTGCTTACCTCTAAAGGCATAGAGCTGATTATCAGGTCCGGCTGTTATGGCATCGATACGACCACTGCATCGTTCCTTAACAGGCCGTATCACAGGTATTGTCCAGTCCGGTAACCAATCCCTGTTTTCTGTAGTTGTCATGGTGCTCCGCTCTGGTACATTGTCTGCATCTGTTGTTATTTCCTCTTCCCGCATACCCTTGTACACACGTGTAGTAACGTTATCGTCTGAGGTGTTCCAAAAGCTAGTATTCCAACGGGGTGAGTTCCAATCAGATGTGTTCCAAGATGTTGTGTTCCAATTGGAGTTGGACCATGTAGACGTATCCAATGATGATGTGTTCCAAGCATATTCTGTTGAGTTCCTCTCAATACGCCATATGGTACAGTTCGACGGTAGAGGGTCATCAATATCCCCATGACTGCCACTAAATGTGCCTGGTAATTGCAACATTATTTGGAAATAATAATGACAGTTTACTAGAACCTAAAGAAATATTATAGTAGATGGCAGGACCTAGCCTATATATGTATCCGTGTGTCGGCATACAGAGACAGTCGTTGGATAGTATGGCAGGTGACGGTGTACGTCAGCCTCTCGTTTGAGGAATCGATTTGAAAATTTGAAACCTGAATTCCCAGAATCTAAATTTCAAGGTAAACTGTTGAATACTTTGAAACAAATTTAACTGGACACTGTTGCTGCTTATGACAATAACAGCTCCCAGTCAAATTAGTTTCCAAATATTCAACAGAATATTTATTAAATTGTAAATTCATCAAAGACATACAATTCAGACACTCGTGATGGACATTAGCCTCTTTTGTGATGGACCTACGCCATTTTGATCATGACGTCAGGTAACAAGTGGCGTATTTAATTATGACGTCAGAAACTTGAGTCACAGATTAATAATGACAAGGACATGTGATATGCAGTTAATAGATGCCCATTAAGTTAGTTACTAGATCCCAGTTACTAAATGGATACTAAAATTTGGTGGGAAGTTATATACTAGATCCTAGATACTAAATGGTTACTAAACTTTGGTGTGAAGTCAGTTACTAGATCCTGGTTACTAATGGCTACTAAACATTGTGAAGTTAGTTACTAGTTCCTAGATCCTAACTAGTTACTAAATCTACGTGAGCCAATCTTCAATATTTTCAAGATTACTAAACTTTTTCTTCAAAATTTTAGCAAATTCGAATGTGAAAACCGTAGTAACTGGTATCAGGGCGCCAGTTACAAAATTTTTTTCTTCAAAATATTTTCAAATTCGGATGCGAAAACGTTAGTAACATTCAACAGCTTACCTGTATAATTACCTTGAAATTTGAATTCTGGGAATTCAGGATTAAATGTATATAAATGGATTACAACCCGCGTAAGAAGTAGGCGACGCTTAGCTAGAAATGAGCGGGGAATAGCTAGAAAGGAATCCCTCCATTTCGCCTACGAGGCAAATAGTTTCCTTAGAGCATAATTCATAAAATAAGTCTTTGCATTACATACAAAAAAGAAAGGGGCTATTTCGATTTATTATAATACTTCTAACCCTATAAGTTCACAGTATATATGGCAGTCTTCTATTCTCTTACTATGCCCAGCTGTTGACCTTTTAGGTTATGGTTAACCTTTTAACACTTATTCCAGCCAAAAACGGCTTCTGCAGTTGTCTTGAGAAATTTTCCATTTGCAGACCAAGAAAAGACTATTTTTGAAATTTTACCACTTGAATGACTGGCTCGATAACCGAGCCAGTCATTTCAGCGGTAAATTTTCAAAAGTAGTTTTCTCTTGGTCTGTCAATGGAAATTTTCTATGAGAAAATTGAAATACTTTGGACAAATTTGAGGATTAAAATCCCTTGAATAATTAATGGGACAGATTGTATCATAAACAGAAACCCTACTGTATATGTTGTAGATCCAAATTAACGGAATAGAAATAAAATTCATTGCATTGTATTTCTTGTAAAGTTTTCTCCTTACCATATATTTCCTGAATAGCGTCAATGTCATCAGGGTGCAGCTGAATATAAGCGCCAGCGTCTAATTTACTTGATGCCCATGGCCACATAATGGAGTCATACACCTGCGAGTGTTCCAGACCCAGACTGTGGCCGAGTTCATGAACAGCAACATATAGGAGATTAGTACCTGTAAAATGTTCAAGACGCTTTTCTATTAGATAGGCTACGAACTTTGGTCGACTTGTGAGGCTACAAGATGGCATTTCCTTTCGACCACATGCCTTAGAGAACCACAACAATGTGGCCTATAAATGACAGTTATATTGCAAAATTGGAAACTAGAAGTAACCGCACACATTATTGTGACGATGAAGATCTGACCATAGGGGTGTAAACCCGAGATCAGAAACAACATACGTATTAAGTAAGCGCAGAGAGCATCGATATGGAGGGATCGGACCTGGGCATTACTTACTTATCTAGCATCATAATCAGAATACATCGCTGCATGGTTAGCTGTCGTCACAAGCAAAAGGACACAAGTCTGTCACACAAATTGTAATGGTCTGTCAGGAAATTGTATGTCTGCTAAATTTACAATTTAATAAACATTCTGTTGAATATTTTGAAACTAATTTGGCTGCATAGTTACCTTTAAATTGATATTCTAGGACTGCAGTATTCAAAGTGTTAAAATCGGTTAAAATACGCTTAAAGGTGGACGGGTCTTAGCTATAAAGATCTGATTAATTGGGCCTAGGATCTTCATTTTTTTTGTCGGTCTACAAACTTGTAGCCCCTGACTCATCGCCACTGGACCGATAGTATCACGTTTCGTTCAATTCTAATTATTAATCATAAATCATGATGATGAGTGAGTTTTCTGCGGCTGAAAAGAATGAAAAGTTTTCTTCATAGTCTACGACGTCATAGTGAACTATGTGGCGTGTAGGATGACGTCATAATCATTGCGTCATGAATGACGCGATTTAGTTCGTCTTAAACGCGTACTAGTCCGACACGTTGTACGAATTGTATGCCATTTAATATTCATCAATTTAATTTCAAAATATTCAACAGCTTAGGCCTACCTGTATACTTTTCTGGAAATTGATTAGTCTGGGAGTTCAGGGATCGGTCGATCCCAACACGAACTCATAGCATAGTTAAAACTGGACAGAAGTTTGTTTCAAAACATTCAACAATATGTTTATTTTAAATTTCACATTGAGGATTTGAGTTTGGCATTTCGGGCTCAAAGGGTTTAACGGGTAAATACGTAAGATTGACATAAAAACTGTAAGATAATAATAATCTCACCATTGAGGTTATTACCAAGAACCCACTTTTCAGCATCATCAAAATGCAAGTCCCCATCACGAGATTCGTCATTTGAAAACGGATAGAATGCATGAGCGAGGACACCACCTGGCCCATCAAAGGGGTTTCCGTCATTGTGATACGCACGTGTGAAGAGGATTTCAATGTCAACTGGCTTACACTTAGAATACGTAAATGTAAGTGGCGTGACATCGCTCCAAACCTGGACAAGGTTTAATTTCTTTTGAAAGTTGACATATTATATGCACAATAAGTTTATTTTTCAAACGTAGTAGTAGTAGTAGTAGTAGTAGTGGTGGTGGTAGTAGTAGTAGTAGTAGTGGTGGTGGTGGTGGTGGTGGTAGTAGTAGGCCTAGTAGTAGTAGTAGTAGTAGTAGTAGTAGTAGTAGTAGTAGTAGTAGTAGTAGTAGTTTTTATTATTGTCAAGCGTTAATTTTATGAACCCTGTCATTGACGACGCACTGGCAATAGGATATAGCTCATTCATCATCTGGAATGTAATTTTTACCTTTTTTCAATTTTCTACCCGAGCGGGGTTCGAACCAGTGAATTCTATGGCACCATCCGCCTAGCGTTTAGGAGGCGAGTAGCTTACCACTACACCAGCATCCGGGGGACAAAGATCCTCTTTCACCTACCCATTGACTGGAATTGATGGTGTACATTTCAGATATTCTTACTTTTATGTTTTTTTCTGAGATCAATTCTGCTATATCACAAGGCACTCGCAAGTATGTAGTCTTTTAGTATTGTCAATCGTTAGATCTATGCACCCTGCCATTGACGACGCACTGGCACTAGGATATAGCTCATTCATCATCTGGAATTTAATTTTTACCTTTTTTTTAATTTTCGACCCGAGAGGGGTCGAACCCGTGTATTCTATAACAGTAGTGGCGGCAGCAGTAGCAACAGCAGCTTTTATTGTGGTTACTATTAATAGTGTCTCGCAAGACTTGTAATCATCCTGTCCACGTGGCCGGCACTGGCACGAGCTCAAATTCAACCGAGGGATGTTCAACGAACAAGGGTTCTGCGGTGAACTGTACAATTGATTTTGGGGTCAAAATGTTAATGTCCAAGATCATCAAAACGGAGCATCAAATTTCTCAGAATAATTTTTTATTAAATAGTTTCGAGAAGTCACTTGTCCCTAATAGTCATACATAAATTTAGTTACGGTCGGTTACTAGTAGTAGTCCCAAAGTGGTCCCAAACCTGACAACTTACATTCAATCATGACACAACAAATGTTATCCATTTTGGCACTAATAGCCTATTCCAAAAATACAGTACTGCATGGTTGACACTGATACGCACCTAGCAATTTATCAGTCAGTTGTCGAAAGGGACCTAGGAATCTACATAGACAACAAACTTTCTTTTGATTCACACATTAACAAAATCGTATCAAAAGCAAACAGTACACTAGCCGTTATTAAGCGAACCTTTACCCATTTGGATCAAAACAATTTTATCTTGCTTTATAAGTCTTTGGTCAGGCCCATTCTAGAATATTGCAACTCAGCTTGGTCACCACTTATTACGGCAATCCAGAGCAATAGAAAGGGTTCGGCGTAAAGCAAGCAAACGTATCCCTCCCCTCAAACACCTAAGCTATGTCAATGAAATATAGATTCAGGGGGATCTGATTGAAACATACAAAATTATACACGGGATGTACAATACAGACGCAGATCAATTCTTCACTAATAATCATGCGGCACATATGACAACGTGTGGTCATAAACTCGAGATTCAAACAAATTTTTGTCGCAACAATACTAGTAAACATTTCTTCTCACAACGAGTACACATTGGAACTCGCTACCTGAAAACACTGTGCTAGCCCAAAACATAGATATTTTCAAAACCAGACTAGACACACATTTCAACGAGATAACTTATTACTACCCGGTACGACTAATTAAACTTAACAAACTTAATAATTCAAACTTGGGACTCACAAGCTGCTTCAGGCTTAAGTCCGTCACTATGATGATGATGATTGATTAATGATGATTGATAGTAAATTCCTACTATTTATTTAGTCCATTTTCTAGAATTTTAATTTGTAGTAACTGGGAGCCGGTTGCTCAATATTTTCGTCAAAGTTTCGCAGAACTGGATGAAAATAATCTTTACAGACTTGGAAGAAGTCTCTTAGTTTAACTAGGGACGATTTACTCACCATTTTCTTTAGCCGATCTGTTGTTAAACAACTATTTACTGATATTTTGTAGGAGGAAATTGTGTCATTTGACACAGATTTGTCAGAGGAAATAGACGAAACAAAAATGCAGTTCAATTAATTTTAATAATTTTATCATGTTTCAGTCGAAGGTCTAGACTATTGCATGTAGGTTAAAATGGAGGGATCCATTTAATGCCCTCACCCACCCATTTCTAGCCTCGGCCATTTTGTCGTGTACTGGAATCAATTTATATACATTGAATACACTAAATATGTATGCAGAAAAGCTGTTGAATATTTTGTAGCAAACGCTCCCAGTCAAGTTGGTTACAGAATATTCAACAGAATGTGTATTTAATTGTAAATCCATCAACTACATACAATTCGTACTCTTAACAAACATGCTAGATACGTAATGTTGAGTGTGACGTCAGCTAACTAGTTGCATATTGGACAGATCGGATCCCACTATTGTTTATCTGAACCATAGATTGCATGTACGCTACTATTGTTTATCTGATCCATAGATTGTATGCATGCTACCATTGTTTATCTGAAACATAGATTGTATGTATGCTACCATTGCTTACCTGAATCATAGATTGTATGTATGCTACCATTGCTTATCTGAACCATAGATTGTATGTATGCTACCATTGTTTATTTGAATCATAGATTGCATGTATGCTACCATTGTTTATCTGAAACATAGATTGTATGTATGCTACCATTGCTTACCTGAATCATAGATTGTATGTATGCTACCATTGCTTATCTGAACCATAGACTGTATGTATGCTACCATTGTTTATTTGAATCATAGATTGCATGTATGCTACCATTGTTTATCTGAAACATAGATTGTATGTATGCTACCATTGCTTACCTGAATCATAGATTGTATGTATGCTACCATTGCTTATCTGAACCATAGATTGTATGTATGCTACCATTGTTTATTTGAATCATAGATTGCATGTACGCTACCATTGTTTATCTGAATCATAGATTGCATGTACGCTACCATTGTTTATCTGAATCATAGAGTGTATGTATGCTACCATTGTTTATTTGAATCATAGATTGCATGTATGCTACCATTGTTTATCTGAAACATAGATTGTATGTATGCTACCACTGCTTACCTGAATCATAGAGTGTATGTATACTACCATTGCTTATCTGAACCATAGATTGTATGTATGCTACCATTGTTTATCTGAATCATAGATTGCATGTACGCTACCATTGTTTATCTGAATCACAGATTGTATGTATGCTACCATTGCTTATCTGAACCATAGATTGTATGTATGCTACCATTGTGTATCTGAATCATAGATTGCATTACGCTACCATTGTTTATCTGAATCATAGATTGCATGTACGCTACCATTGTTTATCTGAATCATATATTGCATATACACTACCAGTTTACCTGAAAAGCCTGCCCAATTGTTCTCTCTATATCGCTAGTGGGCAAGTCTGACGTGTAACTCTCTATGCTGTACGTCAAATGCCGTTTCTTCCAACGACTTCCTAGTGTATGTATAATAAACAGATCTAATTACAAGAGCAGATTTAATAATAATCACAGATTTTAATCTTTAAAACCATGAATATATTGTCATCGTAATATAACTTGATATTGGTGAATCTGAAGTTTTTATACATGCGGCCACTCTATAGTCAAGATGTAAATTAGAAATTATGCAAACGAGCGTAAACACAAATTTGATGGCAGCATTCACCACAGTTTCGCAAAGAACACCACAGTTTTCGTGGGTTCGTGTACCTCGTCGCTATGTCGGCAAATGAGTTCTTTGATGTCGCCCCTATAGGTCTTTTCATCACGCGCGCAGATAAATTGTGCATGCGCGACGAGGTTTGTAATATTTGTGGCGCCAGTATTTTGTCTGAAATGCTCATACTCTCTAGACATAATTATTTTTAATTGAGCTAAGCTTTTTCCAATAGGACTGTTTTGTAAATAATCTAATACCGTACGTTTGTCTATACATCAGGATCTTTCATCTGGCTGGTGAGATAACACATACGCGTCTTTATAGTTGCGGTAATACTTTATTAGTGTACAGCTTACGCTGGAACACTGTCACTGGCTCGTTTGCACAGTTGGCCACAATCCACAGTTTGATATTCAAGTCGTGGGGTAGGACCAACTATCCAAAACAACAAGTGACCGTGCCAAACGCCAAACTCCAACTGACTGCTATCCCATGTTCAATTCGAAACATGTGACGTCAGTCCATAGTCACAAACCTTGGTGACAAACAGTTGCACCTGGTCCGTGACAACACGTTCAGTATATACAGTACGTATTACTAGATTAACTACAACCATAAAGTATGGACACAATATATTCAAAAATCCTATTTCGTGTAAGCCTTGTGTGTATATAATCCGTATTAGTGTGTGTAAGTCAATGGCGGTGTGTGTCACTGTCGATGTATGCTAGTTCACGTGTGTGCTTATCTGTGGGCCTGGCTTGTTCATTTATTCAATGCATGTGATGTGACTGTCCTGTGCGCGCGTGTTTGGAGTGCTCTGCGTGCTCCCTTATGGGCGTGTGTGTATATCAAGTTCTGTCCTGGAGTGCGCTGTGTATATTTCATATCCTGGTGCGCATGTGGTATATGTCTGTTTATGAATCGTGTGGTCAGTTGTGTGTTCTTGTGCGTGTCTTTTTGTGTGTGCTGGTACTCTCCCGTACTCTGTACCATAATAAACTAATTTTTATGTCAAGAAACTGATGTGCACACAAATAACACATAACAACAAATATGGGTGACAGGGTCCTAATATCCGTATGAAAATTAGTTTGCATTAATACTATATCAAGACCATTGTACGTTCGCTCTTCGACTGACGTGTTTACCAGCTAACAGAGTTGTGAGAAATGCATTGTCGGGAGGTATTTCCTAAAATATGCCAATGTGGGATATATGTAAGCCTATTTGTGTCAGATAAGAGAGTATGCCTACCTATTGAATGTATGCCCCTAAGCAAACTCTTGCCTTGTAATATATATCGTTTCCTCCGTCTTTGAGATGTTAGCAGCTGCTCGCCCTGCTGGTCAAATAGATCCCACACAACCTCGTCAGAGACGTGTTCTCCTTCCATCAAGACATCTTTGTTACCACATCTAGCCTCTGCCATCATTGCTAGAGTATCGTTGTCTAGCTCACCTAAAGCAGGAAGACCAGTTTTAGTTTAAGAGATTAATTTTGCGCAACATTTTATCAGAACTAACATACACAATAGGGATCCATTTTAGTTCACCTGGCGTGAAAGGCCAAGTTCCAATTCTGGCGAAAACCTTAGGGTTCTACTTATAGCCGATGCCCTTTCTAGTTAAATATGGTACTGGTGAATACGACAGGTGGTCCCATTGGTGGTTCTTATGGGGGCTTGGTCGCCACCGCCACAACCCGCGTACCGACCGGGGGTCTTCCTTCTAGCGGCAATAGATGGAATGGATGATACAATGCTGTATTCTATTAATGATGACTCGTTTACTGCTTAATCATATAGTTTATCATATAATTCCAAATTCTAGTCACGTGTCGTTTACCTATTCTAAACCTATTCTACTTAACTATAATGGATTCCTAAGAGAGAAGTATTTTAATAAAACACAACAAAGTTAACCTTATGTTCTTCTCTCTCTAACTGATCAGCTAGCTAACTACATCTTATCCAATGTTACTCTATGCCACATCCGAGACAAGATCGATGACTTCACCGGATCATGTCAAAGTGGCTTCAAACATGGACGCAGCTGCGCAGACATTGTATGGACTCAACGCATGCTTGTGTCCACAGAGTTCACCCACATGTACATGCATGACATCCTCTCATGGCTTTGTATTTGCCAAAGGAGGAAACTAAAGAAAATGATGATCGACCTCGTGGCGGCGAACCATGGAGCAAACGTAAAATCCTAGGCTCACTGCTTTGCAGAACTGCTGGGATTGCTGCAGGCTGCATCATCAGTCCTTCTGGAAGCTATGGATTCATAGATTAAAGATGGCCTTGATAAAAAGACTACGTTTATACACTGCAACCTGTGTATCCTTGATACTGTATAACTGTAACAGCTGGGCAGCTCCAATGGCAACTCTAGACAAACTCGATGCCTGCCACCGCAAACACCCACACACCACCACTGGACACTGATGGCCAGACAGCATAATTTCCAATGATGCACTATACAAGATGTGTAATACGTCGCCGCTGTCTGTAAAAGTCGCCCAGCAAAGATGGCCCCTGCTTGGGTATGTGCTAAGGATGCCAGAAGAGACACCAGTGCAGAGGGCCTTGGAATTCGCCCTACTCGGAGCCAGCAAATACAAAACCATGAGAGGACGGCATGCATGTATGGCGACGATGTGGGAGCAGGACTGCAGGCTTTCCCAGTTTAAATGCCATTGTGGCTCAATAGGGGTTGGTGACCAGTCCTGCTCATCATTCTGGTAGATTTCCTCCACCTTTTTCTCTGTCCGGGTGTTTTTTCCATATGTAGGTGGAGGTGTCTGCAACCGTATAGTCTAGATGCACCTCTAACTGTAGCATGTTCCTATAAGGGTGTCACTAAACAGTTTAGCAGAATGTTTAATATATTATATGTGTACTACTGAATGGAAAACACCTTGTTTCCATCCTGGTATCATTTCTATACGGCCGCCATTGTGGATTTCACAATGGCCGCCATGAAAAGTAAAATTTCCCTAATATTTCATCTAGAAGCATGAAACTGATGTCGAAACCTATACACCTGAAACCTGACTATATTTATAGCATTATAAACAGTCTCTGTTGGCAAATATTTTAGATATCATCAGTAAACTACTTCAGAATCTACCAAAATAATGAATATCGTCCGTGATGTACTGTCTCAATGAACACAACCATTGTAAGATTAACTCCAGCTGCTATTCAGTGGGTGAAGTGTTTTCCAAGACTTAACATGGCAGTCATCTTGAAATCCAAGATCACCACCAGATTCACAACATTCTAGTGTAGAAACAAGCTTATTGCCATTCAGTAACACATATGCAATGCATCTGGAGCTATTGTTGAATTAAGCTAAAACTTCTTTGTAAAATGTATTTACATATAAAATAACTGATCTACTTTCTCTCACTGTAAATTTGTTATCACACAGCCGTAAATTAACACCATAGATAACAAAGACAATATTCACAGAAACCCAATGCTAACAACACGTCTAGACGGCACGTTTAGATTCTTTGGCTTTACCACCAGACTGGATACACAAATTTATCTGCGAACTGAACAGACATATGGAGCTAGAGCAGTTTAATATCACGGGTTGCGACAAGAAAGGAGACTACTGTAATTTTGAAAACACTGCAATTGGAAACCGATTTTGCACTAAGCGCCAACAGGTTACCAGAATGCTGTTTTAAAAATTACACCAGTTATCACACAAAAGAAAATTGAATCATACACATTTACAATGTTATAATAGAACCATAGGATCCAAAGGTAACTGTTGAATCCACAAATTAACAACTAGTATACAATGACTAGTAGAATTGACAGGTCACTAGTCTTGATGGGGTCCTCCAGGTTAGTATGACAAAGGTCACTCTTAATCAATCACGGTAATTTAACGTTTTTGGTGTATTTCTACAATAATTATTTGCACTGACAAATTCTTGTACATATTGATAGCTACAGTTCTAAGCAATGGTATTGGTTTCAATGCGGTACTTTTATTTGCTATGAACCGACCACTGTCTTCTACAGAAGGTAACGATGGACAATTTTCAAGGGATTTCATCCTGATTATGGTTTGCTAGTATGCTCTCCCTATGTGCAGATATGTGGTATGTGTCATCTTTAGCTGGAGGTAGTGAATCAATATCCGTCTTGGCTTTGCAGCATAATGACCTATGTATGTGATGTATTTACTTTGATTTAGAAGTCCAACCGAAGTTTGTGAGAAGAATCCATGCCATATTTCTGGTGAAATACTGACATATTTTCTCTTCTCTATCTGGTCCATACTAGTCTTCTTGCACAACTGGAAATATGTGTTCTGGTATATGAGAACCCATATATGAATCTTGAATGCCATGGATAACTGAAGCTGAAGACATCTTCAAAACAATAGATGAACTTTGTTTAATATCAATATCAATTTTGTCTCATCGGGAACATTTCTCCTTAACACAGCATATTGTGTCGCATAAAGTCTACCTATCCCATTACTTTCAAACGATCATTAACATCTATGAAAGCATCATCATTACATCTTTCTCTGTTATGAGAACTGACAATAACACGAATACTTTCTTCTGTTGTAGACTTTGACAACGATCATTCCTGGTCCCACTTTAACATTGTCAAAAAAGATACTTTTCCTATTGAATATTGACAAGTGTCACTCTATCTCTCCATGTAGATATTGACACAGGGACAATGTGTTCCATCATATCAGTTCTGAGAAATGAATGAAAACAGTTAGTTACTTGGTAACAATTGTTTAAACACTAACCATAATTTAGGCAAATAAATAAAAAAATAAAATAAAAATTAAAAACACATTAACAATACATTCATTGTATTGTTTTCTCTAAATGTGGGTCAGACATGAATGATATCCGCCATGATTACCATGGGAGACTGTTTCTAATTATCTTAATGTGTTCAGTACCCGCATTTATGTGGTAGGTATAGACATCAATTCCACGCCTCTATCTAGTCTAGAAGCCGAGATATTAAGGAAAGATGATTTTTCAAGGCTGCCATCATGAAATCCAAGATGGCTGCCATATGGGAAAAGTGTCAGGGTGGAAACAAGCTTATTTTGATTCAGGACCACCAATACAAGCTGTCTAAACATGTTTCCAAATTCTAATCACAATGTTTGGCGAATGTAGTTATTCTGCATCTGCATCTATACTAGAAACACATTTTTTCAAAGGTAATTTAGTCTTTATGATCCATCAGGATTTACTACTCAATTCAGGATAGTGCCCAATTTGGAATTTCTTTCACACGGCACAGATCTCTTGGGTTAGTTATCCAGTCTTCTTAATCTCATTCCTTTCACTAGTTGATGGTTCAGACATATTGCGCTTATTTTCCTCCATGTTTTTTCTAATAGCTAATTCTAAGGAAGATAAGTTTGGTAATGATTTCATTCAGGGTATGATCAGTCGTCATTCTCTTGTTTCCAAACCCGTACCATCATGAAATGCATGCTCTGATTCCTCAAAGTAAATTTCGAGCCCTGGGATTCGCGGTAAATTTTCATAAAATTTAAGACTTTCAAGCACACAAATTAACCAATTAAAACTTTGAATAAAAGTTCTGGATCCTAGCACCATGGAATAAATCCAGCTAAATTAGGTTGAAATCCATCAAGCGGTTAAAGAGACACATTTTAATAATTTTCGGTATATTTTTCATAAAGATTTTCACCCAAAAGACTGACCAATCAAAATTCTGAATAGAGCTTCTGGAGCCTGCGACTACGTGATTGTTCTAGCCAAATTTGGTTGAAATACGTTTAACGGTTAAGGAAATGATGCGTTTTGACAATGTTCAGTAAATTTGTCATAAAATTTAAGCTTTTCATCCCAAAAATTGACGATTAAAGTTCTGAATAGAAGTTCTATAGCCTACCACCATATGATTCTCAATGAGCTAAAAGCGATAGACCGATAATGCATTCCTAAAATGACTTGACATGGGAAATTATTCATGAGGGGCCTTTATGCCCTGCATTTCGTTTTGCCCCGCATTCCCCTTTATATTCTGGTCTATAAAATACCCTCAATGCCATGGGATTACATAACAATTTAATTATTTGGAGAAACAATATCCTCCTACAAATGTACCCGTACTAGTGTGTTATTTTGACTCTAAAATACAAAAATACCCATCAAATATAAATAGCTATTTTCCCCTTAAGTGGATTTTCGGGACTTTGGACACGTAATAGTACTTGAAATTACGCTTCCGACAATATCAAATTCGTCACTATACCAATTTTAACTCTTAATAGTCCTTCAAGTTGTACTAATAGTCTGTCTACTATTTAATAGACATTGTGTTCAATATTTTGGAACTAATCTGACTGGGTGTTGTTTCTGGAAATTGTGATTCAGGGAGTTCCGGGTTCGGTCGATCCCAACACGGGCAAAGCATGGGTGGAGCTTAGCTAGGAATGGGCAGAGCATAGCTAAGCCTGGATTCATCCTTTGGAAATGTGATAAACAATGATTATATTGATTAAATGGACTTAAATATGAAATAAATTATAGCTATATGTTACAAACATTACATTATAGTTACTTGTAAGGTTGAGGTTCGCCCATTGTTGGAACGCCACGATAGCATACCGGAGATCATCCTCTGTATCAATATGACTGGAAGAGCACGTGTCTATGTAGCCATACTGTAGAAGATATGCCTGAAATGATGTTATAGGTTTGTCTAATTATTAAGTCTGATCTTGGAAATAATTGATAAATGTGTGAGAAGAATAAAGACATTGGCTTTGGGAAAGCAGACACATCGGAACTGGGAGCATCGGGTAAAAGATTTGGTAATTTGGACTTTGTGACTAATCATTTTGTCCAAGTTCTAGGTTACGCTTAATAATATATCGAAATAGACAGATGTGGGGGCCTAAGCATTTAATGACCTGTGGGGTGTCTCCTGTGTAGGCCTATCTATCTGGAATCCTTGCTGGAGCATAACTTTAGAATGCATGAGCTGATTCATGTCAAATTGACTACATATATATATGTCTCAATTAAATTGCGTGTTTGGTGTATCAGGTTTTGCCTTGAATTGGTTTCATTCATACTTGACAGACAGATACCAATCAGTCTATATAAACGGTACTCTTTCAGAGTCAGTCAAGCTTACATGTGGCGTACCGCAAGGGTCTATATTAGGGCCTGTGCTATTTACGTTGTATACTCATCAACTAGGATCCGTCATCCAGATGCATAATCTTCAGCGTCATCTCTATGCTGACGACACCCAGCTTATCAATAGTTTCCTGCCATCCGTTTCCGCCGGCCATACAGCTAGCAGAGAAATAACTGATTGCTGTGATAACATCAAATTGTCGATGACTTCAAACATGTTGATGTTAAATGATGACAAAACTGAAGCTATACTTGTTGGACCTAAAATTAGACGGGCTAAGACAGAGTTAAATACCATCACAGTTGGTTCAAGTCAGATTCAGCTATCTAATTATGTAAAGGATCTCGGCGTTATGCTGGACAGTGAATTGAGTATGGAACAACATGTTAATTATCTCTGTAAGATCTGTTTTATGCAGCTGCGCAATATCGGGAACATTAGAAAGTACATTACACGAGAAGCGGCCATCATGCTTGTGTTAGCCCTAGTGATATCAAGACTGGACTATTGCAATAGCCTTCTTATCGGTGCCCCTAAGGAACTAATCTCTAGGCTCCAAAAAATTCAGAACACGGCTGCACGAATTGTTTCCTTAAGCAACAAGCATGCACACATTAGTCCAGTCATGCAAGATCTGCATTGTCTTCCGATTGAACAAAGAATACTGTTCAAAATTCTAAATCTTAAATATCGGTGTGTTTACGGCTCTGTGCCAGATTATCTGTCTGAGCTTGTACAGATATACAATCCTCCTCGGCAACTCAGATCTGCAGATCAAATGTTATTAGAAATTCCAAACGTTTGCACAAAAACATATGGCCACAAAACTTTCTCTTTTGCTGCTTCGTCTAACTGGAATAATTTACCATTTGATATCAAAATCTCTCCCACTCTATCCAGTTTCAAATCAAATCTCAAGACATATCTTTTTAAACAGGCGTATACATAAATATCAATTGTAAGCGCTTAGAGCATGCATTACATGCATGGATTTCAGCGCATTATAAATGTACTATTATTATTATATATATATATATATATATATATATATATATATATATATATATATATATATATATATATATATATATATGAAAACATCTGCGGTGTCACGGGGAATGTGGAATTATTACGTGTTATTTAACCAATAATCTTTCGTTGAATATTAGACGTGTGTTCATATCTAGAAACATGGAATGGGTTGAAAGGCTTATTTATATATATATATATATATATATATATATATATATATATATATATATATATATCTTTATCATATAAATAAGCCTTTCAACCCATTCCATGTTTCTAGATATGAACATACGTCTAATATTCAATGAAAGATTATTGGTTAAATAACACGTAATAATTCCACATTCCCCGTGACACCGCAGATGTTTTCATATATATATATATATGTAGTCAATTTGACACAAATCAGCTCATGCTATATATATATATATATATATATATATATATATATATATATATATATATATATATATATATATATATACCATGTGCCAAGATTCTATACAGGATTCCGTTTTAGCGAAATTCGTCAATGTTCAGCAAAGTCATGTCCATGCAATAACTTAGGCCTACTCAAGATTGCGATTCAGTATACTTCCGCCATATTCACAAAAGTTATAACATGTAGAAAACCAAAATCTCATGTACGGACAGATGATAGTTAAAGACCTGATTTAAAGAACCGCCACAAATATTTTCTATAGCAGTTTAAATGCGAATTATGTTTGAAGACCACATATCTAAAATAGCCTTTAATGATAGGTATACACGCATTTTAAGATATGATTCTGCAGATAACTATAACTGGTCATTATAAGTTCTAGTCCAGCAGATGTCCACCCCTCACCATTATAGCGTCTGTTCCTGCGGCTAACTACATGGCTGGCCATTATAAGGTCTTGTCCTGCAGACGAGTACGCGCCTAGTCTTTATAGCAACTGGTCCCGTAGATAACTACAAGGACATTATAACATCTGGTCCGGCAGTATTCATCTACTGTATTAGATCTGGTCATGTAGCTGTCTGACCATTATAAGATCTGACGATAGAGAAGACAGCGCAATATGCAGCAATAGCACCCAGTCAAATTAGTTTCAAAATATTCAACAGCTTACTTGTATAATTGCATTAAGATTGGAATTAGGAGAATTCAGGGTTCAAAGTATATAAATCGATTCAAACACACGTAAAAGGAAGGCGGAGCTTAGCCAGAAATGGTCGGGGCACAGTTAGAAATGGATCTCTGGCTGTCTATATGCAATGAGCTTACATACCTTTGCTTGGGATGGTGACATCATAAGTTGTTGCTTGTCTACTATGACAGTCGTAGGTGCATCCCACTTTGACTTTGCTTCATTGCAGAGCGGTCCAAATCCAAATGGACAGCCACACTGTCCTGGGCCAAGCAGAGACTGCAGGCAATATAGTAAAATCCACCAGCGAGATAGACCTACGTTATGGCTTGTCATAATGCCCATACACCAGTGAAAGGTTGCACGATTTCAAACGGGAATTGTTTGAACGATTAATATCTCGACAACGTCCACTCTTCCAAGGGCCATTAAAATGTCACTGAAAATAAAGCTAAATTTCCCACAAAGCAATTCATGTATAGCATGACAATATCACCATGTGCTAATGACAAAGATATGAACGTTCACACTACTGAATTTTTATGTTGCAATAGGTTTTCAAGAGGGATCCATTTCTAGTTATGCCCCGCCCTCTTCTAGCTAAGTTCCGCCCAATTTTTACCCGTGTTGGAATCGATTTAAAACTGTGAAATCCGAATCCCCGGAACCTAGATTTCAAGGTAACTATGTGGGAAGCTGTTGGATATTTTGAAACTAATTTCAACAGCCCCCAGTCAAATTTGTTTCAAAACATTCAACATATTAAATTGCAAATCCATCAAAAACATACAATTTTCCGGACCTTTCGATTTTCATGATGAAATTATAATACGTCATTATGATTGCGACATCAGCTACCTACTGACATGATTTACCACTACGTCAGATACCTGAGTGACAGATCGGATCCCTCCATTGAAATTATATTGACTAATAAAATGTGCACTATACGCTCTTACTGTAGTAGGCAACAATCCAGCAACACGGTACAGCAATGCCATTAATAGACTTTCATAATTAACAACAGTTTGCGAGAAAGAATCATCTACTGGACTTTGCCTCAGCTGTAGTATCAGGTCTACTAACGGGGCGGCGTCATTTTCCAACTGCAGCTAAATAAACAGTGCCGGAATTTATCATTGGCGTGTTTCCGGTGGGATACAAGTACTCTGAAGAAGGTCGACAGTATTATTAGTTGTGATGAATTTAAACTCGATGAATAAAATACCAGTTACGTGATATCACATATAAAGTTGTAATAATACACAAATTAACTTTCACTCCCCCCCCCCCCCCACATCCCTCTCTCCCTCCCTCTCTAGCTCTCCCTACCTCCCCCATGCCTGCCTGCCTCCACTCCCGCCCTCTCCCCTCCCTACCTCCCCCCCCACCCCCACCTCTCTCGGTTACGGTTATCCCTTGTAGGTCCATGTTATCAGTTTTCGGGTCTTTTGGAAGAAATTAATTCTTTAATTATACACGTTCAATAATCATATTAGAAGATACATTATGAAGTTCTGGTGTCCAGGCATCCTGTTTGGATATAAATTACTTGTTTTCGTTTTGGGCAGAAATGAAACCCCGTTGTTAAAAAAGTCGGAATTCTTTCTTTTAAAATGGCCGCCGAAGTTTTTTTGTCCGATCGACTAGCGATTGGGTAATGTTCTAGACTTCTAGGTCTTATATTGACTGTGGTATTACTGTTCAAATGGATCCATCCAATGACTTATGGCGTAATTATAACTCGGTGATGAACCTCGAAACGTCCTTCAATTGTACGAATTGTATGTTGTGTCACTGATGAATTTGCAATTTAATCAACATTCCGGTGAATATTTTGAAACTAATTTGAGTTGGAGCTGTTATAATCTGGGATTTCAAGGTTCAAGGAACATAATTTAAGCCTCTAATGTATACAATTTTAACTATTTTATTTTCAAGCATTCTTGTGTGAATGCGTTCCTTTAAGTTCAACTTTGAGCACACCAATGAAACTTCATGTGTATTTTGGCAATGTCGTGCAAAATATGCAGCATGATTTTGTTGACAATTCGTCAATCCGTTCTCATGTACATTTTGCTTGACATCTGAAAATCCACACACCGTACAACGGTAGCTTTGGTCTTTCCTCTTCCTGGTCACCAAAAGAACGCATCCCACCTGTATCGGGTTTTCAGAACATTATTGCAAACACTCATAGGGTAGATAATAATGGCATCAGGAACAACGGATACATTATTTTGAAGCAGTCGGATACCACAGACTGGTGGCACTGTGAACACGGATATAATGTGATAATTGAGACAGGAATATTATGTATATTTTAAAAGTTATTCCGAAATCATGTGCCTTCTGTGAACTCTGATGCGTTCCAAAGGAAAATTTATTTGTTAAACGAGGTTTGACTGCAATTCTAGCTAATTACCACTGGATGCAGGAGTTATACGAGAGACGCGATGTAGGCAATTAAAGACACACGTTCACACAAGGATGCCTGAAATTCTTTTTTCAATTGTATACTTTTAGAGGCTTAAATTGTGTATCTCAATGTAATGAAACGAAACACATCTTAACATAATCACTATTATCAGATTGCACAAGCTTTAGATCAACTTTGAGATTATATTTATCATATAAACAGATTCTTTCAATGAAGTCGATCCCAGAAATGCGTTTGAATGCACGATTTCCCATTATTCGTTTTCATCATTGTGCCGCATCACTTGCTAAGAGCGCTGACCAAAGCGGCACAAAAATAATGCCTAACAAGACATTGTTATTTCGGACTGGTAAAATGGTGGCGTTTATCATGCAAATTTACAAATATATTTTATAACTAGTTAGTACCGGTATGAATATTACAAAGTTTAAATCAAAATGTAACCCCGTCTTGTTTACATTTCTGACATCGTCGTCGCTTGAAAACATCTGCGGTGTCACGGGGAATGTGTAATTATTACGTGTTATTTAACCAATAATCTTTCGTTGAATATTAGACGTGTGTTCATATCTAGAACCATGGAACGGGTTGAAAGGCTTGTTTATATGATAAAGATATATATTATATATTTATATATATATATATATATATATATATATATATATATATATATATATATATATATATATATATATATATATATATATATATATAATTTATACGGAATGAAATCATATGTTAATATTTCTTTCGTTTCATTAGACTTGAGGTACACAAATTAGGACTCTAACGTATACAATTAAAAAAATATTTGCAAGTAGTTTGGTGCGAATATGCGCATTTAGGATCAATCATCAAGGATAATTTGATGGCACTAACATTGTCCGTGAAACAGGGTAGGAAAAGAAATTCTCCCAAATAAAACCCCAACTGTCTTTTCTAGAGGCGAGCATGTAACTTCGGCCTCCAGTGGCGCTTGTCTAAAATGAGTAAAATCTCTAAATTCCAAGTTCTCAATTTTTCACTAGCAATAGATGAATTCAATCGACCAATCAAATACATGACGTCACAATCAATTACGTCACACGTAGACTAACGTCACAATCATAATTGAAGAAATACAGGTCATACACTTGAACATAATCCGGCTGTTGTAAGAATTGTCTGTCCTTACTATTTAATAAACATTATGTTGAATATATTCAACAGTAGCTAACTTGAAAATGGTATTCTGGGAAGTCAGGATTTAAAGTATATAAATCTCTCCCAACACGCAGAAAGGGGATACGATTGTCCATGGAGGTAGCATGATCATCTGGGCGATGTTCAAATTCTGGTCGACTGTCAGGCATATCAGTATTATTTTTATTGCAAAACAGATCTATCCGGTGACTCAACAATGAACCCTGCCTATAGCAACAGTCTGATTTTGGGAACAGAATGTGGTTATTCTTTAAGGTTGGTGGTCGAAAGATCATACATCTTAAAGAGCAGCCATCTTGTGGCCGCAAAAGCCACTAACTGTATTAACTGACTATAGTAATCATTTTTTTAGCAGCTGCCGATAACTGATCCATAAATTTGTCGCTATACACAGGTTTCACTGTATTTCTGGTGTTGACCGTAGCAAATTAACATGCAGTATTTGGCATACAATTACAGCTGAGACTTATTGTTTTCCCGACTGCCATTTTTTATCATAATCTGTGTTCAACTACTGCATTATGTCCTGATCCCGACTGCCATTCTGGGCAGGTGAGCTAAAAACTGATACAGGTAGGATGGTCAGGAAGAAGAAAGACCAAAGTTTCTACATGTGTATTAATTATTTTCAGTGGATGGGACAAACTCAGGAACTTGGGCTTCAAGTGACAAAGATCAATAAATTTTCAGAGAAGTGTCAACTTGACGGCATAACATGACTTAACAACAGGGTGTTTACTGTAGGAAATCCACATGCACAACCTGTGAATATTCATTGTAAGACGTACACCAAAATACATATTCAACAATAAGCATGTACAAAAATAAATTATTAATTCTCAACTCACCTGAAATTGTGCACCAATTATATATTATCCGTTTTACTGATGTCCGTTGTTGTCTCCGATGAACAATTTTCTTCATTAATTAAAATTATATTGGGGTCATATTAACAAAACTGATTGCTGCCGGTTACCCTTATCTTCCCAGGTTGGTGTAGCACGGATCGACCGGGCGGGTACCGGCCATCCCAGTTAAGCTGGGTATGGAACGGCCGTTCCGGATTCACTCCATGTACGCCCCCTGAGTAGGATAGTACGTGTATATAAGCCCTCATTCGTGTTCTCGCGAGATCTCCTATGCTAAACGGGAGCTATTCTCGGCATAGCTACGGCTCTATGTTTAGATTGTATAAGCCCTATGCGAGGTTTTCGTAAGAACGTGCGGCACACATGATCGCGCGTCAGAGATTCCCTGATGATGTATCAGAATTGGGAAGGAGTGCTTGCCTATAGTGTAACGAGTTGGTACTTGTGATATTCTTAAATTATACTATTCTCGTTGTTCTTGGTACCGGTCATGGCCGGAATTAAACGAGGATCGCAGAACCTTTTACTATTTTAAAATCGGACCAGAAATGGCCAAGTTATCAGCGAAACTCCCGTTAAATTATTTACAAAATATTGCTTTTTGATGTCGTAATCGCGTGTATGCATTAATTGAATAAGGAATGTGCTGTGCACGTGATAGGCACGTCACCACTTCTAGCTGCACGCTGATTGGCTACTGCTCGGCCGCTGATTGACTGAGGTACCTACCTCTGACGTCACAAGAGTAGTAAAGTGGGGTTATATTCGCTATTGTTCTTCACCGCAGGGAGTCTGTTTTAACCAATCAAAACGCTCCATTTATGTTCGCTATTGTTTGAAGAACAATGTCGAACGTATGCACACAATTTTTTTAGAACAATGGCGAACATATTCGCACAGATTCTAGAACACTGTCGAAGCGCATGAATCAATATTGCTGTTCCGGTATTCTGAAAATGTTAACCCTTAAAAGTTGAGTATTTTACGTTTTAACGTAGTGGCGGCGCACCCCCCTCCGTGGTTATCTACCGTGGTAGTGTGGAAAGGTAAAAATAATAGAGTTTAAGAGGTGTTCTGATAATAGGAGGGCAGAGTTTAAGAGATGGTCTGAAAAGGGAGGTCTATGAGGAGGATGAGGTTGACGAGGTTAGTATTCTTGCTCAGTAGAAGTTGGTTTTGAGGGGCTAGCGTACTTGTTTACAAGGCAATGCTCTATGTACGAATATTTTGAAAATAATTTGACTGCCTGCGTCAGCTGAGGTGGAATGCTATAGCATTCCTCCTCAGTAGAAGTTGATGGTTGGTTTTGAGGGTGATGCTAGTGTACTTGTTTACAAGGTATGCACGATGTACAAATATTTTGAAAATAATTTGACTGCCTGCATCAGTTGAGGCGGAATGCTGTATAATTCCTCCTCGTTGCTGGTTGGTTTTGAGGGCGATGCTAGCGTACTTGTTTACAAGGTATGCACGATGTACAAATATTTTGAAAATAATTTGACTGTTACGTCGCTAACGTTAATTTATTAGTAAACTATTTTGTTGAATATTTTGAAAACGTTTTGACTGTTGGCTTAACCGACATTATGCGCAAATTGTTTTTTAAATACTTAATATTTCATTTGCAATAATGTCCGTCGTTTTAGATTTTGTGGTTGCACGATGATTAAAATGTAGTCATTATGTCTCTGAGGGCGCCATGTGTTTATAGAATTGTATGTCGAGCGTACGTATGATAAAAAGATTATTTGTTACGCATGGTTTAATTTAATCATTACTGTCGCAATAGCCGTGGGATCAATCCTTAATTAAGATACAAACATGTCACGTGTTAAGGAATAATATAAGAATGTAGGCCTACCACCCATTTCGTTCTAAGCGCAAGATACTGCAATGTCCTCGCCGAGTTTTTAAAATATCGATAATAAAGCATGCACCTGCTCACCGGCTATTGTTGTTTAGCGACGCGTAAAGATTCAACAATTAACAGCAACATTACAAGCATAGTAGCATAATCATAGATGTTCGTTTACTACAAATATAAATATATCCTTTTGGCTACAGAGCAGTGATACGTTATAACCATGTTTTTACTATATAATTCAGTCCTGCCCTAAGCGACTACCTCATGTTACACCATTACATGGACTCTAGAGACTTTATTAACCCTTTAACCCTCAAATTTCTTCAAGAAAATGTCGATTTTCTTCATATTCATATTTGTAGATCTAGAGAAGACTATTTTTGAAAATTTATTATTGGAATGACTGGCAGTGCTGGCTATCCATTTGTCTAGACATTGTGCCAGCAAACGCCCCCACCAACCACCACAACCATCATCATCACCAACACCCACCACCGCCACCACCACAAGCATCAACACCACCACCCACCACCTTCACCACCGCCGCCACTAGCACCACCACCACCATCATCATCACCACCAACACACACCACCATCACCACCACCAGCATCAACACCACCCACCCACCACCTTCACCACCACTGCCACTAGCACCACCACCAGAACCACTGCCGCCATACACCACCACCATCATCAACACCACCACAACCACCACTAGCACCACCACCAGTACCACTACCACCAGTACCGATATCCACCACCTACCACTAAGCACCACCACTACGACCTACACCCAGCACTATGCATTAACCCTACCACCAACACCCGCCCACCCCTAACAAATTTCTTCATATTCATACATGCATCCTTAGAGAAGACTATTTTTGAAATTTTATCATCGGAATGACTGACTCTGACTGCTATCCATTTGTCTAGACATTGTGGTCGGAATATGTGAGAGTAGTGTTTGAAAAAAAATGGCATATAGGTTGGAGCGGGTATGTCAATGAGGATTTAATAATGGTCATGCACATGTGCTAATATGCGATACTGCTAGTTATATCTTGTACCCTTGTGCGTGCAATGCATGCCCTAGTGTGCGCCCTTGTGCGCATGCATGTGCCAGAAGACTATTTTTGAAAATTTGAATGACTGGCTCTGCTGGCTAACCATTTGTCTAGACATTGTGTCAGCAAACACCACCACCATCTTCATCAACACCAACACCCACCAACACCTCAACGAGCATCAACACCACCACCTTCAACACCACTGCCACTAGCACCACCACCGCCAGTACCACCATCCACCACCAACAACTAGGCATGACCACCACCACTGCATGTTGCCGATTGTGACTGCTTGTTGTGGATTGCGGTTGCATGTTGCGGATTTGCGGTCGCATGTTGCGGATTTGTGGGCACATGTTGCGGATTCGTGGGTGCATGTTGTGGATTTGCGGGCGCATGTTGCGGATTTGTGGGCGCATGTTGCGGATGGTAACAAGTGTATGTACATGCCTGAACACACTTACACACCAAAATGCATGCGTACATGTGCTGCCGCATGTTGCGGATTTGCAGGCGCATGTTGCGGATTTGTGGGCGCATGTTGCGGATGGTGACAAGTGTATGTACATGCCTGAACACACATACACGCCAAAATGCATGCGTACATGTGCGGACGCATGCAGGCCACATATTGCGGATTTGCGGGCGCATGTTGTGGATTTGCGGGCGCATGTTGCGGATGGCGACAAGTGTATGTACATGACTGAACACACCTACACGCCAAAATGCATGCACACATGTGCGGCTGCATGCGGGTCACATGTTGTGGATTTGTGGCCGCATGTTGCGGATTGAGGGCGCATGATGCAGATTTGCAGGCGCATGTTGCAGATGGCGACAAGTATATGTACATGCCTGAACACACATACATGCCAAAATGTAAGCGTACATGTGTGGAGGCATGCAGTCCGCATGTTGTGGATTTGCGGGTGCATGTTGCGGATTGCGGGCACATGTTGCGGATTGCGGGCACATGTTGCGGATGGCAACAAGTATATGTACATGCCTGAACACACATACACGCCAAAATGTATGCGTACATGTGTGGATGCATGCGGTCCGCATGTTGTGGATTTGCGAGCACATGTTGCGGATTGCGGGCGCATGATGCGGATTGCGGATGCATGTTGCGGATTTGCGGGCGCATATTGCAGATTTGTGGCCGCAGTACATATAATCCTATAAATGGTACAAATTCAATCCCTTTTCTCATTCCAGTTTAAATATCGCAAAGTGGTTGGACGTGTAACTGCAGAGTAGTTAGGCAGTCAGATTTCTTTGAAGAACCTTGTAACTTGAATACTTGCCAGATTTATCCTATAATCAATATACTGAGACATAAATGTTTTGAATGTGCTTCAACTTTTAATAGGTCAAATGACCTGAAGCGGCCTAAGATCCGATTCCATAATGATGAAGATAGCGAAAATCTAGACAGTGAAGATGAAGAAATGACAGATGAAGAGTGAAAATGATGATGAGCCAGCGGAGTCAGAGAGTGAAGACAGTGATGACTCAGTGGACTCTGAGCATGAAGATGAAGGTGAAGATGAAAAAGAAGCCATAGGCAATGAGGAACTATTCACCATATTCGAAAATATTAAGCAGGTTTTAGACGCTGAACAATCAGGTTTAGAAGATGAGGATGAAGTGAACACAGACCCAAATGGTGTAGGCAATGTGTCTATTTCCATATATGCTGATGCTTTAGTTACAAAGTGTATAGACATAATGTTCCAGTGGAGAAGATTACAGAACTCTACACTCATTAAAATAATTCATCGCGAAATTAAAGATTTTATCGACGAGGGGTACGCATACGATGAAGCAGTCTTCTCAGCTTTTCGAAAAAGAGTTTCTGATCAAGAAGTACATAAGGAACCATCTAGATGCTGAGGATAATGATGATGATTCTGTCGGTGATAGATCTGATCCATAAGGAATCAGTCATCAATAAAATGGATCTCCAGAACATTGACTATTTGTTTATGCTACAGCAACTATATGTTTTATCATATGTAATATTTTCTTCAATGTAAAATTATGGATACAAATAAAATATTGGTTCTTTGTGCGTGTTGATTTGATGATTGTAGCTTCCCAGTCAGGTCCCCCCCCCCCCCCACATCCCTCGATATACAAATCAGCGTGCTGATGATGTTGGTGGTGGGGGTTGGTGGTTGGTGAAAATAGGTGTTGTGATGGATGATGGGGTGGGGTTAATGCTTGGTGGTGGGTGGTGGTGCTTAGTGGGTGGTGGTGCTGGTGGTGATAGAGAGATGTCGATGGTTGTGATGGTGGTAGGTGGTTGTGGTCACAATGTCTAGACAATGGCTAGCCAACTATATTATTTTTGTTGTCGGGCTCTCATTGACTAGGTACTCATAATGCATTCATACTGTGTGTACCCGGACATGGTAATCTTTCCTGGCTGACTGGCGATGTGTTACAGACATTCCAGGGATCTACATCCTAGCAAAATATTTTGGAAACGATTTGAGCAAAAGTTGATGCAGACAGTCAAATTATTTTCAAAATATTCACTAAATATCTTGGAAACGATTTGATAGAACGTTGTTGCTAACACCGCAGTCAAATTATTTTCAAAATATTCGTACAATGCGCATTGCCGTCCTTGTAAACAAGTATGCTAGTATACTGCATCCCTCGTGCCAGGCATCACCGTGCTAGCATACCTCATCTCGCCTCCTCACTCATTCAACCTCAATTATGCGACCACCTCTACAGTCATTCCAGGGATGTTATTTTCTGATTTTTCAAACCTAAATCATGGCGCATTGGTAGTTTAAGCGAATAGTTTTGATACTAATTTGACATAGGTAGCTATAATTTGCACTAGTGCCTTCATACGCACAAACTCTTAAAAAAAAGTGCTGTTCAATGCGACAATTTGACATAGGAAGCCACAATTCTGCTGAGTTTCAAAATACTTTTTTACTACAACCATGAGGGAGCGCATCGACCACCTAATTAATACGTTAAACGATACAAGGGTGCTCATCATTATTCGTCAATGATGACGATGGTGGACATTGTTCCCACCATTTTTATAACAATTTTTAATATTTAATAATTAAATGACTGTCGCTTTAACGACCACTCCTTAAACACGAGATGCATGATTATTATCTATATAATATTATACATACAACAGCGCTTGGTTTACCTATATATTGCCCACATAGAGATGTACTTTGCTGTTAAAAAAAAAATTAAATGACTGGAAGGAAGCCACCTAGTTTCATGTTTGAGGGTTTTAGATGAAGGTTAACGTGTTTGCATACAAACTGAAGGATCAAAAGCGAATCATAGATGCATTATGCACAATAACAAGGTGGTCAGAAAAAACATATTTCCCTGGATATTTTTTAACACCCACAGATTTTATGCACGTTAACCATTTAACAAACTGATCCATCGCGTCTAGCCCGTGAACATATCCAATATTTTCACCTGCATGTATGTGTCATTATATGGAGGCCAGTACACGACTGTTTTTGATAGGTTGATAGTCATCTCACGTGATATTCCTTATATTTTTATTGTAGTAGAGCGATGTAGTATAAATGTAAATGTTAATGTACATTTGGCTAAAATGGCTGGCAGTACAAACTTTGACGGATCAGACACTGGGTATGTGCGATGTCGTTGGTGCTCCATCGACATCCGCGACACCATATGCCGACGGTCGAAACACGAGAGGGTCTGTAGGCGTATGATCAAGAAAACAGAACCTAAAGAGATAGTGTACACCTGCAAGGAGTGCTATTGTCTATAACCAATCAAACAGTATCCGCATGGCTGTCCTGTTATCGGTGATACTCCGACTGATATACAAAAAGCAAACATGACACAGTTTGTTACCAAACTGACAACCACGCCTGTGTGGATCTGCGAAGACTGAGACCTATCGCAAAACACGGCCCTTTTCAGGGCTCACAAATCATTTGAAAGAGAACTCTTTATCTGTTCAAAAAATAAAATAATGTAATAAAGTTTTTACACACAACCCTCTTCACACATGCATACACAAGCACACATTCTGATCCGTCAAAAGTGGTCGATGGAATATCGATAGCAAACTAGACAGGCGCGCTCTGCTTAAGCGCAGAGAACAGTGACAGGCAGAGGCCGGTCGCCATAGCATTCCTCCTAAGCCTCCTCCTCCTACGACCTCCCTTATCAGACCACCTCTTAAACTCTATTTTTTTACATCCTCTTATCAGTCATCCTCTTAAAATCTATTATTTTTACCCTACATACCACGGTAGATAACCACGGAGGGGGCGCGCCACCGCTATGTTAAAACGTAAAATGCTCAACTTTTAAGGGTTAACATTTTCAGAATACCGGAACAGCAATATTGATTCATGCGCTTCGACGGTGTTCTAGAATCTCTCAAATGTGCGAATATGTTCGCCACTGTTCTAAAAAAATTGTGTGCATACATTCCCCATTGTTCTCCAAACAATAGCGACCATAAATGGAGTTTTGATTGGTTAAAACAGACCCCCTGCGGTGAAGAACAATAGCGAATATAACCCCACTTTACTACTCACGAGTAGTATAAAAGGGGTGAAAAATCGAAGCTCGAGAGCACCACCGGCATGAAAGCCGACCCATCAGGACTGCTGGACTTGCGCGGACTAGATGTGTGTAACTGCTGACCTACAGTGATTCCATCATCACTGTAGTGCCATTCGGATTTGCAGAAACCTGCTTGTGGAACCCTGTTTGCGGAAAGCCGCCTGCAGAAATCTTTCCAGCATCAGAGATCATGCCATCTCGCGCTATCTACGTATTAACGCCTCAATTTCAGTAACTCATGAACTTTTACTGTACCGATGACCAATAGGTACTCAAGTAGCTATACTATTGAACATTTAATTATTTCCGTATATGGTACTGATGACTAATAGGTGCCTTACCGGTCCTAAGACCGCATTCTTATATTTTCTGTTTCTTACTGTGAATATTATCCTTGTTTACTGTGGGTGCTCCCAACTAACAGCACCGTAGGTCCAATGACCTGTGATACTTTATTCTCATCATATTCATTAATTGTGTATTAGTTAGTTGTGTATATGGCAAGTAGCCATCTAGTTAATATGTTTTGTTTATTTGTAAAAACTCTAGACCGCAGTACGCTACAAAATACTATACAGCAACATATATATCCACATCACTATATTCCCACCAGCATCAATTTTACACTGAGGTCGCTGATCATGCTCTAATTGCTTGAGCCTGACATGTTACCAACTAAACCTGATTACTTAGCTCGATAGGATAGGTTTGAAGTGGTTATGGACAACTTCTTCGTAAGAGGCGCATAGTGTATGCCTCTCTTCCGGTTGTAGTGTAATGTAAAACCGGCTAGGTTGTGTAAATTGGCCAAAAAAACGTAGGACATATATATATATATATATATATATATATATACACCTGTGCAAAAGTTAAGCACCACCCTATTTTTACGCACATGCGAGGGTATATTCATGTGCTATGAAGAAAGCAATAGCATAAACATTTATGTACCCATCCATCTTAGTGCAAGAGGTAATAATGCAACTAGAGGAATGCTGATTATGATGGTGGGGAAACACTGTATGTTTTTGTTTGAACTTGAAAACGAGGCCTGAATATGGTTACGTTGACACAACTGACAACTATTGCCCTACAGTTGACACACGTGGCTAGATTGTCATTAATGGTGTCTGAAAACGAAGTTTAACATCTGTGCACGAGTTTGAGACTGTCATTATTAATACCGGGTATATCCACCTTGTGCCTGGATGACGGCCTGGACACGACGTCTCATGCTGGTCACCAACCGACTGATACGCCATTGTGGTATTCGTTGCCATTCAAGATGGAGTGCGTCTGTTAATTCCTGTAGGTTCTGCACAGGAGGATCCCTCCTTCTCACCATGTTTCCCAGAATGTCCCAGATATGCTCAATAGGGTTCATGTCAGGGCTCCTTGCTGGCCATGGTAGGGTTTCGATGGCATTCTGGCGGAGGTATTCATGCACAGCTCTAGCACGATGTGGTCGGGCGTTGTCATCCATGAATATAGGGTGGGTTCCAGGTGCATGATTTACAAAATGAGGGACCACAACTCTATCCAGTATGGAATCTTGATATCTTTGTCCATTTAGTGTTCCAGGTACAGTCAACAGATCCAGCTTACAATCAAATGAGATGCACCCCCATATCATAACGGAACCTCCACCAAATGGAACTTCTTCCATGATGTTACGTTGGTCGTACGCCGTGCGTCTGGACCTCCATACACGAGTTCGACCATCGGTGGCATGAAGCAGGAACCGACTTTCATCGGACCAGTGTACCCGTCTCCAGGATCTCATGTTCCAGTGTCTTCTTTCGTTGCACCACCTCAGACGCTCCTCTTTGTGGTGTGCAGTGAGGAGAGGACGTCTGACAGGTCTCCTAGCTTTCATGCCAGCAGCATACAGTCTCCTTTTGACGGTAGACATTGGCACTCTATTGCGCGTTTCCCATTGCTGGCTGAGCACTC
The DNA here is from genome assembly GCA_034401795.1 of Chaetoderma sp. LZ-2023a. Classification (NCBI taxonomy): domain Eukaryota; kingdom Metazoa; phylum Mollusca; class Caudofoveata; order Chaetodermatida; family Chaetodermatidae; genus Chaetoderma; species Chaetoderma sp. LZ-2023a. The sequence goes on from CM067374.1 coordinate 78,962,810, forward strand.
TGCTGTTGGTGAATGGAGATCTCCTAACAAGGCGTACTAGGGCTCGATCATCACGGGCAGTAGTCTTCTTCGGTCTTCCAGATCTAGGCCTGTCCTTCACCTCGTTAGTTTGCCCATGTTTTGCAATCAAACGACTGATTACAGTATGGTTAATGTTCAGCTGTCTGCCAATCTCTCTGCATGACATATCAGTGGTATGCATGCCTATGATTTGCCATTTCACACGATCACTTAACCTTCGTCTTGCCATAGCGGTTCACAATCAAGAGCTAATTCTCTTTGTACAAATAAACCACGGTCATGAACACAAAATTCCTAATCTTGTCGCCTAAATCTGTATGTAATGTTCTACACCTCAAACTGGACTTTTACATAACTGAACACGTGTGCTGTTTCCAGCCACGCACGGACATCAAGCGGCGTGAAGTCATGCATGCATGTGCATTTCGTACTTGGAATTATGTCAGCTAACGCAGGGACAAAAAGTATGGCAGCCTAGTTGTACCATCATGTTTCTACGTTCTATTGTTTTTGCTGGTGCTTAACTTTTGCACAGGTGTATATATATATATATATATATATATATATATATATATATATATATATATATATATATATATATATATATATATATAGTTATTGTCTCTTTCCATGATCCACCAGCCACAAGGCTTCATAATTGTTTGGATTCCTTATCGACACATTGGCCGGATCCGACACTGTGAAACTATCAGAGGTTTCCGAGCAGTGAGGGTTAGTGCCGATTCACATACATCTCTCAACCCCCCCCACTTCCCTTCGGATACTTGTTATTTAGATACCCTCACACACACCCTCCCCCCCCCCCACACACCCACCAATGTAGGGAGCACTGCGAAGAGAAATAATATTATATGTGAATTAGTTAGTTGTATACCTACCTGTAGTGCAATTCTGGGCATTCTGGAACTTAACCCTAATGACAAATCAAATGTTAACTCCATAGAACGCGGTGACGAACGAGATGCGGATCTCCATCCAATTCATTGTAGTGTCTGGGTGAGATCTTGGAATCCGCCACGCCCTCATGGGAAGGACACTAGTGATGGATATCCGTCTCTCTATTCCCACCATAAATGACATGGCACTTTCTAAACTTGCTTGTGTAAACTGTAACCCTTGTCCTGGTGATGTTATATGTGGTTGCGGGACAAGGTAACCGGATTATTATCTGATTCGGGAGCCTTGCTTCATAGCATGTACGCACGCTATCCTTCGGAGGTAGTTGCTATGCAGGGAGACCTACAGGAAGCTGAGCATCCGCGCCCATTGGATAAATGTATCTAAAGTAGGAATCCCTGGCACTTGCGGCCAAAGCTTGTATTCGTTTCTAATAACTAACTGATAGGTTAAAATGTAGTAGAAGGTCAGCATAAATAAAGCGGCAAATACCAATGCAGTAACTTTGGACCTACGTAAGACAGTGACCTGGGAATTCTACGGAAATCGTTCGTCCCGTCTTCACGTAAACCAGTGTGCATCACATTAATTATGGCTTCACTAGGATTTTCAGCACTTAGCATTTTCTGTTTGAACAAAAGAGTGGCCCTTTTTGCCAGGTCTTTTCCTCCGCTTCGGCGTTGAAGACATTTTCCTGTGACGGAGGCCCGCGCGAGGCACTTTCCTCTCACAACAACAATATTTTCTTTGTGTGTGTAAGGGGTATATTAGTTCATATTAAGCTACCTAGTGACTTCGTTGCAGCGCTCTCTTGCGGGGATATGTCTGCGGATTCAAGGATCTTTGTGGTACCTTCGGCGAGACCACCTGGAAAGCACACCGGATGGCTCTATGTTTTGTATTATTGTGCTCATTACTGTCAAACGAGTGATATTGTTTGTATAGTATATAAATTTGTGACTGTTTAATTATTAACATCTTGTCCGTTTCTCTAAATTAGAATGGACCGACATACCAGTGACACCAACAGCCGGGATGAGACAGTGTGGTTCAATCTCGGCGGCAATGGTTGCACATTAGTGTTCCACCGGCTCTAAAGGCCGGTCTTTGTACTTTCCGGAGAGACGCGATACAGGATCCACTACCCCGAGAACCACAGCTCTCCTGCACACCGTGTACTTGTGGTGCAACAGAGTGGAGCGACATGGCGGACCAGTGTGTACCCCCGCAAGCTACATTATGCCTTCCGATTCCTGTGTAGCAAAAATCGACTTATCATCAGGGAATAAGTGGCTCGTGTTAACCTTTATCGAAAACGACGAGTGGCGTTTAGACATCACCATATATTGCATGTGTGAGTAGTCATGGCCAGATTCTCATAACTGGGTCAGACTAAAAGAGTAACAACTGGATGGACCAACCATGCCCCCTCCGCTATAGGGTTATATTATCGCAATCAACCAATTTCCCTCATTTGATTGTGTATCTTCTTTGATGCATAACCATAGAAAATTAGTAACATTTTCACACTTTTTGATGTGCTGCAATCCCTAAAGAAAAGCCAATGACTGATAGCAGCAAGTGGCAAAATGTATTTTCCCCTAGATTTTGAAAATCTAACAAAGGCAATAGAGAAAAATGTCTTTCGATTTAAAACTCCCCTGTCCTTACCATAGAAATCAGTCAAAAGGTCAATCGCATTGTGCCAAATAATACATCAAGAAAACTTGATCCATTTGCTATCATCATAGATAATGAATTCTTTTGGTAGTCAATTCTGGACACAACATATAGACTTTCCTGAGAGAGAGAGACAGAACTAACATTATCCTAATCCCAGGGACATATTCCCCGCCTCAGCTTGCATTGCGGGGATCCTGGTCCAGTTACGGTGGCTTAAACAATCGTTTAGGCTATAATTAGTAGCCCGTCAAAAGAGAGCAGCTTCCCTGTTTTCCGAATGTACAGATGAGATCGAGTTCACACACACACCCTGCCCCCCCCCCCCTCCCCACCCCAACACCCACCCCCACCCCTACAGGTGCAAATGAGTCGACTCGAGACAATGGCAGCGCAACAAACTCTGCACCCACAGATTTTAGTGGGTACCCACAAGCCAACTGAGACAACAAGAAGCCAAAGGGCCTTTTCACTCATCTGGACCATTAGCATTTAAACACACATAATATTTTTAATTCAGTAGCAACAAGACATAAAATACAAAATTGGGAATTCAGTACAATCAATATTTAGTGGGAAATAATGATGAATGCTGACCACACAATCAGATTGAACCTTAGGTTCCATCCAGCCAATAAAAAAATCCAGCATGGCCATCCAGCCCAAAATTGTGATTAGTCCATGACAACCATGTTTTATCAAGGATCAAGTACTCTTGAACAAACTTTAATCACCCTTAGTTATCGATGAAATTAAATCTAATGAGTTTCAGCCTGATCCGTACAGCAGTTCCTGAGGTGTCATTTTGGAGAACAAGATGGCCATTTGAACAAGCGGTTAATGAGTAGTAGCATTTTAAGCGATTTCCAGCTTTTTTTCCCCAGAAAATTCAAGATGGCTGCCGAACAAATTGACTAATAAAAATTCTGTACAGAGGCTCTGAATCAAAAAAGCATCTGCTTTTGTTTCTATGAGAATTGATAATACTTACCAGATGTACTATTATGATAATGTCCATTATCTAAACTAGCTCAAAATAAACAATTAAAATTCCGCACTCTCCATGGTCCTGCCCATATTGTGTCCGGGAATTACCATAAGTCTCCAGGTACAGAGTCAATTCCCAACTAGTCAGATTCGTCTTATATTTGTCTTGACAAACAGTGAAAGGAGCTCAGCTTCAACTCAGCGGGGTGGCTGAGACAGGGCATAGTACATCTGGTAAGTATTATCAATTCTCGTAGAAACAAAAGCCGATGATTTTTTGATTCTTTTTCGAATAATACTTACCAGATGTACTATTATGATAAACTCAGGATTTCGACAGCAAAGAAACCCCGGTGGGAGGAGGTGAAACTCAAAACAGCTCTCATCTACCATACGACAGAGAAGGGTGTGAAGAGACTGGTAACCACAGCATACACTTGGGTCCTGCCATCTGACTCATAGTAGTAAACTTCCATGGTCTAGACAATGCCCCCCGCCCCCTGCCTGCCCCCCCCCCCCCCCCACCTCATTTGTCCACACAAATTCCAGAGGGCTGTCCAAAAGGGAGGCAACACCCACCAGACCAGTATCAGCCGGCTAGGGCAGTACATGAAATTGCAAAGAAGCTACTACAACTTCTAATTTTGAAAAGAACTATCAGTATTTTGATTAGAATTTAAAATTTGAATGAGTCTATTGTCAGTTGCAATGAATAAGATACTCTTGAACCAGACTTTTCACTTAACCAGTCTGAGAATTTGACTGTGAGTAAATTAATATTAGTCACTTAAACTAAGACAACACTCACCATTTTGAGTGCTTGGTCTTTCTTGATCATCACAGGAGCTTTGCCCAATCCACGGTCGTTCACAGTCAGTATGCATCACCAGTGTCAGTGTCTGTGGAAGAACCCTACGATGTATGTGATAAGAGTGGTCGGACATGGCGTAACTGAGATTCGACAAATTGACGACGGCTACAAGATTAAGTGCGTTGACGATATCGCGAAGGTAGAAATCAGTAAATGACGACTCGGCATGCCATTGTGCTACAGACATAACATCCTCTAAAGAGACACCCTTATAAAGGGCCGATGCTGCTGCTAGTGCTCGGACTTGATGGGCGTTTGCACGATCAATCTGCTTTTCTGTTGTGATTTTATGCAACATCTTAATAGCATCGACTATCCAACAAGAAATAGTGTCCTTCGAGGTGCGAAGATGAGGAGCTTTGAGACATAACCACAGAGATTTTGGGTCATCTCTCCACTCCTCTGTATGTTTCTTATACATCTCCAGACATCTGACAGGACACCAAGTCGAAGAGCTTTGGTCATGCCTAACTAAACTTGGCAAATTGATTGGCTGTCCTGGATATTTAAGTGGTTAATTCTTTGCCAAGAAACAAAGACGTGGTAATAGTCTTAAACCTTCACCCGTAATGACAAAACGGTCTTGTTCGGCAGAAAGTGCATGAATTTCGCTTCTCCTTCTTACCGACGCTGCTGCAACCAAGAAAACTGACTTAATAGTCAAAAGTTTAATATCTATGGATCTAATTGGTTCAAAGGGAGCGTGCCCTAAAACGTGTAGAACAAGAGATAGATTCCATGCCAAGATAGGAATTGGCTGTCTAGGTCGCAGATTTATTCCTTCCTTTAATAACTTCATTCAAGGTGTCACTTTCCACTCCTACTACGGCCAGACTGGGAACAACTGAAGCTAATGCAGACTTATATGCTGCTAGGGTTGAAGGTACAAGTTTGTCAACATCGTATAAATGACAGATAAAATCTGCTATGTGTTGAACAGAATAATATCTCTTCTCTTACACCATTCTGCGAATTTGTTGATTCTATAATTATATTTTCTGGTGGTTGACCCTCTTCTGGCTGAAGCGACAAATTTTGCTCCTTGCTCAGAAAAGCCACCCTCAATTGCTCACTGCTTGATAACATTCATGCAGTCAATCGGAACATCTCCGGTCTGTCATGGATATAGACCCTTGTTCTGAAAAAATAGATCACTTCTGTCTAGAAGAGGGATTGGATTGCAGACCAGAAGGTCCAGCAGATCCGTAAACAATGATCGGCCTGACCAATGATGGGCGATCAGTAGCACATGGCAAATGCTCTCTCATCTTTGCCAGAACATTTGGGATGAGAATTGGTGGAGGATGCGCATACACGGACATTCCTTTCCAACTTATATGCCAGCGCGTCTACTGCTAGAGCTAGTGGGTCCGGGATCAGTGACACATATGTGACCATCTTTGCGTTTTCTTTCATCACAAATAGATCCACATTTGGCATACCCCAATGTTTGAATAGAACCTCTGCTACTGACTGGTTGAGCTGCCATTCCATCAGATGACAAACCATCGTTCGACTGAGAGCATCCGCTAGGATCTTCAATTTTCCCAGAATGTGTGCTGCCCGAAGAATAACATTCCTCTCTTGGCACCACAGCCGAAGGTTCCATATCATCATGCACAACTCCGGTGACCTCGTCCCGCCCATGCGGTTCAGATAAGACACCACTGTGGAGTTGTCTGTTCTTGTTAGGACAATCTTGTCTCGGATTAAGCTCTCAAATTTTCGATGTCTTAATGCCACTGCTAATAATTCGAGACGATTTATATGTTTCTGCGCATTGGTCCGATCACATTCCCCTGACACTGACAGATCGTCTGATACTACTCCCCAACGCATCGTCGACGCATCTGTGAAGATGGCCATCTGCGGTTGAGGAGGTTGTAGAGGAACACCTCGCAGGAGATTCTGTTCTGATAACCACCACTGAAGATGGAATATCAATGGTGCTTTTACTGGAATCCTTAGAGATAACAGATCCGTTTTCTGAGACCAGAACGATATCAAATACATCTGAATCGGCCTGCGCCTGAGTGCCGCATAAGGCACCACCTTCTCTAGAGATACTAGCAAACCCAGTATTCTGAGAAAAGCCACACCATCCCTGAGACTGAAAAGAATTCCCAGATACACAAATTCCTGGGCTGGAGTTAATTCTGATTTCTCTAGAATCACAATCCATCCTAGGTCCTTCAATAAGGCCAGGACTACGTGAAGATTGTTGTGCAGAGTGACTGGATTCCCCGCCTTCAGCAGCCAGTCGTCTAGGTAAGTATGAACAGCTATGTTTCTCCTGCAAAGATAAGAAGTCATGGCGAGAACCAATTTGGTGAAGACCCTCGGGGCTGTGGTCAGACTGAACGGTAACGCATTGAACTCCCAGACATTGTATTTCTGAAAAGGAACTGACATTGGAATATGAAAATATGTGCCCTTCAGATCTATCGATACTGCCCACATGCCTTTTTTCAGCCCTGTCATCACCGCGGCCACAGTCTCCATCTGAAATTTTGTTGAAAGTATGAATTTGTTCAGCGGTTTGAGGTTGAGAATCGGTCTCCAACCTCTGGTGCGTTTGGGAACGAGGAAAATTATCGAATAGAAGCCCAGAGATGACTGATTGCGGATTAAATGAATCACATTTTTTCGCTGAAGATCTCTGGTTTCTGAGCAAATGACATCTAGACAATCGGATTCCCTTGGAACGGGAGTCCATATAGGAGTCGAGGTTAACGGAACTAATGATTGACGGATGAGCCAGTCCGGTTCGTAGCCATTTCTTAACCAATGACAGACCAAACAATCTTGCACGACCTGTTCCCATTGGCTTGAGAACAGCTGAAGTCTGCCTCAGACTGTAGGAATCTGCACACAGCTTGCGGTTGATGTTGCGCAACAAGATGTTAATTCGCTTAGGTGAATATTCCTGACTCCCTGCGGCGTCCCTGGCACCACCGGTACAGGTCTCGCTGGAATCCCGTCAGGACCGTTCCCCACGGCCACCTCGCGGCTTCTTGGAGTATGATGGCCCGGAACCGCCACCACGCTATCCTTACGGTAACCGCTGCATCCCGAGCTGCCACCCTTCCTGTCATCTTCATACGGCCTCTTATTAGAGGGCTTGTATGAAGATGAATGGCCAGGTCCTTGAGAACCGGATGCCCAATGGGCATCACGGCCTGACGGACGGAAGGGCGATCTCTGTCATTGCCTCTGCTGCTGCTTATAGGACTGTTGCGGCTGAGTCCTTTTAGTTGACTGCCACAACTTGCCGACAACCTCCTGCTCTGCAACCATGGATGCAACCTTGGAGAGAGCTTGTCTTGCCAAGCCACCAAACAAGCCCAGACCAATGAAAGGCACAGAAGGCAATGCAGCCCTCATCCCTGATCCTGGTTCTACACAATCGAGAACCATTCTCCTCTGCTCCGCCAATGATCTGGTGGTCACCCTGGCCAGGCAATCTTGGGATAAGTGCATGGTGTCCCGGACAACTCTGGGAGCAGCCTCTGGCACTACCTCACCTTCCGCCGCGCAGGTCAGCATTCCCTGCAAGACGGTACAGTCATGGGAGAGAGCAGCCATAGCCACTCTCACCGCATCCTCAATAAGCATTAGCTCATTGAATGCATCCTTGTTAGTTTGCGAAACACCTTGGATTTCCCAGCTAAAGGCCTATTCAGTAGCGCTTCACATTCCCCGACTGAAAGCCGAGGAACACGGGCATATTGATGGTAGGCCTGCTCCGGAAAATGGACCCTATTCCTTATCCCCTTAGGGGCCTTTGGTAGTGTGTACTCCGGCTGAACCAGATGGTACGCCGCAACTTCCAACATGTTGGAAGACTGAGTATCCAATGGAAGGGTAGGTATGGCCGAAGAGCCACTTGACAGAGCGCTAGCCGCATGCTCTGACATCCGTTCCATCACCGGATCGCGCCGAGATCCTTGATCAGACACCAACCCAAAATGGTCAGCCATCCAACCAAGAACCTGCACCCATTCAGCCTCAGTGCAGAATGATGATTCGTCCATGAAAGGACTACCATTTTCATCCTCCTTCTCACCCTTGGATGAGAAAGCCACCGACGATCCATGCTGAGAGCTACAGATCAAACTTCCAATTTGAAGTGGGTCCATAGCTTGAATACTCGTGGCTCCAGTGTCTAGTGAATCGCCAGACATGGAATACAATCCATCGGGTCCAGCACGGGAGCCAGGACTACGTCCACTAAGACGGCAGAACATGTGACTCCGAGAGAAGCCGGCATACCCGCATCCGTGATGCTGATGGGAGCCGTAAAAGATGGCTCTGATGGCACTCCAGAAAAAGCAAAATCCGGGTGGAAGATGGCCAAACGGAATGTTAACATCCACGCCAGGCTGACAGATCTGAACAAAACCTGTGGGAGACCCGCGGGAAAGTCCGGAATCTGTCATCTGAGAAAGCTCTGGCATGCCAGAGTCTTCCATGAGAAGGATATCGTCTTCCTCCGTCGTTGGCTCTTGAGCCAATGCGAGAGGAAGGTCAGGTGCATGTCCCTCCGCAGAACTGGCCAGACCACCGATTGGTTGTTTTGCACCAGACTGCATCGATGAAACCATGGACTGGAACGACTCGAACGTCGCCTTGAATTGGGCCACCCAGACACCCAAGGCCGAGTCCATCCGCTCATTCAGGCACCCCTCCAGACCTTTAACAGATGCCTGATCCAACTTGGCCAATCTCAGCTCGCGCATTCTCAGCTCGCGCACATAGATCATGATCAAACTCTGCCACTAAGTCCGACGACCACTTTACACATACATCGCAAGGACTTCCAACTTTGCACTTCGCGCAGGCAACACAGTGATGGCCCATGAACTTCCGCTTCATGAAACGGTTACAGCGCGAGCATAAGGTATCCGGCGGGGCCTTGCCCTGCCCTTTCACTTTCTGCGAACACAGAATAAGAATTAAAACGCTACCATGGAGACGAGCAACACACACAATGACTTGATTGCAATCATTAAATTACTTAGAAACATTAACTTTCTCTTAGAGTAATGTTAATCCAGTTTTAGGCAGGAAATATTTGAAAATTTTTAGTGAAAATTTTATAAACACAACTTGGAGATTAACTAACATTAAAATAACCAAGAAATTAAGACCAATTGCTACAAACACCCTCGACAATGAAGCGAGAGCTAAAAATCGGCTTAAAACTGAGTGCATAGACACGTCAAGCCAAAACAAAACGTTAATCATGGCCGCCGGAATCTTGGCTACGGGCACATCCATCTTGGAAGGAACCGAGTCACAAGAGAAATTAACCGAGTACCCGGATAAGATTAAAAAGTTAACGGGTAACGGAGCGACTCCAACATTTTACAACAATGTGCCAATTTAAGGAAAATTCAAACTGTCATTATGGCACGAATGTATAAATTCTAGATTGATACAACCTGCCCCGGCGATGATTTCCCTTTTCCTTCAAGCCAGCGATTAGATCTTGAACAAAGACCTCCAACTGCAAAAAATCAAGCTAATTAGACTATTGAAAAAACGTGAGCAAAATAGATGAAATCTGACTGTAGTTGGGAATTGACTCGGTACCTGGAGGCTTATAGTAATTCCCGGACACAGTATGGGCAGGATCAAGGAGAGTGCGGAGTTTTAATTGTTTATTTTGAGCTAGACTAGATAATAGACATTATCATAATAGTACATCTGGTAAGTATTATTCGAAGTAGAAACACACTACTTTATGGGCCTCCCAACCAAGTTTGCTTGAATTCATTTATGCGGTTAATGAGTAGTAATTTAACTGATTTACCAAAATTTTGGTCGCCAGAAAGATCGGTCATTCAAAATTCTGTATACATGTTCTGAATCCTACCAGCCTCATAAACATTCGGCCAAGTCTAGTTGAAATTGTCCAAGCAGTTAGTGAGGTATAGCTTTTAAAACGATTTTCCAACATTTTTTCAGAAAATTCCATATGGTTGGCCAAAGGAAAAGAGTAATCAACATTCTGTATATATTTTCTGAAGCATACTACTCTAGGGCCCTCCCAACCAAGTTTGCTTGAAATCGTTCAAGCGGTTAATGATGAGTAGCATTTTAACTGATTTCCCAAAATTTTCAGAAAATCCAAGATGACCACCGGAAAACTTGACAAATCAGAATTCTGTATACATGTTTTGAAACCTACCAGCCAAGTCTGGTTGAAATTGCTCATGCAGTTAATGAGGAGTAGAATTTTAAGTGATTTCCTGCAGTTTTTCGGAAAATTCAAGATAGCTGCCAAAAACACTGATCAATAAAAATTCTGTAAACAAGTTCTGAAGCATAGCAGTCTATGGTCCTTCCAACCGCGTTTGCTTGAAATCGGCCATGTGGTTAATGAGTAGGCTTTTAACAGATTTCCAGAAATGTTTTGAAAATCCAAGATGGGCGCCAGAAAAATTGACCAATCAAAATTCTCCTTAGAAATCTTGAAACGTACCAGCATAGAATTAGTCCACACAAGTTTCGCTGAAATCTGGCCATTTATATTTGAGGAGTAGATCTCCAGTTTTGAATATTCTGAGTACTTCTTATGATCATCAGAGTGTAGACATTGTACAGAATGACTATGAGACAGTTTGACAAGACTATAGTTTAATGTTGAAAGTACACAGTAGCGGTAGCTGATTATCAAGCTTGTTCATGACAAGGCATTCCAGTGATAAATTTTCAAAATAATCTCTCAACAACAAATCATCTTTCTTTGAGATGAACAAATTTGACAATTAAAGGGTTGATTAAAAAGAACAGTGGACAATATCTTACTATCGACCAAACTTTAGTGCATATTTTGACAATGTTTTGCCATTTGGGTTGGTTTTATAGTAAGCTACTGTAAGGTTGTTATAAATGTTTGGATTTTAAGTTATTTCTGAAAAAATACAGCCTCTTAATAACTTTAATATTTCTGCATGGAAAAAATTGTACTTAAATAAATAACAAGCGGCCTGTATCGCTCACCTGAACCATAGGCATCTCAACTAGAACGGTCATTAACAATAAGTAGAACTCTAAGGAGTTGAGCAGACTTGTAACAAGAAATCACAGGCCATGTTTCTTTATGTATCAATTTCTCTTGAACAAACTTTAATAGCCCTTAGTCATCAATATCATATCTTCAAAATTTTGGCCCAATTCGTTCAGTGGCACTGGAGATGAAGTTGCTTTCATGAAAACTAGGCCATCCAAGATGGCCGCCCAACCATTTGGCAAATGAAGTTCCCTTGAACAAACTTGGTTCAGCTCATGCCCTAAATGATATATTCTATGAGTTTTGAATCAATCGCTCAAACAGTTTTGGCAAAAAAATTTAAAGACATTTCTAAAAATCGCCCAAAATCCAAGATGGCCATTGGCCAAATTGGCCGATTGGCTTCGTTTGAACAAACTTGAATCTCTACAACATAACGATGTTTCCTGCCCAATATCATTGAAATCGGCCCAGCAGTTCTAGAGAAGACATCTTAAATTTCTCATTGCTTTAGTATCTGTGCTTTTGGAGGGAAAATGATCCAAGTTGGCCGCCAAACCGTTTATCCAAGTTTCAAAAATTGCAAATTTGAGATCAGAATACCCAAAAAAATATATAAAACCAATTTCAGCCTCAAAATCCATCAAATAAACAAGAGCTCCACAAACGGCGCATATTACCCTGCTATGATGACAAACCGATGAATGAGAGCTAGCAGAAAACATTTATTTCCTCCTGACCCATCAGACCAGTCATTCTTATGAAGTGTCAATGCGATCGGTTAATGCTCAAGGAGGTATCGTCCGGAAACCAATTTTCATGATGGCTGCCGCTGACTGGCGGTCATATTGGATTTTGGATTATTGTAAATTTTGATAAGTTTCTTCACCAGACATATTCCAATGACCCTAGGAAGTGATTCGATAAATGGTAACGGAGATATCATCCAGAAACCAACTTTCAAGATGGCAGCCCATGGCTGGCGGCCATCTTGGAGTTTGGATCATCATCAATTTCGAGGGTTTTTTCTCCAGACCTAGTCCAACCACCCTATGAAGTTTCAAAGCGATCCGATAAATGGGAACAGAGTTATCATCTGGAAACCAAATTTGAAGATGGCCACAGGTGGCTGGCGGCCATCTTTGAGTTTGTATCATTGTCAATCTCGATAGGTTTCTTCCCCAGACATGAAATCACACCATGAAGTTTCATAGCAATCCGATAAACGATAACGGAGTTATCATCTGGAAACCAATTTTCAAGATGGCCACCAGTGGCTGGTGGCCATCTTGGATTTCGGATCATCATCAATTTTGATAGGTTTCTTCCTCAGACCTAGTCCAACCACTCTATGAAGTTTCAAAGCGATCCAATAAATGGTAACGGAGTTATTACCTGGAAACCAATTTTCAAGATGGCCACTGGTGGCTGGTGGCCATCTTGAATTTTGGATCATTGTCAATCTCAAGAGGTTTATTCCGCGGAGGTAGTCGAACCACCCTATGAAGTTTCATAACGATCCGATAAACGATAACGGAGTTATCATCTGGAAACCAATTTTCAAGATGGCCACTGGTGGCCATCTTGGATTTCGGAGCATCATCGATTTCAATAGGTTTCTTCCCCAGACCTAGTCGAACCACCCTATGAAGTTTCATAGCAATCCGATAAACGATAACGGAGTTATCATCTGGAAACCAATTTTCAAGATGGCCACCTGTGGTTGGCAGCCATCTTGGATTTCGGAGCATCATCGATTTCAATAGGTTTCTTCCCCCGACCTAGTCCAACCACCCCATGAAGTTTCAATGCAACCTGACAAACGGTAACGGAGTTATCATCCGGAAATAACTCTGCCGCCCGCACTCCCACCCGCCCACCCGGACGACGCCATTATATACCCCTAAAAAATTTTTGTCGGGTATAAAAACCCCAATATGGCCGCCAAACACACTATATTTTGATTGGCCCATGACGGCCATGTTTTTTGACGGATCAACTTCCCTTGAACAAACTTTAATGGCCCTTAGTCCCTAATCATATCTGCCAATTTCAGCGGTTCTGGAGAAGTAATTTTCGCTAAAACTAGGTCAACTAAGATGGCTGCCAAACCATGGGACCAATCAAGTTTCCTTGAACAAACTTGGTTCAGCTCTTGGAATAGATCATATTTCATTGGGTTTGGTTCAATCCATCAAGCGGTTTCGGAGATGATTTTTAGACATTTCTAAAAATCGGTCAAAATCCAAGATGGCCACCAATCAAATTGCCCGATCGGCTTCATTTGAACAAACTTGAATCTCTACAACATAAGGATGCTTCCTGCCAAACATAATTGAAATCGGCCCAGTAGTTCTCGAGAAGACATTTTAAATTTCCCATTGCTTTAGTATGTGAGCTTTTTGAGGGAAAATGACCCAAACCGTTTATCGGAGTTTTGAAAATTGCAAATTTGAGATCAGAATACCCGAAAACATATATAAAACCAATTTCAGCCTCAAAATCCATCAAATAAAAAAAAATCCAATATGGCCACCAAACACGCTATATTTTGATTGGCCCACTGCGGCCATGTTTTTTGACGGATCAACTTCCCTTGGACAAACTTTAATGGCCCTTAGTCGCTAATCATATCTGTCAAATTTTGGCCAGATCCCTTCAGCGGTTCTGGAGTGGTTTTCGCTAAAACTAGGTCAACCAAAATGGCAGCTGACCCATTTGACCAATCAAGTTCTCTTGAACAAACTTGGTTCAGCTCTTGCCCTAGATCATATTTCATGGGGTTTGCTTCAGTCCACCAAGCGGTTTCGGAGATGTTTAAAGATGTTTCTAAAAATTGGCCAAAATCCAAGATGACTGCCGGCCAAATTGGCCAATCAACTTCATTTGAACAAACTTTGATCCCTATGCTCTAAGGATGCTTCCTCCCAAATATAATTGAAATCGGCCCAGCGGTTCTTGAGAAGTCATTTGAAGGAAAAGTTGACGGACGACGGACGGTCATCACGGCATAAGGCCAGGTGAGCTAACAAGTAATCAGAGAAAACCAGCGCGCATTCCTATTTACTTTTAATTTGGATTTTTACCCTCGCCCCATAAGGGGAAGAGGGGATTGTAATCGTGTGCGTGCGCGCGCGTGTGTGAATGTATGCGTGAGAATTGATTCCTATATGACTCTTCATCAGAGTTAGACCAATGAACCTACGACATTTCACACCGACCTAACAAATATTAGACATAGATCTGGTGGAAACCAGTCTGACACCTGCCCGCCTACCCAAACTGCACCATGACATAATTTTCCACCAATATCTTCATGGGGCATAAAAATAGAAAGAAAATATAGGGGAAAACAGGCAAAATAGGACCAGTATGAAAACTGACAGTTGCTGTCATATAACCCATGTAGAGTTTGTATTGGTCTCTAATTACTCTGTAGGCAGTGATTGACTTCAAGAAGGGTTGAAGAAGCCTGATGATTACTAGGTACTTCTTTATTTATGTCTAAATGGCTTGGATTGTGGTAGTAGTAGTAGTCATGCCAAAAATAGTTGAAATCGACCCAGTGGTTCTTGAGAAGTCTAGAAAAAGTTGACGGATGGTCAGCATGGCATAAGATCACTAATAAGCTATTCTGGCCAGGTGAGTTAACAAACAGGTATAAGCAAGTACATAACAGTAACCCAAGAATGTGGGTATAAATGTATACATGCAACAGAAAAGTTCAACAAGAAAGTAAATTTGATAGTATATTTATATATTTGAAGCCTATTTTAAGAATCACATTGTAGCCTATGTCATGCAATACAAAATCATATAAACTAATGAATGGTTTACATGGGATGAATATCTAACCCATTTTCAAATTAAAAAATTTTGGCAAATTTTGAAGCTTGGGGCCCCTACATTATGGGGCCAAAGGATGCTGGTTCACTAAGACAGGAAAATATATCTGAACTATTTAATACCCAAGCGGCCAAACCAGGCCTTTACTGTTGTCTTGGGAAAAGGCCAATCAAGAAGACTGATTTTAAATGCACAGATTTTTACTACGTCCAATGTGTCGAGCCCTTTAGTTTTTCTACATATCACACATCATTGTGTGAGTGTCGCGAAATAAGGATTTCTTAAGATAGGATTTACCCCTTAATGAATCAAATGTCTATTGAAAGACTCTAACATTGTCCTAATTCTTGAAAAGGAGACAAATCACACAGAAATAAACTATGTGCAAACATGTAAAAGTTTGGAGAAAACTTTAAAACCATTTAAATTTTGCTTCAAACTGAATGCAATGATGATATAGAACAACTCTGTAAAGTTTTGTTAGCATCGGATAAGCCCTTGATAAATTAAATGACTATTAAAAAACTTTTAACATACAATTCTTGGTCCACAATAAACTAAGTCCAAACCACATAAGAATATGGAAACAATTTGACAATCATTTCAATTATGATGGAGATTAGATGCAATGATGGTATAGATCAAATCTGTAAAGTTTTATTAAGACCGGATAAGTGCTTGATGAATTAAATGTCCATTGAAAAACTAACATTTCCATAATTCTAGATGCGTGCCAAATGACGGGCGTCATTTGGATCACTATGTCGAGATCCTCTGCTTCGCTATGGGCTCGACAAAAACCTTGAAAATTACTTCCCTTACTATTACTGGATGTAATGATAGTATAGAACAAATCTGTAAAGCTTTATTGAGATCGAATAAGCCCTTGATGAATTAATGTACAGTCGAAAACTTTAATCGTCTTCTAATTCTTTGTGAAATATAGACTAAGTCACAACCTTGTTTGAAGATTGTTTTTAATTACTTTAATTATGATGAACCAAGCTGTACAGTTTTATTGAGATCTGATAATCCCTTGATGAATTAAATATACATTGATAAAACTTTAATATATATCGAATTCTGGCTGCACGCCATATGGATCTTTGTCGAGAAAAATGGTTGGGATATTGCATCTGCCTCCATCCATCCATCTGTCTGTCGATCTGTCATGCTATCTCCTCTGAAACCGCTTGCCAGAATTCAATCAAAATTGTTATGAGTGTTAAATTGATGATTGCAGATTGGGAGATGATGTTTATATTGTAGGCAGGGTTAGGCATGATGGGGCCAGCACATTAGAGCCAACCCTCACCTTGGGGTGGCTGTGGGCAGAAAGTCAAAGTTGGTAGAATTCAATCTTGAATCTGCAATCTTCAATCCGAGTCAGTCATTCTAGTGAGAAACTTTTTTAAATAGTCTTCTTCTGGTCTGCAATATGTACATTCACACATAACAGAATTTTCTTGACAAATCTTGACCACTAATGGCCACTGACCATAAATTTGTGTCCCCAATGGGAATTTCTATGGCAATTGTTTCTTGTAATGACATTTTGGTGCTACTAAACGTGTTTGACTTCAATAGATTTACTGCATTTCTATGTTTATGCCAACTTGATCTATAAAACATATTTCTTAACAATTTGATTGAAGTAACAAACATAATTAATCTTTATTAATCTCTGACACAATGTCTCGATTCATAATATATCGAGTGTCAATAACATACAATGGTTTCTGAGCACTGGGCGTTGGCAATGGTTCTGACGCATTATTGTAATTAACTGTACCAACAGGTGTCTCTGATGATTGTGGTGCTGGTGCATGTGATGGGTGCGGCGGCGGTGGCTGCAATGGTGGTGCCTGTAGTGATATCTGTGATAAAGACATTGGTGCATGTGTTAATTGTGGTGGTGGCTGTCGAGTATCTGGAAACTGTATTTCAGTTTCTTGTGACAATTGTTCCGCACAATAGCTAGGCTGATCTAACTGGTGTGACAGTGCTGGTTGCCATGACGATGATGATACAGTAAAGGCAGATGATGATGCAAGCTGTGCCGCCTCTGTTTGTTGAACATATCCTTCTGGATAAGAAAAATGACTTGTTGAAGAGATACAAGGTCCAGTGTTATTGTCCTGCCATGGTGGATCTTGAACACCTACACTCTGACCTGCATAGGCATGGCTGTAATCCGCAGTCAGCTCACAAGGCAACTGTTGATTTATTTCTCTATAAAACAGATCTAACTCAGACATTGTGTGATCAGTCTCTGTTACTGTCTGATAATTATCATTAGAATTACTCAGTACTCTGTCATTTTCTGAAGATTCAGGTTGACCAATTTCATGAATGTCCACTTGGTCATCTCCGATAGGCATACTTTTCTTGGATTGTTTATTACTACCGAATCTAGATCGAGATTTAGTGTCTGATTGTTTGTTCTCAAAATACAGGTTTGGAGGAGCAAATTCTACAGGCCTCTCATCCTCACGAGACTTGATGTATTCACGGTCTCGATCAACTAAATCTAAAAAAGAGAAAAACAATTCAATTACTTGACTGAGATCTGTTTTTCTTTAATGATCAGTACAGTAACAAGCAACACATCTGTGAATTTTCATTAATATGCTCCCAGGAGAACATGAATTATCGAAGTATTTAGACATTTCATACAGGACAGATGGATGGGTGAACAGATGGACAGATTGACTTGAGAAATAGGAGACTTCTTCGATTGACGTACAATATAAGTTATCGGGGAAAAACAACAAAATCCTGCTAGGACCAAAGTTCCCATCTTTTAGCATAAGTGGCTCCAGTTCTCGCCTTAACCCTTAGCACTCTGATGTCAATATAATATCTTTTACTGCATCAATAGCAAAGAAACTGGTGTACCTTTTTCAGCAATGTTGAGGTAAGAGAATGGTAATGGTTAAGCAGTTTATGGAGTTAAGTATTCTTCAAAGAGCATGAGTCAAATAACTATATCACTTTGTCTCACTCTTCAAGAGCAATGCAAATATGATATTATTGTTATATGATAAATGATTATTATAGTCTTCACAATATCACTAACAGTTTTTAGATGGCTATACACATTTGAAAAGAGATCAGTCATGTTTATCTCAAATAACTACTGTATTTTCATGTCTATATTGCGCAGTTTTTTTGCTCATTTTGCTGCAGGCCAGAAGGGGGGGTGCATATTATGCATTAGTATAAACCTTTATCACATTTTTGGGCTCAGAATTTTGGGTCAGAACGGCCGCCCTGATGTACAGTTAAGCCAAAAAATGTGATACATCAAAGGGAAACCGCTATTTCCTCTTGCCTGCCTTATTGCAACAAGAGGCCCAAGGGGCCTGTATCGCTCACCTGGACAATAGGCATTTCAACTAGAATGCTCTTTATCAACAAGATGGCCAGCAAACCGTTTATCCGACAGTTTCGAAAATTGCAAATTTGAGATCAGAATACTCAAAAACCAAATGACCAACAGACGCTAAATTTTGCCCTGCGTGTTATCTATTAGTGCGCAATATAGACACGAAAGTACGGTAGGTACTAAACATTGTCTACTCAGCATACAGTCAGAAGGGCAACAAGGGGAAGAAGTAATAGATTCTGTTATAATATACAATGTGATGCCTTCACCCACGGATTGGGATCTAATACTGATTATTATCTGCAATCTAGAGTCATTATCATAATGCATCATACATATTTATGGATGCAGTAAAAATTAGGTGAAACAATCATTTACCATTCCAAATCTGTAACTTCCAAATAAGTCAGTAATGATAAATGAGCTGCTTTATCATATCAACCGTAGTAATAGCTAATATGATAAGACAATGTGCTAAACATTCATAATCCTTCTAACCCTTATCACTCTGTCAATAACAAAGAAACTGGACTACATTTTCTAACAATTTTGGTGGATGATGACAGCAACATATTCCACCAAATTAGTTGAAAAATGAGCATCAGTTCATCTTTTAATTCAATTTAAAAATGTAAAAATTTTGACATCAAAATGTTAAATGTTAGTGCTCAAGATTCATCAAGAAAATCTAAATCTCTACTTAAGTGAATGCCAATCTGCAGGCCAACAGAAAACAAATTTATGAAAAATTCTAAGGAAAAATTAGTTACCTCTCCGGGATGTAGAAATTGTTTGAGTGTAGCTTTCGTGACCATCTCGGTCAATTCTTCAGCACTAACTGACAGCTACACTCAATCAATTTCTACGTCCGGGAGAGGTAACTATTTTTCCTTATTATGAATCATCCTGGGATTGGGACCAACTTTTTCGGAAATTTATGAAAATTTACCACTGAAATGACTGGCTCGGTTATCGAGCCTGTCATTCCAGTGGTAAAATTGAAAAAACAGCCTTCTTTTTGGTGGCAACTGGACATTCAAGAGACTACTGCAGAGGCTTGGAGACTGGTTGTGAATGGCTTGACCAGTAAAGGTTTACATATCCAGCAGCATTGTCTCATTTGCATTCGACACAGGCCGTCATCCCCATGCATTCCTCTGCGACACAAATAATTAAGATATCACTCATGAATCATGATTAATCTGTCTTTCATCTGTTTCCCTCCCTAGACCCCCCCCCCCTCCAATCCCCTAACCCTGCTCCATCCCAGACAGCAATAATCATGACACCATAACCTGTGATTATCAGTAACATACATTTCATTTGTTCAAACACTCGCATTCTATAAACATTAAGTATAATATCAGTACCTGGTTTTCCTTTGTCCCATTCGCGTACGTGTTCCATTTTCTTTCGAATCTCTGCCAGTCGGACTTCGAGTGCAGATTTAGAGACAGAGACATCTGAGATCTCTGGAGTACTAGAACTCGCAGTACTTTCCTTGGCAGCAGGCTCAGGACCAATCAATTTCTCACCCGGCTCATCATCTTCCACATCTAAATTTACAACGCATAAATATAACAGAATAACAAAAAACATCATCCCAAGAGGTTATATTCCTGGTTTTACCCAGCATGCATCACACTTACAGATCCTATAGCCCAGAAGCTGAGCAATACGAGTTATTAACCCTTTAATGCTAACATTTTTTCAAGAAAGTTTCTATTTTCCCATAGAAAATGTCTATTTGATGACCAAGAGATTTTTTTTTAATGATCACTGGTACGACTGGCTTAGTCACCGAGCCATGCAGTCACTTCAGTGGTAAATTTTCAAGATCATCTTGTCTTGGTCTGCAGCAACTTGTGTGTTAAAGGGTTAACGGTCAGGGACAGACAATTGTTAAAGTCAACTACAATGTTTGTTAAGACTAATTTGCAATATTTTCGTCACAGTTTTAATTAAATGCTTGTCACAAATCAACCCTTTAAACACTCTGAAAAAGAATACAACACATTATTAATAATGTAAGACAGATTATGTTGAACATTTTGAAACTAATTTGACTGGAAGCAGTGCTCCCAGCCAAATTAATTTCAAAATATTCCACTGAAAATTCCTTACAGCATACAAAAATTTGATCTTTCTGCATCGGGAGGATTAAACAGAATGAAGAAAGTTTACTAAAGTTACATTCCTGCTGAATATTTGAAAACAATTTGACTTTTGCTCTTTCAAAACCATGTTTCTGGCATATGGCTAAATGAAAAGTTACAATTTCCAGCACATAGTATAGAGACCTGTATTAATAGTGCTGATTGGCAGATCACTGCGGCCAAGCTTTCTTTGTTTGACTTTATTTAAGCGTGCCTCAATCATCGCACGACGCTTCTCCTTAACACGCTCTCTAATCTTCTGCTTCACCATGGTCTGAATATGAACATGAGAATGATTGTAACTGGATAATGAATGGTATTATATATTGCAGGTGATGTGCTAATGGCATAGCATCGCTTAATCCGTTAACCCTTTAATGGTCATGCCGGCTGAAACCACCCTCTATTATGCTCTTGTGGAATGTCAATTTACAGGCCAAGAGAATACAATTTTTGAAAATTTACCACTGGATTGACTGGCTCGATAACCGAGCCAGTCATTCCAGTGATAAATTTTCAAAAATTGTATTATCTTGGCCTGTAAATGGACTTTCAATAGGCAGATATTCAAATTTTTGGGACTACTGCACTTTAAGGGCCGCCGAAATCTCGCAAAATACTGTGACTTCCGGTAATCTACGAGATTTCAGTGGTTGCTAGGAATCCTCTTGTTTCAATTGTGATTATGACGTCATCGGCATTCCAAAATTAGAATGCGCTTGATTATGACGTCATTAGCATTCTAATATTAGAATTTGTTTGTAAACAAACGGATTAAAGAGAGATTATTATGATAGATATTTATTTATATTTATGTAAAATGTAAATGTAAAATAATATGTGTAAATCATATGAAATATGTCAAATTCTAAATGTATCAGACTTATATGAAATTACTAGAGATCAACATAATTTAATATCATGGCTAATAAAGCAAGGATTGTTATTTGACTTTGAAGGAGTTTGTGATAAATGTGGTAGTGGTTTGGTGTCGTTAAAACAGGATTTAAGTAAAAAAGACAAATACGTCTGGAAGAACAAAAGCCGAAGAAAAAAAGGTGAATGCCATAGCAAAATCAGTATAAGACAGGATTCATGGTTTGCCAAATCTCATTTAACATTAGCTCAATTCATAAAACTTACGTATTATTGGACCAAAAATGAAACAAATTTCAATAGTATATTTGAATTAAATATAGGAAGTGATCATACAATTGTGGACTGGTTCAATTTCTGTCGTGAGGTGTGCGTGGAGGTGCTAATTAAGGACAATGAAGTGATAGGAGGTGAAGGCAAATCTGTTGAGATAGATGAAAGTAAGTTTGGGAAACGAAAGTACGAGAGGTAAAAGGGCTGACGGTTGTTGGGTATTCGGGGGTATTGAGCGTGATAGTGGAAGTTGTTTTTTCGAAGTTGTGGAAGATAGAACAAGGGAAACTTTAATTCCCATTATTAGAAAGTATATCAGAGCAGGAACAACTATAATTAGTGACGGCTGGAAACCCTATGCTATTTTGGGTGAAATTGGATATAAACATCTCAAGGTCAACCACAGTGTAGAATTTGTAAATTCGGAAAACGGTGCGTGCACTAATAAGATAGAAATTACGTGGCATAGTCTAAAATTATCGTTACCAAGGAGTGGTACACGTAAAACTCTTTATCAAAGTTACTTTCAAGAATATATAGTTAGGAAAAAGTATCTAAAACATAGTGAGGATTCTTTTCTATGTTTTCTTGAACTAATAAAGCATGTCTATATCATCAAAGATAATGTGCAGAGGCGTGCAACAAAAATTGTCCCTGGATTTCGCAATCTCAGTTATGAGCATAGGTTACGTTCTCTAAACCCCCCCACACTCACATACAGACGTCTGAGAGGGGACATGGTTGAAACATACAAGGTTTTGAACACCTATGATCCAGACACAGTACCAATATTAAAATTTGCTTCAAGAAACAGTAACAGGGGTCATAGTAAAAAATTATTTATCCAGCAAGCTAAATAAAATATATCCAAGATTTCATTTTATTACAGAATAGCAAAAGTATGGAATAGCCTAACTGACCATATCGTTAATGCCCCGACCATTCAAAGCTTTAAAAACTGACTGGATAAATACTGGGACAATGCACAGATTAAATTTAACTTCGAGGCACCTTCACCATGAAGTAACCATTTCAAAACCTAGCGTCACTCATGCACCTGAATATAGAGGCATGTACAGTGTTCAGTATTATTGATAATAATAATAATAATAATAATAATAATAATAATAATAATAATAATAATAAAGAAAACGTTTCACCACTGCAGATCACAGCTACATAAATATGTAATAAGGTATGTTTTAATTGTAAATTTTTGGGGGAATCCCTTTTTGTATTATTGGAAAATCCCCTAGCAACCAATGAAATCTCGTGAAATCTCGTGAGATTTGATATTTTGCGAGATTTCGCTGGCCATTACCGGCGGCCCTTAAAGTGCAGTCTAGCCAAATTTCAGTGACCAAATTTGAGCATTAAAGGGTTAATGACAAAGCTATGGCAAGAAAATCTGAATAAATTGCTCATTGAATGCCTACAGAAGCAATGGCTTCCAATGCAATTATGCTCAATATATTCAACAGAACATTTCTTACTAACTAACATGTTTCTGTTTTTGTTTTGTAAACATTATAACTTATTTATGTGTTCTCCTGTAGATTGGATACAGTAATGAGTATATATAATCTGGTATTCTAGTACAACTGAATTATGTGGACAATGTATACAGGTACAGACTTGAGAACAAAAGATAACCAGGTGTGAAAAGATTACTCGATTTGCCATCAGGAGCAAAATACAGGATTCTTCACTCAAATTCTAATATGTATCTGAAGTGAGATCAAGCCATCAGCAAGTATACTGCTGAGCAACATAAAAGATTCCTTTAGTTTTCTACTGACCTCCTCTCTTAAGTTGTTTAATCTTTTCTGTTGTTCCTCTCTAGTGCTAGCGTCCTCAGAAAACTCATAAAAGCCAACACCATGACTACGAATTTCTGCACAGAGAAGAAATGAATGGCATTACTATGGAATCATTATCATGACTAGCTATCTATGAAGCGGAATAGAAAATCTTTTTTGTTTTTAAAAATAACGTCATTATTTCTAAACATTTCAACTAATTTATAAGATCAAAGTATGTTCATTTCAAGCTGGTGAACATTTTGAACTTAATTTGACTGCAAGCCACTAAGATCAGCAACAGTTTTCAATCAAATTTCTTTCCAAATATTCAACAGAATATCTTTTAAATAGTAAAGGAATTCTCCTAGCTGTTTTAGGGTTCAAATCGTTAAATAAGACGAAGGAAAACTATGAAACAGTAGGTTGCTCATGACATAAAATTATTAATTTGTTAACGTACCTAAGAAAAAAAGTAACAACAAAACATCTTACAGTACAGTGCACAAACTGTGTGTGTGGGGGGGAACAGAAATTTCAAAATTATTTTATCCAAATTAAACATACTTTAACCCTTTACTGTTCAAGTCAGCAAAAATTGATCTCTGCATTGGTCTTGAGGAATATCCATTTGCAGGCAAAGAGAAGAGTATTGTTTTTTATTTACCACTAGGATAATCGAGCCAGTCATTCCAGTGCTTAATTTTGTAAAGTTTGCTTCTCTTGACCTGCAAATTGACATTCAATAAGTAAATATTAAAACTTTTGTGACCAAATTTGACCACTCTGATGTCAATATTCAATCTTTTACTCTATCAATATCAGAGAATAAACGAAATCTAGGATTTCTTTTTTCACGAGAGAGTTGATACTTACCTCCCTAATACTTTTGATATTGCTAAATATCGGCTTTCACTCAATAAAACACTCAGATTAAAAACAGTTAGGTGCCCCTACTGGGCAGGGAGTCAGAGGTAGTCCGGCGGATGCTCGCCCCACCACCGCGCATGCGCCGACTACTACTTCCTCTGGCTCATTTATTGGCTAACACATGCAACTACCAAGAGCCTGAAGACCGAGCCTCTGTGGGGCGGAGAGGCCGGGTCAGTATCTAGGGAGGTAAGTATCAACTCTCTCGTGAAAAAAGAAATCCTAGATTTCGTTTATTTCACATCAAGAGTATACTTACCTCCCTAATACTTTTGATATTGCCAGAATTCGAAAGTGAATCTGGCGGGAGGGAGGCGAGGTCAAAAGACCAGCTCTTCCCTATACGCTTTCAAGCGTTTAAGGCACTTATGACGTCTGAAACTGTGTGAAAACACAGTCAGGATTTGATAAACCATCGGATAACACAACCGATGCCTGAGAGATGACCGATTTGTCATATGCGCTCCCCCCCCTCCCTTGGGAGGAAGATTAAATGACCTCAATGTCCTACACGCTCTCTTCGTACTAGTGCTAAGTACTATAGGACAGAGACGAAAAGGCTCCATTTTCGTATACTCTCTCTAAAGAACCACAACCCACATAAACCATCACCATATTAATAACACTGGGTAACGTGACAATACAAACAATGAACAACACATGAACAAGACTGACCTTGTTGTCCTAGGAAGCTGTCATCATGAATCCAGTAGAGAAGGATGATACAGTCCCGACAAGTGGTTGTCACCGTCGCTGAATGGCGAAGTATATAAGCAATGCGGAGGCACTCTTCACAAACATAAAGCGGTTATTGTTTCAAAATCGACAAGGCGAGAGGGTTAGAGGTGTCACGGAGGTAATGGTCTGTAAAACTAGACTCACAGTGCCACTGAGCCACTGACATAATATCATCCACAGGGACCCCATTAAAAAGGGCAGTGGATGTCACGACACCGCGGACACTGTGAGCCTTGGCCACGTCAACCTGTCGCCCGGTGGCGGATTTGTGACAAAATTGAATACATTCCACAATCCACCTAGAAATGGTGTCCTTAGACGCCCTACCATGGGGTTCAATATATGACAACCATAACGCTGACTGGTCGGTACGCCACTCCGAAGTACGCTGTTTGTACCGGAGCAGCGCCCGTACGGGGCACCATACTTTAGAATTAGGATCATATCTAGTTAAAGATGGCAAAAAAATAGGTTGACCTGGATATTTCAATGACTGATTTTTAGACAAGAAATTAATCCTAGGTAGAAGCTTAAGGCCTTCCCCTGTAACCACAAAACGGTCAACCTCGGCTGATAAGGCGTGAATTTCACTCCTACGCCTTGCCGAGGCCGCAGCAATTAAAAATACAGTTTTAAGAGTTAACATTTTCATAGAAATGGAACTAAGTGGTTCAAAA
Organism: Chaetoderma sp. LZ-2023a; assembly: GCA_034401795.1. NCBI lineage: Eukaryota > Metazoa > Mollusca > Caudofoveata > Chaetodermatida > Chaetodermatidae > Chaetoderma > Chaetoderma sp. LZ-2023a. The sequence continues at coordinate 78,988,988 of CM067374.1, forward strand.
GGCTTATCACCTAGTACCTGGAGCACCAGTGATAAACTCCAAGACGGAATCAGTGGAGGATTCCTTGGTCTTAGATTGCCCATGCCTTTAATTAATACATTTAATGTACTTACTTCATCACTCCCCCTATTAGCCAAGCAAGGAATAACAGTCATTAAAGCTGACTTATAACCAGCAATAGAGTTAGGCTTGAGGCTATAGGCATCATATAGGTGACAGAGGAAATCAGCCACTACCTGAATAGATGATTCCATTGGATCAATACATCTTTTTGAGCACCATTCTGCAAATCTGTTGATTTTATAATTATATGCTCTGGAGGTTGACCCCCTCCTGGCTTTGGCCATAAACATGGCCGCTTGCTCAGAAAAGCCCTCCTTAATTCTAGATTCCTTGACAACATCCACGCAGTCAATCGGAACATTGACGGATTGTCGTGAAGGGCCTTGCCCTGGAAGATAAGGTTGTCCATCAGAGGCAGCGGAACCGGATTGCAGACCAGAAGGTCCAGCAGATCCGTATACCACGATCGGCTTGGCCAATCCGGGGCGATCAGAAGCACTTGGCACTCCTGCTGCCTGATTTTCTGAAGCACCTTTGGAATCAGGATTGCTGGGGGGAATGCGTATGCATACATTCCCTCCCAGCTGATAGCTAACGCATCTGTTGCGAAAGCGCTTGGGTCTGGAATCGGAGAGACGTACGTCGTCATCTTCGCATTCTTCTTCATCGCGAACAAATCTATGTTGGGTTTCCCCCAATGGTCGAACAGACGATCCGCCACACATTGATTTAGTTGCCATTCCGTGGGTAAAACACTCATCCTTCGGCTCAATGAGTCTGCTAGCAGATTTAACCTCCCCGGAATATGAACTGCTTTCAAGGTGATCCCATGATCCAGGCACCAACAAAGCAGTCCCCATGTCATCATACAGAGACTGGGCGACTTCGTTCCGCCCTGGCGGTTTATGTAAGTCACTACTGTTGAGTTGTCTGAACGAATTAGAACAATCTTGCCCTGAACTTTCTGTAAGAAATGTTCCAGGCCCAGGACTACTGCTCTTAGCTCTAGTAGATTGATATGTTCCTTGGACTGATCCAGATCCCAAAGCCCTGATACTGTGGACTCTTCCAGACAAGCTCCCCACCCCTCCATCGATGCATCTGTATACACAGTCACCTGAGGGTGGGGAGGGGTTAGCAAAACCCCCAGCAAGAGATTCTCTGTATTCAACCACCATTGCAGGTGGTGAATCAGAGGCGCCAACACCGACACGTTCGAGTCCAGCGAACCTGAACTCTGGGTCCACTGTGTCATGAGAAACAACTGGATAGGACGCCTGCGCAAGGCGGCCTGTGGAATGACTGGTTCCAAAGAAACCATCAAGCCCAGCATTCTCAAGTAAACCCGTGCCAGGACATGACGACTGTCGCACACCGACTGAATTACCGAGATGAGTACTTGAACCCTCTCCTGAGTGGGGTACACATACCCCGTCTCCAGATCGAAGAACATGCCCAGGTAAACAAACTTCTGGGATGGAGTTAGCTCTGATTTCGGGAAATTGATCATCCAGCCCAAGTCCGAGAGAGTTTTCAAAACAATCTCCAGATTGGCTGACAACGATTCCCGGGTGTGTGCTTTCAACAGCCAGTCGTCTATGTACGTGTGGACTGCTATGCTTCTCCTGCGGAGGTATGCAGTGATCGCGAGAACCACACGGGTGAAGACCCGAGGAGCCGTGGAAATTCCGAAGGGTAACACCCTGAATTCCCACCGCCGGCCCTGAAATGCAAATCTCAGGAAGCGACGGAAACTCCTCTCTATGGGAATGTGGAAATAAGCATCCTTCAAATCTATCGACGCTGTCCACATCCCTCGCTCTAACCCCGCCAACACCGAGCGCACAGTCTCCATCTTGAAACTGGGTGTCTCGATGAACTTGTTCAACGGCTTGAGGTTGAGAATCGGCCTCCACCCTCCGGTGTTTTTTGTTACTAAGAACAGGGTTGAATAGAAGCCCGGGCACCTCTGTGCCGGCTGAATGGCTTCTTTTAGTATGAGGGAATTTATTTCCTCCTCTATACACAACCTCTGATCCGGATCCCGTGGAATGGGAGTCCAGATCGGCGCGAGAGACAGTCGCGATGGCGGGCCTGTCACCCAGTCGGGACGATACCCGACCGAAAGCCATCGCAAGACTAAACGGTCCTGAGTCAACCGCTTCCACTCTGGCAAGCGGGCGGCCAAACGGCCGCCCACCGGTCCACCTAGGGATAGAGGTGGACATAAGGAGGGCCAGAGTGGCACTGTTCTCTCGGCCTGAAACACCGGAGTGGTTCCCACCGCGGTAACCAGGCCATCAGGCCCGATTACCGCGACCAGATCCCCGCGCGCCCCGCCCAGCGCCGCGCGCACCACGGTGCGCGGGCGGCTGTCTGGCTGGGTGCGGCTGGGGAGCCTGCGCCCCCCTCACTGCTGGCCGAATCGCCCGTGGCCTAGGCCTACGTTGCGACGGTGGCTGGCCCCTGACCTGGCCAGCACCACCTCGAGCCTGCAGAGGACGATACGCAGGGGGTGCCGCGCGAACACGCTCCCGCCGGAGCACCTCAAATTGTTCCCGCAGCGCCCTCTGGTTATTAACCAGAGTGACCGTCTCCTGGAGGTGCCTGCATCCCTCACCTCCAAAGAGACCAGGACCTGTCATAGGCGTCCGCAGCAGCCTATTATACAGGTCCTGGGACGGGCACAGATTGTCAAGCGCAAACGTGCGCCTCGCCCGGACACTTCTGGTTACCGCCCGCGTCAAACAGTCCAAAGCCAGGTTGATACCATCCTGAATGGCTCTCTGGACTGTCACCGGGCTTGGTTGGCGTGATGCGGAAGCCGCTACCACCCCTTGTAGCAGCTGGGAGACGTGGGACAGAGCGGCAATCGACGCTCTCCCACTCTCCTCCGCATCCCGCAGCGCGGCATTTGCCGAACGCAACGCGTTCGAGCACAAGACTCCCGTGTCAGAACGGGAGCCCGGCCGCGCATCTTCGCCCAAAGCCGCGCGATCATCAACGCTCGGCTTCGGCACCACACCGTACCGCTGGTAATCCAGGGGCACGATGCGGCACCGCTTCGCCACCTCGCGAGGGGCCTTCGCGAGACGTCCATTCACCTTAATGGACGCCTCTGCCGCTTCGAACATGTCCACGACATGCTCAGCAAGCGGCAGAGATGGCATAGCGGTAGCCGCCGGCCTACCAGCTAACCACGGCCGATGGTCACGCTGGCTAGCCGGCAGCTCCACAGGTAGATCTGGCCGAACACTTACCAGCCACTGGCAAGCGTCCGACCAATCCTCCTCCGTGGCTAACTGCGAGCGCTCTACTAGACGAGGGCCTTCGTCTTCCTCCAGAGCACTCGCAGTTGATGTCGACGGCGGGTAAGCTGATACCCCTGGCAAGCCTGGAAAAGCATGCGGGCCCGAGAGAGCAGGCATGCTAAATTCCGCGGCTTGACCAGGAGCAGGCGCCGTGGCAGAGCGCGGGGTAAACACCGCTCTACCACGGGTCTGACCAGCACCAGCCATACCATCGGCAAGCCGAGGTATGCGGTATCCGTGGTCAACAGCACCGCCCGGGGACACCCTCTGGACCGTGAAATCTACTCCTGCGTGAGTAGAACCATGGAACACGTCGCCTGCATTCCCCGCGAGGGGTGCACAGACGTCGTATTCCATGGCCACGTCCTCAGAAGGCGACCCCAGCAGGAGATCCTCTTCTTCCTGGCCAGAAAGATTAGACTCCGGGTCAGCAAAGAGAGCTAACCCGGACTGGCCAGGAAAGGTGCCATAGGAGGGTTTGGCACCTTCGGCGCGCGGATACCCGGGGTCTGATGAGCAGACCGCGGGTCCCAGCAACAACCGTTGTCCACGGCCCCTCGGCGCGGCGCCATGCCTGCTGCCAGGGCCTTGGACTGCCCCCAACAAAGGGGCCACCTCTGAATCCACAACCGGACCGGACCTAAAGAGACCGGATTCAGAGGCGGGGATCACCTGCTCGTAAGCAGATGCCGAGGACAACAAAGGAGCTGGCCCAGGGAGCATGCCACGAAGCAACTCTGGGACCAGATCCTTTATTGTCCTCTGCATCTCTTGCAACATTTCGGACCTGAAGGCCTCCATATCCACCGCGGATGAGGCCTTCTTCTTACCCTTCTTACACACTTTCTCCTTCTTCTTCCTCTCTTCCTCCATTACCTTCTCCCTTGCCTGCAATGCGAGAAAATCAGACATTAATTCGCCCCCCCACAGCTTACATACGTCGCACTTCAGCAACGGTCCACAGGGACTGCAGCTGAAGCACAAGTGCGGGACGAAGCGGCTTTTAAGAAACCTCCCGCAGGACGGGCAACCAGGTCTCTGAAACAGGACAAAGGACAGGGACAATGAGCAAGATAGTTAAGGTTAGCGAACTCAAAACCAACTAAAAAGAGAGGACAGGATCATCAAGATCAGAAATCAAGAAGAACCAGCCATGGACAAAACGTTAATTGTTAATAAAAAGGCCAAGGCCGATTATGACGTCATCACTCTCGTGACCAAATTAATCGATCCGCAACAAGCACCATTAGAGCAAGAACGAATTGTATAAGTAACCGGAACATTTCCGTTGAATTGGCATTTCGAGTACACAACAATCAGATATACAGAGATAACTCCTTCCAATTCTAGCATTGGCAAAAAGGGAAATTATCTCCCCTTTTGTTTACATTATAATTAGATACCTGATCCTTGTATAGACAAACCATCCAACGTGATGAACCGGAGAACTCCACCATAGTACGCCTCTACATTCTCTCCACCTCAGGGGAAGGAATTGGAGCAAGAGGGCAAAGTGAGAAGACCTTTATAACAGGCCTCCAACTCACTGAACATAGATCTTTTGGTTAGATAACCTAACAGTATTAGTAGGAAATGGAACCGTGGTGGAGAGAAAACATATCCTCTTGTGCCGATAAGTCCATCAAAGCGTCTATGCGATACCTGTGGACAAAACACAAAGAGAAATGAGACATATGAAGCACCATGTTGTAAAAAACCAACATAATCAGGCGCTAATCACGGTAAGCGCGAGTCCCGGAAATACATTAAACCGGGACAAAACACGCTAGCATATCAAAGAATTCACCTGATAAAGCGATCCCGCTCCTTCTAAAGGCGAATCCTCCCTTTCCGACATGCTTCCACCAAAAAATAATCGTCAAACGTGAGCAAAAAACAAGGCAACGCGCAGAAAAGTATGAAGAACACAAAACCGCATGTAACCCTTTGCCAATAAATGAGCAAAGAGGAAGTAGTAGTCGGCGCATGCGCGGTGGTGGGGCGAGCATCCGCCGGACTACCTCTGACTCCCTGCCCAGTAGGGGCACCTAACTGTTTTTAATCTGAGTGTTTTATTGAGTGAAAGCCGATATTTAGCAATATCAAAAGTATTAGGGAGGTAAGTATACTCTTGATGTGAAAACTGGTGTCCATTTCTCAACAATTTTGATGGACGATGCTACTGTCTATGACAGCAACGTCTTCCACCAAATTTGTTGAAAAATGTACAAAAGTTCATCTTTTAATTTAATTTGAAAATTATACAACTTGAAAGAGTGGTAAGAGTTAAAGAAGCTCAATCAAAATGTAAAAACTATGTTTTCCAGAATAATTAATGACACACTTAGATACTATATATTTAATTAAAAAGAATGTCTACCTCCATGCCTAACGTTGCTGTAATGAACAGGTCCTGCTGGTTTATCAGCTGTCTCATCCTCCCATTTCTGCCGGTCAAATTCCCGCCTCATGTTATCTGACATCAGTGTTAGCTCACCCGGGTCTCGATTCTGCCTATAAAAATACAATATCACAGTATCATAGTTAGGAATAAAACATCAATCAAGATCAGGATTTAAGAATGTTTCATTTACTTTTCATGAATAATGAGAGGATCTCACAAGAGTTGGCATTTTGGATCAAATTTATCACACTTGATTAGTAAGATCTTAGCTGGAATGAGCATTAGCGAGTACCAAATGAGATATTGCTAAACAAGTGTAATAAATTTGATATGAAATGTCAATGAGTGTGAGATTCTATTTATCACATAAGCTTTTACTTAGAATTTCCATCATGATGCTGGCCATGTTCCGGCCATTGTACAATATCTTTTTGCTATATCACTGTAGTGCTTCACTACTGCGAATTCTGACAAATACGCAACAAAGTATAGCTCCAAACGCAAATCTTATTATCTCAGGTCTTTAATTATTTTTAATTAATCATTTTACAATTTTCAAGTTTTCTATTAAAATTAATCAAAACTGTTTCATTCTGCAACATTCTAACAGTAGTAAAATAACATCGCAAGCTGTATTATTATGCCATCGCTGCTAGGTAACAACGGCTCAATTTCTCATTGACATTGCTCGCAAGGTATGCCACTAGCATGCGAGTTTCTTACACTAGTGTTTCTGATATACTATATGCATCCTATATATGAGTGTAAGGATTCTTGGGTAGGTCTTGGGCCAAAGTGTATGATGCTACATGCTAGTGTCTAATACTTGAATAACTAGCCTATTCAAGATGCAGTACATCATAAAGGATACCCTTGCCTTCTACTGAACTGCACCTTTCACACACATGCAATGGACCTTTCCATTTTTAGCTATGACCCGCCCATCACTAGCTAAGCTCCACCCACACCACGCCATGTTGGGATTGATCGATCCCCAAATGCCCTAGCTATCAATTTCCTGAAAACTATACAGGGAAGCTGTTGAATATTTTGTAACTAATTTGACTGGTTCAAATTAGTTGCAAAATATTCAACAGAATATTTATTAAATAGTAAAAGCAAACAATTTGTACAACGCATAGACCGTATTCAAACATGCGTTCGTGACGTACTTATCGACATCATTCATGGCGTCATTCACTATGATGTCATTGTACACATCACGCAGTTCATTATGACGTCATATGATGGGTGGGTACTCTGGAAAGGTGAATTAATCATGAAGTTAGCTGAACCATGAATTAATACTAGTTACAAGTAGACTGTATCTATACACCAAGATTAGTTAATGTATACAAAAGACTCAAACTAAAGCCCAGACAAGAATTGTCTATCATAATCAGTGAACCGTGACATGTAGGTCAAGTTGACCAACTTTTGATATGCGACACAACGATAACCTACAATGCATCCATACACCAAGTTTGGTTACTGCATAAAAATACTCTTGAAACTACAGCCCGGACAAGAATAATCACCGATTTTTCAGTGAACCATGGAAAGTAGGTCACGCTGCCCTACTTTGGTAACACGTTTAGGCCATGATGCATCCATATACCAAGTTTGGTTGCAATAAACAAGAAACTCTTGAGACAACAGCATAGACAAGAATAATCTATTTTGTTTAATGAACCATGAAAAGTAGGTCACGCTGACCTAACTTTTGATACATGAAACACCTTTAGGATATGATGCATCCATACACCCAGTTTGGCGACCATACGTGAGGAAAATACAGTTCGGACAAAAAATCGTGGACGCATGCACGGACAAAGCATTTACCATATACAATTACCACCATCTGATTTGTAAGTGTATTATGGCATTTGGAAACCAATAAATAATTTTTCAAATTAACTAGATCATGTAGAATGGCTACCCCATCATCAACCCTTTATAAACTTCTATTCAAAATTGGGAGGAATTGACTTCACTACATAATGGAATTTGTCTTGGAAATATCCTCGAGTTAAAACAATTGAATAATATTAATGTTGTTACAGGTAAATTATAAAGTTTTGTTATTCAATTTTTTAGCGATTGTTTTACTGAAAGCTATTGTTGTCTATAATAATTTTGCAATGATCTTTACCATGATGTAATTGGATCAGTATGATCATCTTTCCTGGTTTTCCCATCCTCCACTCTTCGTTTCTCCACTCTGTCTATCAGTGCTTTCTGCTGAAAGTCCACTAGAAAAACCTTACTGCCATCATCCTCTTAAAACAGGGAATACAGAGAGACATATATACATAATCTCAACACTTTCATGGCGAAGCCAGCCAAAACTGGCTTATAAGGTGGTCTATTTGCAAGCCAAGAGATTATTTTTGAAAATTTACCACTTAGAGAAGCTGCAGAATTCAGAAAGATGCCTCTATAATACGATGTGTCATCCATGTTAGCTGTTTATATGGATCCTTGGGAACATCAATAGGCCAGCTGACACCTTTGTTTTTGCCCCGGGGCCATATGGGGGTCGAAATTTCATTCTGATAGTAGCACATCTCGCCATTTGTTGTTGGTTTAAGACCAAATTTGGTAATTATGTCCCTAGTGGCATTATCTATAAGAATGAACATATTGTGTGAATATATACTAAAAACTAGAGCTATGATCCTTGCGAATTTGTGCTGTATTGAAACCTATGGTATTTTTAAAGTATTGAATCCTATAGGAAATGCATTTGTGGCCCATTTTCTTATTATTCATTATATTAATTCGAAACATTGTGAGATTGTTGATATTAGCAATAGGTATCAGGTGCATGAGAATCGTGCTAAATTATCAACATGTTATAGAGTTACAGACCCTTATTTTGTGTATTGAGCTCTATGGCAACAATTCGGAAAGGATAGTAATTTGGAGATGTCTTGATATATTTTCACCAAACTTGGTAGGTGAGCAAATCTGAACGCTACCAGCAGTTTGACCTAGTTTCTGGAGAATATAGGCCAAATGTATATTTTCCCACTGGCACCAATAATAATTTAACCTGATATTACTTTTGTCAAATCGTTGTTATTACTATATCAAACTGACCTAATTTATATATGGGTATATATAGGCTATATCCAAAGATGCCCACCCACCAAGTTTAGTCCAAATATATAAAGAAATAAACAAATTATTTTAATTTTTTAATTGTTCTCATAGACGTCAATATGCCTACTCCAAAATAAATAGAGGAGTACAATGCTGTAATATATTGACGATTTAACACGATTCTCACAAGCCTGAAACATATTGCTAATAACAACAACCTCCCAAAGTTTTCAAAAATTACACTGAAGAATAAGAAAATGAGCCACAAATGTAGTTCCCACAGGCTCCAATACGTAAAAAATCCCACAGGTTTCAATACAGCGAAAATCTGCAATGGTCATAACTCTAGGTTTTTAGGATGTATTCACTCCATATTCATTCATCTACTAAATAATGCCACTAGGGACACATTTGCCAAATTTATTTTTAAGCCATCAAGAAATGGTGAGACGTGCTACTATTTTTTATGAACGCTGCTGGAGAATAGATGCCCATGATGTAATTTCGAACTCGAAATGACCATGGGTAAAAAACACAGGTGTCACGCATCTTTTGATCTTACCAATGACCTATATAATGCAACCAACATGGATGACATACTGTACTAAACTTTGTCTGTCACTGTCACGTTTTAGGATTCTGCCACTCAACTAACTGGAATGACTGGCTCGATAACCAAGTCACACATTTGTTAAAAGTAGTCTTTGTTTGACCTTCAAATGGACATTCAATAAGCAAATATTTTTACATTCCTTGACCAAATCTAACCATTAAAGGGTTAAAATATACTGCCCTAATATTGCAGCATGAAGTAAAATTCAATCAGCACAGGAAACTCTACTTAACCCATACCACTCAAGATTTTAAATTTTCAAATTAGATTAGATGATGAACTGGTGTTCATTTTTCAACAATTTTGGTGGGAGATGGTGCTGTCATAGACAGCAACATCTTCCAGCAAAATTGTTGAAAGATGTACACCATGGTAAAATCTTAACAACAATCCTGAATTGCTTTGCCTGAAATTGTTGGGAAAATATTTTCTTTCAGGAGGACGAAATTACGAAAATTACGAAAATGCCCACGAGCAACCCGAGTTGTAACCGCAGGTTGCCATTCAAGAACTCTGGTTGTCTAAAAATAAAATGTTTATTTCATGAAAGGTAACTTTTAGCAGAAACAGCCATGAAATGGCTAAATCCAGGTACTTACTTAGTAAGTGGACTAAGAATGTTCAGGCATTCGCATAATTATAATATAGGTTTCTATCCATAAACTAGCCAGATCTGGCACTATAAGACCAGATAAATTTGACATTTGCCTGTCTAGAAAAGCATTCTGGTGGAGTATAAAAATAAAAGGCAATGATCAGAAATAGTCTGCTGACTACAGGCACCATATAGTGTGTCAAACATGTATATGGTTATATTCAGGACTGACAACTTTTGCACAGTCATTCTAGTGGTAAATTTAAAAAATTATTTTCTTGACCAGCAAATTGGCATTCACGAATCAGAAATTTCCATTTGCCATATAAATCTTAGTCAATAACGGGTTAAATATTGTTATTACTGAGAATAAGATGAACAAGAAGCTAATCAGTGACCTAACAAAACACAGCATGATAATACCTGGTATATCACTTCCTCCTGTCATCTGATCATAAAGCTTGGTCTTAACCTCCAAGATCTTCCTGCGACATAAATTACATCAACATAAGGTAAAAACATCCATATGTCATTTAAAACATATGCCATCGAAATGTGACTAAAATCTGAATTATTTAATGGACAAGCCGGCCTCTGAAATGGTCCTAAGGAGTGTCATTTTGCAGGTCCCGAAAAGACTATGTAAAAGGTTTATCATTAGAATAACTGGCTCAATGAACAGGCCAGTCATTCCAGGGATACATTTTTCAAAATTAGTCTTTTTTTGTCTGCAAATGGACATTCACTTAGCCAAATTATCAAGTTTCTTGACCAATCTTGACCATTAAAGGGTTAATAGACATGACACACAGTGAAACCAAATCAAACATGAAATTAACTGAAGAAGTTGTCTAAACTTGATAGGGATAATTCTGATATTAGAATAGTCAGATCAAATGTCACTCATGTATCTGACATCATAACAAATTATGTCACTAGTTAGCTGACATCACAATCAAAATGACGTAACTCTGTCATGAAACTCAAAAACTCTGTCATGGAAGTGTACAAATTGTATGTCTTTTGATGAATTTACAAGATAATAATTATTCTGTCGAATATTTTAAAACCAGTTTAACACTTTAACCGTCATATCAGCCAAAAATGGCTTCTGCAGTGGTCTTGAGAAATTTCAATTTGCAGAACAAGAGACCATTTTTGAAAATTATCACTGGAATAACTGGCTTGATAACCGAGCCAGACATTCCAATGATAAATTTTAAAAATTGGCTTCTTTTAGTCTGCAAATGGATATTTTCTATGAGAAAATTGAATTTTTTAAGAAAAAATTCAAGGGTTAAAGGGTTAACTGGAAGCTGGCCTCCGTCAAATTTGTTTAAAAACATTCAACAGCTTACCTGTATAGTTACCTTTAAATCTAGATTCCGGGAATACAGGTTTTAAAGTTTTAAATTGATTAAACCATGCATAAAATAAATAACATCAATGTGCAAGGATAAAGATCACTCATTATCCAGGCATTCATGGTCATATGTGCCATCACGGAACGTTGTATTTCACACGTCGCCTCGGAGAGGATATTAAACTAGTGAACATTATCGACTGTCAATGCATAATGAAATCTCACAATTGCTCATTACCATGCAGTGTTTCTCATGCCATCTAAAATTTGGATGTCCCAGGGACTCAACACCTAGTAATCTGGGGGTCCCAACCTGAAATCTGGGGGTCCTAAACTGAAATCTGGTATTCCAAATTCAGTTTTTCTCATCCGTGTTAAAATTAGAGCGTACCATGGGCTCCCACTCCCAGCTATGAATTATGGGGGCCCCATGCTAGATTTTATTGGATATTTTGTGCAAAAACCTATAAAACTAATTAGTATTTAGCAATTATACAAGATTTTCAGGGGTTCCAGGGGACCCATTGCCACTACTTTTGGGGGTCCCAAGTTGTATTTTGTGGGTATATACCCTAAAAAGACCCTTATGAGAAACCATGTTACCATTATTAAGGGGTTTACAATAACGTATCACCTTGCATTCTCAAAATTTCGTAGATCCTCTTCGCACGTTTCCAGATCTCGACTGGCTCTCGCTGCAACACCAGCATTCTTAACACTGAATGCACCAGGCTTCTGTAATTACAAATAGCTAACAAAAATAAATGACACAATAATTAACTAGAAATTTAGTGATATACTGCATTACAGAGCATACTAGGAGCACACCTGAAACAAATTTACCTGCACAAATATTGTGTGAACTCTGAAAGATACATCACTTTTGATACACCACATATATTTAGTCAAAGATCTTCACTCGGTAAACATAGTTGGAAGTATGTTAGGAATACAGCCTGAACAATGGACCTTTACACTTATCCATCAGTCATATGACATCATAATCAACTACCTAATATGTAGGCTGATGTCATAATCAATGACATCATGAATGACGTCGATAAGTTCGTCATGAATGCTTAATTGATGACGGACTAAGTGTTGGTGTACGAATTTTATGTGTTTATTATTTAACAAACATGTTGTTGAATATTTTGAAACATAGGCAGCAACAGCACCCAGTCAAATTAGTTTCAAACTATTCAACAGATTACCTGTTTAGTTTTCTGGAAATTGATAGTCAGCGAGTTCAGGGATCGATCGATCCCAATATGGTCATAGCTAAAATTTGATTCTTCCATTTATTTGATTGTCATTGAACAGTAATAAAGTATGGTATGCATCCATCCACCAGGTTTGCTTACTGTATATGGAAAACTCTTAACATTACAAACAGGAAAGCAACTCTCTATGATGGTCAGTTAAGCATGAATCATAGGTCTGACATTTGATATGCAACACACTTTTATCCTACACCACATCCATACACAAAGTCTCATTGTAAGGAAGCATGTGCTTAAGTTTGGATCCAGTATGATCAATCAAACATACTAAGTTGAGTTAAAAGCAGTGTTAATGCTGAAAATAACCAGTCATTTACTAATATCATAATAATACTGACCTTTGACCGTTAAGCCCAAAAGGTCACTGTGTTGTGTTCTTTCCTTACAAGGAAGTATGTGTACAAGTTTGGACCCAGGAAGATTAAATAAACATGAGATATTAACTACTAAGTTCAGCCAAACACAAAATGTTACTGTTGAAAAAACCCAAGGTTTTTACAAATGTCACAATAACTGTGACCTTTGCGTTTTTGACCCCAACATGAGTTCAAGGTTGGGTCCAGTATATTTAACCAAAGATGAGATATGATCTGCTAAGTTGAGCTAAATGCAAAATGTTAATATTGAAAAAGCAGTTTTTACCAATGACACAGTGACCTTGAACTTTTGACCATAAGCTCATTATCTGCTGCCCTCTCATTATACTGAAGCTTATGTCCAGGTTTGGGCCCAGTATGATTAACCAAAGTTGAGACATGAACTGTTAAGTTGAGCCAAACAGAAAATGTTAATGTTGAAAAAACAGATTTCACCAAGGTCATACCTTGCCCCTTGACCTTTTGACCCAAGGTCATTGTGCGATGCTGTGTCAATATAAAGAAGCATGTGTCCAAGTTGGTTCCAGTATGATTAACCAAAGATGAGATATGATCTGCTAAGTTGAGCTAAATGCAAAATGTTAATATTGAAAAAGCAGTTTTTACCAATGACACAGTGACCTTGAACTTTTGACCATAAGCTCATTATCTGCTGCCCTCTCATTATACGGAAGCTTATGTCCAGGTTTGGGCCCAGTATGATTAACCAAAGTTGAGACATGAACTGTTAAGTTGAGCCAAACAGAAAATGTTAATGTTGAAAAAACAGATTTCACCAAGGTCATACCTTGCCCCTTGACCTTTTGACCCAAGGTCATTGTGCGATGCTGTGTCAATATAAAGACGCATGTGTCCAAGTTGGTTCCAGTATGATTAATCAAAGATGAGATATAAACTGCTAAATTGAGCTAAATGGAAAATGTTGATATTGAAAAAATGTTTTTTTAACATAGTCACAGTAAACTTGACCTTTGAAATGTTGACCCCAAGGTCATTGTGTGATGCTGTGTCATTATAAAGAAGCATCTGTCCAAGTTTGGGTCAAGTGTGATTACCCAAACATGACATATAAACAGAAAAACTGAGCAAAACGTGCTTACCAGAAAACTGATTAATGTTGAAAAAAATATCTTTACCAAGGTCACAATGAGTGACCATGACCTTTTGACCTCAAGGTTATTGTGTAATGCTGTCATTAGAAAGAAGCATGTGTCCAAGTTTTAGTCCAGTATGATTAAACAAGATAAAAACAGAAAAGTTGAGCTAAACGTAAATTGGACGACGATGATGACGCCACCACCGCACGACGTGCAGGGTATCACAATAGCTTGTTTTACTTCGTAGTCGAGCTAAAAATCACATAATACACATTTCTATCAATTATTTTAGTTTACAGAATAGATGTTTGATCAAAATGCAGACAAACCAGAACAACTTTAGAGAAAATGTGTTACTTTATCCCAACTTGAGCATGGGTGGAAATTCACACAATGAATTATTGTTGTAAACTGACTAGTTATAATTGAAGACGACAGAATAATTGATAACGTAATGACTTTACTGAATACTGCAAATATGCTAAGAATGCATTCTTTTTCGCAAAAAGGACAAACAAACATATTTTACCCTAGACTGTTCTTACGTTGGTGGACTTTTTCTGAAAACCTGTTTGTCACAAACGAAAGAATGGTTTTATCGGTCATTGTTAAGTGGGGATTATTTTTGCGATCAATCGCGGGTGTACCTGTTATGTCTTGGTAAATTGTATTCCTCATTAATCGAGCAATCGTTAGTATTTTTAAATAATTGATCACAATCACTCAAACAATAATCCTGCAAGCCTAGGTCCAATAGCATTAACCCTTTCAAACTCAAGCTGGCAAAAACAGCTTCTGCAGTGCTCTTCGGAAATGTCCACATACAGATCAAAAGAAGAATATTTTTGAAAATTTATAACTGGAATGATTGGTTCAATAACCGAGCTATCCATTCTAGTGGTAACTTTTCAAAAATAGTAATTTCTTGGTCTGCAAATAGACATTTTCTATGAGAAAATCAAAATTTGAGGATTAAGAGGTTAACCAAATTTGACAGCTTACACTCAAAATAGCAATATAATTCATATACAGTATTTGTGTACCTTTTCAGTAGTTTGTCCTTTAATATATGAGGATGCGCTTTGCAGCTTCTTTTGTCGGAATTCTTCTTGCTTTCGGAAAAGTTCAGCTTTCAAATCTATCATCTAAAACCAAAACAAACTATTTATAATCATCCATGATATATTAAATTACACTAGAAGGCAGGCTTCAATCCTCGACATGTATATATGATAGCAGAAGTCCATAATGGAGGCCTGCACATGTCATTAGCTGACGGAAACAGCATTGATTTATGTTATGTCTAGTCGCTTTCTATATAGCAAACATGTATGCATTCAGTCCTTATTATGGGAGAATCTGTGGTCAACCAACTTTGTCATAGTCAGATAATAGATGTAGTGTACCTAATAACTATATGGTGGATTTAATTTATAAATAGGAGGGAATGTTTGGAATTTTAGATGCATCCGAAGTGGGAATAAATTTCAAAATCATAAATCCAAGAGAATGATAGCATTGTAGGCCGCAACACTTCATAAACATTTTAAAGTCAAATATAAATTGGTGTTATATTTTAGACGGTCAAAGTTATAAGCTATCAAGCTTATGGCTTGGTTTTGTCCATGATTCGTCTGTCTGTATTTGTGGGTTTTACCTCAGAGCATCTATATCACTATATCATAACTCATGATGGCCATTGTTGTCTACATTCACTATTAATAGGATATTTGACTTATAGTAATATGGACTTCTGACACTATGCATGCAGCATAACTACGATATACACAAACATATACACACAACATTAGAGAAATCAGTTGAAAGCATTATTATAATACATAGCAAGCAAACTAAACAAGAAGGCTAACGGCCTATCGCTCACCTGTAAAATTAGAATTTTAAATGATTCATATGCTGGAAGCAATTGCTGCCTAAGGAATCAATGATTTTCAGACAAATCTGTTTTAATAAGATATTCAAAATGGTTGACTTTAAATTGATATTCGAGGATTTTACCTGTAAAAATTCTGAATAGAAGTTCTAAAACCTACCATCAGAGGATACTTCCAGCAAATTTTACTAAAATCCGCCGAAAGTCCAAGTTGGCCAATGAACAAAATTTGTTAGAATTGTTAAAGCCTATAATAATTCGGGAAAATCTAACACGACCAGAGTAAAAATTCATGAACCAAAATTCTCAATTGAAGTTCTGAAGCCCACCACCATAGGCTCTCTAACCAAATTTGATTAAAATATGTCAAGTATGTGAGATGTTTTAAAGCAAAGGTTGACATACGATGGATGGATGAATGGACAAGCGACAGATGGTAATTCTAGCCAAATTTGCTTGAAATCTGTCCAGTGGCTAAGGAGATTAATTTTGACAAATTTTGGTAAACTTTTCATAAAATCTCAGATTTTCACCCAAAAAATTGACCAAACCAAAATTCTGAATAGAAATTCTGGGGCATAGGACAACAATTTCCAGTAAATTTTGCATAAAATATAAGATTTTAAACAACAAAACTAACCAAGCAAAGTTTTGAACACATGTTCTGAAGCGGGTTCTTCTAGCCAAATCGGTTGAAATCCCTTTTAAAAGCGGCTAAAGAGGCGATGCATTTTGACAATTTCCGGTAAATTTTGCATAAAATCTAAAAGTTTTCTCCCCAAAATTGACAAATCAAGATTTTGAAGACAATTTTAGAGACTGCCACCATAATGTTGTTCTAGCCAAGCTTGGCTGAAATCCATCAAGCGGCTGAGAAGGAGATGCCCTTTGACTATTTCCGGTTAATTTTTCATAAAATCTAAGATTTCACCCAAAAAATGTACAAATCAAAACCCAAATTTGGTTGAAATCTGTCAAGACACTAAAGGTGAGATACGTTTTGATAAATTCCAGTGAAGTTTTCACAAAATCTCAGATTTCACCAACAAGGTCGATAGAACCTCGGTAGCTATTGGTGAATGTGTGAAAAATAGGTCACACAGGAAAGTTATTTGGACGAAGTAAAAAACTTTAACGCATGTATTATTTCACTGAACATGTGCGAATTACCAAATAGAGGTCGTTTCTGATGCAATCTGCAAAACTGTCCATACCCTGTAAAGTAAAAATTACTTCCTCTCTCTTCAAGCATCGCAAAGAATTTTAGTTTTTAGTAAGTCGGGATTAATAATTTAAGCCTTAGGCTTAAGTCCTATGAATTGATGATGATGACTTGACAACATAGATCCCTCACTTCTAGTGAGAACGGTTGTATCAACCTGAGTATTACAATTCTGTAGAGTGTTGTATTATCATTCAGATTCCTGTCTTCATGTCTGATATAGACCAGTCTACTTGTCTTGATAGAAACTCAGATCTAGTCTCTTTTCTCGATATTGATACAATGCATAGCCAGGACTTGCAGTATTTAGTGAATGTCTGTGAGTACTATGTTCCCAACATTCATGTTTGGACTCCCAAAACCAATGCTAAGGAAGTCCTGGATTTCCTATACTATCGCGTATTTTTGTACTGGTGCTGTTCCATAGTTTTGTGGCTGCTATTGTAATTCGTCGTTTTCCTATTCTGTTCGTGTAAATTGAGTGTGTAAATTGTGTTTTGTCCTAGTGTTGTGTTTGTGGATGTTGGTGCTTAGTGTGAAATTGGAGGCTATGGATTGTGGTAATGTATTGTGGTGAAACTCCTTTACAATGGTGTACATCTGTAGTTTGCCTATGTCCTTTAGTTTTAATAGCGTTTCTGACTTGAATATATTCTGGCCCTTTGCTGGTTTAGAAGAGTTTTAGTGCCTTTTTCTGTAGACTTTGTAGTTTTGTTAGGTTGCTTTTGTGTGTATTCGTCCAGATAGCGTTACAGTAGGTGAGATGCGGAAGAACAAGGGTGCAGTATAGAGTTTTAATTGTAGCTGGTGTCATGTAAGGTTTTAGTCTTTGTATGACACCTATTAGAGCTGGGCGGTATCGTCATTGAGATGACGATAACGGTATCTGTGAAAAATACCGCGATAACTACTAATATCGTGGTATTTGGAATAATTTTGGATATGATAGGGTTAATATGGCCAATCTATGAATAGGCATCCTTTTTAGATGTATAAACAAACAAAGCCTACACTTTGTATTATATTTGTTTCAGCACCAAATAAAATATTTTTTCTCGCCTTTTTCTTTGTCATTGTGAAGAGGAAGATGCGCATAAGTGGCCTTAACTCTGTCACTGTGTGCACAGGAATCTCCAAGGGTCCAATCTGATTGGTTAAAAACACTAAACACTGCACCCGATTATGACCTGGTTAAAACCAATGAAAGATACTTGGTGAAGCATTCACGAACAGCTGTTTTTATTATTACTATTGAAAGCTTATAATGAATGCTCCGCGAGAAAGACCACGCGATTAGGCACATGATCAATTAATGGACAAACCAGGTCTGAAGACGTGATCAGCTGCACGCGTGTATGCGTGTATAAAGATAACAAAATGGCCTGAATTTTTTTTAGCAATAAAATAGAGAATGTAGAATTGTAGATAAGAATCGTCGATCACTGATTAAATTATTATACTTGACATGCAAAATTCTGGTACTGAATGGTTAATTATTGAAAATGGTCAAGTTTTATAAGGAATTGACTAATCAACCCCACCTGTCCGCCCAGCCCCCATTCCACCCCTTTAGAACATTGTCGACCGGCATGAAAGTCAATCACACACTTCATCCTATAAACTGGACTTACCGGAGTGTGTGAAAATAAATAATCATCAGCTATTTATACAGATTATTTCAAAACAATTTGACTCAAAGTTGTTGCTGTCGATGTCAGTAACAACTTTTGGGTCATAAAGTTTTCAAACTAATCAGCTCTTTATTTATTATTTCCTTTAAATTATATTTCCATAAAGCCTCTGCATTCGTCTTGAAAGTGGTTAAATCATAGCCCTATAGATAGATGGCGCAATAGTCGCCTGAGCCAATGACCCAGAACGTGCGAAATTAGTGAATACAACACATTCCACGCTATAAGATCTGCTGTCTTCTAGAAAAGATGATTTAAGAGGTTATTAGTTATTAATAACTTGTCCGATTTTAGCTAAATATTTTGGAGACAATTTGATTGGAAATTATTGTCATGATCAGCCGGACTTGTTTCATTCATATTGCGGCTGCCTTAAGCGCATTCAGCATATCAATGGTATGACTGGTATAGACTGATCAATACTCGCCCAAGCGTACATGTATACACACGTGTGGGTTGAATTATTCTTGAACAAGCGAAGAATAGAGGGATTGCAGTTTTGGCTTCACCGGTTTAGTTAGATCGCTTGAATTTATCGTTATAGTTAGCGAGTGAATTTATCCTGCTAGGATATTTGGATGGTCGATGTTTTATTTATTCCCTTGTAATGACGTCAATCGCGTCATCAGCTATGGAAAGCGAAGGTGGTATTCCAATAATATAACCAAAACGAGGCTGAGTTAAGTTTATTTGTGTTTTACAAATGGCTGCTATTTTGCGTATTCAACGTTGTCAGCAACTACGATTTTCAGATTTAACTTGTCTTCATTGGAACAACATTTAATTGAGCATGGAAGGATAACTATACTAAGAACAGTAGGGCTATGTATATAACACATGGACATATATTTACTGCAATAATAGTGCCGAAAATGATTGCTTTTGACTACCATGAATACGGAAATGAAGAGACCAGACTCGTCAAATTCGCATGAAATGCTTTATTATCAAATTATTACAATATATAAATTGTCAATACCGTCACTGACGGTATTTGACGATATTGGCGGTTTTTAGAAATGAGACGATAACGATAACAACAACAATAATATCGCGATTTTCCCGGTTTTATCGGGAAACCGCCCAGCTCTAACACCTATGCCTCTTGCCACCTTTGCTGTTACCATCTCGATTTGTTTAGCCCAGGTCAAATGTTTATCCAAATATACTCCCAAGAATTTGGCAAATAGGGCCTCCTCAATTTCTTTTTTGTTTATGTAGATTTTTGGAATTTCATCTTTTTTTAGTTTGAGATTTGTAAATAACATATAATTTGTTTTGTCAACATTCAACGATAATTTGTTTATTGAAAACCAGTCAGTAATTTCTTCCATTTCCTTATTTGTTTTTCTGTATAAGGTGTATATGTTGTCATCGCAGCAAAAAGCATTTGTGTCATCAGCGAACAGTATTAATGACATGTGCTTGCATATGTTAGGTAGATCATTCATGTAAAGAAGGAACAGCAGTGGGCCAAGAATAGTTCCCTGAGGAACACCACAAGTTAATTGCCTGTTTTCAGAGCATATCTCATTATATTGTACGCATTGTGTTCTTTTACTTAGGTAGTTCTGAAACCAGGCACTGCCATAATAGACATAATAGCCATAATCTTATACCATAATAGGCAAGTTTTTCTAGTAAGATCTGGTCGTTGATAGTGTCGAGAGCTTTTGAAAGGTCCAAGAAGATGCCTATTATACTTTGGATTTTTTCCAGTGATTCAATAATTTTTTCTGTCATTTCGGCTATTGCATGCATTGTTGAATGTTTCTCACGAAATCCATATTGCGATTTGTATAAAATGGACTTTTTGTCCAGGTAATTTGTCAGTCGATTGTACTAAAGGCGCTCTAGTAACTTGGAGAAAAGTGGAAGTATGGAGACGGGTCTCTAGTTTGAGAAGTTAGTAGAATCCTTGGCTTTATAAATTGGTGTAACACGTGCTATTTTTAGTTTTGATGGGAAAATGCCTTGTGCTTCCCAGCTGTGTGTAAAAACATTCTCGTGCCATCAACTACTACGAGCACCAGGGGACACCCGCTAAAATTGTCCAAATCCCACTCAAGAACCACACTAAGACAGCGCAGTTTCAACCAGCGAGTCGTTAACACATGGAACGCACTAGCAGTACCATCGCACAGCATTTCAGACCAACCCTTGACACATTCAAAGCAAATCTAGACGCACACTTTAAAGCTACAGACACCATGTACGACACTGAAGCGCATTAGGCAGAGCGGAGATATGGGCACACAGTCCAGTAGGATCTACGACCATAAATTATCGTAAGGTATCCCATTCCCAAGGTACTACAACGAAAACTGGTAACTGTGAAATATTTCTCACATTGGCACCGGCGTTTTATTGTGATAAGACGAGAAAATATAGCAATCTAACAATATAACATTATTAAAGGTTCTTACAGACATGGAACTAATGTTGCGTTTGCTTTCCTTTGATTTTTCAGACATTTTGACGTTTCTTCTTCTTGTTCTGTACATTCCTCCCGTCGTATGAGTACCCTATGTCATCGTATCTGTATCTGTACTATTACTAGGCAAAATTCATACTGAACATTACGCCCAGGTGCGCGTCTGGATAAAGATGGCTGCTCCGTCTCAGAAATAAAAGCAGTTTATATACATATTTATAGTGATTGCGGAGGCTTAGATAGTCACCTCCCGGATGTAGCTCTTGAACGTGTCTATACACCCAGTGCTGAGATGATGCTGTCAGCCAGGCTATTCCAGATCGACACAGTTCTTGGAATAAAAGAACTCTGGTATTGTTTGATGCTAGTCTGGATTGTCTGTAGCTTTTGTGAGTGACTGCACCTGGTAGTTGATATCGACGCTTTCTGAGGATGGTATTCGGGTGGAATTGCTACATGGCCATTAACAATTTTTTACATGAATGTCACATTTGTTTTTCTTCTTCTCTGTGCGAGTGACTTTCATCCTAGGCTTGTTAGCATGCCGGTAACACTCTGTCTTAGATATTTGTAGACAACTCGAGCTAGCACAAATATTGCTGCTTTCCTCTGGACAGCCTCGATGGATTGGCTTAGATCTTTTGTTGGTGGGTCCCAAACTGTAGAGCTATATTCCAGGTTTGGCCTGACTAGTGTCTGGTAATCCCGCTCCTTTACCGATAGGGGCACCCACGAAGGTTTCTGTTGAGGAATCCAAGAACTCTGTGAGCTGAGCTTGTGAAGTTGGGGATATGTTTGTTCCATTTTTGGTTACTGGCCAACTCCACCTCGAGGTATGGGTTTGATATAGAGGAAAATGAGAAGAAGACACCATTGTATCCTGTCTCTTTCGATGCAGAGAAGGCCTTCGATGTAGCATGGATGGAGAGTTTGCTGCATAAGATGTACCATATTGGCATTCCTGTGTATCTGTGGAATCTCTTAGAAGAACTGTATAACCAGCAAACATCGCGAGTGAAATG